>OZ012739.1:200395581-201044844 GCA_963859935.3 Lathyrus sativus | reverse complement strand
TGACAGACCCATCACCAAAACAATGATAGAGAGATACAAGCACACAATCTCGACACGAAAAAGATGCAGGCCTATCACCAAAAAGATGATAGAGAACACTCGCACAATCTGGCACCAAAAGGATGACAGACCTATCACCAAAAGGATGATAGAGCGACACACACACACAATCCCGACACCAAAGGATGCATGGCCTATCACCAAGAAGATGATAGAGAACACTCGCACAATCTGGCACCAAAAGGATGACATACCCATCATCAAAAGGTTAAAATAGCGACACACGCACACAATCCCGACACCAAAAGGATGCATGGCCTATCACCAATAGAATGAAAGAAAACACTCGCACAATTTGGAACCAAAAGGATGAAAGACCCATCATCAAAAGAATGATAGAGCAACACATACAAAATTCCAACACCAAAAGGATGCAAGCCTATCACCAAAAAGATGATAGAGAACACTCGCACAATCTGGCACTAAAAGGATGACAGACGTATCATAAAAAGGATGATAGAGTGACACACACACACACACAATCCCGACACCAAAAGGATATAGGGTCTATCACCAAAAGGATGATAGGGAACACTCGCACAATCTGGCACCAAAAGGATGACAGACCTATCACCAAAAGGATGAAAGAGCGACACGCGCACATCATCCAGACATTAAAAGGATGTATGGTTAATCACCATAAGGATGATAGAGTACACTCGCACAATCTGGCCCTAAAAGGATGGCATACCCATCATCAAATGGTTAATATAGCGACACATACACACAATCCCGACACCAAAAGGATGCAGGGCCTATCACCAAAAGAATGGTAGAGAAGACTCGCACAATCTGGTACCAAAAGGATGACAAGACCATCACCAAAAGAATGATAGAGAGACACAAACACACAATCCCGACACCAAAATGATGCAGGCCTATCACGAAAAAGATGATAGCGAACACTCGCACAATCTGGCACCAAAAGGATGACAGATCCATCACCCAAAGGATGATAGAGCGGCACACACACACAATCCCGACACCAAAAGGATGCATGGCCTATCACCAAAAAGATGATAGAGAACACTCGCACAATTTGGAACCTAAAGGATGACAGACCCATCACCAAATGGATGATAGAGCGACACACACACACAATCCCGACACCAAAGGATGCATGGCCTATCACCAAGAAGATGATAGAGAACACTCGCACAATCTGGTACCAAAAGGATGTCAGACCCATCACCAAAAGAATGATAGAGCGACACACGCACACAATCCCGACACCAAAAGGATGCAGGCCTATCACAAAAAAGATGATAGAAAACACTCGCAAAATTTGGCCCCAAAAGGATGACATACCCATCATCAAAAGGTTAATATAGCGAAACACACACACAATACCGACAACAAAAGGATGCAGGGCCTATCACCAAAAGAATTATAGAGAACACTCGCACAATCTGGTACCAAAAGGATGACAGACCCATCACCAAAACAATGATAGAGAGATACAAGCACACAATCTCGACACGAAAAAGATGCAGGCCTATCACCAAAAAGATGATAGAGAACACTCGCACAATCTGGTACCAAAAGGATGACAGACCCATCACCAAAAGGATGATAGAGCGACACACACACACAATCCCGACACCAAAGGATGCATGGCCTATCACCAAGAAGATGATAGAGAACATTCGCACAATCTGGCACCAAAAGGATGACATACCCATCATCAAAAGGTTAAAATAGCGACACACGCACACAATCCCGACACCAAAAGGATGCATGGCCTATCACCAATAGAATGAAAGAAAACACTCGCACAATTTGGAACCAAAAGGATGACAGACCCATCATCAAAAGAATCATAGAGCAACACATACAAAATTCCAACACCAAAAGGATGCAAGCCTATCACCAAAAAGATGATAGAGAACACTCGCACAATCTGGCACTAAAAGGATGACAGACGTATCATAAAAAGGATGATAGAGTGACACACACACACACAATCCCGACACCAAAAGGATATAGGGTCTATCACCAAAAGGATGATAGGGAACACTCGCACAATCTGGCACCAAAAGGATGACAGACCTATCACCAAAAGGATGAAAGAGCGACACGCGCACATCATCCAGACATTAAAAGGATGTATGGTTAATCACCATAAGGATGATAGAGTACACTCGCACAATCTGGCCCCAAAAGGATGGCATACCCATCATCAAATGGTTAATATAGCGACACATACACACAATCCCGACACCAAAAGGATGCAGGGCCTATCACCAAAAGAATGGTAGAGAAGACTCGCACAATCTGGTACCAAAAGGATGACAAGACCATCACCAAAAGAATGATAGAGAGACACAAACACACAATCCCGACACCAAAATGATGCAGGCCTATCACGAAAAAGATGATAGCGAACACTCGCACAATCTGGCACCAAAAGGATGACAGATCCATCACCCAAAGGATGATAGAGCGGCACACACACACAATCCCGACACCAAAAGGATGCATGGCCTATCACCAAAAAGATGATAGAGAACACTCGCACAATTTGGCACCTAAAGGATGACAGACCCATCACCAAATGGATGATAGAGCGACACACACACACAATCCCGACACCAAAGGATGCATGGCCTATCACCAAGAAGATGATAGAGAACACTCGCACAATCTGGTACCAAAAGGATGTCAGACCCATCACCAAAAGAATGATAGAGCGACACACGCACACAATCCCGACACCAAAAGGATGCAGGCCTATCACAAAAAAGATGATAGAAAACACTCGCAAAATTTGGCCCCAAAAGGATGACATACCCATCATCAAAAGCATAATATAGCGAAACACACACACAATCCCGACACCAAAAGGATGCAGGGCGTATCACCAAAAGAATGATAGAGAACACTCGCACAATCTGGTACCAAAAGGATGACAGACCCATCACCAAAAGGATGATAGAGCGACACACAGACACAATCCCGACACCAAAGGATGCATGGCCTATCACCAAGAAGATGAGAGAGAACACTCGCACAATCTGGCACCAAAAGGATGACATACCCATCATCAAAAGGTTAAAATAGCGACACACGCACACAATCCCGACACCAAAAGGATGCATGGCCTATCACCAATAGAATGAAACAGAACACTCGCACAATCTGGCACCAAAAGGATGACAGACCCATCATCAAAAGAATGATAGAGCAACACATACAAAATTCCAACACCAAAAGGATGCAAGCCTATCACCAAAAAGATGATAGAGAACACTCGCACAATCTGGCACTAAAACGATGACAGACCTATCATAAAAAGGATGATAGAGTGACACACACACACACACAACCCCGACACCAAAAGGATGTAGGGTCTATCACCAAAAGGATGATAGGGAACACTCGCACAATCAGGCACCAAAAGGAAGACAGACCTATCACCAAAAGGATGAAAGAGCGACACGCGCACATCATCCTGACATTAAAAGGATGTATGGTTAATCACCATAAGGATGATAGAGTACACTCGCACAATCTGGCACCAAAAGGATGACATACCGATCATCAAATGGTTAATATAGCGACACATACACACAATCCCGACACCAAAATGATGCAGTGTCTATCACCAAAAGGATGATAGAGAACACTCGCACAATCTGGTACCAAAAGGATGACAGACCCATCACTAAAATAATGATAGAGCGACACACGCACACAATCCCGACACCAAAAGGATGCAGGCCTAACACAAAAAAGATGATAGAAAACACTCGCAAAATTTGGCCCCAAAAGGATGACATACCCATCATCAAAAGCTTAATATAGCGAAACACACACACAATCCCGACACCAAAAGGATGCAGGGCGTATCACCAAAAGAATGATAGAGAACACTCGCACAATCTGGTACCAAAAGGATGACAGACCCATCACCAAAAGGATGATAGAGCGACACACACACACAATCCCGACACCAAAGGATGCATGGCCTATCACCAAGAAGATGAGAGAGAACACTCGCACAATCTGGCACCAAAAGGATGACATACCCATCATCAAAAGGTTAAAATAGCGACACACGCACACAATCCCGACACCAAAATGATGCATGGCCTATCACCAATAGAATGAAACAGAACACTCGCACAATCTGGCACCAAAAGGATGACAGACCCATCATCAAAAGAATGATAGAGCAACACATACAAAATTCCAACACCAAAAGGATGCAAGCCTATCACCAAAAAGATGATAGAGAACACTCGCACAATCTGGCACTAAAAGGATGACAGACCTATCATAAAAAGGATGATAGAGTGACACACACACACACACAACCCCGACACCAAAAGGATGTAGGGTCTATCACCAAAAGGATGATAGGGAACACTCGCACAATCTGGCACCAAAAGGAAGACAGACCTATCACCAAAAGGATGAAAGAGCGACACGCGCACATCATCCTGACATTAAAAGGATGTATGGTTAATCACCATAAGGATGATAGAGTACACTCGCACAATCTGGCACCAAAAGGATGACATACCGATCATCAAATGGTTAATATAGCGACACATACACACAATCCCGACACCAAAATGATGCAGTGTCTATCACCAAAAGGATGATAGAGAACACTCGCACAATCTGGTACCAAAAGGATGACAGACCCATCACTAAAATAATGATAGAGCGACACACGCACACAATCCCGACACCAAAAGGATGCAGGCCTATCACAAAAAAGATGATAGAAAACACTCGCAAAATTTGGCCCCAAAAGGATGACATACCCATCATCAAAAGGTTAATATAGCGAAACACACACACAATACCGACAACAAAAGGATGCAGGGCCTATCACCAAAAGAATTATAGAGAACACTCGCACAATCTGGTACCAAAAGGATGACAGACCCATCACCAAAACAATGATAGAGAGATACACGCACACAATCTCGACACGAAAAAGATGCAGGCCTATCACCAAAAAGATGATAGAGAACACTCGCACAATCTGGCACCAAAAGGATGACAGACCTATCACCAAAAGGATGATAGAGCGACACACACACACACAATCCCGACACCAAAGGATGCATGGCCTATCACCAAGAAGATGATAGAGAACACTCGCACAATCTGGCACCAAAAGGATGACATACCCATCATTAAAAGGTTAAAATAGCGACACACGCACACAATCCCGACACCAAAAGGATGCATGGCCTATCACCAATAGAATGAAAGAAAACACTCGCACAATCTGGAACCAAAAGGATGACAGACCCATCATCAAAAGAATGATAGAGCGACACATACAAAATTCCAACACCAAAAGGATGCAAGCCTATCACCAAAAAGATGATAGAGAACACTCGCACAATCTGGCACTAAAAGGATGACAGACCTATCATAAAAAGGATGATAGAGTGACACAAACACACACAATCCTGACACCAAAAGGATGTAGGGTCTATCACCAAAAGGATGATAGGGAACACTCGCACAATCTGGCACCAAAAGGATGACAGACCTATCACCAAAAGGATGATAGAGCGACACACACACACAATCCCGACACCAAAGGATGCATGGCCTATCACCAAGAAGATGATAGAGAACACTCGCACAATCTGGCACCAAAAGGATGACATACCCATCATTAAAAGGTTAAAATAGCGACACACACACACACAATCCCGACACCAAAAGGATGCATGGCCTATCACCAATAGAATGAAAGAAAACACTCGCACAATCTGGAACCAAAAGGATGACAGACCCATCATCAAAAGAATGATAGAGCGACACATACAAAATTCCAACACCAAAAGGATGCAAGCCTATCACCAAAAAGATGATAGAGAACACTCGCACAATCTGGCACTAAAAGGATGACAGACCTTTCATAAAAAGGATGATAGAGTGACACAAACACACACAATCCTGACACCAAAAGGATGTAGGGTCTATCACCAAAAGGATGATAGGGAACACTCGCACAATCTGGCACCAAAAGGATGACAGACCTATCACCAAAAGGATGAAAGAGCGACACGCGCACATCATCCAGACATTAAAAGGATGTATGGTTAATCACCATAAGGATGATAGAGTACACTCGCACAATCTGGCCCCAAAAGGATGGCATACCCATCATCAAATGGTTAATATAGCGACACATACACACAATCCCGACACCAAAAGGATGCAGGGCCTATCACCAAAAGAATGGTAGAGAAGACTCGTACAATCTGGTACCAAAAGGATGACAAGACCATCACCAAAAGAATGATAGAGAGACACAAACACACAATCCCGACACCAAAATGATGCAGGCTTATCACGAAAAAGATGATAGAGAACACTCGCACAATCTGGCACCAAAAGGATGACAGATCCATCACCCAAAGGATGATAGAGCGGCACACACACACAATCCCGACACCAAAAGGATGCATGGCCTATCACCAAAAAGATGATAGAGAACACTCGCACAATTTGGCACCTAAAGGATGACAGACCCATCACCAAACGGATGATAGAGCGACACACACACACAATCCCGACACCAAAGGATGCATGGCCTATCACCAAGAAGATGATAGAGAACACTCGCACAATCTGGTACCAAAAGGATGTCAGACCCATCACCAAAAGAATGATAGAGCGACACACGCACACAATCCCGACACCAAAAGGATGCAGGCCTATCACAAAAAAGATGATAGAAAACACTCGCAAAATTTGGCCCCAAAAGGATGACATACCCATCATCAAAAGCTTAATATAGCGAAACACACACACAATCCCGACACCAAAAGGATGCAGGGCGTATCACCAAAAGAATGATAGAGAACACTCGCACAATCTGGTACCAAAAGGATGACAGACCCATCACCAAAAGGATGATAGAGCGACACACACACACAATCCCGACACCAAAGGATGCATGGCCTATCACCAAGAAGATGAGAGAGAACACTCGCACAATCTGGCACCAAAAGGATGACATACCCATCATCAAAAGGTTAAAATAGCGACACACGCACACAATCCCGACACCAAAAGGATGCATGGCCTATCACCAATAGAATGAAACAGAACACTCGCACAATCTGGCACCAAAAGGATGACAGACCCATCATCAAAAGAATGATAGAGCAACATATACAAAATTCCAACACCAAAAGGATGCAAGCCTATCACCAAAAAGATGATAGAGAACACTCGCACAATCTGGCACTAAAACGATGACAGACCTATCATAAAAAGGATGATAGAGTGACACACACACACACACAACCCCGACACCAAAAGGATGTAGGGTCTATCACCAAAAGGATGATAGAGAACACTCGCACAATCTGGCACCAAAAGGAAGACAGACCTATCACCAAAAGGATGAAAGAGCGACACGCGCACATCATCCTGACATTAAAAGGATGTATGGTTAATCACCATAAGGATGATAGAGTACACTCGCACAATCTGGCACCAAAAGGATGACATACCGATCATCAAATGGTTAATATAGCGACACATACACACAATCCCGACACCAAAATGATGCAGTGTCTATCACCAAAAGGATGATAGAGAACACTCGCACAATCTGGTACCAAAAGGATGACAGACCCATCACTAAAATAATGATAGAGCAACACACGCACACAATCCCGACACCAAAAGGATGCAGGCCTATCACAAAAAAGATGATAGAAAACACTCGCAAAATTTGGCCCCAAAAGGATGACATACCCATCATCAAAAGCTTAATATAGCGAAACACACACACAATCCCGACACCAAAAGGATGCAGGGCGTATCACCAAAAGAATGATAGAGAACACTCGCACAATCTGGTACCAAAAGGATGATAGAGCGACACACACACACAATCCCGACACCAAAGGATGCATGGCCTATCACCAAGAAGATGAGAGAGAACACTCGCACAATCTGGCACCAAAAGGATGACATACCCATCATCAAAAGGTTAAAATAGCGACACACGCACACAATCCCGACACCAAAAGGATGCATGGCCTATCACCAATAGAATGAAACAGAACACTCGCACAATCTGGCACCAAAAGGATGACAGACCCATCATCAAAAGAATGATAGAGCAACACATACAAAATTCCAACACCAAAAGGATGCAAGCCTATCACCAAAAAGATGATAGAGAACACTCGCACAATCTGGCACTAAAAGGATGACAGACCTATCATAAAAAGGATGATAGAGTGACACACACACACACACAACCCCGACACCAAAAGGATGTAGGGTCTATCACCAAAAGGATGATAGGGAACACTCGCACAATCTGGCACCAAAAGGAAGACAGACCTATCACCAAAAGGATGAAAGAGCGACACGCACACATCATCCTGACATTAAAAGGATGTATGGTTAATCACCATAAGGATGATAGAGTACACTCGCACAATCTGGCACCAAAAGGATGACATACCGATCATCAAATGGTTAATATAGCGACACATACACACAATCCCGACACCAAAATGATGTAGTGTCTATCACCAAAAGGATGATAGAGAACACTCGCACAATCTGGTACCAAAAGGATGACAGACCCATCACTAAAATAATGATAGAGCGACACACGCACACAATCCCGACACCAAAAGGATGCAAGCCTGTCACAAAAAAGATGATAGAAAACACTCGCAAAATTTGGCCCCAAAAGGATGACATACCCATCATCAAAAGGTTAATATAGCGAAACACACACACAATACCGACAACAAAAGGATGCAGGGCCTATCACCAAAAAGATGATAGAGAACACTCGCACAATCTGGTACCAAAAGGATGTCAGACCCATCACCAAAAGAATGATAGAGCGACACACGCACACAATCCCGACACCAAAAGGATGCAGGCCTATCACAAAAAAGATGATAGAAAACACTCGCAAAATTTGGCCCCAAAAGGATGACATACCCATCATCAAAAGGTTAATATAGCGAAACACACACACAATACCGACACCAAAAGGATGCATGGCCTATCACCAAAAAGATGATAGAGAACACTCGCACAATTTGGCACCTAAAGGATGACAGACCCATCACCAAACGGATGATAGAGCGACACACACACACAATCCCGACACCAAAGGATGCATGGCCTATCACCAAGAAGATGATAGAGAACACTCGCACAATCTGGTACCAAAAGGATGTCAGACCCATCACCAAAAGAATGATAGAGCGACACACGCACACAATCCCGACACCAAAAGGATGCAGGCCTATCACAAAAAAGATGATAGAAAACACTCGCAAAATTTGGCCCCAAAAGGATGACATACCCATCATCAAAAGCTTAATATAGAGAAACACACACACAATCCCGACACCAAAAGGATGCAGGGCGTATCACCAAAAGAATGATAGAGAACACTCGCACAATCTGGTACCAAAAGGATGATAGAGCGACACACACACACAATCCCGACACCAAAGGATGCATGGCCTATCACCAAGAAGATGAGAGAGAACACTCGCACAATCTGGCACCAAAAGGATGACATACCCATCATCAAAAGGTTAAAATAGCGACACACGCACACAATCCCGACACCAAAAGGATGCATGGCCTATCACCAATAGAATGAAACAGAACACTCGCACAATCTGGCACCAAAAGGATGACAGACCCATCATCAAAAGAATGATAGAGCAACACATACAAAATTCCAACACCAAAAGGATGCAAGCCTATCACCAAAAAGATGATAGAGAACACTCGCACAATCTGGCACTAAAAGGATGACAGACCTATCATAAAAAGGATGATAGAGTGACACACACACACACAACCCCGACACCAAAAGGATGTAGGGTCTATCACCAAAAGGATGATAGGGAACACTCGCACAATCTGGCACCAAAAGGAAGACAGACCTATCACCAAAAGGATGAAAGAGCGACACGCACACATCATCCTGACATTAAAAGGATGTATGGTTAATCACCATAAGGATGATAGAGTACACTCGCACAATCTGGCACCAAAAGGATGACATACCGATCATCAAATGGTTAATATAGCGACACATACACACAATCCCGACACCAAAATGATGTAGTGTCTATCACCAAAAGGATGATAGAGAACACTCGCACAATCTGGTACCAAAAGGATGACAGACCCATCACTAAAATAATGATAGAGCGACACACGCACACAATCCCAACACCAAAAGGATGCAAGCCTATCACAAAAAAGATGATAGAAAACACTCGCAAAATTTGGCCCCAAAAGGATGACATACCCATCATCAAAAGGTTAATATAGCGAAACACACACACAATACCGACAACAAAAGGATGCAGGGCCTATCACCAAAAAGATGATAGAGAACACTCGCACAATCTGGTACCAAAAGGATGTCAGACCCATCACCAAAAGAATGATAGAGCGACACACGCACACAATCCCGACACCAAAAGGATGCAGGCCTATCACAAAAAAGATGATAGAAAACACTCGCAAAATTTGGCCCCAAAAGGATGACATACCCATCATCAAAAGGTTAATATAGCGAAACACACACACAATACCGACACCAAAAGGATGCATGGCCTATCACCAAAAAGATGATAGAGAACACTCGCACAATTTGGCACCTAAAGGATGACAGACCCATCACCAAACGGATGATAGAGCGACACACACACACAATCCCGACACCAAAGGATGCATGGCCTATCACCAAGAAGATGATAGAGAACACTCGCACAATCTGGTACCAAAAGGATGTCAGACCCATCACCAAAAGAATGATAGAGCGACACACGCACACAATCCCGACACCAAAAGGATGCAGGCCTATCACAAAAAAGATGATAGAAAACACTCGCAAAATTTGGCCCCAAAAGGATGACATACCCATCATCAAAAGCTTAATATAGAGAAACACACACACAATCCCGACACCAAAAGGATGCAGGGCGTATCACCAAAAGAATGATAGAGAACACTCGCACAATCTGGTACCAAAAGGATGATAGAGCGACACACACACACAATCCCGACACCAAAGGATGCATGGCCTATCACCAAGAAGATGAGAGAGAACACTCGCACAATCTGGCACCAAAAGGATGACATACCCATCATCAAAAGGTTAAAATAGCGACACACGCACACAATCCCGACACCAAAAGGATGCATGGCCTATCACCAATAGAATGAAACAGAACACTCGCACAATCTGGCACCAAAAGGATGACAGACCCATCATCAAAAGAATGATAGAGCAACACATACAAAATTCCAACACCAAAAGGATGCAAGCCTATCACCAAAAAGATGATAGAGAACACTCGCACAATCTGGCACTAAAAGGATGACAGACCTATCATAAAAAGGATGATAGAGTGACACACACACACACAACCCCGACACCAAAAGGATGTAGGGTCTATCACCAAAAGGATGATAGGGAACACTCGCACAATCTGGCACCAAAAGGAAGACAGACCTATCACCAAAAGGATGAAAGAGCGACACGCGCACATCATCCTGACATTAAAAGGATGTATGGTTAATCACCATAAGGATGATAGAGTACACTCGCACAATCTGGCACCAAAAGGATGACATACCGATCATCAAATGGTTAATATAGCGACACATACACACAATCCCGACACCAAAATGATGCAGTGTCTATCACCAAAAGGATGATAGAGAACACTCGCACAATCTGGTACCAAAAGGATGACAGACCCATCACTAAAATAATGATAGAGCGACACACGCACACAATCCCGACACCAAAAGGATGCAGGCCTATCACAAAAAAGATGATAGAAAACACTCGCAAAATTTGGCCCCAAAAGGATGACATACCCATCATCAAAAGGTTAATATAGCAAAACACACACACAATACCGACAACAAAAGGATGCAGGGCCTATCACCAAAAGAATTATAGAGAACACTCGCACAATCTGGTACCAAAAGGATGACAGACCCATCACTAAAACAATGATAGAGAGATACAAGCACACAATCTCGACACGAAAAAGATGCAGGCCTATCACCAAAAAGATGATAGAGAACACTCGCACAATCTGGCACCAAAAGGATGACAGACCTATCACCAAAAGGATGATAGAGCGACACACACACACAATCCCGACACCAAAGGATGCATGGCCTATCACCAAGAAGATGATAGAGAACACTCGCACAATCTGGCACCAAAAGGATGACATACCCATCATTAAAAGGTTAAAATAGCGACACACGCACACAATCCCGACACCAAAAGGATGCATGGCCTATCACCAATAGAATGAAAGAAAACACTCGCACAATCTGGAACCAAAAGGATGACAGACCCATCATCATAAGACTGATATAGCGACACATACAAAATTCCAACACCAAAAGGATGCAAGCCTATCACCAAAAAGATGATAGAGAACACTCGCACAATCTGGCACTAAAAGGATGACAGACCTATCATAAAAAGGATGATAGAGTGACACACACACACACAATCCCGACACCAAAAGGATGTAGGGTCTATCACCAAAAGGATGATAGGGAACACTCGCACAATCTGGCACCAAAAGGATGACAGACCTATCACCAAAAGGATGAAAGAGCGACACACGCACATCATCCAGACATTAAAAGGATGTATGGTTAATCACCATAAGGATGATAGAGTACACTCGCACAATCTGGCCCCAAAAGGATGGCATACCCATCATCAAATGGTTAATATAGCGACACATACACACAATCCCGACACCAAAAGGATGCAGGGCCTATCACCAAAAGAATGGTAGAGAAGACTCGCACAATCTGGTACCAAAAGGATGACAAGACCATCACCAAAAGAATGATAGAGAGACACAAACACACAATCCCGACACCAAAATGATGCAGGCCTATCACGAAAAAGATGATAGAGAACACTCGCACAATCTGGCACCAAAAGGATGACAGATCCATCACCCAAAGGATGATAGAGCGGCACACACACACAATCCCGACACCAAAAGGATGCATGGCCTATTACCAAAAAGATGATAGAGAACACTCGCACAATTTGGCACCTAAAGGATGACAGACCCATCACCAGACGGATGATAGAGCGACACACACACACAATCCCGACACCAAAGGATGCATGGCCTATCACCAAGAAGATGATAGAGAACACTCGCACTATCTGGTACCAAAAGGATGTCAGACCCATCACCAAAAGAATGATAGAGCGACACACGCACACAATCCCGACACCAAAAGGATGCAGGCCTATCACAAAAAAGATGATAGAAAACACTCGCAAAATTTGGCCCCAAAAGGATGACATACCCATCATCAAAAGCTTAATATAGCGAAACACACACACAATCCCGACACCAAAAGGATGCAGGGTGTATCACCAAAAGAATGATAGAGAACACTCGCACAATCTGGTACCAAAAGGATGACAGACCCATCACCAAAAGGATGATAGAGCGACACACACACACAATCCCGACACCAAAGGATGCATGGCCTATCACCAAGAAGATGAGAGAGAACACTCGCACAATCTGGAACCAAAAGGATGACATACCCATCATCAAAAGGTTAAAATAGCGACACACGCACACAATCCCGACACCAAAAGGATGCATGGCCTATCACCAATAGAATGAAACAGAACACTCGCACAATCTGGCACCAAAAGGATGACAGACCCATCATCAAAAGAATGATAGAGCAACACATACAAAATTCCAACACCAAAAGGATGCAAGCCTATCACCAAAAAGATGATAGAGAACACTCGCACAATCTGGAACTAAAAGGATGACAGACCTATCATAAAAAGGATGATAGAGTGACACACACACACACAATCCCGACACCAAAAGGATGTAGGGTCTATCACCAAAAGGATGATAGGGAACACTCGCACAATCTGGCACCAAAAGGATGTATGACCTATCACCAAAAGGATGAAAGAGCGACACACGCACATCATCCAGACATTAAAAGGATGTATGGTTAATCACCATAAGGATGATAGAGTACACTCGCACAATCTGGCCCCAAAAGGATGGCATACCCATCATCAAATGGTTAATATAGCGACACATACACACAATCCCGACACCAAAAGGATGCAGGGCCTATCACCAAAAGAATGGTAGAGAAGACTCGCACAATCTGGTACCAAAAGGATGACAAGACCATCACCAAAAGAATGATAGAGAGACACAAACACACAATCCCGACACCAAAATGATGCAGGCCTATCACGAAAAAGATGATAGAGAACACTCGCACAATCTGGCACCAAAAGGATGACAGATCCATCACCCAAAGGATGATAGAGCGGCACACACACACAATCCCGACACCAAAAGGATGCATGGCCTATTACCAAAAAGATGATAGAGAACACTCGCACAATTTGGCACCTAAAGGATGACAGACCCATCACCAAACGGATGATAGAGCGACACACACACACAATCCCGACACCAAAGGATGCATGGCCTATCACCAAGAAGATGATAGAGAACACTCGCACAATCTGGTACCAAAAGGATGTCAGACCCATCACCAAAAGAATGATAGAGCGACACACGCACACAATCCCGACACCAAAAGGATGCAGGCCTATCACAAAAAAGATGATAGAAAACACTCGCAAAATTTGGCCCCAAAAGGATGACATACCCATCATCAAAAGCTTAATATAGCGAAACACACACACAATCCCGACACCAAAAGGATGCAGGGTGTATCACCAAAAGAATGATAGAGAACACTCGCACAATCTGGTACCAAAAGGATGACAGACCCATCACCAAAAGGATGATAGAGCGACACACACACACAATCCCGACACCAAAGGATGCATGGCCTATCACCAAGAAGATGAGAGAGAACACTCGCACAATCTGGCACCAAAAGGATGACATACCCATCATCAAAAGGTTAAAATAGCGACACACGCACACAATCCCGACACCAAAAGGATGCATGGCCTATCACCAATAGAATGAAACAGAACACTCGCACAATCTGGCACCAAAAGGATGACAGACCCATCATCAAAAGAATGATAGAGCAACACATACAAAATTCCAACACCAAAAGGATGCAAGTCTATCACCAAAAAGATGATAGAGAACACTCGCACAATCTGGCACTAAAAGGATGACAGACCTATCATAAAAAGGATGATAGAGTGACACACACACACACACAACCCCGACACCAAAAGGATGTAGGGTCTATCACCAAAAGGATGATAGGGAACACTCGCACAATCTGGCACCAAAAGGATGTATGGTTAATCACCATAAGGATGATAGAGTACACTCGCACAATCTGGCCCCAAAAGGATGACATACCCATCATCAAAAGCTTAATATAGCGAAACACACACACAATCCCGACACCAAAAGGATGCAGGGCGTATCACCAAAAGAATGGTAGAGAACACTCGCACAATCTGGTACCAAAAGGATGACAGACCCATCACCAAAAGAATGATAGAGCGACACACACACACAATCCCGACACCAAAGGATGCATGGCCTATCACTAAGAAGATGAGAGAGAACACTCGCACAATCTGGCACCAAAAGGATGACATACCCATCATCAAAAGGTTAAAATAGAGACACACGCACACAATCCCGACACCAAAAGGATGCATGGCCTATCACCAATAGAATGAAACAGAACACTCGCACAATCTGGCACCAAAAGGATGACAGACCCATCATCAAAAGAATGATAGAGCAACACATACAAAATTCCAACACCAAAAGGATGCAAGCCTATCACCAAAAAGATGATAGAGAACACTCGCACAATCTGGCACTAAAAGGATGACAGACCTATCATAAAAAGGATGATAGAGTGACACACACACACACACAACCCCGACACCAAAAGGATGTAGGGTCTATCACCAAAAGGATGATAGGGAACACTCGCACAATCTGGCACCAAAAGGAAGACAGACCTATCACCAAAAGGATGAAAGAGCGACACGCGCACATCATCCTGACATTAAAAGGATGTATGGTTAATCACCATAAGGATGATAGAGTACACTCGCACAATCTGGCACCAAAAGGATGACATACCGATCATCAAATGGTTAATATAGCGACACATACACACAATCCCGACACCAAAATGATGCAGTGTCTATCACCAAAAGGATGATAGAGAACACTCGCACAATCTGGTACCAAAAGGATGACAGACCCATCACTAAAATAATGATAGAGCGACACACGCACACAATCCCGACACCAAAAGGATGCAGGCCTATCACAGAAAAGATGATAGAAAACACTCGCAAAATTTGGCCCCAAAAGGATGACATACCCATCATCAAAAGGTTAATATAGCGAAACACACACACAATACCGACAACAAAAGGATGCAGGGCCTATCACCAAAAGAATTATAGAGAACACTCGCACAATCTGGTTCCAAAAGGATGACAAACCCATCACCAAAACAATGATAGAGATATACAAGCACACAATCTCGACACGAAAAAGATGCAGGCCTATCACCAAAAAGATGATAGAGAACACTCGCACAATCTGGCACCAAAAGGATGACATACCCATCATTAAAAGGTTAAAATAGCGACACACGCACACAATCTCGACACCAAAAGGATGCATGGCATATCACCAATAGAATGAAAGAAAACACTCGCACAATCTGGAACCAAAAGGATGACAGACCCATCATCAAAAGACTGATAGAGCGACACATACAAAATTCCAACACCAAAAGGATGCAAGCCTATCACCAAAAAGATGATAGAGAACACTCGCACAATCTGGCACTAAAAGGATGACAGACCTATCATAAAAAGGATGATAGAGTGACACACACACACATAATCCCGACACCAAAAGGATGTCGGGTCTATCACCAAAAGGATGATAGGGAACACTCGCACAGTCTGGCACCAAAAGGATGACAGACCTATCACCAAAAGGATGAAAGAGCGACACGCGCACATCATCCAGACATTAAAAGGATGTATGGTTAATCACCATAAGGATGATAGAGTACACTCGCACAATCTGGCCCCAAAAGGATGGCATACCCATCATCAAATGGTTAATATAGCGACACATACACACAATCCCGACACCAAAAGGATGCAGGGCCTATCACCAAAAGAATGGTAGAGAAGACTCGCACAATCTGGTACCAAAAGGATGACAAGACCATCACCAAAAGAATGATAGAGAGACACAAACACACAATCCCGACACCAAAATGATGCAGGCCTATCACGAAAAAGTTGATAGAGAACACTCGCACAATCTGGCACCAAAAGGATGACAGATCCATCACCCAAAGGATGATAGAGCGGCACACACACACAATCCCGACACCAAAAGGATGCATGGCCTATCACCAAAAAGATGATAGAGAACACTCGCACAATTTGGCACCTAAAGGATGACAGACCCATCACCAAACGGATGATAGAGCGACACACACACACAATCCCGACACCAAAGGATGCATGGCCTATCACCAAGAAGATGATAGAGAACACTCGCACAATCTGGTACCAAAAGGATGTCAGACCCATCACCAAAAGAATGATAGAGCGACACACGCACACAATCCCGACACCAAAAGGATGCAGGCCTATCACAAAAAAGATGATAGAAAACACTTGCAAAATTTGGCCCCAAAAGGATGACATACCCATCATCAAAAGCTTAATATAGCGAAACACACACACAATCCCGACACCAAAAGGATGCAGGGCGTATCACCAAAAGAATGATGGAGAACACTCGCACAATCTGGTACCAAAAGGATGACAGACCCATCACCAAAAGGATGATAGAGCGACACACACACACAATCCCGACACCAAAGGATGCATGGCCTATCACCAAGAAGATGAGAGAGAACACTCGCACAATCTGGCACCAAAAGGATGACATACCCATCATCAAAAGGTTAAAATAGCGACACACGCACACAATCCCGACACCAAAAGGATGCATGGCCTATCACCAATAGAATGAAACAGAACACTCGCACAATCTGGCACCAAAAGGATGACAGACCCATCATCAAAAGAATGATAGAGCAACACATACAAAATTCCAACACCAAAAGAATGCAAGCCTATCACCAAAAAGATGATAGAGAACACTCGCACAATCTGGCACTAAAAGGATGACAGACCTATCATAAAAAGGATGATAGAGTGACACACACACACACACAACCCCGACACCAAAAGGATGTAGGGTCTATCACCAAAAGGATGATAGGGAACACTCGCACAATCTGGCACCAAAAGGAAGACAGACCTATCACCAAAAGGATGAAAGAGCGACACGCGCACATCATCCTGACATTAAAAGGATGTATGGTTAATCACCATAAGGATGATAGAGTACACTCGCACAATCTGGCACCAAAAGGATGACATACCGATCATCAAATGGTTAATATAGCGACACATACACACAATCCCGACACCAAAATGATGCAGTGTCTATCACCAAAAGGATGATAGAGAACACTCGCACAATCTGGTACCAAAAGGATGACAGACCCATCACTAAAATAATGATAGAGCGACACACGCACACAATCCCGACACCAAAAGGATGCAGGCCTATCACAGAAAAGATGATAGAAAACACTCGCAAAATTTGGCCCCAAAAGGATGACATACCCATCATCAAAAGGTTAATATAGCGAAACACACACACAATACCGACAACAAAAGGATGCAGGGCCTATCACCAAAAGAATTATAGAGAACACTCGCACAATCTGGTTCCAAAAGGATGACAAACCCATCACCAAAACAATGATAGAGATATACAAGCACACAATCTCGACACGAAAAAGATGCAGGCCTATCACCAAAAAGATGATAGAGAACACTCGCACAATCTGGCACCAAAAGGATGACATACCCATCATTAAAAGGTTAAAATAGCGACACACGCACACAATCTCGACACCAAAAGGATGCATGGCATATCACCAATAGAATGAAAGAAAACACTCGCACAATCTGGAACCAAAAGGATGACAGACCCATCATCAAAAGACTGATAGAGCGACACATACAAAATTCCAACACCAAAAGGATGCAAGCCTATCACCAAAAAGATGATAGAGAACACTCGCACAATCTGGCACTAAAAGGATGACAGACCTATCATAAAAAGGATGATAGAGTGACACACACACACATAATCCCGACACCAAAAGGATGTCGGGTCTATCACCAAAAGGATGATAGGGAACACTCGCACAGTCTGGCACCAAAAGGATGACAGACCTATCACCAAAAGGATGAAAGAGCGACACGCGCACATCATCCAGACATTAAAAGGATGTATGGTTAATCACCATTAGGATGATAGAGTACACTCGCACAATCTGGCCCCAAAAGGATGGCATACCCATCATCAAATGGTTAATATAGCGACACATACACACAATCCCGACACCAAAAGGATGCAGGGCCTATCACCAAAAGAATGGTAGAGAAGACTCGCACAATCTGGTACCAAAAGGATGACAAGACCATCACCAAAAGAATGATAGAGAGACACAAACACACAATCCCGACACCAAAATGATGCAGGCCTATCACGAAAAAGTTGATAGAGAACACTCGCACAATCTGGCACCAAAAGGATGACAGATCCATCACCCAAAGGATGATAGAGCGGCACACACACACAATCCCGACACCAAAAGGATGCATGGCCTATCACCAAAAAGATGATAGAGAACACTCGCACAATTTGGCACCTAAAGGATGACAGACCCATCACCAAACGGATGATAGAGCGACACACACACACAATCCCGACACCAAAGGATGCATGGCCTATCACCAAGAAGATGATAGAGAACACTCGCACAATCTGGTACCAAAAGGATGTCAGACCCATCACCAAAAGAATGATAGAGCGACACACGCACACAATCCCGACACCAAAAGGATGCAGGCCTATCACAAAAAAGATGATAGAAAACACTTGCAAAATTTGGCCCCAAAAGGATGACATACCCATCATCAAAAGCTTAATATAGCGAAACACACACACAATCCCGACACCAAAAGGATGCAGGGCGTATCACCAAAAGAATGATGGAGAACACTCGCACAATCTGGTACCAAAAGGATGACAGACCCATCACCAAAAGGATGATAGAGCGACACACACACACAATCCCGACACCAAAGGATGCATGGCCTATCACCAAGAAGATGAGAGAGAACACTCGCACAATCTGGCACCAAAAGGATGACATACCCATCATCAAAAGGTTAAAATAGCGACACACGCACACAATCCCGACACCAAAAGGATGCATGGCCTATCACCAATAGAATGAAACAGAACACTCGCACAATCTGGCACCAAAAGGATGACAGACCCATCATCAAAAGAATGATAGAGCAACACATACAAAATTCCAACACCAAAAGGATGCAAGCCTATCACCAAAAAGATGATAGAGAACACTCGCACAATCTGGCACTAAAAGGATGACAGACCTATCATAAAAAGGATGATAGAGTGACACACACACACACACAACCCCGACACCAAAAGGATGTAGGGTCTATCACCAAAAGGATGATAGGGAACACTCGCACAATCTGGCACCAAAAGGAAGACAGACCTATCACCAAAAGGATGAAAGAGCGACACGCGCACATCATCCTGACATTAAAAGGATGTATGGTTAATCACCATAAGGATGATAGAGTACACTCGCACAATCTGGCACCAAAAGGATGACATACCGATCATTAAATGGTTAATATAGCGACACATACACACAATCCCGACACCAAAATGATGCAGTGTCTATCACCAAAAGGATGATAGAGAACACTCGCACAATCTGGTACCAAAAGGATGACAAACCCATCACTAAAATAATGATAGAGCGACACACGCACACAATCCCGACACCAAAAGGATGCAGGCCTATCACAGAAAAGATGATAGAAAACACTCGCAAAATTTGGCCCCAAAAGGATGACATACCCATCATCAAAAGGTTAATATAGCGAAACACACATACAATACCGACAACAAAAGGATGCAGGGCCTATCACCAAAAGAATTATAGAGAACACTCGCACAATCTGGTACCAAAAGGATGACAGACCCATCACCAAAACAATGATAGAGAGATACAAGCACACAATCTCGACACGAAAAAGATGCAGGCCTATCACCAAAAAGATGATAGAGAACACTCGCACAATCTGGCACCAAAAGGATGACAGACCTATCACCAAAAGGATGATAGAGCGACACACACACACAATCCCGACACCAAAGGATGCATGGCCTATCACCAAGAAGATGATAGAGAACACTCGCACAATCTGGCAACAAAAGGATGACATACCCATCATTAAAAGGTTAAAATAGCGACACACGCACACAATCTCGACACCAAAAGGATGCATGGCCTATCACCAATAGAATGAAAGAAAACACTCGCACAATCTGGAACCAAAAGGATGACAGACCCATCATCAAAAGACTGATAGAGCGACACATACAAAATTCCAACACCAAAAGGATGCAAGCCTATCACCAAAAAGATGATAGAGAACACTCGCACAATCCGACACTAAAAGGATGACAGACCTATCATAAAAAGGATGATAGAGTGACACACACACACACAATCCCGACACCAAAAGGATGTAGGGTCTATCACCAAAAGGATGATAGGGAACACTCGCACAATCTGGCACCAAAAGGATGACAGACCTATCACCAAAAGGATGAAAGAGCGACACGCGCACATCATCCAGACATTAAAAGGATGTATGGTTAATCACCATAAGGATGATAGAGTACACTCGCACAATCTGGCCCCAAAAGGATGGCATACCCATCATCAAATGGTTAATATAGCGACACATACACACAATCCCGACACCAAAAGGATGCAGGGCCTATCACCAAAAGAATGGTAGAGAAGACTCGCACAATCTGGTACCAAAAGGATGACAAGACCATCACCAAAAGAATGATAGAGAGACACAAACACACAATCCCGACACCAAAATGATGCAGGCCTATCACGAAAAAGATGATAGAGAACACTCGCACAATCTGGCACCAAAAGGATGACAGATCCATCACCCAAAGGATGATAGAGCGGCACACACACACAATCCCGACACCAAAAGGATGCATGGCCTATCACCAAAAAGATGATAGAGAACACTCGCACAATTTGGCACCTAAAGGATGACAGACCCATCACCAAACGGATGATAGAGCGACACACACACACAATCCCGACACCAAAGGATGCATGGCCTATCACCAAGAAGATGATAGAGAACACTCGCACAATCTGGTACCAAAAGGATGTCAGACCCATCACCAAAAGAATCATAGAGCGACACACGCACACAATCCCGACACCAAAAGGATGCAGGCCTATCACAAAAAAGATGATAGAAAACACTCGCAAAATTTGGCCCCAAAAGGATGACATACCCATCATCAAAAGCTTAATATAGCGAAACACACACACACAATCCCGACACCAAAAGGATGCAGGGCGTATCACCAAAAGAATGATAGAGAACACTCGCACAATCTGGTACCAAAAGGATGACAGACCCATCACCAAAAGGATGATAGAGCGACACACACACACAATCCCGACACCAAAGGATGCATGGCCTATCACCAAGAAGATGAGAGAGAACACTCGCACAATCTGGCACCAAAAGGATGACATACCCATCATCAAAAGGTTAAAATAGCGACACACGCACACAATCCCGACACCAAAAGGATGCATGGCCTATCACCAATAGAATGAAATAGAACACTCGCACAATCTGGCACCAAAAGGATGACAGACGCATCATCAAAAGAATGATAGAGCAACACATACAAAATTCCAACACCAAAAGGATGCAAGCCTATCACCAAAAAGATGATAGAGAACACTCGCAAAATCTGGCACTAAAAGGATGACAGACCTATAATAAACAGGATGATAGAGTGACACACACACACACAACCCCGACACCAAAAGGATGTAGGGTCTATCACCAAAAGGATGATAGGGAACACTCGCACAATCTGGCACCAAAAGGAAGACAAACCTATCACCAAAAGGATGAAAGAGCGACACGCGCACATCATCCTGACATTAAAAGGATGTATGGTTAATCACCATAAGGATGATAGAGTACACTCGCACAATCTGGCACCAAAAGGATGACATACCGATTATCAAATGGTTAATATAGCGACACATACACACAATCCCGACACCAAAATGATGCAGGGTCTATCACCAAAAGGATGATAGAGAACACTCGCACAATCTGGTATCAAAAGGATGACAGACCCATCACTAAAATAATGATAGAGCGACACACGCACACAATCCCAACACCAAAAGGATGCAGGCCTATCACAAAAAAGATGATAGAAAACACTCGCAAAATTTGGCCCCAAAAGGATGACATACCCATCATCAAAAGGTTAATATAGCGAAACACACACACACAATACCGACAACAAAAGGATGCAGGGCCTATCACCAAAAGAATTATAGAGAACACTCGCACAATCTGGTACCAAAAGGATGACAGACCCATCACCAAAACAATGATAGAGAGATACAAGCACACAATCTCGTCACGAAAAAGATGCAGGCCTATCACCAAAAAGATGATAGAGAACACTCGCACAATCTGGCACCAAAAGGATGACAGACCTATCACCAAAAGGATGATAGAGCGACACACACACACAATCCCGACACCAAAGGATGCATGGCCTATCACCAAGAAGATGATAGAGAACACTCGCACAATCTGGCACCAAAAGGATGACATACCCATCATTAAAAGGTTAAAATAGCGACACACGCACACAATCCCGACACCAAAAGGATGCATGGCCTATCACCAATAGAATGAAAGAAAACACTCGCACAATCTGGAACCAAAAGGATGACAGACCCATCATCAAAAGAATTATAGAGCGACACATACAAAATTCCAACACCAAAAGGATGCAAGCCTATCACCAAAAAGATGATAGAGAACACTCGCACAATCTGGCACTAAAAGGATGACAGACCTATCATAAAAAGGATGATAGAGTGACACACACACACACAATCCTGACACCAAAAGGATGTAGGGTCTATCACCAAAAGGATGATAGGGAACACTCACACAATCTGGCACCAAAAGGATGACAGACCTATCACCAAAAGGATGAAAGAGCGACACGCCCACATCATCCAGACATTCAAAGGATGTATGGTTAATCACCATAAGGATGATAGAGTACACTCGCACAATCTGGCCCCAAAAGGATGGCATACCCATCATCAAATGGTTAATATAGCGACACATACACACAATCCCGACACCAAAAGGATGCAGGGCCTATCACCAAAAGAATGGTAGAGAAGACTCGCACAATCTGGTACCAAACGGATGACAAGACCATCACCAAAAGAATGATAGAGAGACACAAACACACAATCCCGACACCAAAATGATGCAGGCCTATCACGAAAAAGATGATAGAGAACACTCGCACAATCTGGCACCAAAAGGATGACAGATCCATCACCCAAAGGATGATAGAGCGGCACACACACACAATCCCGACACCAAAAGGATGCATGGCCTATCACCAAAAAGATGATAGAGAACACTCGCACAATTTGGCACCTAAAGGATGACAGACCCATCACCAAACGGATGATAGAGCGACATACACACACAATCCCGACACCAAAGGATGCATGGCCTATCACCAAGAAGATGATAGAGAACACTCGCACAATCTGGTACCAAAAGGATGTCAGACCCATCACCAAAAGAATGATAGAGCGACACACGCACACAATCCCGACACCAAAAGGATGCAGGCCTATCACAAAAAAGATGATAGAAAACACTCGCAAAGTTTGGCCCCAAAAGGATGACATACCCATCATCAAAAGCTTAATATAGAGAAACACACACACAATCCCGACACCAAAAGTATGCAGGGCGTATCACCAAAAGAATGATAGAGAACACTCGCACAATCTGGTACCAAAAGGATGACAGACCCATCACCAAAAGGATGATAGAGCGACACACACACACAATCCCGACACCAAAGGATGCATGGCCTATCACCAAGAAGATGAGAGAGAACACTCGCACAATCTGGCACCAAAAGGATGACATACCCATCATCAAAAGGTTAAAATAGCGACACACGCACACAATCCCGACACCAAAAGGATGCATGGCCTATCACCAATAGAATGAAACAGAACACTCGCACAATCTGGCACCAAAAGGATGAAAGAACCATCATCAAAAGAATGATAGAGCAACACATACAAAATTCCAACACCAAAAGGATGCAAGCCTATCACCAAAAAGATGATAGAGAACACTCGCACAATCTGGCACTGAAAGGATGACAAACCTATCATAAAAAGGATGATAGAGTGACACACACACACACACACAACCCCGACACCAAAAGGATGTAGGGTCTATCACCAAAAGGATGATAGGGAACACTCGCACAATCTGGCACCAAAAGGAAGACAGACCTATCACCAAAAGGATGAAAGAGCGACACGCGCACATCATCCTGACATTAAAAGGATGTATGGTTAATCACCATAAGGATGATAGAGTACACTCGCACAATCTGGCACCAAAAGGATGACATACCGATTATCAAATGGCTAATATAGCGACACATACACACAATCCCGACACCAAAATGATGCAGGGTCTATCACCAAAAGGATGATAGAGAACACTCGCACAATCTGGTACCAAAAGGATGACAGACCCATCACTAAAATAATGATAGAGCGACACACGCACACAATCCCAACACCAAAAGGATGCAGGCCTATCACAAAAAAGATGATAGAAAACACTCGCAAAATTTGGCCCCAAAAGGATGACATACCCATCATCAAAAGGTTAATATAGCGAAACACACACACAATACCGACAACAAAAGGATGCAGGGCCTATCACCAAAAGAATTATAGAGAACACTCGCACAATCTGGTACCAAAAGGATGACAGACCCATCACCAAAACAATGATAGAGAGATACAAGCACACAATCTCGACACGAAAAAGATGCAGGCCTATCACCAAAAAGATGATAGAGAACACTCGCACAATCTGGCACCAAAAGGATGACAGACCTATCACCAAAAGGATGATAGAGCGACACACACACACAATCCCGACACCAAAGGATGCATGGCCTATCACCAAAAAGATGATAGAGAACACTCGCACAATCTGGCAACAAAAGGATGACATACCCATCATTAAAAGGTTAAAATAGCGACACACGCACACAATCTCGACACCAAAAGGATGCATGGCCTATCACCAATAGAATGAAAGAAAACACTCGCACAATCTGGAACCAAAAGGATGACAGACCCATCATCAAAAGAATGATAGAGCGACACATACAAAATTCCAACACCAAAAGGATGCAAGCCTATCACCAAAAAGATGATAGAGAACACTCGCACAATCCGACACTAAAAGGATGACAGACCTATCATAAAAAGGATGATAGAGTGACACACACACACACAATCCCGACACCAAAAGGATGTAGGGTCTATCACCAAAAGGATGATAGGGAACACTCGCACAATCTGGCACCAAAAGGATGACAGACCTATCACCAAAAGGATGAAAGAGCGACACGCGCACATCATCCAGACATTAAAAGGATGTATGGTTAATCACCATAAGGATGATAGAGTACACTCGCACAATCTGGCCCCAAAAGGATGGCATACCCATCATCAAATGGTTAATATAGCGACACATACACACAATCCCGACACCAAAAGGATGCAGGGCCTATCACCAAAAGAATGGTAGAGAAGACTCGCACAATCTGGTACCAAAAGGATGACAAGACCATCACCAAAAGAATGATAGAGAGACACAAACACACAATCCCGACACCAAAATGATGCAGGCCTATCACGAAAAAGATGATAGAGAACACTCGCACAATCTGGCACCAAAAGGATGACATATCCATCACCCAAAGGATGATAGAGCGGCACACACACACACAATCCCGACACCAAAAGGATGCATGGCCTATCACCAAAAAGATGATAGAGAACACTCGCACAATTTGGCACCTAAAGGATGACAGACCCATCACCAAACGGATGATAGAGCGACACACACACACAATCCCGACACCAAAGGATGCATGGCCTATCACCAAGAAGATGATAGAGAACACTCGCACAATCTGGTACCAAAAGGATGTCAGACCCATCACCAAAAGAATCATAGAGCGACACACGCACACAATCCCGACACCAAAAGGATGCAGGCCTATCACAAAAAAGATGATAGAAAACACTCGCAAAATTTGGCCCCAAAAGGATGACATACCCATCATCAAAAGCTTAATATAGCGAAACACACACACAATCCCGACACCAAAAGGATGCAGGGCGTATCACCAAAAGAATGATAGAGAACACTCGCACAATCTGGTACCAAAAGGATGACAGACCCATCACCAAAAGGATGATAGAGCGACACACACACACAATCCCGACACCAAAGGATGCATGGCCTATCACCAAGAAGATGAGAGAGAACACTCGCACAATCTGGCACCAAAAGGATGACATACCCATCATCAAAAGGTTAAAATAGCGACACACGCACACAATCCCGACACCAAAAGGATGCATGGCCTATCACCAATAGAATGAAATAGAACACTCGCACAATCTGGCACCAAAAGGATGACAGACGCATCATTAAAAGAATGATAGAGCAACACATACAAAATTCCAACACCAAAAGGATGCAAGCCTATCACCAAAAAGATGATAGAGAACACTCGCAAAATCTGGCACTAAAAGGATGACAGACCTATAATAAACAGGATGATAGAGTGACACACACACACACACAACCCCGACACCAAAAGGATGTAGGGTCTATCACCAAAAGGATGATAGGGAACACTCGCACAATCTGGCACCAAAAGGAAGACAAACCTATCACCAAAAGGATGAAAGAGCGACACACGCACATCATCCTGACATTAAAAGGATGTATGGTTAATCACCATAAGGATGATAGAGTACACTCGCACAATCTGGCACCAAAAGGATGACATACCGATTATCAAATGGTTAATATAGCGACACATACACACAATCCCGACACCAAAATGATGCAGGGTCTATCACCAAAAGGATGATAGAGAACACTCGCACAATCTGGTATCAAAAGGATGACAGACCCATCACTAAAATAATGATAGAGCGACACACGCACACAATCCCAACACCAAAAGGATGCAGGCCTATCACAAAAAAGATGATAGAAAACACTCGCAAAATTTGGCCCCAAAAGGATGACATACCCATCATCAAAAGGTTAATATAGCGAAACACACACACAATACCGACAACAAAAGGATGCAGGGCCTATCACCAAAAGAATTATAGAGAACACTCGCACAATCTGGTACCAAAAGGATGACAGACCCATCACCAAAACAATGATAGAGAGATACAAGCACACAATCTCGTCACGAAAAAGATGCAGGCCTATCACCAAAAAGATGATAGAGAACACTCGCACAATCTGGCACCAAAAGGATGACAGACCTATCACCAAAAGGATGATAGAGCGACACACACACACAATCCCGACACCAAAGGATGCATGGCCTATCACCAAGAAGATGATAGAGAACACTCGCACAATCTGGCACCAAAAGGATGACATACCCATCATTAAAAGGTTAAAATAGCGACACACGCACACAATCCCGACACCAAAAGGATGCATGGCCTATCACCAATAGAATGAAAGAAAACACTCGCACAATCTGGAACCAAAAGGATGACAGACCCATCATCAAAAGAATTATAGAGCGACACATACAAAATTCCAACACCAAAAGGATGCAAGCCTATCACCAAAAAGATGATAGAGAACACTCGCACAATCTGGCACTAAAAGGATGACAGACCTATCATAAAAAGGATGATAGAGTGACACACACACACACAATCCTGACACCAAAAGGATGTAGGGTCTATCACCAAAAGGATGATAGGGAACACTCACACAATCTGGCACCAAAAGGATGACAGACCTATCACCAAAAGGATGAAAGAGCGACACGCGCACATCATCCAGACATTAAAAGGATGTATGGTTAATCACCATAAGGATGATAGAGTACACTCGCACAATCTGGCCCCAAAAGGATGGCATACCCATCATCAAATGGTTAATATAGCGACACATACACACAATCCCGACACCAAAAGGATGCAGGGCCTATCACCAAAAGAATGGTAGAGAAGACTCGCACAATCTGGTACCAAACGGATGACAAGACCATCACCAAAAGAATGATAGAGAGACACAAACACACAATCCCGACACCAAAATGATGCAGGCCTATCACGAAAAAGATGATAGAGAACACTCGCACAATCTGGCACCAAAAGGATGACAGATCCATCACCCAAAGGATGATAGAGCGGCACACACACACAATCCCGACACCAAAAGGATGCATGGCCTATCACCAAAAAGATGATAGAGAACACTCGCACAATTTGGCACCTAAAGGATGACAGACCCATCACCAAACGGATGATAGAGCGACATACACACACAATCCCGACACCAAAGGATGCATGGCCTATCACCAAGAAGATGATAGAGAACACTCGCACAATCTGGTACCAAAAGGATGTCAGACCCATCACCAAAAGAATGATAGAGCGACACACGCACACAATCCCGACACCAAAAGGATGCAGGCCTATCACAAAAAAGATGATAGAAAACACTCGCAAAGTTTGGCCCCAAAAGGATGACATACCCATCATCAAAAGCTTAATATAGAGAAACACACACACAATCCCGACACCAAAAGTATGCAGGGCGTATCACCAAAAGAATGATAGAGAACACTCGCACAATCTGGTACCAAAAGGATGACAGACCCATCACCAAAAGGATGATAGAGCGACACACACACACAATCCCGACACCAAAGGATGCATGGCCTATCACCAAGAAGATGAGAGAGAACACTCGCACAATCTGGCACCAAAAGGATGACATACCCATCATCAAAAGGTTAAAATAGCGACACACGCACACAATCCCGACACCAAAAGGATGCATGGCCTATCACCAATAGAATGAAACAGAACACTCGCACAATCTGGCACCAAAAGGATGAAAGAACCATCATCAAAAGAATGATAGAGCAACACATACAAAATTCCAACACCAAAAGGATGCAAGCCTATCACCAAAAAGATGATAGAGAACACTCGCACAATCTGGCACTGAAAGGATGACAAACCTATCATAAAAAGGATGATAGAGTGACACACACACACACACAACCCCGACACCAAAAGGATGTAGGGTCTATCACCAAAAGGATGATAGGGAACACTCGCACAATCTGGCACCAAAAGGAAGACAGACCTATCACCAAAAGGATGAAAGAGCGACACGCGCACATCATCCTGACATTAAAAGGATGTATGGTTAATCACCATAAGGATGATAGAGTACACTCGCACAATCTGGCACCAAAAGGATGACATACCGATTATCAAATGGCTAATATAGCGACACATACACACAATCCCGACACCAAAATGATGCAGGGTCTATCACCAAAAGGATGATAGAGAACACTCGCACAATCTGGTACCAAAAGGATGACAGACCCATCACTAAAATAATGATAGAGCGACACACGCACACAATCCCAACACCAAAAGGATGCAGGCCTATCACAAAAAAGATGATAGAAAACACTCGCAAAATTTGGCCCCAAAAGGATGACATACCCATCATCAAAAGGTTAATATAGCGAAACACACACACAATACCGACAACAAAAGGATGCAGGGCCTATCACCAAAAGAATTATAGAGAACACTCGCACAATCTGGTACCAAAAGGATGACAGACCCATCACCAAAACAATGATAGAGAGATACAAGCACACAATCTCGACACGAAAAAGATGCAGGCCTATCACCAAAAAGATGATAGAGAACACTCGCACAATCTGGCACCAAAAGGATGACAGACCTATCACCAAAAGGATGATAGAGCGACACACACACACAATCCCGACACCAAAGGATGCATGGCCTATCACCAAAAAGATGATAGAGAACACTCGCACAATCTGGCACCAAAAGGATGACATACCCATCATTAAAAGGTTAAAATAGCGACACACGCACACAATCCCGACACCAAAAGGATGCATGGCCTATCACCAATAGAATGAAAGAAAACACTCGCACAATCTGGAACCAAAAGGATGACAGACCCATCATCAAAAGAATGATAGAGCGACACATACAAAATTCCAACACCAAAAGGATGCAAGCCTATCACCAAAAAGATGATAGAGAACACTCGCATAAACTGGCACTAAAAGGTTGACAGACCTATCATAAAAAGGATGATAGAGTGACACACACACACACAATCCTGACACCAAAAGGATGTAGGGTCTATCACCAAAAGGATGATAGGGAACACTCACACAATCTGGCACCAAAAGGATGACAGACCTATCACCAAAAGGATGAAAGAGCGACACGCGCACATCATCCAGACATTAAAAGGATGTATGGTTAATCACCATAAGGATGATAGAGTACACTCGCACAATCTGGCCCCAAAAGGATGGCATACCCATCATCAAATGGTTAATATAGCGACACATACACACAATCCCGACACCAAAAGGATGCAGGGCCTATCACCAAAAGAATGATAGAGAAGACTCGCACAATCTGGTACCAAAAGGATGACAAGACCATCACCAAAAGAATGATAGAGAGACACAAACACACAATCCTGACACCAAAATGATGCAGGCCTATCACGAAAAAGATGATAGAGAACACTCGCACAATCTGGCACCAAAAGGATGACAGATCCATCACCCAAAGGATGATAGAGCGGCACACACACACAATCCCGACACCAAAAGGATGCATGGCCTATCACCAAAAAGATGATAGAGAACACTTGCACAATTTGGCACCTAAAGGATGACAGACCCATCACCAAACGGATGATAGAGCGACATACACACACAATCCCGACACCAAAGGATGCATGGCCTATCACCAAGAAGATGATAGAGAACACTCGCACAATCTGGTACCAAAAGGATGTCAGACCCATCACCAAAAGAATGATAGAGCGACACACGCACACAATCCCGACACCAAAAGGATGCAGGCCTATCACAAAAAAGATGATAGAAAACACTCGCAAAATTTGGCCCCAAAAGGATGACATACCCATCATCAAAAGCTTAATATAGAGAAACACACACACAATCCCGACACCAAAAGGATGCAGGGCGTATCACCAAAAGAATGATAGAGAACACTCACACAATCTGGTACCAAAAGGATGACAGACCCATCACCAAAAGGATGATAGAGCGACACACACACACAATCCCGACACCAAAGGATGCATGGCCTATCACTAAGAAGATGAGAGAGAACACTCGCACAATCTGGCACCAAAAGGATGACATACCCATCATCAAAAGGTTAAAATAGCGACACACGCACACAATCCCGACACCAAAAGGATGCATGGCCTATCACCAATAGAATGAAACAGAACACTCGCACAATCTGGCACCAAAAGGATGACAGACCCATCATCAAAAGAATGATAGAGCAACACATACAAAATTCCAACACCAAAAGGATGCAAGCCTATCACCAAAAAGATGATAGAGAACACTCGCACAAACTGGCACTAAAAGGATGACAGACCTATCATAAAAAGGATGATAGAGTGACACACACACACACAATCCTGACACCAAAAGGATGTAGGGTCTATCACCAAAAGGATGATAGGGAACACTCACACAATCTGGCACCAAAAGGATGACAGACCTATCACCAAAAGGATGAAAGAGCGACACGCGCACATCATCCAGACATTAAAAGGATGTATGGTTAATCACCATAAGGATGATAGAGTACACTCGCACAATCTGGCCCCAAAAGGATGGCATACCCATCATCAAATGGTTAATATAGCGACACATACACACAATCCCGACACCAAAAGAATGCAGGGCCTATCACCAAAAGAATGATAGAGAAGACTCGCACAATCTGGTACCAAAAGGATGACAAGACCATCACCAAAAGAATGATAGAGAGACACAAACACACAATCCCGACACCAAAATGATGCAGGCCTATCACGAAAAAGATGATAGAGAACACTCGCAAAATCTGGCACCAAAAGGATGACAGATCCATCACCCAAAGGATGATAGAGCGGCACACACACACAATCCCGACACCAAAAGGATGCATGGCCTATCACCAAAAAGATGATAGAGAACACTCGCACAATTTGGCACCTAAAGGATGACAGACCCATCACCAAACGGATGATAGAGCGACATACACACACAATCCCGACATCGAAGGATGCATGGCCTATCACCAAGAAGATGATAGAGAACACTCGCACAATCTGGTACCAAAAGGATGTCAGACCCATCACCAAAAGAATGATAGAGCGACACACGCACACAATCCCGACACCAAAAGGATGCAGGCCTATCACAAAAAAGATGATAGAAAACACTCGCAAAATTTGGCCCCAAAAGGATGACATACCCATCGTAAAAAGCTTAATATAGAGAAACACACACACAATCCCGACACCAAAAGGATGCAGGGCGTATCACCAAAAGAATGATAGAGAACACTCGCACAATATGGTACCAAAAGGATGACAGACCCATCACCAAAAGGATGATAGAGCGACACACACACACAATCCCGACACCAAAGGATGCATGGCCTATCACCAAGAAGATGAGAGAGAATACTCGCACAATCTGGCACCAAAAGGATGACATACCCATCATCAAAAGGTTAAAATAGCGACACACGCACACAATCCCGACACCAAAAGGATGCATGGCCTATCACCAATAGAATGAAACAGAACACTCGCACAATCTGGCACCAAAAGGATGAAAGAACCATCATCAAAAGAATGATAGAGCAACACATACAAAATTCCAACACCAAAAGGATGCAAGCCTATCACCAAAAAGATGATAGAGAACACTCGCACAATCTGGCACTAAAAGGATGACAGACCTATCATAAAAAGGATGATAGAGTGACACACACACACACACAACCCCGACACCAAAAGGATGTAGGGTCTATCACCAAAAGGATGATAGGGAACACTCGCACAATGTGGCACCAAAAGGAAGACAGACTTATCACCAAAAGGATGAAAGAGCGACACGCGCACATCATCCTGACATTAAAAGGATGTATGGTTAATCACCGTAAGGATGATAGAATACACTCGCACAATCTGGCATCAAAAGGATGACATACCGATCATCAAATGGTTAATATAGCGACACATACACACAATCCCGACACCAAAATGATGCAGGGTCTATCACCAAAAGGATGATAGAGAACACTCGCACAATCTGGTACCAAAAGGATGACAGACCCATCACTAAAATAAAGATAGAGCGACACACGCACACAATCCCGACACCAAAAGGATGCAGGCCTATCACAAAAAAGATGATAGAAAACACTCGCAAAATTTGGCCCCAAAAGGATGACATACCCATCATCAAAAGGTTAATATAGCGAAACACACACACAATACCGACAACAAAAGGATGCAGGGCCTATCACCAAAAGAATGATAGAGAAAACTCGCACAATCTGGTACCAAAAGGATGACAGACCCATCACCAAAACAATGATAGAGAGATACAAGCACACAATCTCGACACGAAAAAGATGCAGGCTTATCACCAAAAAGATGATAGAGAACACTCGCACAATCTGGCACCAAAAGGATGACAGACCTATCACCAAAAGGATGATAGAGCGACACACACACACAATCCCGACACCAAAAGGATGCATGGCCTATCACCAAAAAGATGATAGAGAACACTCGCACAATTTGGCACCTAAAGGATGACAGACCCATCACCAAACGGATGATAGAGCGACACACACACACAATCCCGACACCAAAGGATGCATGGCCTATCACCAAGAAGATGATAGAGAACACTCGCACAATCTGGTACCAAAAGGATGTCAGACCCATCACCAAAAGAATCATAGAGCGACACACGCACACAATCCCGACACCAAAAGGATGCAGGCCTATCACAAAAAAGATGATAGAAAACACTCGCAAAATTTGGCCCCAAAAGGATGACATACCCATCATCAAAAGCTTAATATAGCGAAACACACACACAATCCCGACACCAAAAGGATGCAGGGCGTATCACCAAAAGAATGATAGAGAACACTCGCACAATCTGGTACCAAAAGGATGACAGACCCATCACCAAAAGGATGATAGAGCGACACACACACACAATCCCGACACCAAAGGATGCATGGCCTATCACCAAGAAGATGAGAGAGAACACTCGCACAATCTGGCACCAAAAGGATGACATACCCATCATCAAAAGGTTAAAATAGCGACACACGCACACAATCCCGACACCAAAAGGATGCATGGCCTATCACCAATAGAATGAAATAGAACACTCGCACAATGTGGCACCAAAAGGATGACAGACGCATCATCAAAAGAATGATAGAGCAACACATACAAAATTCCAACACCAAAAGGATGCAAGCCTATCACCAAAAAGATGATAGAGAACACTCGCAAAATCTGGCACTAAAAGGATGACAGACCTATAATAAACAGGATGATAGAGTGACACACACACACACACAACCCCGACACCAAAAGGATGTAGGGTCTATCACCAAAAGGATGATAGGGAACACTCGCACAATCTGGCACCAAAAGGAAGACAAACCTATCACCAAAAGGATGAAAGAGCGACACGCGCACATCATCCTGACATTAAAAGGATGTATGGTTAATCACCATAAGGATGATAGAGTACACTCGCACAATCTGGCACCAAAAGGATGACATACCGATTATCAAATGGTTAATATAGCGACACATACACACAATCCCGACACCAAAATGATGCAGGGTCTATCACCAAAAGGATGATAGAGAACACTCGCACAATCTGGTATCAAAAGGATGACAGACCCATCACTAAAATAATGATAGAGCGACACACGCACACAATCCCAACACCAAAAGGATGCAGGCCTATCACAAAAAAGATGATAGAAAACACTCGCAAAATTTGGCCCCAAAAGGATGACATACCCATCATCAAAAGGTTAATATAGCGAAACACACACACAATACCGACAACAAAAGGATGCAGGGCCTATCACCAAAAGAATTATAGAGAACACTCGCACAATCTGGTACCAAAAGGATGACAGACCCATCACCAAAACAATGATAGAGAGATACAAGCACACAATCTCGTCACGAAAAAGATGCAGGCCTATCACCAAAAAGATGATAGAGAACACTCGCACAATCTGGCACCAAAAGGATGACAGACCTATCACCAAAAGGATGATAGAGCGACACACACACACAATCCCGACACCAAAGGATGCATGGCCTATCACCAAGAAGATGATAGAGAACACTCGCACAATCTGGCACCAAAAGGATGACATACCCATCATTAAAAGGTTAAAATAGCGACACACGCACACAATCCCGACACCAAAAGGATGCATGGCCTATCACCAATAGAATGAAAGAAAACACTCGCACAATCTGGAACCAAAAGGATGACAGACCCATCATCAAAAGAATTATAGAGCGACACATACAAAATTCCAACACCAAAAGGATGCAAGCCTATCACCAAAAAGATGATAGAGAACACTCGCACAATCTGGCACTAAAAGGATGACAGACCTATCATAAAAAGGATGATAGAGTGACACACACACACACAATCCTGACACCAAAAGGATGTAGGGTCTATCACCAAAAGGATGATAGGGAACACTCACACAATCTGGCACCAAAAGGATGACAGACCTATCACCAAAAGGATGAAAGAGCGACACGCGCACATCATCCAGACATTAAAAGGATGTATGGTTAATCACCATAAGGATGATAGAGTACACTCGCACAATCTGGCCCCAAAAGGATGGCATACCCATCATCAAATGGTTAATATAGCGACACATACACACAATCCCGACACCAAAAGGATGCAGGGCCTATCACCAAAAGAATGGTAGAGAAGACTCGCACAATCTGGTACCAAACGGATGACAAGACCATCACCAAAAGAATGATAGAGAGACACAAACACACAATCCCGACACCAAAATGATGCAGGCCTATCACGAAAAAGATGATAGAGAACACTCGCACAATCTGGCACCAAAAGGATGACAGATCCATCACCCAAAGGATGATAGAGCGGCACACACACACAATCCCGACACCAAAAGGATGCATGGCCTATCACCAAAAAGATGATAGAGAACACTCGCACAATTTGGCACCTAAAGGATGACAGACCCATCACCAAACGGATGATAGAGCGACATACACACACAATCCCGACACCAAAGGATGCATGGCCTATCACCAAGAAGATGATAGAGAACACTCGCACAATCTGGTACCAAAAGGATGTCAGACCCATCACCAAAAGAATGATAGAGCGACACACACACACAATCCCGACACCAAAAGGATGCAGGCCTATCACAAAAAAGATGATAGAAAACACTCGCAAAGTTTGGCCCCAAAAGGATGACATACCCATCATCAAAAGCTTAATATAGAGAAACACACACACAATCCCGACACCAAAAGTATGCAGGGCGTATCACCAAAAGAATGATAGAGAACACTCGCACAATCTGGTACCAAAAGGATGACAGACCCATCACCAAAAGGATGATAGAGCGACACACACACACAATCCCGACACCAAAGGATGCATGGCCTATCACCAAGAAGATGAGAGAGAACACTCGCACAATCTGGCACCAAAAGGATGACATACCCATCATCAAAAGGTTAAAATAGCGACACACGCACACAATCCCGACACCAAAAGGATGCATGGCCTATCACCAATAGAATGAAACAGAACACTCGCACAATCTGGCACCAAAAGGATGAAAGAACCATCATCAAAAGAATGATAGAGCAACACATACAAAATTCCAACACCAAAAGGATGCAAGCCTATCACCAAAAAGATGATAGAGAACACTCGCACAATCTGGCACTGAAAGGATGACAAACCTATCATAAAAAGGATGATAGAGTGACACACACACACACACAACCCCGACACCAAAAGGATGTAGGGTCTATCACCAAAAGGATGATAGGGAACACTCGCACAATCTGGCACCAAAAGGAAGACAGACCTATCACCAAAAGGATGAAAGAGCGACACGCGCACATCATCCTGACATTAAAAGGATGTATGGTTAATCACCATAAGGATGATAGAGTACACTCGCACAATCTGGCACCAAAAGGATGACATACCGATTATCAAATGGCTAATATAGCGACACATACACACAATCCCGACACCAAAATGATGCAGGGTCTATCACCAAAAGGATGATAGAGAACACTCGCACAATCTGGTACCAAAAGGATGACAGACCCATCACTAAAATAATGATAGAGCGACACACGCACACAATCCCAACACCAAAAGGATGCAGGCCTATCACAAAAAAGATGATAGAAAACACTCGCAAAATTTGGCCCCAAAAGGATGACATACCCATCATCAAAAGGTTAATATAGCGAAACACACACACAATACCGACAACAAAAGGATGCAGGGCCTATCACCAAAAGAATTATAGAGAACACTCGCACAATCTGGTACCAAAAGGATGACAGACCCATCACCAAAACAATGATAGAGAGATACAAGCACACAATCTCGACACGAAAAAGATGCAGGCCTATCACCAAAAAGATGATAGAGAACACTCGCACAATCTGGCACCAAAAGGATGACAGACCTATCACCAAAAGGATGATAGAGCGACACACACACACAATCCCGACACCAAAGGATGCATGGCCTATCACCAAAAAGATGATAGAGAACACTCGCACAATCTGGCACCAAAAGGATGACATACCCATCATTAAAAGGTTAAAATAGCGACACACGCACACAATCCCGACACCAAAAGGATGCATGGCCTATCACCAATAGAATGAAAGAAAACACTCGCACAATCTGGAACCAAAAGGATGACAGACCCATCATCAAAAGAATGATAGAGCAACACATACAAAATTCCAACACCAAAAGGATGCAAGCCTATCACCAAAAAGATGATAGAGAACACTCGCACAAACTGGCACTAAAAGGATGACAGACCTATCATAAAAAGGATGATAGAGTGACACACACACACACAATCCTGACACCAAAAGGATGTAGGGTCTATCACCAAAAGGATGATAGGGAACACTCACACAATCTGGCACCAAAAGGATGACAGACCTATCACCAAAAGGATGAAAGAGCGACACGCGCACATCATCCAGACATTAAAAGGATGTATGGTTAATCACCATAAGGATGATAGAGTACACTCGCACAATCTGGCCCCAAAAGGATGGCATACCCATCATCAAATGGTTAATATAGCGACACATACACACAATCCCGACACCAAAAGGATGCAGGGCCTATCACCAAAAGAATGATAGAGAAGACTCGCACAATCTGGTACCAAAAGGATGACAAGACCATCACCAAAAGAATGATAGAGAGACACAAACACACAATCCTGACACCAAAATGATGCAGGCCTATCACGAAAAAGATGATAGAGAACACTCGCACAATCTGGCACCAAAAGGATGACAGATCCATCACCCAAAGGATGATAGAGCGGCACACACACACAATCCCGACACCAAAAGGATGCATGGCCTATCACCAAAAAGATGATAGAGAACACTCGCACAATTTGGCACCTAAAGGATGACAGACCCATCACCAAACGGATGATAGAGCGACATACACACACAATCCCGACACCAAAGGATGCATGGCCTATCACCAAGAAGATGATAGAGAACACTCGCACAATCTGGTACCAAAAGGATGTCAGACCCATCACCAAAAGAATGATAGAGCGACACACGCACACAATCCCGACACCAAAAGGATGCAGGCCTATCACAAAAAAGATGATAGAAAACACTCGCAAAATTTGGCCCCAAAAGGATGACATACCCATCATCAAAAGCTTAATATAGAGAAACACACACACAATCCCGACACCAAAAGGATGCAGGGCGTATCACCAAAAGAATGATAGAGAACACTCACACAATCTGGTACCAAAAGGATGACAGACCCATCACCAAAAGGATGATAGAGCGACACACACACACAATCCCGACACCAAAGGATGCATGGCCTATCACTAAGAAGATGAGAGAGAACACTCGCACAATCTGGCACCAAAAGGATGACATACCCATCATCAAAAGGTTAAAATAGCGACACACGCACACAATCCCGACACCAAAAGGATGCATGGCCTATCACCAATAGAATGAAACAGAACACTCGCACAATCTGGCACCAAAAGGATGACAGACCCATCATCAAAAGAATGATAGAGCAACACATACAAAATTCCAACACCAAAAGGATGCAAGCCTATCACCAAAAAGATGATAGAGAACACTCGCACAAACTGGCACTAAAAGGATGACAGACCTATCATAAAAAGGATGATAGAGTGACACACACACACACAATCCTGACACCAAAAGGATGTAGGGTCTATCACCAAAAGGATGATAGGGAACACTCACACAATCTGGCACCAAAAGGATGACAGACCTATCACCAAAAGGATGAAAGAGCGACACGCGCACATCATCCAGACATTAAAAGGATGTATGGTTAATCACCATAAGGATGATAGAGTACACTCGCACAATCTGGCCCCAAAAGGATGGCATACCCATCATCAAATGGTTAATATAGCGACACATACACACAATCCCGACACCAAAAGGATGCAGGGCCTATCACCAAAAGAATGATAGAGAAGACTCGCACAATCTGGTACCAAAAGGATGACAAGACCATCACCAAAAGAATGATAGAGAGACACAAACACACAATCCCGACACCAAAATGATGCAGGCCTATCACGAAAAAGATGATAGAGAACACTCGCAAAATCTGGCACCAAAAGGATGACAGATCCATCACCCAAAGGATGATAGAGCGGCACACACACACAATCCCGACACCAAAAGGATGCATGGCCTATCACCAAAAAGATGATAGAGAACACTCGCACAATTTGGCACCTAAAGGATGACAGACCCATCACCAAACGGATGATAGAGCGACATACACACACAATCCCGACATCGAAGGATGCATGGCCTATCACCAAGAAGATGATAGAGAACACTCGCACAATCTGGTACCAAAAGGATGTCAGACCCATCACCAAAAGAATGATAGAGCGACACACGCACACAATCCCGACACCAAAAGGATGCAGGCCTATCACAAAAAAGATGATAGAAAACACTCGCAAAATTTGGCCCCAAAAGGATGACATACCCATCGTAAAAAGCTTAATATAGAGAAACACACACACAATCCCGACACCAAAAGGATGCAGGGCGTATCACCAAAAGAATGATAGAGAACACTCGCACAATATGGTACCAAAAGGATGACAGACCCATCACCAAAAGGATGATAGAGCGACACACACACACAATCCCGACACCAAAGGATGCATGGCCTATCACCAAGAAGATGAGAGAGAATACTCGCACAATCTGGCACCAAAAGGATGACATACCCATCATCAAAAGGTTAAAATAGCGACACACGCACACAATCCCGACACCAAAAGGATGCATGGCCTATCACCAATAGAATGAAACAGAACACTCGCACAATCTGGCACCAAAAGGATGAAAGAACCATCATCAAAAGAATGATAGAGCAACACATACAAAATTCCAACACCAAAAGGATGCAAGCCTATCACCAAAAAGATGATAGAGAACACTCGCACAATCTGGCACTAAAAGGATGACAGACCTATCATAAAAAGGATGATAGAGTGACACACACACACACACAACCCCGACACCAAAAGGATGTAGGGTCTATCACCAAAAGGATGATAGGGAACACTCGCACAATCTGGCACCAAAAGGAAGACAGACTTATCACCAAAAGGATGAAAGAGCGACACGCGCACATCATCCTGACATTAAAAGGATGTATGGTTAATCACCGTAAGGATGATAGAATACACTCGCACAATCTGGCATCAAAAGGATGACATACCGATCATCAAATGGTTAATATAGCGACACATACACACAATCCCGACACCAAAATGATGCAGGGTCTATCACCAAAAGGATGATAGAGAACACTCGCACAATCTGGTACCAAAAGGATGACAGACCCATCACTAAAATAAAGATAGAGCGACACACGCACACAATCCCGACACCAAAAGGATGCAGGCCTATCACAAAAAAGATGATAGAAAACACTCGCAAAATTTGGCCCCAAAAGGATGACATACCCATCATCAAAAGGTTAATATAGCGAAACACACACACAATACCGACAACAAAAGGATGCAGGGCCTATCACCAAAAGAATGGTAGAGAAGACTCGCACAATCTGGTACCAAAAGGATGACAAGACCATCACCAAAAGAATGATAGAGAGACACAAACACACAATCCCGACACCAAAATGATGCAGGCCTATCACGAAAAAGATGATAGAGAACACTCGCACAATCTGGCACCAAAAGGATGACAGATCCATCACCCAAAGGATGATAGAGCGGCACACACACACAATCCCGACACCAAAAGGATGCATGGCCTATCACCAAAAAGATGATAGAGAACACTCGCACAATCTGGCACCAAAAGGATGACATACCCATCATTAAAAGGTTAAAATAGCGACATTTCACACAATCCCAACACCAAAAGGATGCATGGCCTATCACCAATAGAATGAAAGAAAACACTCGCACAATCTGGAACCAAAAGGATGACAGACCCATCATCAAAAGAATGATAGAGCGACACATACAAAATTCCAACACCAAAAGGATGCAAGCCTATCACCAAAAAGATGATAGAGAACACTCGCACAATCTGGCACTAAAAGGATGACAGACCTATCATAAAAAAGATTATAGAGTGACACACACACACAATCCCGACACCAAAAGGATGTAGGGTCTATCACCAAAAGGGTGGGAGAATCTTGTTCAGCACAAGATCGCCCATCTGAAAGCTTCGAGGACACACCTTTTTGTCATAAGCTTTCTTCATTCGGCTTTGGTACAACCGACCATATGCTAGAGAAGCTAGTCTCTTCTCATCCATTAAACTGAGCTGATTCAATCTATCTTTCACCCATTCTGCCTCATCAAGTTGGACATCGCGCAAAACCCTCAGAGAAGGAATCTCAACCTCCAATGGTAGGACAACCTCCATACCATATACCAGTGAAAAAGGAGTTGCCCCGGTTGATGTGCGTACCGTCATATGATAACCGTGCAAAGCAAAAGGCAACATCTCATGCCAGTCCTTATAGGTCACAACCATCTTCTGAATGATCTTCTTTATGTTTTTATTGGCCGCTTCAACAACGCCATTCATCTTGGGCTGATAAGGAGAAGAATTGTGATGTTCAATCTTGAAATTCTGGCACAATTCCTTCATCATCTTATTGTTCAAATTTGAACCGTTGTCAGTGATAATCCGCTCTGGGATTCCATATCTGCAGATAATATCCTTCTTGATAAATCTGGCCACCACCTGCTTGGTAACATTAGCATACGATGCCGCTTCAACCCATTTGGTGAAGTAATCAATAGCTACCAAGATAAAATGATGTTCGTTGGATGTCGTGGGCTCAATCTTTCCAATCACATCAATTCCCCACTTGGAAAAAGGCCATGGCGATGACATAACGTTCAGAGGGCTCGGAGGCACATGAATCTTGTCCGCATAAATCTGGCATTTATGACACTTCTTTGCAAACTTGAAACAATCGGTTTCCATTGTCAGCCAGTAATATCCTGCTCGTAATAACTTTCTCGTCATTGCATGTCCGCCGGCATGCGTGCCAAATGTACCTTCGTGGATTTCTTCCATGAGCAACTTAGCCTCTTTCTCGTCCACACACCGCAACAACACCAAGTCGTGGTTTCTCTTATACAAAACCCCATCTGAATTCAAATAGAAATTGCCAGCCAATCTCCTAAGAGTCTTCTGATCACGACTGGATGCCCCAGCCGGATACTCTTGGTTCTTCAGGAAATTCTGGATATCATAATACCACGGTTTGCCATCGAAAGCTTCCTCAATGGCGAATATGAAAGTGGGCCTATCAAGGCTAGAGATAACTATCCTGGGAGCCTCATTCCAGAAGTTAACCTTATACATTGAAGACAACGTCGCGAGAGCGTCTGCCATTATATTTTCTGCTCGTGGTACATGGTGCAATTCCACCTTGTCAAAGAAAGGTAACAACCTCCTTGCATAATTCATATAAGGTATCAGATTGGGCTGACGAGTCTCCCATTCTCCCTTGATCTGGTTCACAATTAGAGCAGAGTCTCCGTACACAACAAGATTTTTAATTCTCAGATGAATAGCTTCTTCGAGCCCCATAATGCACGCTTCATATTCGGCCTCATTGTTGGTAACTGGAAAGGTCAATCTGGCAGTGAATGGGATGTGCGACCCATGGGGAGTAGTAATGATTGCACCTATTCCACTTCCGTATGAATTAACGGCACCGTCAAATATCAATTGCCATTTGGAACCCAGCTCTGGACCTTCATCAGGCAACGACTCCTCACAGTCCTTCATTTTTAAGTACATGATATCCTTGTCAGGAAAATCAAACCTCATCGGTTGGTAATCATCAATTGGCTGCTCAGCTAGGTATTCTGACAAATCACTACCTTTAATAGCCTTTTGAGAAACGTACTGAATATCGTATTCTGTCAATACCATCTGCCATCGGGCAATCCTTCCGGAAAGTGCTTTCTTTTCAAACACGTATTTGATTGGATCCATCTTTGAAATTAGCATGGTTGTATGATTTAGCATGTATTGTCTCAGACGTTTGGCAGCCCAGGCTAGCGCACAACACGTCTTTTTATGAATTGAGTAGCGGGACTCACAATCTGTGAACTTTTTACTCAAGTAATAAATCGCATGCTCTTTACGTCCGGTCTCGTCATGTTGACCGAGAATACAACCCATACTTTTCTCAAGAACCGTCAAATACATAATCAATGGTCTCCCGGCTACTGGGGGTATCAATATTGGAGGTTCCTGCAAATACTCTTTTATCTTTTCAAATGCCTTTTGACAATCTTCATTCCAGGTTACAGCCTGATCTTTTTTCAACAACTTGAATAATGGCTCGCACGTGGCCGTTAGATGAGATATGAACCGGGCAATGTAGTTCAATCTCCCTAAAAAACCACGAACCTCTTTTTCTGTTTTCGGCGTTGGCATTTCTTGTATTGCTTTTATCTTAGCAGGATCAACCTCAATTCCTTTTTCGCTAACAATAAACCCCAATAGCTTACCAGATCTCACCCCGAAAGTGCACTTGTTAGGATTCAGCCTCAGCCTGAATTTCCTAAGCCTCTTGAACAATTTTAGAAGATTAACCAGATGCTCTTCCTCCGTCTAGGATTTAGCAATCATATCATCAACATAGACTTCGATCTCTTTATGCATCATGTCATGAAAGAGTGTTGTCATAGCTCGCTGATATGTTGCCCCGGTGTTCTTCAAACCAAAGGGCATCACTTTGTAGCAGAACGTTCCCCACGGGGTAATAAAAGTTGTTTTCTCCATATCCTTCGGTGCCATCTTTATCTGATTATAGTCCGAAAAGCCGTCCATGAAGGAAAACACGGAGAATTGAGCGGTGTTGTCGACCAGCACATCAATATGAGGAAGCGGAAAGTCGTCTTTTGGGCTCACCCTATTCAAATCTCGATAGTCGACGCACATCCGCACCTTACCATCTTTCTTTGGTACAGGTACTACATTGGTGACCCATGAGGGATCAGTTGTAACAGCCATAAAACCGGTGTCCCATTGTTTCTGAACTTCCTCTTTAATTTTCACAGCCATATCTGGTCGAGTTCTTCTGAGTTTTTGCTTAACCGGCGGACATTCCTCACGCAATGGCAAACGGTGAACCACCATATCAGTATCCAACCCAGGCATGTCTTCGTAAGACCAAGCAAAGATATCACTATACTCTCGAAGCATCTCGATAAGCCTTTGCTTGATATCACTTTGCAGTGCAGCCCTTATCCGAATATTCCTGACAACTTCTTCGGACCCCACGTTGATAATTTCAATTTCCTCCTGATGAGGCAGAATGATTCTCTCTTCTTATTTCAAAAGTCGAGTCAGCTCTTCTGATAAGTCATTATCCTCAACAATCTCTTCTTCTGCTTGAAATATCGGGTGCTCGACGCCGAAGCGAGTCATAGGAAGTCCGTGATCGGTGTCGTCTGAAATATGAATCCTGCAATGAGAATGGTTAAATGTTTCAAATAATGCAAACAAAGCACATAACCACGTTACCATTTTATTGTTAAAGCAAAAACAGGAAAAACAAGGATCACAAAATTTGCATGAGAAAAACGCCTTTATTAATGATTAAACAAAGTACACACATAAGCAGGTAGCCTTAAAAACAAAATCACTATGCCCCGGGTAGGACACAGGATTATACAATAATTGAGAAAACAAATCATTATTGTTTTGTAGTCACTTGGACAAGTTCCTGGATAGACCAGTTGCACAGATTCTGTCCTGGCATGCCGGGCTTGATCCACGAGTCCATATCGCAGTCACTATCTCCGTCTTCAGCATCGGAAATAGCATTAATCGTTTCATAACAGACCCCACCTGGAGTGATCACCACTGGTCCTTTGAACCTTGGCACGCCTGATGCGGAAGATGACGACGTCGGGCGATACCCCAACCCAAACTTGTCCATCTTGACAGGAATTTCTAGGACTTGGCCCCATCCTTTGGTTTCTCCAGCCTGAACCACTGCCTTAGCATCTTTGTACGAAGACATGGCAACCTCTGGCCCTTTGCTGGTAACATGAGACTTGTCCTTGATCTGCAACCCCTCGAAGGCTTGGCATGGCGTCTCATGGATTTCCCCATCCACTTCGACGTACTTGAATGACGAAAGATGACTAACCAGAATGTCCTCCTCTCCAATAATAGTAACAACACTGTCACCAACCATGTATTTGAGCTTCTGATGCAGCGTGGACGTCACAGCCCCTGCAGAATGTATCCATGGTCGCCCAAGTAAACAGCTATAAGCTGGATGTATGTCCATGATGTAGAACACAGTGTCAAACACTTCCGGCCCGACCTGGAGTGGCAAAGTTATGGACCCAAACACCGACCTTCTGGTCCCATCAAAAGCCCTCACGACCAAGTCACTTGGCGTGCATATGATTCCTCGGACATCTAGCTTCATCATAGCCTTCTTCGGCAACACATTCAAAGACGATCCGGTGTCTACAAGAACGTGCAACATAACAGTTCCCTGACATTCCACTGAAATGTCCAAAGCCATATTTGGTCCCGACCTCTAGGCGTCAAATCAAAATCAGTAAATCCCAGGCTGTGGCCGGCATTCACATGCGCCAGTACCCCCTCAAGTTGATTAACAGTTACTTCCTGAGGTACAAAAGACGTGTCCAAGATTTTCAACAAGGCATTCCGATGAGCCTCGGAACAAAGCAACAAAGATAGTATGGAAATTTTAGAGGGCGTCTGTTGCAAGTGCTCCACAATCTTATAGTCACTTTTGCGAATCAACCTCATAAACTCTTCTGCATCTTTGATCGAAGTTCCTTTCTCTTTTGACTGGGAAGGTCCTCCTTCATTCACTTTGGCTTTCCCTTTGGCAATCCTCTCAGCCTCGATTTCGGGTGAAGTGAAGATTCTACCACTGCGGGTCATGCCTCCCGCTCCAACAAGATTATCCACTGCCCCTGCCGACTGGCTATCCACATTAATCTTTTCCCCGTTGCAAAAAGCTTCCAACCCATAATTCCATGGAATGGCTTTTGTACTTTCATAAGGAACGGGCCCTGATTTCGTTATCGTGATAGTTGGCCGCTTGGCGGGCGCTGATATCGTAATAGTCTTTCGTGGAATTGTAATTGTTGCGACCTCATCCTGCTTTTCAAATCTTACCCCATCAGGTTTCTCAACAGCAGTACGGTCGAATTGTAAAGTTCCCTCATCAATCATGGCCTGAATACCTCTCCTCAAATCAATACAGCCCTCTGGTCGGGTCCAACAATCCAAACAGTACTCATCACATCCGGGGAAGACCCCTCCTTTCAATAATCTGCTTTTAACATAGCTTAAAGGCGTCTTCAGATCATTTACGTCCATAACCAAATCCAAATCCTCTTCTGTCAGAATATCATTCGCTCCATGATTCGGCATTGGTTTCTGTACAATGTTGGGACCATCCTGACTGAAGTTAATGACTTTACTATCAATCAAATCTTGGACTTTATGCTTAAAAGCGTGACAACTCTCGATATCATGTCCGGGTGCCCCTGAATGAAATTCACACTGCTTACTAGTATCATACCCGTAAGGAAGCGCTCCTGTGGGTGGGTCCAACATTCTCTTCTCAACCAGATTCAAACTTAATAGCGTTTGAAGCAGTTCTGCATACGTTGACGGAGGTGTATCAAATACCCTCTTTGGCTTCCCATTCTGGATCCTTCTCTGAGCAGGACTATACCTTTGTTGTTGCTGCTGCTGTTGTTGTGGTTGTTATCATTGTTGTGGTATAGGGATCGTCACACTAGCAACCTGTTGTTGAATATACTGACTCCTACCTCTACCTCGTCCTCGACCACCATATACTGCGCTGGTGTCTCCTTGTCTTTTACCACCAAAGACCTTTTTTGCACCTCCTGCTGAGGTCGATTCACCGGCTTGAATCTTACCAATTTTGATGCCATTTTCAATTCGTTCTCCCATGAGTATCATGTCAGAGAAACTACCCATCGAGCAATTGAGCAATTTATCATAATACATCCCATAGAATGTTCCAACAAAAATATCAATCAATTCGCTTTCAACCATAGGTGGGTGCACCCTTGCCGCCAGATCACTCCAACGCTGGGCATACTCCTTGAAACTCTCCTCGTTCTTCTGTGAAAGACTCTGAAGTTGAACCCTATTTGGTGCAAGGTCACTGTTGTATTGGTAGTGCTTGACGAAAGCATCAACTAATTCTTTCCAACTTCCTATCTGTGCAGGCTCTAGTCCCATGTACCATTCCAGCGATGGTCCTAACAAACTATCTTGAAAAAAATGTATGAGCATCTTCTCATCATCAGAGTAAGCAGACATCCTCCGGTAATATGAACGCATATGAACCCATGGGCATGTATCCCCTTTATATTTATCGAAAGTGGGAGCTTTGAACTTCTATGGCACTCTCATCCCAGGAACCAACCCCATGGTAGCCATGTCCAAACCTGCAGAATTTCGATTGGCTATACCTCTTATCTGTTCCTCCAGCATTTTAATCCTCCGATCATTATCGGTGGGACCCTCAAAACCCAAACCTTTCCCAGAAAAGGCATCTTCCTGACGATCTCTATTCCAGTACGGACCCTCATTACCATACCCGTCATAAGCAGCATTACGACCATGACCATGACCACTTTGGAAGAACCTGGGGTTATACCTCAGATTGCCAAGCTCTTGATTAGCAGCAACTGTCCCAAAGCCAGTATTGAAAGGACCCATCCCAGCACCATTTGTATTCACATTGCCAAACCCAGCATTGCCGTAGCCATTATTACCATAACCTTGATTGTTATCACCAAACCCTCCGTTGCCGAAGCCCAGATTATTGAAGCCATCATTGCCATCCTGATTGCCAAAGCCAAGACCCTGATTGTTGTCGCCAAAACCAGTATTGATACCAACATTCCTGTTGGTTTCCATGTTCCTATCAGCATTTCTGTTACCAGCGTTGTCGTTGCCATTGCCAGTAACATTCTCATCAGCATTTGGTATCACTTCCTCCCTGTGAGGGGTCTCAACATGAGCAGAGTTGTATTCAGTATTACCAGCCGCTCGCGTCAGCAGCGGTTGCACCAGAGTTTGGAGATGTTCCTGGCCCTTGGCCACAACCTCCATAGTCTGCATGAATTGGGCCAACCTATCCCGGATCTCCTGCATCTCAGACTGTACCTGATCCATGATCTTCTTACTGTTGCTTCTTGTAGCGTACCGGTGAGTTCTCTGTTCGTCAATCTTGAAACAACCTGAAAGACGCTGGAGATAAGATTCGAGCTCAAAAAAGTACCTGCCATGCAATATGAAGATGCGAATGCACACATGTAAATATGCAACAGGTTAATTCCCCCCCTCTGATTCTAGTTCCGGAGAACAAGCCATAACGACAATGGAGTCCCAAGTAAGCAAGCGCAGAATCAGCAACCTCATACATAAACAAATGCCAAGAGGCAGAGTACAAAGCTACAACTGAATACAACTGAAAGGACCTCTGCCAACAAGCCTGGCGATGGTCAAAATACAATCACGAATAACAAACTACAAGAGAAAAGCAAAGATAAATCAGGACGGATGGCGCGCTCGGACATCTCCCAATAGCCTCAACGTCTCCGGATGACCTGGTCTGGAGATCAGTTCCTGTATCAGTAATGCATGTCGCCTAACAGTGGATCTCAGCTTTTTGGCGTCCTCTACACAGGCTCCCCTGCCAAAACACTCATCCAACCTGCATCTCTTGAAGCCAGCCTTCGGTTCACAACCCCTCGTTTCTTTGACCATGTTGCTCACTCTAAACTCAGCGTCACGTCTAAGAGATGCCTCTTCAGCAATCTTCTCATCCTTAGCACTGAGATGCTCCTCTAACCGGGAAATCTGTAGCTTCAACTCATCTTCACGCTCCTTCCGGCTAGTAAGCGTGGCATTCCACAAAAATTCCCATTTGGAGAGTCGAGAATAAGCCTTGTTCAGAAGCTCTTTCTTAGTAGCAAGCACACTACTAACACCATTCAAGGCTACTCCCACCTTCTCTCTCCTGCTGGTTTCTTCAGTCAAATCTAAACCCAACCTATTAATCATCTTAGTCTGCTTCTTCATAGTGAAGGTTGCCTCATTCTTCTCATGCCGAAGCTGGAAAATCTATTTCTCTAACTCTTCATTTGCTCTTTGAAACTCTTCCTTTTCAACCAGCAGCTTGTTATACTTCTCAATCTCTACTGAAGTAGGTTCCTCAATCACCGGAAGATACAAAGGTTCTGCAGCAGGATACGGCATCAAAGAAGTCCTAACTCTCTCATGGATCCAGAGCCGATAAGGATTATAAGCTTGACTGTCACTCTTGCCAAGCAATGTATTTCCTCTTCTGTGAATATTACCCCAAGCATGTCTCAATCTGACCAAAACATCTCCATCTAATAAACCCGTGAGATACAGAGATTCCTGTATCTCGTCTTCAACCAGAGAGTGCCTCACAAGCAGAGAAGGGTTATAGTTAATACAACCTTTCCGTCCAATCAAGGGAACGTTCGGAAAGTCACTGCAACTATATATAATATCCATTCCGAGCAGGTTCCGATCAAACCAAACAATGTTCTAAGCACACAATCCCATCAATCGGGATAACCAATCTAAAGTACCAGCAGTATCAACAAAAGGTCCCTTCTTAGGAAGATGTCCCTGAAACCACCTGTATAGAAGAGGTACACAGCAAGAAACATTCTTTCCCCGACGCTTCTCATTCTTATTGTGAATAGAACGATAAACGTCACCCAAGAGAGTAGGCACCAGATTCTTCGAGGCAATAATAAAGAAAGCATCTGAGTCAACAAAATCAGGCAAATTGGGGAATAATACAATCCCATAAATGCAAACAGCCAGAATAGCGTTGAAGACAATCCAACATCCATCCTTCGCACACTGCGTAGCCTTCTCAACCAAGCAAGAACGATGAAAACCATAAAATCCATTCAGCTTGACCAAACCTCCGGGGAACTCAGAAGCATCTAAACTGACAATCTCAGCAAGCTTAGCCAACTCAGGCTCAGTATCCTCATGAATAAAAGACATCTGATCTAACACAGGAACTCCTAGCATATCAGAATATTCCTCCAAAGTAGGGGCTAAAATAAAATCAGGGAACAAGAAGCATCTCAACTGAGGTTTGTAAAACTGCATCAAGGTATACAATCCAGTCATCTCAAACACAGAAGGTCTGCACACCAAACTGAGCAGTTTCCCATAAGACTCTCTAAACTCAGCCCTCACTCTCTGATCTGCTAGAGCAACCAACGGCAACAAGGAACTGATATCTAGAGAAGGCAACCTGTAAGCAACTGTCCTCTTCATGGACTCCATGTCTGACAAGAAGAACACTAGAATCTAAGGGGAAAAAGCACACCTGCAACATAAATACACGTTAATGAAATGCAAACATGAAAATGCAAATGCATATGCAGACAGGGGATCAAGTGCAATGATGAAGAAATATGTTGTGTTGTACTGCAACTTGAGAACCATCGGGTCTTCTCCTCAATCCAAACCAACCATAAAAGAACCCTCACAATCAATTCTCACTGACAGAGACAAACCAGGTGTTCTGAGGCCAGAGTTTTCCTGCAAAAGACCCACCTACCCCTCACAGGTATGTACTTAACTCGCAGACGAGGTACGGCATCCTATGCGGTCATCAGTGTCACAGACTTTTAAGAGCGATGATACGATACCCAGAAGGTGTGACATCATCATCCCTTGAAGAGGCCTCACTTAGCCGAATCCCAAATGATAGGTTCCCAGAGTCGACAACCCTCAAATCCAACAACCTGTCGAGCCCAAAGGGCCAGGCAAGATGCCATCAAAGAGAATCTCGTCTGAGTGTAAATTTCGTAGCTAGCTGGTGCAAGCAAAGCAAGCAGGCTAACCACTACTCTCTACTTCTAAGTCTATGTGCACTCAAGCCCAGGTCCGGCTTATCTCTCAAACTAACCCTCTACCCACAGCACAATAACAAATATATACAGTACTGAAAGTAAAGACAAAAAGATAAATACATACAAAACCCCAGACGGGAAAAAAAGCGCTAGGATTGACTCGCATAGGGAACTGTTGGAGTCCCCAGCAGAGTCGCCAGCTGTCGCTACTGCGAAAATCGGCGCCGGCTATGACAGAAGAGTCGCCACCGTGCGTTATTTATCCCAAAAGAGAGAAAGAAAACGCTTAGAGAAAACCTAACGCAAAGAGGGAAAGGAATGGTCATCGCAACCAAATCCTGGATTCGGGAGTCGGTTACGCAAGGGGAAGGTATTAGCACCCCTCACGTCCGTCGTACTCGACGGGATCCACGCTTGTTTTCTATCTAAGGGTGTGTTTATCTACCTACTCTAAAGGTCTGGTCTAAAAAGAAAAGAAAATGACTCGGCAAAGTATCGCACTTTATTCCTACGTATTCCCGTCTGGAACAAGAAACCAGAGTCAATGTAGTTCGCCTAACTACGGGTTATGGGGGGAAGGTTGCTCGCCGAGATATCGCATCTTGTGCCTACGTACTTTCATACGGCATGAAAGATTAGAGCAAACGTAGTTCGGGCTACGGAAGACACAAGTTTGTCTGACAGTTTTTTATCTCCTTATGAAAGGGTTTTCCTGATTAAGGGTCCAAGAGGACAAAAGCAGAGTTTGAATGTTTGTTTGAGTTTTTTAGAATGTTTGAAATCTCAGTCGCACTAGAGACTATGACCCAGGAGTGAACGCTTCGTATGTCACCCAAAGGGTACCACACTAACATTCAGATTACTGGAGAGAGACCCTCCACCAACCTTTTCCCAGATAGCTTAAGGCTCGTAACTTACGACTTCGATTAACCTTATGACTGTATTTTTGAATTGTTTTGAGATGAGAAAAGAAAGACGCTCTAAAACTATGGTTGAAAGGGAATCTACCTACAGTTATCATGCATGGGTCAAAACCTAATGTCTGTCATAATTCCCTCTTGCACAGAGGAAATCAAAGATCCTAGGGGAAAACAGCAAAAGAAAGCAAGCAATAAACAGTAAAATGCATGTTATGCAACAGTACAAGCGAGGAAAGGGAGTCCGGCTCAACCTCAAACCTAAGAATACAACAGGCAAAGGGAGACAAGCTCCACCTCAAACCTAAAGGTAGGCAACACAAGCAAACAAATAATACAACAAAAGAAAAACAAAGGAAGCAACCCAAGCAGCAACAATAGTCTTCTACAGACAATATCTTCAACTTTCAACAGAAGCTCTGGTCAGCAAAGTTGAAATAATAGCAAAGAATCTTCATCTTCAAGCTAGCTCTTATCTTCAAGATTCTTCAATTCTTCATCTTCAAGGTTTAGAAAGCTCCACAAGAAGAGAAATCATCATTGAGATCAAGTTACAATGTTAGGAAACCTGATGAAAACCAAAGGAATTCATCAGGAACCAACATGAAAAGAAAGTGCATCGTCAAAGGTTCTACTCATTAAGGCATGCCACTTATCCCTCCAAAGGAGAGATGGGGCTTCCTTAAGAGGACTTTGCATCATAGGATGAGGATAGAAGCAAACAATGCATTCTATTTTTTATGAAAGGAAAAGAACTAGTTCTAATGGCTCTTCCTGAAACCTTAATCCTATAAGCTTCTAAAAGTCTCCTAAAAGAGGAAGAAAACTTCAACTCCAAGCTCCACAAGCCAAGACACAACAGCTACAAGATGTCCAGAAGCTCATCCAAAAAGGAATCCAAGCACTTCAAGCTCCAAAGTCACCAACAAGACCAAACCAAGCAAGGCACCAAAGATTGAATACCAAATACATAACCAACTTGCAAAATCTATCTAAAATAGAAAACTAAGTTGTAAAATTCTAATAGATTTCCTAGGGGAACATACATGTTTTAACAATCAAAGGTTAAAAGATTAAAGCCTAATTCAATTTCTAAGTTCTCTAATTAATTCCGAAATTGAAATAGGTCAAGGGGGTCCATAAGTTTGGGAAGGTTCTAAACTCAACACCTAAAACAGAACCTAAAGTTGTCTTAAAATTCTAACAAAAATTCTAAGGGATCACGAATATATACCCTAAATCATACTCAAAAATCTCATCCAGAATCAACACCAATTGAGAGAACAAAATTCAACAAACAGATGAACAATTATGCAAATATTAAAAAACTACATAAAATGAGAAAAATCAAATTAAATTGAAAAATGCATGAAAATGCATTTTATTGATTCCATAAAATCACAAATTCTCTCAAGATCATGGAGGTATTTTTAAAATAATTTTTGGATCAAAATTGAAATTATTGTGATTTTTAGAATCAATAATGCATAAAAAATAAACAAAATGAAATAAACGAAAAACAATTGCTGAAATAAAACCACAGCCGTGAGATTGGTTGACAAGTCAAACGATCCAAAGCTCCACAAGATGCCAGTGGATTTAGTGAAACTACAATGTTTTGGTTTCAAAAATTCAAACCTCAGATTATAACATGGCCGTTGGATGAAGAAGAAAGTCTTGGTCAAAACCAGATCCAATGGCTCAGGAGTCATCTTCTTCAATATTCAGGCTGGCCGGATTGAGAGCAGATGTGGTGGCCGGAGAAGACTCCGGTTGTCTTCTCCGGCGAGGCAACAGATACAGGCAACCAAAATGCACAAACTCCATATCATTTCTACTCAGTTTTTCATCGGGAATTCAAATCTCCAGTCCAAATGTTCCAACTCTCAATGTATTTTAAAACACGAAGCAATGTTCAGAAATAGCATCCAGATCAATCATCACCAATTGCAAATCTAAGTGCACAGAAATCATCCTCACACTTCCTACATCACTAAGATCTAATCATCTTGCTCTAACTACTCATGAATCAAGAGATTCGAATCCAAACAGAATTGCTATGTCATGATCAACTATCATCAAATGCTTCCAAACTGATCCTAAAACGATCTACATTGCACCTAGATCCTAACCACAGGTTCAAATCTAACTACATCATGCTAATTCATGTGGAATTTTGAATGTTACTAACCTCTTGTAGATCTAGTAACAGATGCACTTGGAGCTTGATTCTCCCATCAAAACTCTCCAGATATGTTCAATGATGCAAGAGGATGATGCTTCAACCTTCAATTTGCGTTGATCTTGCTCCAAACTGAAAATCCGATTTCTCTTGCTCCTCTTGAAAACTCAACTTCAATTTCAGTATTCTGCACGAAATGAATGCCAACCTTGCTCTGGAATCACTCCAATGAATATATAGAACCTTTCCATGGGCTTTTGAATTCAATTTGAGGCCCAAATCCAGCCAATTGCATTTTCTGTTTTTGCTCTTGAAATTTCAATGCAACAGTCATGTATTCTTGCTCACAGCTTGTTCCATAAGGTTCTTATTACTTGCATAACACTTGGTGAGCAAAATTGAATCATAATGAAGGTCTGAATTGCATTGTAGAATGATTTGGCTATGTAACTTGCATTTGAAGTAATCATATGACAACTCATAAAACTTGGCCTGAACTCAAAATTCTGCTAATGCCAAAGTGCTTAGAATTCAATTTCCATTCAAAAAATGTAGCTACTTGACATGTTTTGGTCCTGTAACTCAAAAAGTCAATTTTCCCTCCTTAATCCATTTGAAAATTTCCCTTTTTAGGCCATTTTAAGTGACTTTTTGCTATGAGCCAAACCAATTCCACATGACCATTTAGTTGCACTTAAAATCATGTTTTGAGCAAGTTCCATGTTGAACAAAAATCCATTTGACAAGTGCAAGTTGGAGATTTTGACCTATGATTGAAAATGGCCTATAATCTCACTTTCCCAAAATACCCCTGACTTGCAAACCTCATAACTTGAGTTCTACAAATCATATGGAAGACTTCTAGTATAATTTAGAAATCTAAGATAATGAGGAACAACTTTCATGTTGGCCAAAAGTTCAGGTGAAACCTCCTTCTAGGTCAAAAATGGCTTTGAAGTCAGATGATTTTCACAGACAAATTTCAGAGGCATCTGAGGACTTATAACTTGTCTGGGTCATAACTTGAGTCCTATAAATCCCCTTGAGGACTTATAGCACTCAAATTAAAGGTATTGAGATGCTATACAAGTTTCATGTTGGCCAATGATCCATTTGAAACTTGTATCTTGACTTATATGGTCTTGAAGGTAGGCAATAAACATGGGATTTTACACTGAAACCCTAATTTAGCAACTTCCCACACTCTTGACTTTTCTTGACTTGATCTTGGCACAAATCCACAAATGTCTCAACGTATCATTTCATGAACTCCATGACCTAAAAGTAGGCTTTGATACTCTTCAATTGCACAGTTGACCTATGATTGACCCAGATGAAACCCTAATTGCTTGCACCTCAACTGTGACTCTTGCATCTGACACAATGACTTGATTGAACTCTCCCATGGCCCTCTAAGAATTTTATGAGCTCCATACACATCCTCTTCTCACATTAAACATTTCACATCCCTCTGATGGACTTCAATTGATTCTCAAGTTAGGAGAAGATTCACACTCAAACATCTAAGCCCTTAGGCCCTCAAATCACCTCCTGATGACTTTGATAACTTCTCAATCTTGAATGAGACCTCTTGCTAGGCTTCTCTTGATAAGAATCACACTTGATCCCCTTCCATATGAATGATATCATGATATGCAAATGATATAACTATGCAAATGTTAATGCAATGAAACATAAACCAGGTAAGAAAAGGTTGGGCGAATTTTGGGGTGCAACACACACAATTTGTCACCAAAAGGATGATAGACCTATCATAAAAAGGATGATAGAGTGACACACACACACACACACAATCCCGACTCCAAAAGGATGTAGGGTCTATCACCAAAAGGATGATAGAGAACACTTGAACAATCTGGCACCAAAAGGATGACAGACCTATCACCAAAAGGATGAAAGAGCGACACACGCACATCATCCTGACATCAAAAGGATGTATGGTCAATCACCAAAAGGATGATAGAGGACCCTTGCACAATCTGGCACCAAAAGGATGACACACCCATCACAAAAAAGATGATAGAGCGACACACACACACACAATCCCGACACCAAAAGGATGCACGACCTATCACCAAAAAGATGATAGAGAACACTCGCACAATCTTGCACCAAAAGGAATACATATCTATCACCAAAAGGATGATAGAGTGACACACGCACACCATCCCGACACCAAAAGGATGTAGGGTCTATTACCAAAAGGATGATAGAGAAAACACGCACAATCTAGCACCAAAAGGATGATAGACTTATAACCAAAAGGATGAAATAGCGACACGCGCACATCATCCTGTCATTAAAAGGATGTATGGTCAATCACCAAAAGGATGATAGAGAACACTTGCACAATCTGGCACCAAAATGATGACACATCCATCGCCAAAAATATGATAGAGCGACACACACACAAGATCCTGACACCAAAAGGATGCAGGGCCTATCACCAAAAAGATGATAGAGAACACTCGCACAATCTGGTACCAAAAGGAATGCAGATCTATCGCCAATAGAATGATAGTGTGACATACACACACCATCCTGACACCAAAAGGATGTAGGGTCTATCACCAAAAGGATGATAGAGAACACTAGCACAATCTGGCACCATAAGGATCACAGACCTATCACCAAAAGGATAATAGAGAGACACACACACATAATCCCTACATCAAAAGGATATATGGTCAATCTCCAAAGGATGATAGAGAACACTTGCACAATCTAGCACCAAAAGGATGACATACCTATCACCAAAATCATGTTACAGCGACACACGTATACAATCCTGACATCGAAAGGATGTAGGGTATATCACCAAAAGGATGATAGAGAACACTCGAACAATTTGGCACCAAAAGGATGACAAACCTATCACCAAAAGAAAAATAGTCTGACACGCGCACACAATCCTGACATCAAAAGGATGTAGGGTCTATCAGCAAATGGATGATAGAGAACACTCGCACAATCTCGCACCAAAAGGATGACATATCCATCACCAAAAGGATGATAGAGCGACACATGCACACAATCCCGGCCACAAAAATACAGGGACTATCACCAAAAAGATGTTAGAGAACACTCGCACAATCTTGCACCAAAAAGATGACATACCTATCATCGAATGGATGATAGAGTGACACACGCACACAATCTCGACACCAGAAGGATGTATGGTCTATCACCAAAAGGTTAATATAGAATAATCGCATAATCTAGCACCAAAAGGATGACATACCAATCACCAAAAAGATGATAGAGTGACACACGCACACAATTCCGACACCAAAAGGATGTAGGGTCTATCACTAAAAGGATGATAGAGAACACTCGCACAATTTGGCACCAAAAGGATGACATATACATCATCAAAAGGTTGATATAGCAACACACACATAAAATCCTGACACCAAAAGGATGCATGGCCTATCACCAAAAAGATGATAGAGAACACTCGCACAATCTACACCAAAAAGATGACATACCCATCACCCAAATGATGATAGAGCGACACACGCATACAATCCCTACTCCAAAAGGATGCAGGGTCTATCACCAAAAGGATGAAAGAGAACACTCGCACAATCTGGCACCAAAAGAATGACAGATCCATCATGTCGCTATTGCGAAAAAAAGAGGCCAGCAATGACTAACAGAGTCGCCACCTATCGTTATTTATCCCAAAGAGAGGGAAAGGGAACGATCAGAAAAAACCTGATGAAAACGGGAAAAGACAAGGTCATCGCAACCAAGTCCTAGGTTCGGGAGTCAGTTGCGCAAGGGGAAGGTATGAGCACCCCTCACGCCCGTCGTACTCGACGGGATCCACGCATGTGTTGTCTAGCTAAAAGGGTGTGTAAACTATCTACGCTAAGGGCTTATGGATAGAAGAGAAAGAAAAAGAACTGACTCGGCAGAGCATCGCCGCACTGTGCCTACATACTCCCTCATGCAATGGGAAAGTCACAGTCAACGTAGTTCGCCTAACTACGGCTAAAGAAAGGGGGAAGGTTGCTCGCTAAGACATCGCGTCTTATGCCTACGTACTTTCATCTGGTATGAAAAATCAAAGCAAACATAGTTCGGGCTAAAAGGACCACGGGTTGGTTCAAAAGTTTTTAGGCCCGAGTAGGGTTAACAAACAGTTCTAGCAGTTTGGTATATGCAGCTCGACCATTGGAGACTTAGGCGTTACCATTTGCGATAGGACTGAAAGTTAACAACACTCTTGCTTATGAAAAGGTTCTCCTGATTAGAATCCCGAAGGATGAAAAAGAGTTTGAGTTTTTTTTTGTTTTTTAAGAGAAGAAGTGTTTTTGAGTTAGAGTGTTCATAATGTATGTTGTAACAAAGTCTAAAACCTAGGATCGAATGCGTCGCATATCGTCCTAAGGACGTATACTAAACATTCTAGGCAATTGAGAGGTAACCACTCAGTCACCATTTCCCAAGTACAAGGCTCATGGCACAACACTCATTATATTTATTAATTGAATTGAAGTTGTTTGAAGATGAGAAGAGAAAGAGGACAAACTAAGGGGGACTAGTCCAAACCCTAAAAGGTGTCATGCAAGATGCTTCTAAAGTTGAGTTTGAAAGGGGACTACCTAATGTTATCATGCATGGTTAGAACCCTAATGTCTATCGTAACCTCTCTTAAGAGAGGTTAGAAATCTTAAGGGAAGGAAGACAAAAAGAAAAAGAAACAATAAGAGGAAACAATGCAAAGAAGAATGCAAACACAAATGCAACAAGGAAGACAAGGATGCAATGCAAGTGAGGGAGGAAATATGTGTAGGCTGGAGCCTCCACAAGCTCATCTCAACCTCAAGCCATAGTATGAATAAATGCAAGAGAAGAAGGAGAGAGATGCATCACAAACAAGTAACAAGAATAATGAGAAAAAGTCCTCACGGATTCATTACTTTAGGTAAGCTTCAAGTTCCTCCTAAGGAGGGACCAAGCAACCTTAAGTAGTATTCCAAAGTCATAGGACATGATGGGGGATAAGGAGAGGAAATCTCAAAAGCTAAAGCAAAACATCACAATCAAATGCAAACAGCAACATCAAAGGATGCAAGCAAACACCACATTGTTGCACCCCAAAATTTGCTCAACATCTTTTACCTGGTTTATGTTTCATTGCATTATCATTTGCATAGTTATATCATCTGCATATCATGATATCATTCATATAGCAGGGGATCAAGGCATTCAGGTGGCTCCAGGTACAACTTTCATTGCAAGAGGCTAAACAACAAACATCAGAGGCTTCAACACTTGTTTTGCCCTACGATCGAGCGACCAATTTTATTTTATTTTGTAGAGGATTTTTCATGTCAGAAGCAGCATTCAGCTTATGTACAGTGTTCCCATGGTCAGAGCAATCAAGAATGGCTTTCAGCAGCTAAACAGAGTTCAGAATGGCAGGAAACGGGCAAAGGGGCAGGTTTCCCTCCAAAAGGCGCCAAATTCAAATTTTTGAATGTGTTAATCGATTAACACATAAGGTTAATCGATTAACCATTTGAAAATCAGTCTAGATTTGAATTTTTAACAGTGTTAATCGCTTAACCTATATGGTTAATCGATTAACCATAGCAGGTTTTGCCTTGCACGTGAATTTTCAAGTCTAGCCACTTTTGGGGTCCAATTTTGGTCATTTAAATTGCATTTTCACATTTGGGAAGGATCTAGAACACTATCAAATTTCATTTTCCCTCCAAATGCCCAAACCTCATTCCATACCACATTTTCCAAGCCATTTTCCAATCCTTGCTTTGGATCCAAACCAAGAGTGTATATATTCGATTCACTCCAAACCTCCTCATAATTCACTCTCATTTTCAGAATTGCTCTCAATTTTCTCTCAATTCTCTCTCAATTTTCTAATCTCAAAAACCTCACTCAAAGCTCTTCTCCTTGAGATCATTGATTCTTCATTGGAATCATTGATTTCTAAGAGCTAAACCTCCATTAATTCACTCCATCAATTCCATTTCATCATCCAATTTTCGTGCACAAGCAGATCTGAATTTTGAAGTGTTCTTGGAAGTGATTATTTGGCTTATTTTGAGTTGTTCTTGGTGGATCTACATTGCTACTACAATAATTGGTGTGGATCTTGAAGAATTCGGGTTTTCTTTGCTTAGATCTACTCATTTACAGTTGAATCAAAAATTACCGGATCAAGTCTCTGATCCGAAGGTTGGAATTCTGATCCGATATTGTTTTCAAACTTATTTGCACAATTTGCATGTGGATCTTTGCATTTGATTGAATATGTTGATTTTGATCCATGATCTTGTTGTGTTATTGTGTTTACATGTTGTTTAAATCAATGTTTGCTGGTTTAATTTCGTGCATGATCAATCACATGATAATTGGAGTGTTTGCTTAAGTGATAAGCTGCTGAAAAGTGATTCTGAACTGCTGTTTTTCACCTCTGGAACAGTGTTAATCGATTAACCTATATGGTTAATCGATTAACCAACTCAAATATTCAAATTTTCAAGCGTTTTTCAATGGTTAACCGATTAACCCCTGGCGTTAATCGATTAACACTGTAATAGAGAGCATGTTTTGCTGTTTTGCTTGCTTGTTCGCGTGTCGGTTCGATCCGAATCATCATAGATCATTGTGTTCCATTAGGATTGAATTATTTTGGATGTTTGTCACTGTTTTGGCTGTTTAATCATGATCTTGGGTGCATTTTCCACTCGCATGCTTGCATTTGCATGTTGCTTATTTTCTCTTCTTCTTTCGTAATTCTTCCCTCTGTTTTGTTGAATTTTGTTCTTCCAATTGGTGATGAATTTGGCTTTGATTTTTTAGTATGTGTTAGGCTAGACAGGTGTCTGGATACCACGCGGGCTAGGTGAAGTTACATGGTCTAGATACCAAGAGAATAGCTTAAACCTCCGAAGATATACCTGAAATAAAGAGATAAACACTTAGTCTATGTTTCACATACAAATGTTTGAAAATGGCGTAACGCTCCATATGAAGTGGAAATGCTACGTCTTTGGGTAGATGCTATGCACGCATGCAGATGCAACGGAACTAAAGCAGTAAAGTAAGTGCTAGGGAAACAGAAACCATCCTGTCAGGAGCAACAAACAACCCTGCAGGGAAAAGCTCACCCATGCCAATAACGATTGGACTTACACCAAATTGAAAAGGCCTCGAAAGGCTCACCTGTCGGGGATAAAGTTCAAACAAGAACAGAAAATCCATACTCAAACAAGGACGCAGATCACTACTTGCTGAGGAAAGTATCCGGGCTGACCCTCCGGAATACGGACTTTCTAAGGAACAGATAGTTCACCAAGTTTTCAAAACAGCCAGGCTAAACAACCTAACTTACCTGAGGGGGAACAAAATGCCTTGAATGTCCTTCCAAGACGCAACTATCTTGGGAAATAGAGACTTAACTGCTAGAGGCCTCAGTCTGCACTGCCGGAGGCTGAGTTTCTGCAATCAGACTGAGTGGGAGCGAGAAATACCAGACCACTGCTGGGTAAAACCTGGCACCTACTTGTGGGGATATGCCCAAATCTCAACTCACTGGGACTAAGCGCATACTCATACTATGCGGAGGATTAAAAACATATTGGCCAACTGCCAAGGACATGCTAAACACTGCATACAAATCTATTGGGATAGAGATGCAACCTCAACTGCTGGAGAACAGCAAAGTCTGGGGGAACATATGAATCCACCCTTACTTATGAACCTTGCCCCCAAGGGTAACAAACCTGCAAAAGACAAACAGACAAAACAACCTATGCAACAAGACTATCTTGGTCATCGTCCGTGATATTGTTCAGTTAATATCAATGTTTTAGCAATTATTGGCCAAGGCCTGCAAGTTTATGTATGCAAGTTCATCAAAAACATTGGGCGTTTTCACAAACAAAACAGTAAAAGCATAAAAACAAAGCGTACAAACAAGTACTGAATAGTATATGTTTATTGATGAACGGCCTGTGAATAGGCAAAGTTTTTACAACAGATGTAACTCCTAAAAAGAGGAAGCTGCGCAAAAACTACAAGTATGCATAAAAGCAAATACAAAAGTGTACATTTTAAACAAAAAGTACAGCAATGTCGGCAATGTGGTGCAGACAAACACCATGAGCTGATTCCTCTATGATTCGCTAGACCTTAATGCTTTCCCGACGCTTCGTCTTTAGAAGAGATCGATTCGGATAAACGGCCCTCAGGTTCTCCCAATCCACTAAACAATGAAGTTCATACATAGACCACAGTCATTTGCTTTTCAATCCCTAACTTTTGCCTGAACCGCCCTTTCGGGTTTTCGATTCACCGGGATACCCATTTTTGCCAAATTCGCCTTTCCAGGTTTTCGACTTTGTGGGTTTACATCTTTTCATTTTTATCCCTAATTTTTTCCCGAACCTTTTTCCTTTTTTATGGTTCGTCGGGATGCCCCATTTTTGCCTGGACTTTTCTTTTTGTGTCCAGAGGGTCTCTTTTAAGAAAAGTATTTTTTAACTGCGTCTGCGTTCACAGTGGATGCAAAATCCTCACCGTCCATGGTGGATAGTACTAAAGCTCCTCTAGAGAAAACCTTTCGTACAACAAATGGACCTTCGTAGTTAGGAGTCCATTTGCCTTTGTGATCTGACTGTGGAAGGAGAATCTTTTTCAACACAAGATCGCCCGTCTGAAAGCTTCGAGGGCGCACCTTCTTATCATAAGCTTTCTTCATTTGGCTCTAGTACAAACGACCATATGCAATTGATGCTAGCCTCTTTTCGTCCATCAAACTAAGTTGATTCAATCTGCTCTTGATCCATTCCATACCGTACACTAGTGAGAAAGGAGTCGCCCCGGTTGATGTGCGTACCGTTGTACGATAACCGTGCAAGGCGAAAGGTAACATTTCATGCCAATCTTTGTATGTGACTACCATCTTTTGCACTATCTTTTTAATGTTCTTGTTGGACGCTTCAACAACGCCATTCATCTTTGGCCGATAGGGCAATGAGTTGTGATGTTCAATCTTAAAGTTCTGGTATAACTCCTTCATCATCTTATTATTCAGATTCGAACCATTGTCAGTAATGACTCGCTCGAGGATTCCATATCTGCAGATGATGTCCTTCTTTATGAATCTTGCCACCACTTGTTTGGTCACATTAGCATACGAAGCTGCCTCTACCCACTTGGTGAAATATCGATGGCTACCAGGATAAATCGATGTCCGTTCGAAGTAGTGGGCTCGATCTTTCCAATCATATCGATGCCCCACATGGAGAACGGCGAAGGGATGACATTAAATTCAACGAGCACGGCGGCACATGAATCTTATCAGCATAAATCTGGCATTTATGGCATCTCTTTGCGAATTTGAAACAATCCGACTCCATTGTTAGCCAAAAATAACCAGCTCGTAGTATCTTTCGAGTCATGGCATGTCCACCGGCATGCGTGCCAAAAGTACCCTCGTGGAGTTCTTCCATAAGAAAGCTTGCTTCTTTTTCTTCCACACACCTAAGTAGTACCAAATCATGATTCCTTCTATACAGCACATTATCTGGGTTAAGGTAGAAGTTTTCAGACAATCTCCTAAGAGTTTTCTTATCGTGGGTCGATGCCCCTGGTGGATACTCTTGGTTCTTAAGGAAATTTTGGATCTCATGGAACCACGATTTACCATCGGAAGCTTCCTCAATAGAAAATATGAAAGCAGGCTTGTCGAGGCGCGAGATAACAATCCTTGGCGCTTCATTCCAAAAATTGATCTTGTACATCAAAGACAATGTAGCCAAAGCGTCTGCCATTTGATTCTCTGCTCTTGGCACATGGTGGAAGTCTATACGATCAAAAAACGGTAATAGTCTCCTTGCATAATCCTTGTAAGGGATCAGATTGGGCTGTCGGGTTTCCCACTCTCCTTCGATCTGATTAACAACTATCGCTGAATCGCCATATACATCAAGATTCTTGATCCTCAGATCAATAGCTTCTTCCAAGCCCATGATACATGCATCATACTCAGCCTCATTGTTGGCACAAGGAAAAGTTAACCTGGAAGTAAAGGGGATATGAGTTCCATGAGGAGTTGTCATAATTTCCCCAATTCCACTACCATATGAATTAACTGCGCCATCGAATATCATCTGCCATTGAGAACCCCTCTCCGGACCTTCAGTGGGTAATGGCTCATCACAATCTTTTGCTTTTAAATACATAATGTCCTCGTCAGGAAATTCAAATCTCGTCGGTTGGTAATCATCAATTGGTTGCTCAGCAAGGTATTTTGACAGAACACTCCCTTTAATGGCTTTCTGGGAAACGTACTGGATGTCGTGTTCTGTCAATACCATTTGCCATATGGCAATCCTTCCAGAAAGTGCTAGCTTTTCAAAGATATACTTAATCGGATCCATCTTCGAAATTAGCATGGTTGTATGATTGAGCATGTACTGTCTTAAACGTTGGGCCGCCCAAGCGAGTGCGCAACATGTTTTTTCAAGCATTGAGTAACGGGACTCACAATCTGTGAACTTTTTACTCAAGTAATAAATCGCATGCTCTTTCCTCCATGTCTCGTCGTGTTGACCGAGAACACAACCCATACTATTCTCAAGAAGCTTTAGATACATGATTAATAGTCTTCCAGCAACTGAGGGTATCAGTATCGGAGGCTCCTACAATTACTGTTTTATTTTGTCGAATGCTCTTTGACAATTTTCATTCCAGACAACCGCCTGATCTTTCTTTAACAGTTTAAACATTGGTTCCCATGTGGCCGTTAGATGAGATATGAACCGAGCGATGTCGTTCAACCTCCCTAAGAAACCACGAACCTCTTTTCCAGTCTTCGGCGCTGGCATTTCTTGAATAAATCTTATTTTTGCAGGATCTACCTCGATTCCTTTTCTGCTGACAAAAAACCCCAATAACTTTCCGGACCGAACTCCGAAAGTGCACTTATTTAGATTCAACCTGAATTTGAACTTCCTCAGCCTTTCAAACAGCTTCAATAGATTGACCAGATGTTCTTCCTCCGTCTGGGACTTCGCAATCATGTCATCAACATAGACCTCAATCTCATGATGAATCATATCATGAAACAAAGTCACCATTGCCCGCTGATAAGTTGCCCCTGCGTTTTTCAACCCAAACGACATCACCTTATAGCAAAATGTTCCCCACGGTGTAATGAATGTTGTTTTCTCCATGTCTTCTGGTGCCATTTTTATCTGATTATAACCGGAGAAGCCATCCATGAAGGAAAACACCGAGAATTGAGTCATATTATCGACCAATACGTCAATTTGGGGGAGCGGGAAATCATCCTTTGGGCTTGCCCTATTCAAGTCTCTATAATCAATGCACATCCGTACCTTACCGTCCTTCTTAGGTACGGGTACAATGTTGGCGACCCACGGAGGGTAAGTTGTCACGGCTAAAAATCCAGCGTCCAACTGCTTTTGAATTTCTTCCTTGATTTTTACCACCATGTCTGGTCTCTTCCTCCTAAGCTTCTGCTTGACGGGTGGACATTCTTCCCGAAGTGGCAACCGATGAAACACAATGTTAGTATCAAGTCCGGGCATAACTTCGTAAGACCAAACAAAGATGTCACTGTACTCTCGAAGCATCTCTATCAACCTTTGCTTGATGTCTTCTTGCAATGCAGCCCCTATCCTGACATTTCTAACAACCTCTTCAGAACCCAAGTTGACGACTTCAATCTCTTCTTCATGAGGCGGAATGACCTTCTCTTCTTGTCTTAAGAGTCTAGCTAGCTCTTCTGGCAAGTTTTCATCCTCATCAATCTCTTCTTCAGCTTGGAATACCGGGTTATCAAAGTCGAAGCGAGTCATAGAAGATTCTTGGTCGGTGTCATCTGCAATGATATGAGACCTCCAATGAAAATGGTTAAGTGCTCCAAATGATATGCAAACAAACACATTGCCATTTTATTATTAAAGATAAAACAAGAAAAACGGAGATCTCAACATTTGAATGGAAAAAACGCCCTTTGATTAATAGATGAAACAATATTCAAACATAAACAAGACAAGCCCTGAAATAACAAACTACTATGCTCCGGGTAAAACATAGGGTCGTACAATAATTGAAAAACAAAGCATTATTGTTCATTGGTCACTTGGACAAATTCCTCAATGGACGAGTTGCATAGACGCTGTCCTGGAATGCATGGCTTGATCCAGGAATCCATATCGCAGTCAATGTCTCCAGCTTCATCCTCAGAAATGGCATTGAGCTGCTCGAAGAAGACACATCCGCTGGTAAATCTGATCTGCCCCTTGAACTTCGGTGTGCTCTGTGAAGACGATGGGTGGTACCCCAGACCGAATTTTTCTTGTTTTTGAGGGATATCAATCACTTTCCCCCATCCTTGGGCTGAGCCAGCTTGCACCACAGCCTGCGCTTCTTTGAAAGAAGATATAGCCACCTCAGGCTCTTTTCTCACCACTGGCGCCTTATCCTTCAATTGCACGGTTTCAAACGCTTGACACAAGGTTTCATGAATTTCCCCATCTACCTCAACATATTTGAAAGAAGCCAGGTGACTAATAATGATGTCCTCTTCTCCACATACTGTTATGACACTGCCACCAACCATGTATTTCAACTTCTGATGCAGAGTCGATGTGACAGCCCCAGATGAGTGGATCCATGCTCTGCCTAACAAACAGCTATAAGCAGGCTGAATGTCCATGATATAAAATATAGCGTCAAAAACTTCTGGGCCAACTTGGATAGGCAAAGTCAGCTCACCGAAGACAGACCTCCGAGTACCATCGAAAGCACGTATAGCCAAATCACTCGGTGTACAAGTAATGCCCCTAGTATCCAGCTTCATAAGTGCCTTCTTCGGCAGCACATTCAAAGATGACCCTGTGTCAACAAGGACATGAGACATAACCACTCCTCTACATTCAACAGAAATATGCAGCGCACAGTTGTGGTTTCTGCCCCTTGGCGTTAAGTCTAAATTTGTAAATCCAAGGCCATTTCCCACGCTTACATGCCCAACAATCCCTTCAAGCTGATTCGCTGATACTTCCTGAGGCACAAAAGCGGTACTCAACACTTTCATTAATGCATTTTTGTGAGCCTCGGAACTCATCAACAACGATAATATTGAAATTTTGGAAGGTGTCTGCCGTAAGTGCTTGACTATCTTGTAGTTGCTTTTGCATATAAGCCTCATGACTTCCTCCACATCATTCTCCAAAGATTCTTTTTCACCAGACTGGGAAGTCTCTTCAATTACCATCTTACCTTTCCCTCTATCTGCTTTTTCAGCCACCACTTTGGGCGATGCAAAGACCCTGCCGCTTCGGGTAATTGCCCCTGCTCTTACAACATTCTCTGCTGACTCCACAGGAAAAATTTTCAAATCTATCTTCTGACCATTACAATACACCTCAGCCCCATAGTTCCATGGGACGGCCTTGGTGCTTTCATAAGGAATAGGTCCTGCTTTGGTAATAGTGATTGTTGGTGGCCTAGGAGGCGCTGAAATAGTTATGGTCTTATATAGGATCGAGATCGTAGCGACCTCATCCTTCTCCTCGCTTACTTCCTCGACAAGTTTCTTTTCTGCGGTTCGTTCAAACAACAACGTCCCCTCATCTATCATTCCTTGAATACACTTTCTCAAATTGACACATCCCTCAGGATGACTTAAACAATCAGCACAATCCACATTGCAGCTAGGGAATACACCTCCTCCCAGTAATTTGTCTTTCACAAACTTCAATGGAGTTTTTAATTCATCAATATTTGTCACTAGATTCAATTCCTCCTCCCCTGAGAACTGCATTAACCCCAGCCTGCCCGTGATTCGGCATGGGATTCTACACCACATTGGGGACCTCATTAGAAAAATTGATCGCCTTGCTGTCAATCAAATCTTGCACTGTATGTTTGAAGGCTTTACAGTCGCCAATGTTATGTCCGGGAGCACCTGAATGAAATTCACAATGGACATTTGCATCGTACCCAGGTGGAGGTTGTCCGGTCAAAGGAGCCATAGTTCGTTTTTGGACCAACTGAAGTTGTAGCAATGCTTGCAGAAGTTGAGCGTATGGCATGGGAGGCGCATCAAAATGCCTATTTGTTGCTCGGACTTTGTCCTGGTATCTGCCATACCCCTGTTGATTTTGTGGATGTTGTTGATACTGTCTTTGCTGTTGTTGTTGTTGCCGAGCAGGAATAGTGACACTGGCAACTTGCTGTTGGCGATATTGGTTTTGTGGTCGACCCCTACCTCTTCCTCCAAAACTCGATACTGAGCTAACGTCATCTTCACGCCTCTTGTTCCCAAACACTTTCCTTCCACCTCCTCCAGATGAGGGAACTTTGCCCGCCTGAATCTTTCTGAGCTTGATGCCATTTTCTACCCTTTCACCGGTGATTATCAAGTCTGAGAAACTTCTAGACATACTGCTTATGAGTTTTTCATAGTACAACCCTGGTAAAGTAGCAACAAACATGTCGATGAGCTCCCTTTCTACCATGGGTGGTTGCACTCTAGCAGCAAGCTCTCGCCACCTCTGGGAGTATTCTTTAAAGCATTCGTTATTTCTTTGGGGAAGATTCTGCAGTTGGACTCTATTCGGTGCAAGGTCACTATTGTGTTAATAATGCCTTACAAAAGCCTCGGCTAGTTCTTTCCAGCTGCGGACATTAGTGGACTCCAACCCCATGTACCACTCCAAAGAGGGGCCGGACAAGCTATCCTGGAAAAAGTGCATCAAGAGTTTGTCATCGTCCGAGTATGCGGACATCTTTCTATAGTACAAGCGCAAGTGAACCCTCGGGCAAGTAGTGCCTTTGTATTTATCGAAGTCGGGAACTTTGAACTTGTGAGGCACTCTCAGACCTGGGATCAGCCCCAGGTTAGACATATCTAGCCCCATGGAATTTTGGCATTCGAGGGATTTCATCTTCTCCTCAATCATTTTAAATCTTCTACCAGACTTAGAAGATCCTACAGCATTTACAAACCTCGGAGTGAATATATCCTCTTGCCTATCTTCCATCCAAGTGTGGTCCACACTACCATGTATGGCGCCTAGAGTACCAAGTCCAAAGCCACTTCCATTTCCATTACCCCCATTAGCAAAGCCACCGTGATTAGGACCTGCTGTATTCCCCGCACCAGCAGTGTGTCCATCCCCTCCAGCAGTAGGGATGACTAAAGTTGGTATTGAATTTCCTGCTTGAGGTGTTTCATTGTAAGGAGGCTTAGAAGCAATCCCACCGTGCAGCACACCATCACTATCCACTCGCGTCAACAGAGGTTGCACCATAGTCTGAAGTTGAGCCTGACCACTAGCAACTCCTTGCATCATCTCCATCAGCTGTGCAATACGATCCCTCATCTCTTGCATTTTCACTTGCATTTGATCCATTAGCCTTTTCTGGTTACCTCTAGTACCATAGCAGTGAGTTATCTGTTCTGCAATCCTGAAACACTAGTGGCACAAGAAACAAGATAAGGTTAACAGTTTCGATGCACCTGCAAATGCGAGAAACATGCTAAAATTCAAACATGTATATATGAAAACAAGGAAATTTCCCCCATGATTCTAGCTTCGGAATGACAACCAAGACAACAGAGAGCCCCCACAGACAAGCATAGGATAAAAACCCCTCATATATACAAACATAAGCCCACAGGCAAATTATAAACAATAAATAAGTACAAACAGAAAAGGACCTCAACCAATAGGTCTGGTGATGGTCCATACAAAAGTCTACGCTACAGAATACAAAGAAACAAATCAAACTGGGTGGCGAGACTGGAAATCCTTCAACAACGCCTGTGTATCCGAATGGTCTGGCCTATCGAGCAAACCACGTATGAGCAACTCCTGCTGACTGATAGTGGACTAAAGATCCTCGACCGAGTCCTCCTTCCCAACAACCTCCTTAAGTCTACGCCTCTTAGCACTAGCTTCCTCTCTATGCTCCTCCAAGGTTGCAAGCGCTTCATATAGTTTGCAATCACTATGTCTCCTGAGTGCGGCTTCCTTTGAGATCTCCTCATCTTTAGCTTTGAGCTGGGCCTTCTATTTGATAATATGCGCCTTCAACTTGTCTTCGTGTTGCTTGCTGGTGGACATGGCAGCGTTCCATTGAGCCTCAAACTTGGAAATTCGCGAGTAGACTTTATTCAGCTCTTCCTTTTTGGTGGCAAGAACACCGTAGGTGGCATTCAAGTCTTTGCCTGTGCGCTCCCTATCACTAGTCTCTTTAGTCAAGTCCGAACCCAACTTGTTCACCAACTCAATTTGTTTTTTCAAAGAATACCTTGCTTCGTTTCTTTCACTTCTGAGCTGAGCCATCTCCCTCTCTAACTCTTCGTTTGTCTTATGCAACTCTTCTTTTTCACGACATACCTGATTGTACCTTTGGATGCCCACTGCAGTAGGCTCCTCAATCACGGGTGGACAAACAGGCTCCACTGAAGGATATGGCATCAAGAACTTCGCGGCCCTCTCATGAATCCAAGCCACATAGGGGTCATAGGCCTGACTGTTACTCTTCCCTAGTAATGCTTTGCCTCTCCTATGGATGCTTCGACAAGCGCGCTCGAGTCTGATCAAATCATCACCCACTAACAAACTCGTGAGGTACAGAGATTCCTGTACCTCTTCCTCTTTTGGAGCGTCTCTGAGAGCATATCCGAACTATCGTACCAACAGAGATGGGTTGTAGTTAACGCACCCCTTCCTCCCGACCAGGGGTATGTTAGGAGATCCGCCACAACTGTAAATAGTGTCAACGCCAAGCAAATCCCTATCAAACCAAATAATATCCTTAGCAGTCAAGCCCATCATCCTCTCAGACCATTCTAAGGTAGCAATAGTATCCACAAACTGACCACTCTTAGGCATGTGACTCATCAACCACCTATAAAGCAAAGGAACACAACACAAGATGTTCTTTCCCCTTCGGTTTTCATTCTTGTGGTGCACAGAATGATAAACATCTCCTAAGAGTGTAGGGACCGGATTCCCTGAGGCTAGCAGGTAGAAGGCATCCACGTCCACAAAGTTCGGCAGATTTGGAAACAAAATAATACCATAAATGTAAAGTTCCAGAATAACACTAAACACAATCCAACAACCATTCTTAGCGAAATTCTGAGCTTTCTCAACAAGAAACGGTAACAGAAAACCATAAGTTCCTTTTCTCTCAACTAGCTTCCCCTTTAACTTTGCAGCGTCCAACTGTAATATAGCAGCGAGCACAACTAGGTCAGGCTTTGCATCTGTGTGGAGAAAAGGCATCTGATCACGGATATGCACCCCCAACATATCAGAATACTCTTCCAAAGTAGGCGCTAAAACAAAATCCAGGAAGACAAAGCACCTTAACTAGGCATCGTAAAACTGCAAGAGAGTATAAATGCCACTGATCTCAAAGGATGAGGGTTTGCAAACACATCTGGCCAATCTTCCATAGTCTTGTCTAAATTGTTCCATCACACTCGCTTCAGCCATAACAATCAGACTCCTCAAATAACTGACGTCCGGAGTATGAAACCTGTAAGCAACTGTCCTTTTCAAAGGCTCCATGTCAAGAACGAAGAACAGGACAACTAGAATCAGGAGGGAAATATACACCTGCAATCATAAATACATGTTAATGAAGAGATGCAAATGAAAATGCAAATGCAACAGAGGATCAAGCTTGTTGTGTTGTAGCTTGAGAAGAACCGGCGCTTCGATCTAGTACTGACAAATTACTGACATAAGAACTCCTTTGTATCATGAACATAGGTTCACACTGTCAAGAACTGGGTAGTCTGGAGGTCAGAGTTTCCTGCATAACCCACCCACACACAGGTATGGACCTATCCATTGACAAGGTTTGTCATCCTATGCGTTCATCAGCGTCACAGACTTTCAAGAAATGATGATACGTTCACCATTTCTGGTTTGGCATCATCATCCCTTGAAGAGGCCTCACTTAGCTGAATCCCAAATGATCGGTTCCCAGAGTCGACAACCCTCAAATCCAAATTCCAGTCGGATCCTAAGGATCGGAAAGGAACTCGTCAAAGAGAATCTCGTGTGAGTGTGAATTTTTAGGGAATTGTGTCTGCTAAGCAAACAGGTTCATCCACTAATCTCCACTTCTAATACTAGGTTTGTACTCAAGCCCAGGTCCGGCTTCTCACTCAATGGAACTCCCCTCCACACAGCACAGCAAGCATGATACAATGTGGAAAGTAAAAATTCGGAAGTAAATAAAGATAAAGCCCATATATACACACACCCAAAAGAAAACACACGAGCGCTAGGATTGACTCGCATTGGGGATTTCCTGTCCCCAGCAGAGTCGCCAACTATCGCTACTGCGGAAAAAAAGAGGCTGACAATGACTAACACGCCACCTATCGTTATTTATCCCAAAGAGATGGAAAGGGAACGATCGGAAAAACCTGACGAAAACGGGAAAAGACAAGGTCATCGCAACCAAGTCCTAGTTTCTGGAGTCGGTTACGCAAGGGGAAGGTATGAGCACCCCTCACGTCCGTCGTACTCGACGGGATCCACGCATGTGTTATCTAGCTAAAAGGGTGTGTAAACTATCTACGCTAAGGGCTTATGGACAGAAGAGAAAGAAAAAGAACTGACTCGGCAGAGCATCGCCGCTCTATGCCTACGTACTCCCTCGTGCAATGGGAAAGTCACAGTCAACGTAGTTCGCCTAACTACGGCTAAAGAAAGGGGGAAGGTTGCTCGCTAAGACATCGCGTCTTATGCCTACGTACTTTCATCTAGTATGAAATATCAGAGCAAACGTAGTTCGCGCTAAAAGGACCACTGGTTTGGTCAAAAGTTTTTACGCCCGAGTAGGGTTAACAAACAGTTCTAGCTGTTTGGTGTATGTAGCTCGACCATTGGAGACTTAGGCGTTACCATTTGCGATAGGACTGAAAGTTAACAACACTCTTGCGTATGAAAAGGTTTTCCTGATTAGAATCCCGAAGGATGAAAAAGAGTGTTCATACTGTATGTTGTAACAAAGTCTAAAACCTAGGATCGAATGCGTCGCATATCGTCCTAAGGACGTATACTAAACACTCTAGGCAATTGAGAGGTAACCACTCAATCACCATTTCCCAAGTATAAGACTCATGGCACAACACTCATTATATTTATTAAGTGAATTGAAGTTATTTGAAGATGAGAAGAGAAAGAGGACAAACTAAGGGGGACTAGTCCAAACCCTAAAAGTTTTCATGCAAGATGCTCCTAAAATTGAGTTTGAAAGGGGACTACCTAATGTTATCATGCATGGTTAGAAACCTCGTGTCTATCATAACCTCTCTTGAACAAGAGAGGTTAGAAATCCTAAGGGAAGGAAGACCAAAAGAAGAAGAAACAATAAGAGGAAACAATGCAAATGAAAAAGGCAAATACAAATGCAACAAGGAAGACAAGGATGCAATGCAAGTGAGGGAGGAAATATGTGTGGGTCTGGAGCCTCCATAAGCTCATCTCAACCTCAAGCCATAGTATAAATAAATTCAAGAGAATAAGGAGAGAGATGCATCACAAACAAGTAACAAGAACAATGAGAAAAAGTTCTCACGGATTCATTACTTTAGGTAAGCTTCAAGTTCCTCCTAAGGAGGGACCAAGCAACCTTAAGTAGTATTCCAAAGTCATAGGACAGAATGGGGGATGAGGAGAGGAAATCTCAAAAGCTAAAGCAAAACATCACAAGCAAATGAAAACAGCAACATCAAAGGATGCAAGCAAACACCACATATGGAAACACAATGTGCAAACATGAAAGTATGAGATCAAATGAACAACTTATGCATAAGGTAAAGACCTATGAATTGGCACACAAGGACTATAACAAGCCCCTGACATGAAACAATCAAAATAAGGTTCATCAACAATGCACAACCAAGCTTTTGGAAGCAAAACAAGTACACAAGTACACAAGTAGAGATGCATAAAGATGAAGCAACTTGCAAAAAACATGAAAAATATTAAAATGCATCTAAAAATTCAAAATAAAATCTCAAGGGACCCCCAAGATATTGGGAACCAGGGGTCCAAAGGGGAGATTGAGATTCAAAAGGAAAGTACCTCAACAGAGGGCAAACACCAAGAGTGTCCCAAATTAAGGCAAAGATGGAGAGGGAATAAAAGGCAATTCAAACTACATGGAAATGGTACCTAAAAATCATGAAAAAAAATATCTAAAGATCAACCAACATGTCCACAACAGTCACACAAAAAAAATAAGAATTCAAACTATGTCATGAGCAAGAAATAAAATCCACAAGAGCAACATGTATTTTTAAAATTTTTAAATGACTATTTAAATGGACAAAATGAAATTAAATGAAAATGCATAAAAAAAAAGAAATTAAAAATGCACGAAATTAAAAGACATGCCAAACAATGTTCATGATTTTTTTTTAGAATTTTTAGACATTATTATGTATTTTTAATGGATTAAATTCAAACTAGAATAAAACAAAAAATAATAAAAGAAAAACAAAGAAAATCAGAAAACCACGTGTCAAATAGCAAAGAAATAAAGTGCAAACGAAGTTGGGCCAAGACTGGGGGGTGGTGATATCAAGCGCTTGTCCAAGGCCCAATCCCAACAATCAAAACAAAATAAAATATGGATAATGTGTTACAGCACACAAAACCTAACCATTTCTCACGTTACTTACATCAAAATCATGCTAGAGATCACAAGGATCTCAAATCCGACCTCAGAATTCACAAACCACGCGTGGATTTTAAAAATCGAAAACAACAAAGTAAAGCACCAAAAACGAAAGTTCAAGGAAACTTAAAAACAACTGCCCAGAAATTGTCTACGTGTTGTGTAGACCACAAATCAACAATTAGTTAAGCTCAATACCCCATAGAATGCTCAAACCGAACCACACAAAAATCAAGTCATCATCAAAAGTTGTCACCAAACAAAACAAGACATGGCCAGAAACGATATATACAACATGTGGATTACAAAGCATCAAAAATGGCACAGAATGGCTTCATGTAATGGGAGAAATTTTGAAAGATAGCTTACCTAGTGGAGAGCCTCCACCGGGCCTTGAAAATGCGTTGAAGCTTGATGAAATATGCTCAGAATCACTCCATGAACTTCAATAGAGGTGTTTGAATGCTTAAGTTGGTCTGAAAATGGTTGAATCTGAGAAATCGTTTTTTGAGTTTCCTCCACTTTCTTCAAACGTGTTCTGGCTTTCTTTGCACGAAAATGACTTAGCAATCATCCAACCTACCAAAATGATCAAATAGGGCTCCAATTCAAACTAAACAGCCCAATTCACAAATTCACTTTTCACACTTTTTTCAAGTTGCCATACACATTTTTACCAATACACCAGCTTAGTCTTTAATCCAAATCCAGTCCAAATCATTTGATTTGATCAAAGGGCTTGGTTTTGAGGCTTGATTTTGATCCTATGGTTGATTTACAATTTGTTACTTCAAGAGGAAGAAACCACGAAAATAGCAAATTTTGAGACCTCAAATTTCCAATGTGACGATGGCAATGCTTTTGAATCATTATTTGCAATTAGAAAATGCACAAACTTGCCTTGAAAAAGTTCAAAATCAAATAATTTTCAATTTCTCAATTTAAGCCTCCTTTATGAAAAATTCAAAACCCAAATTCTCAATTCATGTCCCCACCATGACAAAAGATGATTTGGTAATGCATATGGCCTCATTTTGGAGCAAGTTTCATGTTGAAAATATTTCCATTTGAAGTACCTAAGTTGGTGAAATGGACCTATAATTTTATGACCTGTAATCTTACTTTCCCAAAATACCCCTGACTTGTAAACCTCATAACTTGAGTTCTACAAATCAGATGAATGACTTCTAGTACAGTTTGGAAAGCTAAGACCAATACCTAAAACTTTCATGTTGGCCAAGAGTTGAGGAGAAACATCCTTCTAGGTAAAAAATGGCTTGGAAGTTGGTTGACTTTTATTGACCAAAATCACATCCCTCAGATGACCTGTAACTTCTCTGGATCATAACTTGAGTTCTATAAATCCAATAAAGGACTTCTAGTACTCAAATTAAAGCTAAGAACATTCTCTACAAGTTCTATGTTGGCCAAAAATTAAGATGAGACTTGTATCTTTAGGTACGTGGTCTTGAAGTCAAGCACTAAATAGGGGATTTTACCCTGAGAACCCTAATATAGTAACTTCTCAGACACTTAACCCTTAATGAAATGAGCTTGAAATGATGTCTCATATGTCTTAACACAACATCCCATGACCATAGAGACTTTGGATTGAGTTTTAATCTCCTTCTATTGCACAGTTGATTGAGGATTTGCCAGATGAAAACCCTAATTGCAACACTTTCAACTGTGGCTTGTTCCACTTCATACAACAACTTGAATAAGCTCCACAATGACCCTCAAGGCACTCAATGAGCTCCTTCAACATCTCATACCCAAAATCATGCATTCACAAACCTCTGATGCTCTTCAGTTGGCCTCCAAGTTAGGAGTTGACCCACACACATCCATCTATCCTTTCACAAGACAATGACCACTTCAAGATGTCCTGATGACCATTCAAGCTTGAGTAACAACCCCTGCTTAGGCTCAATGCTCTGAGAAGACCTCCCTTGTTATGCATAACTTCTTGATCCCCTGTAAAATGAAGTATGTTATGCAATGCAAATGCTAGAACAAAATGAAATGAAACATAAACCAAGTTAAGAAAAGGTTTAGCAAATTTTGGGGTACAACAACTGCCCCTATTCAAACGACTTGGACCTGAATGAGTGAAAAGTGAACGGCTTTCAAACATTCAAAGGTAAAAGATGGTTGAATACCAAAGGAACCAGAATTTTGCCAACCGCAGAAAATAAAAACTGCAAACCCTCCTGGGGTAACTGCTCTGATTACAAACGCATTCCACTGGGGAAAAGAGGAACTAGTCGAGTAACTCTGCCTGGGGAAAACCAATCTGAGAGGAATACTTCAAATTGTCGGAATTTGAATATTCAACGAATAAACACGAACCAAAGAAATTAGTCGGAGCCTAAGTGCTCTACATAGTAGCCGGAGCCTGAACGCTCAACGTAAGATTAACCGGAGCCTAAACACTCAACGAACAATAGGATATGTCATATACAAATAAACCGGAGCCTTAATACTCAACGTAAGATTGACCGGAGCCTGAACACTCAACGTAATAACCGGAGCCTGAACACTCAACGTGATAACCGGAGCCTGAACACTCAACGTAATAACCAGAGCCTGAGTACTCAACATAAGATTGACCGGAGCCTGAACACTCAACGTAATAATCGGAGCCTGAACACTCAACGTAATAACCGGAGCCTGAGTACTCAACGTAATAACCAGAGCCTTAACACTCAACGTAAGATTGACCAGAGCTTGAGCACTCAATGTAATAACCGGAGCCTAAGTACTCAACGTAATAACCGGAGCCTGAGTACTCAACGTAAGATTGACCGGAGCCTGAGCACTCAACGTAATAATTGGAGCCTGAACACTCAACGTAATAACCAGAGCCTGAATACTCAACGTAATAACTGGAGCCTAAACACTCAACGTAATATGAAGGTAGCACCAATATACTCATCAAAAATTGAACACCACTACTATCTTTACCGGAGTCTGGCTACTCTACGAGGAAAGATAACAATACCAATCACTGTGATCTGGATACCAAAACCCTCCTTACCGGCGTCTGAATACTCGAACATAAAAAGGAAACCCTATCAACTGGGAACGGAACGGAGTCTGGATACTCAAAGGAACACAAATATATATCCTGATCCTCTGGGATCTGAAAATACTGCCGGGTAACAACCTGAGCCGGGGTCTGGATACCACGCGGGTAAGGTGAAGTCACATGGTCTGGATACCAAGAGAACAACTCAAACCTCCGAAGATATACCTGAAACAAAGAGATAACAACCTAGTCTATCTTTCACATGCAAAGGTTTGAAAATGGCGTAACGCTCCATATGAATTGGAAATGCTACGCGTTTGGGTAGATGCTATGCACGCATGCAGATGCAACGGAACTGAAGCAGTAAAGTAAGTGCTAGGGAAACAGAAACCATCCTGTCAGGAGCAACAAACAACCCTGCAGGGAAAAGCTCACCCATGCCAATAACGATTGGACTTATACCAAAATGAAAAGGCCTCGAAAGGCTCACCTGTCGGGGATAAAGTTCAAACAAGAACAGAAAATCCACACTCAAACAAGGACACAGATCACTACTTGCTGAGGAAAGTATCCGGGCTGACCCTCCGGAATACGGACTTTCTGAGGAACAGATAGTTCACCAAGTTTTCAAAACAACCAGGCTAAACAGCCTAACTTACCTGAGGGGGAACAAAATGCCTTGAACGGCCTTCCAAGACGCAACTATCTTGGGAATCAGAGACTTAACTGCTGGAGGCCTCAGTCTGCACTGCCAGAGGCCGAGTTTCTGCAATCAGACTGAGTGGGAGCGAGAAATACCAGGCCACTACTGGGGAAAACCTGGCACCTACTTATGGGGATATGCCCAAATCTCGACTCACTGGGAAGTAAGCGCATACTCATACTATGCGGAGGATTAAAAACGCACTGGCCAACTGCCAGGGACATGCTAAACATTACATACAAATCTACTAGGATAGAGATGCAACCTCAACTGCTGGAGAACAACAAAGTCTGGGGGAACAGATGAATCCACCCTTACTCATGAACCTTGCCCCCAAGGGTAACAACCCTGCAAAAGAAAAATAGACAAAACGACCTATGCAACAAAACTATCTCGGTCATCGTCCGTGGTATTGTTCAGTTAATATCAAAGTTTTAGCAGTTATTGGCCAAGGCCTGCAAGTTTATGTATGCAAGTTCATCAAAAACATCAGGCGTTTTCACAAACAAAACAGTAAAAGCATAAAAACAAAGCGTACAGACAAGTATTGAATAGTATATGTTTATTGATAAACGGCCTGTGAATAGGCAAAGTTTTTACAACAGATGTAACTCCTGAAAAGAGGAAGCTGCGCAAAAACTACAAGTATGCATAAAAGCAAATACAAAAGTGTACATTTTAAACAAAAAGTACAGCAATGTCGGCAATGTGGTGCAGACAAACACCATGAGCTGATTCCTCTATGACTCGCTTGACCCTGACGCTTTCCCGACGCTTCGTCTTTAGAAGAGGTCGATTCGAATTAACGGCCCTCAGGTTCTCCCAATCCACTAAATAATGAAGTTCATATACAGACCGCAGTCATTTGCTTTTCAATCCCTAACTTTTGCGTGAACCGCCCTTTCGGGTTTTCGATTCACCGGGATACCCATTTTTTGCCAAAGTCGCCTTTCTAGGTTTTCGACTTTGCAGGTTTACAACTTTTTATTTTTATCCCTTATTTTTGCCCGAACCTTTTTCCTTTTTTATGGTTCGCCGGGATGCCCCATTTTTGCCTGAACTTTTCTTTTTGTGTCCAAAGGGTCTCTTTTAAGCAAAGTATTTTTTAACTACGTCTGCGTTCACAGGGGATGAAAAATCCGCACCGTCCATGGTGGATAGTACTAAAGCTCTTCCAGAGAAAACCTTTCGTACCACAGATGGACCTTCGTAGTTAGGAGTCCATTTTCCCCTGTGATCTGACTGTGGTGGGAGAATCTTTTTCAACACAAGATCGCCCGTCTGAAAGCTTCGAGGGCGCACCTTCTTATCATAAGCTTTCTTCATTCGGCTCTGGTACAAACGACCATATGTAATTGATGCTAGCCTCTTTTCATCCATCAAACTAAGTTGATTCAATCTGCTCTTGATCCATTCTGCCCCATCAAGCTTGACGTCAACCAAAACCCTTAAAGAAGGAATCTCAACCTCTAGTGGTAGGACAACTTCCATACCGTACACTATTGAGAAAGGAGTCGCCTCGGTTGATGTGCGTATCGTTGTACGATAACCGCGCAAGGCGAAAGGTAACATTTCATGCCAATATTTGTATGTGACAACCATCTTTTGCACTATCTTTTTAATGTTCTTGTTGGCCGCTTCAATAGCGCCATTCATCTTTGGCCGATAGGGCGATGAGTTGTGATGTTCAATCTTGAAGTTCAAGTATAACTCCTTCATCATCTTATTGTTCAGATTCGAACCATTGTCAGTAATGATTCGCTCGGGGATTCCATATCTGCAGATGATGTCCTTCTTTATGAATCTTGCCACCACTTGTTTGGTCACATTAGCATACGAAGCTGCCTCTACCCTCTTGGTGAAATAATCGATGGCTTCCAGGATAAATCGGTGTCCGTTGGAAGCAGTGGGCTCGATCTTTCCAATCATATCGATGCCCCACATGGAGAACGGCCAAGGGGATGACATTACATTCAACGGGCACGGCGACACATGAATCTTATCAGCATAAATCTGGAATTTATGGCATCTCATTGCGAATTTGAAACAATCCGACTCCATTGTTAGCCAAAAATAACCAGCTCGTAGTATCTTTTAAGTCATGGCATGTCCGCCGGCATGCGTGCCAAAAGTACCCTCGTGGACTTCTTTCATAAGCAAGCTTACTTCTTTTTCGTCCACACACCTGAGTAGTACCAAATCACGATTCCTTCTATACAACACACTATCTGGGTTAAGGCAGAAGTTTCCAGACAATCTCCTAAGAGCTTTCTTATCGTGGGTCGATGCCCCTGGTGGATACTCTTGGTTCTTAAGGAAATCCTGGATGTCATGGAACCACGGTTTACCATCAGAAGCTTCCTCAATAGTAAATATGAAAGCAGGCTTGTCGAGGCGCGAGATAACAATCCTCGGCGCTTCATTCCAACAATTGACCTTGTACATCGAAGATAGTGTAGCCAAAGCATCTGCCATTTGATTCTCCGCTCTTGGCACATGGTGGAAGTCTATACGATCGAAAAACGGTAACAGTCTCCTTGCATAATCCTTGTAAGGGATCAGATTGAGCTATCGTGTTTCCCACTCTCCTTCGATCTGATTAACAACTAGCGCTGAATCGCCATATACATCAAGATTCTTGATCCTCAGATCAATAGCTTCTTCCAAGCCCATGATACATGCTTCATACTCAGCCTCATTTTTGGCACAAGGAAAAGTTAACCTGGAAGTAAAGGGGATATGAGTTCCATGAGGAGTTGTCATAATTTCCCCAATTCCACTACCATATGAATTAACTGCACCATCGAATATCATCTGCCATTGAGAACCCCTCTCCGGACCTTCAGTGGGTAATGGCTCATCACAATCTTTTTCTTTTAAATACATAATGTCCTCGTCAGGAAATTCAAATCTCATCGGTTGGTAATCATCAATTGGTTGTTCAGCAAGGTTTTCTGACAGAACACTCCCTTCAAATGGCTTTCTGGGAAACGTACTGGATGTCGTATTCTTTCAATACCATTTGCCATCTGGCAATCCTTCCAGAAAGTGCTTGCTTTTCAAAGATATACTTAATCGGATCCATCTTCGAAATTAGCATGGTTGTATGATTGAGCATGTACTGTCTTAAACGAGACTCACAATCTGTGAACTTTTTACTCAAGTAATAAATCGCATGCTCTTTCCTCCCTGTCTCGTCGTGTTGACCGAGAACACAACCCATACTATTCTCAAGAACCGTTAGATACATGATTAATGCTTTTCCAGCAACTGGGGGTATCAGTATCGGAGGCTCTTGCATATACTGTTTTATTTTGTCGAATGCTCTTTGACAATTTTCGTTCCAGACAATCACCTGATCTTTCTTTAACAGTTTAAACATTGGTTCACATGTGGCCGTTAGATGAGATATGAACCGAGCGATGTAGTTCAACCTCCCTAAGAAACCACGAACCACTTTTTTAGTCTACGGCGCTGGCATTTCTTGAATAGCTCTTATTTTTGCAGAATCTACCTTGATTCCTTTTCTGCTGACAATAAACCCCAATAACTTTCCGGACCGAACTCCGAAAGTGCACTTATTTGGATTCAACCTCAATTTGAACTTCCTCAGCCTTTCAAACAGCTTTAATAGATTGACCAGATGTTCTTCCTCCGTCTTGGATTTCGCAATCATGTCATCAACATAGACCTCAATCTCATGATGAACCATATCATGAAACAAAGTCACCATTGCCCGCTGATAAGTTGCCCCTGCGTTTTTCAAACCCAAACAGCATCACCTTATAGAAAAATGTTCCCCACGGTGTAATGAATTTTGTTTTCTCCATGTCTTCTAGTGCCATTTTTATCTGATTATAACCGGAGAAGCCAACACCAAAAGGATGATAGAGCAACACCCGCACACAATCCCGACACTAAAAGGATGTAGGGCCTCACACAATCTGGCAACAAAAAGATGACAGACCTATCACCAAAAGGATGATAGAGTGACACACGCAAACAATCTCGACACCAGAAGGATGTATGGTCTATCACCAAAAGGATGATAGAGAACACTCGCACAATCTGGCACCAAAAGGATGAGAGAACTATCACCAAAATGATGATAGAGCGACACGCACACACAATCCCGACACTAAAAGGATGTAGGGTCTATCACCAAAAGGATGATAGAGAACACTCGCACAATTTGGCATCAAAAAGATGACATATCCATCTTTAAAAGGTTGATATAGCGACACACGCACACAATTCCGATACAAAAAGGTTGCAAGGCCTATCACCAAAAGAATGATAGAGAACACTCGCATAATCTGGCACAAAAAGAATGACAGACCCATCACCAAAAGGATGATAGAGCGACACACGCACACAGTCCCGACACCAAAAGGATGTAGGGTCTATCACCAAAATAATGATAGAGAACACTAGCACAATCTGGCACTAAATAGATGACAAACCTATCACCAAAAGGATAATAGAGCGACACACGCACATAACCCTGACAGAAAAAGGATATATGGTCAATCAACAAAAGTATGATATAGCGACACACGCACACAATCCCGACACCAAAAGGATGCATGGCCTATCACCAAAAAGATGATGGAGAACACTCGTACAATCCGGCACCAAAAGGATGACAGACCCATCACCAAATGGATGATAGACCGACACACGCACACAATCCTGACACCAAAAGGATGCATGTCCTATCACCAAAAATATGATAGAGAAGACTCACATAATCTGGCACCAAAAGGATGACATACCCATCATCAAAAGGTTAATATAGAGACACACGCACAGAATCTCGACACCAAAAGGATGCAGGGCCAATCACCAAAAGAATGATAGAGAACACTCACACAATCTGGCACCAAAAGTATGACAGACCCATCATCAAAAGAATGATAGAGCGAGACATACAAAATCCTGACACCAAAAAGATGCAGGTCTTTCACCAAAAAGATGATAGAAAACACTCGCACAATCTAGCACCAAAAGGATGACAGACCTATACTAAAAAGGATGATAGAGTGACACACACACACAATCCCGACACCAAAAGGATGTAGGGTCTATCACCAAAAGGATGATAGAGAACACTCGCACAATCTAGCACCAAAAGGATGACAGACCTATCACCAAAAGGATGAAAGAGCGACACGCGCACATCATCCCGACATTAAAAGGATGTATGGTTAATCACCAAAAGGATGATAGAGTACATTCGCACAATCTGGCACCAAAAGGATGATAGAGCGATACACTCACACAATCCCGACACCAAAAGGATGCAGGGTCTATCACCAAAAGGATGATAGAGAACACTCGCACAATCTAGAACCAAAATGATGACAGATCCATCACCCAAAGGATGATAGAGCGGCACATGCACACAATCCCGACAACAAAAGGATGCAGGGCCTATCACCAAAAAGATGATAGAGAACACTTGCACAATCTGGCACCAAAAGGATGACATGCCCATCATCAAAAGGTTAATATAGCGACACACACACACAATCACGACACCAAAAGGATGCAGGGCCTATCACCAAAAGAATGATAGAGAACACTCGCAAAATCTGGTACCAAAAGGATGACAGACCCATCACCAAAAGAATGATGGAGTGACACAAGCATACAATCCCGACACCAAATGGATGAAGACCTATCATCAAAAAGATAATAGAGAACACTCGTAAAATTTGGCACCAAAAGGATGACAGACCCATCACTAAATGGATGATAGAGCGACACACGCACAAAATCCTGACACCAAAAGGATGCATGGCCTATCACCAAAAATATGATAGAGAAGACTCGCACAATCTGGCACCAAAAGGATGACATACCCATCATCAAAAGGTTAATATAGAGACACACGCACACAATCTCGACACCAAAAGGACGCAGGGCATATCACCAAAAGAATGATAGAGAACACTCGCACAATCTGGCACCAAAAGTATGATAGACCCATCATCAAAAGAATGATATAGCGAGACATACACAATCCCGACACCAAAAGGATGCAGGCCTATCACCAAAAAGATGATAGAGAACACTCGCACAATCTAGCACCAAAAGGTTGACAAACCTATCATAAAAAGGATGATAGTGTGACACACACACACAATCCCGACACCAAAAGGATGTAGGGTCTATCACCAAAAGGATGATAGAGAACACTCGCACAATCTGGCACCAAAAGGATGACAGACCTATCACCAAAAGGATGAAAGAGCGACACGCGCACGTCATCCTGACATTAAAAGGATGTATGGTTAATCACCAAAAGGATGATAGAGTACACTCACACAATCTGGCACCAAAAGGATGACATACCCATCACCAAAAGGATGATAGAGCGACACACGTACACAATCCCGACACCAAAAGGATGTAGGGTCTATGACCAAAAGGATGATAGAGAACACTCGCACAATCTAGAACCAAAAGGATGACAGATCCATCACCCAAAGGATGATAGAGCGGCACATGCACACAATCTCGACAACAAAAGGATGCAGGGACTATCACCAAAAAGATGATAGAGAACACTTGCACAATCTGGCACCAAAAGGATGACATGCCCATCATCAAAAGGTTAATATAGCGACACACACACACAATCACGACACCAAAAGGATGCAGGGCCTATCACCAAAAGAATGATAGAGAACACTCGCAAAATCTGGTACCAAAAGGATGACAGACCCATCACCAAAAGAATGATGGAGGGACACAAGCATACAATCCCGACACCAAACGGATGAAGGCCTATCATCAAAAAGATGATAGAGAACACTCGTAAAATCTGGCACCAAAAGGATGACAGACCCATCACTAAATGGATGATAGAGCGACACACGCACAAAATCCTGACACCAAAAGGATGCATGGCCTATCACCAAAAATATGATAGAGAAGACTCGCACAATCTGGCACGAAAAGGATGACATACCCGTCATCAAAAGGTTAATATAGAGACACACGCACACAATCTCGACACCAAAAGGACGCAGGGCATATCACCAAAAGAATGATAGAGAACACTCCCACAATCTGGCACCAAAAGTATGACAGACCCATCATCAAAAGAATGATATAGGAGACATACACAATCCCGACACCAAAAGGATGCAGGCCTATCACCAAAAAGATGATAGAGAACACTCGCACAATCTAGCACCAAAAGGATGACAAACCTATCATAAAAAGGATGATCAAGTGACACACACACACAATCCCGACACCAAAAGGATGTAGGGTCTATCACCAAAAGGATGATAGAGAACACTCGCACAATCTGGCACCAAAAGGATGACAGACCTATCACCAAAAGGATGAAAGAGCGACATGCGCAAGTCATCCTGACATTAAAAGGATGTATGGTTAATCACCAAAAGGATGATAGAGTACACTCGCACAATCTGGCACCAAAAGGATGACATACCCATCACCAAAAGGATGATAGAGCGACACACGCACACAATCCCGACACCAAAAGGATGCAGGGTCTATGACCAAAAGGATGATAGAGAACACTCGCACAATCTAGAACCAAAAGGCTGACAGATCCATCACCCAAAGGATGATAGAGCGGCACATTCACACAATCCTGACAACAAAAGGATGCAGGGCCTATAACCAAAAAGATGATAGAGAACACTCGCACAATCTGGCACCAAAAGGATGACCTACGCATCATCAAAAGGTTAATATAGCGACACAGACACACACAATCCCGACACCAAAAGGATGCAGGGCCTATCACCAAAAGAATGATAAAGAACACTCGCACAATCTGGTACCAAAAGGATGACAGACCCATCACCAAAAGAATGATGGAGCGACACAAGCACACAATCCCGACACTAAAAGGATGAAGGCCTATCATCAAAAAGATGATAAAGAACACTCGCACAATCTGGCACCAAAAGGATGACAGACCCATCACCAAATGGATGATAGAGCGACACACGCACACAATCCTGACACCAAAAGGATGCATGGCCTATCACCAAAAATATGATAGAGAAGACTCACACAATCTGGCACCAAAAGGATGACATACCCATCATCAAAAAGTTAATATAGAGACACACACACACAATCTCGACACCAAAAGGATGCAGGGCTAATCGCAAAAGAATGATAGAGAACACTCGCACAATCTGGCACCAAAAGTATGACAGACCCATCATCAAAGGAATGATAGAGCGAGACATACACAATCCCTACACCAAAATGATGCATGCCTATCACCAAAAAGATGATAGAGAACACTCGCACAATCTAGCAACAAAAGGATGACAGACCTATCATAAAAAGGATGATAGAGTGATACACACACACAATCCCGACACCAAAAGGATTTAGGGTCTATCACCAAAAGGATGATAGAGAACACTCGCACAATCTGGCACCAAAAGGATGACAGACCTATCACCAAAAGGATGAAAGAGCGACACGCGCACATCATCCTGACATTAAAAGGATGTATGGTTAATCACCAAAAGGATGACAGAGTACACTCGCACAATCTGGCACCAAAAGGATGACATACCCATCACCAAATGGATGATAGAGCGACACACGCACACAATCCTGACACCAAAAGGATGCATGGCCTATCACCAAAAATATGATAGAGAAGACTCACACAATCTGGCACCAAAAGGATGACATACCGATCATCAAAAGGTTAATATAGAGACACACGCACACAATCTCGACACCAAAAGGATGCAGGGCCAATCACCAAAAGAATGATAGAGAACACTCGCACAATCTGGCACCAAAAGTATGACAGACCCATCATTAAAAGAATAATAGAGCGAGACATACACAATCCCGACACCAAAAGGATGCAGGCCTATTACCAAAAAGATGATAGAGAACCCTCGCACAATCTAGCACCAAAAGGATGACAGACCTATCATAAAAAGGATGATAGAGTGACACACACACACAATCCCGACACCAAAAGGATGTAGGGTCTATCAACAAAAGGATGATAGAGAACACTCGCACAATCTAGCACCAAAAGGATGACAGACCTATCACCAAAAGGATGAAAGAGCGACACGCGCACATCATCCTGACATTAAATGGATGTATGGTTAATCACCAAAAGGATGATAGAGTACACTCGCACAATCTAGAACCAAAAGGATGACATACCCATCACCAGAAACATGATAGAGCAAGACACGCACACAATCCCGACACCAAAAGGATGCAGGGTCTATCACCAAAAGGATGATAGAGAACACTCGCACAATCTAGAACCAAAAGCATGACAGATCCACCACCCAAAGGATGATAGAGAGGCACATGCATACAATCCCGACAACAAAAGGATGCAGGGCCTATCACCAAAAAAAAGATAGAGAACACTCGCACAATCTGGCACCAAAAGGATGACATACCCATTATCAAAAGGTTAATATAGCGACACACACACACACAATCCCGACACCAAAAGGATGCAGGGCCTATCACCAAAAGAATGATAGAGAACATTCACAAAATCTGGTACCAAAAGGATGACAGACCCATCACCAAAAGAATGATGGAGCGACGTAAGCACACAATCCTGACACCAAAAGGATGCAGGCCTATGATAAAAAATATGATAGAGAACACTCGTACAATCTGGCACCAAAAGGATGATAGACCCATCACCAAATGGATGATAGAGCGACACACACACACAATCCTGACACCAAAAGGATGCATGGCCTATCACCAAAAATATGATAGAGAAGACTCGCACAATCTGGCACCAAAAGGATGACATACCCATCATCAAAAGGTTAATATAGAGACACACGCACACAATCTCGGCACCAAAAGGATGCAGGGCCTATCACTAAAGAATGATAGAGAACACTCGCACAATCTGGCACCAAACGTATGACAGACCCATCATCAAAAAAATGATAGAGCGAGACATACACAATCCCGACACCAAAAGGATGCAGGCCTATCACCAAAAAGATGATAGAGAACACTCGCACAATCTAGCACTAAAAGGAGGACAGACCTATCATAAAAAGGATTGTGAAGTGACACACACACACAATCCCGACACCAAAAGGATGTAGGGTCTATCACCAAAAGGATGATAGAGAACACTTGCACAATCTGGCACCAAAAGGATGACAGACCTATCACCAAAAGGATGAAAGAGCGACACGCGCACATCATGCTGACATCAAAAGGATGTATGGTCAATCACCAAAACGATGATAGATAACACTTGCACAATATGGCACCAAAAGGATGACACACCCATCACCAAAAAGATGATAGAGCGACGCACACACACAATCCCGACACAAAAAGGATGCAGGGCCTATCACCAAAAAGATGATAGAGAACACTCGCACAATTTGGCACCAAAAGGAATGCAGATCTATCACCAAAAGGATGATAGAGTGACACACGCACACAATCCCGACACCAAAAGGATGTAGCGTCTATCACAAAAAGGATGATAGGGAACACACACACAATCTGGCACCAAAAGGATGACAGACCTATCACCAAAAGGATGAAAGAGCGACACGCGCACATCATCTTGACATAAAAAGGATGTATGGTCAATCACCAAAAGGATGATAGAGAAGACTTGCACAATCTGGCACCAAAAGGATGACACACCCATCGCCAAAAAGATGATAGAGCGACACACGCACACAGTCCTGACACCAAAAGGATTCAGGGCCTATCACCAAAAAGATGATAGAGAACACTCGCACAATCTGGCACCAAAAGGAATGCAGATCTATCGCCAATAGGATGATAGTGTGACACACGCACACAATCCCGACACCAAAAGCATGTAGGGTCTATCACGAAAATGATGATAGAGAACACTATCACAATCTGGCACCAAAAGGATGACACACCAATCACCAAAAGGATAATAGAGCGACACACGCACATAATCCGTACATCAAAAGGATATATGGTCAATCACCAAAAGGATGAAATACCTATCACCAAAATCATGTTACAGCGACACGCGTATACAATCCTGACATCAAAAGGATGTAGGGTATATCACCAAAAGGATGATAGAGAACACTCGCACAATTTGGCACCATAAGAATGACAGACCTATTACCAAAAGGATAATAGTCTGACACGCGCACAAAATCCTGACATCAAAAGGATGTAGGGTCTATCACCAAATGGATGAAAGAGAACACTCGCACAATCTGGCACCAAAAGGATGACAGATCCATCACCAAAAGGACGATAGAGCGACACACGCACACAATCCCAACACCAAAAAAATGTGGGCTTATCACCAAAAAGATGTTAGAGAACACTCGCACAATCTGCCACCAAAAGGATGACAGAACTATCACCGAATGGATGATAGAGTGACACACGCACACAATCTCGACACCAGAAGGATGTATGGTCTATCACCAAAAGGTTAATAGAGAACACTCGCACAATCTTCCACCAAAAGGATGACAGACCTATCACCGAAAGGATGATAGAGTGACACATGCACACAATCCCGACACCAAAAGGATGCAGGGTCTATCACCAAAAGGATGATAGAGAACACTCACACAATTTGGCACCAAAAGGATGACATATACATCATTAAAAGGTTGATATAGCGACACACACACAATCCCGACACCAAAAGGATGCAAGGCCTATCACCAAAAGAATGATAGAGAACACTCGCACAATCTGGCACGAAAAGGATGACAGACCCATCACCAAAAGGATGATAGAGCGATACACGCACACAATCCCGACACCAAAAGGATGCAAGGTCTATCACCAAAAGGATGATAGAGAACACTCGCCCAATCTGGCATCAAAAGAATGACAAACCTATCACCAAAAGCATCATAGAGCGACACGCGCACACAATTCTGACATCAGAAGGATGTATGGTCAATCACCAAAAGAATGATAGAGAACACTTGCGCAATCTGGCACCAAAAGGATGATAGAGTGACACACGCACACAATCCCGACACCAAGAGGATATAGGGTCTATCACCAAAAGGATGATAGAGAACACACGTACAATCTGGCACCAAAAGGATGACAAACCTATCACCAAAACGATGAAAGAGCGACATGCGCACATCATTTTGACATCAAAAGGATGTATGGTCAATCACCAAAAGGATGATATAGAACACTTGCATAATCTGGCACCAAAAGGATGACACACCCATCGCCAAAAAGATGATAGAGCGACACATGCACACAATCCTGACACCAAAATGATGTAGGGCCTATCACCAAAAAGATGATAGAGAACACTCGCACAATCTGGCACCAAAAGGAATGCAGATCTATCGCCAATAGGATGATAGTGTGACACGCGCACACAATCCCGACACCAAAAGGATGTAGGGTCTATCACCAAAAGGATGATAGAGAGCACTCGCACAATTTGGCACCGAAAGGATGACATATACATCATTAAAAGGTTGATATAGCGACACACACACAATCCCGACACCAAAAGGATGCAGGGCCTATCACCAAAAGAATGATAGAGAACACTCGCACAATCTGGCACCAAAAGGATGACAGACCCATCACCAAAAGGATGATAGGGCAACACACGCACACAATCCCGACACCAAAAGGATGCAGGGTCTATCACCAAAAGGATGATAGAGAATGCTCACAAAATCTGGAACCAAAAAGATGAAAGAACTATCACCAAAAGGATGATAGAGCGACACGCGCACACAATCCTGACAACAAAAGGATATAGGGTCTGTCACCAAAAGGATGATAGAGAACACTCGCACAATCTGGAACCAAAAGGATGACATATCCATCACCAAAATGATGATAGAGCGACACACGCACACAATCCTTGCATCAAAAGGATGCAGGGCCTATCACCAAAACGATGAAAGAGAACACTCGCACAATCTGGCACCAAAAGGATGATAGATCCATCACCCAAAGGATGATTGAGCGGCACACGCACACAATCCCGACACTAAAATTATGCAGGGCCTATCACCAAAAAGATGATAAAGAACACTCGCACAATTTGGCAACAAAAGGACTACATACCCATCATCAAATGGTTAATATAGCGACACACGCCCACAATCCCGACACCAAAAGGATGCACGGCTTATCACCAAAAGAATGATAGAGAACACTGGGACAATCTGGTACCAAAAGGATGACAGACCCATCACCAAAAGAGTGATAGAGCAATGCACGCGCACAATCCCGACATCAAAAGGATGCAGGCCTATCACCAAAAAGATGATAGAGAACACTCGCACAATCTTGCACCAAAAGGAATGCAGATCTATCACCAAAAGGATGATAGAGTAACACACCCACACAATCCCGACACCAAAAGGATGTATGGTCTATCACCAAACTGATGATAGAGAACACTAGCACAATCTGGCACCAAAAGGATGAACGATCTATCACCAAAAGGATAATAAAGCGACAGACGCACATAATCCTGACATGAAAAGGATATATGGTCAATCACCAAAAGGATGATAGAGAACACATGCACAATTTGGCACCAAAAGGATGACAGACCTATCACCAAAAGGATAATAGATTGACACTCGCACACAATTCTGACATCAAAAGGATGTAGGGCCTATCACCAAATGGATGATAGAGAACACTCGCATAATCTGGCACCAAAAGGATGACAGATCCATCACCAAAAGGATGACAGAGTGACACACGCACACAATCTCGACACTAAAAGAATGTAGGGCCTATCACCAAAATGATGATAGAGAACACTCACACAATCTGGCACCAAAAAGATGACAGACCTATCACCAAAAGGATGATAGAGTGACACACGCAAACAATCTCGACACCAGAAAGATGTATGGTCAATCACAAAAAGGATGATAGAGAACACTTGCATAATCTGGCACCAAAAGGATGACACACCCATCGCTAAAAAGATTATAGAGCGACACACACACACAATCCTGACACCAAAATGATGCAGGGCCTATCACCAAAAAGATGATAGAGAACACTCGCACATTCTGGCACCAAAATGAATGCAGATCTTTCGCCAATAGGATGATAGTGTGACACACGCACACAATCCCGACACCAAAAGGATGTAGGGTCTATCGCGAAAAGGATGATAGAGAACACTAGCACAATCTAGCACCAAAAAGATGACAAACCTATCACCATAAGGATAATAGAGCGACACAGGCACATAATCCCTACATCAAAAGGATATATGGTCAATCACCAAAAGGATGATAGAGAACACTTGCACAATCTGGAACCAAAAGGATGACATACCTATCACCAAAATCTTGTTACAGCGACATGCGTATACAATCCTGACATCAAAAGGATGTAGGGTATATCACCAAAAGGATGATAGAGATCACTCACACAATTTGGCACCAAAAGGATGACAGACCTATTACAAAAAGGATAATATTCTGACACGTGCACACAATCCTGACATCAAAAGGATGTAGGGTCTATCACCAAATGGATGATAGTAAACACTCGCACAATTTGGCACCAAAAGGATGACAGATCCATCACCAAAAGGATGATAGAGCGACACACGCACACAATCCCGACACCAAAAAAATGCAGGGCTTATCACCAAAAAGATGTTAGAGAACCCTCGCACCATCTGGCACCAAAAAGATGACAGACCTATCACCGAAAGGATGATAGAGTGACACACACACACAATCTCGACACCAGAAGGATGTATGGTCTATCACCAAAAGGTTAATAGAAAACACTCGCACAATCTAGCACCAAAAGGATGACATACCAATCACCAAAAGGATGATAGAGTGACACACGCACACAATCCCGACACCAAAATGATGTAGGGTCTATCACCAAAAGGATGATAGAGAGCACTCGCACAATTTGGCACCGAAAGGATGACATATACATCATTAAAAGGTTGATATAGCCACACACACACACAATCCCGACACCAAAAGGATGCAGGGCCTATCACCAAAAGAATGATAGAGAACACTCGCACAATCTGGCACCAAAAGGATGACAGACCCATCACCAAAAGCATGATAGGGCGACACACGCAAACAATCCCGACACCAAAAGGATGCAGGGTCTATCACCAAAAGGATGATAGAGAACACTCGCACAGTCTGGCACCAAAAGAATGACAGACCTATCACCAAAAGCATCATAGAGCGACACGCGCACACAATCCCTACATCAAAAGGATGCAGGGCCTATCACCAAAGGATGAAAGAGAACACTCGAACAATCTGGCACCAAAAGGATGATAGATCCATCACCCAAAGGATGATTGAGCGGCTCACACACACAATCCCGACACCAAAATTATGCAGGGCCTATCACCAAAAAGATGATAGAGAACACTCGCACAATCTGGCAACAAAAGGATGACATACCCATCATCAAATGGTTAATATAGCGACACACACCCACAATCCCGACACCAAAAGGATGCAGGGCTTATCACCAAAAGAATGATAGAGAACACTGGCACAATCTGGCACCAAAAGGATGACAGACCCATCACCAAAAGAGTGATAGAGCAACACACGCACACAATCTCGACACCAAAAGGATGCAGGCCTATCACCAAAAGAATTATAGAGAACACTCGCACAATCTGGTACCAAAAGGATGACAGACCCATCACCAAAACAATGATAGAGAGATACAAGCACACAATCTCCACACGAAAAAGATGCAGGCCTATCACCAAAAAGATGATAGAGAACACTCGCACAATCTGGCACCAAAAGGATGACAGACGTATCACCAAAAGGATGATAGAGCGGCACACACACACAATCCCGACACCAAAGGATGCATGGCCTATCACCAAGAAGATGATAGAGAACACTCGCACAATCTGGCACCAAAAGGATGACATACCCATCATTAAAAGGTTAAAATAGCGACACACGCACACAATCCCGACACCAAAAGGATGCATGGCCTATCACCAATAGAATGAAAGAAAACACTCGCACAATCTGGAACCAAAAGGATGACAGACCCATCATCAAAAGACTGATAGAGCGACACATACAAAATTCCAACACCAAAAGAATGCAAGCCTATCACCAAAAAGATGATAGAGAACACTCGCACAATCTGGCACTAAAAGGATGACAGACCTATCATAAAAAGGATGATAGAGTGACACACACACACACAATCCCGACACCAAAAGGATGTAGGGTCTATCACCAAAAGGATGATAGGGAACACTCGCACAATCTGGCACCAAAAGGATGACAGACCTATCACCAAAAGGATGAAAGAGCGACACGCGCACATCATCCAGACATTAAAAGGATCTATGGTTAATCACCATAAGGATGATAGAGTACACTCGCACAATCTGGCCCCAAAAGGATGGCATACCCATCATCAAATGGTTAATATAGCGACACATACACACAATCCCGACACCAAAAGGATGCAGGGCCTATCACCAAAAGAATGGTAGAGAAGACTCGCACAATCTGGTACCAAAAGGATGACAAGACCATCACCAAAAGAATGATAGAGAGACACAAACACACAATCCCGACACCAAAATGATGCAGGCCTATCACGAAAAAGATGATAGAGAACACTCGCACAATCTGGCACCAAAAGGATGACAGATCCATCACCCAAAGGATGATAGAGCGGCACACACACACAATCCCGACACCAAAAGGATGCATGGCCTATCACCAAAAAGATGATAGAGAACACTCGCACAATTTGGCACCTAAAGGATGACAGACCCATCACCAAACGGATGATAGAGCGACACACACACACAATCCCGACACCAAAGGATGCATGGCCTATCACCAAGAAGATGATAGAGAACACTCGCACAATCTGGTACCAAAAGGATGTCAGACCCATCACCAAAAGAATGATAGAGCGACACACGCACACAATCCCGACACCAAAAGGATGCAGGCCTATCACAACAAAGATGATAGAAAACACTCTCAAAATTTGGCCCCAAAAGAATGACATACCCATCATCAAAAGCTTAATATAGCGAACACACACACAATCCCGACACCAAAAGGATGCAGGGCGTATCACCAAAAGAATGATAGAGAACACTCGCACAATCAGGTACCAAAAGGATGACAGACCCATCACCAAAAGGATGATAGAGCGACACACACACACAATCCCGACACCAAAGGATGCATGGCCTATCACCAAGAAGATGAGAGAGAACACTCGCACAATCTGGCACCAAAAGGATGACATACCCATCATCAAAAGGTTAAAATAGCGACACACGCACACAATCCCGACACCAAAAGGATGCATGGCCTATCACCAATAGAATGAAACAGAACACTCGCACAATCTGGCACCAAAAGGATGACAGACGCATCATCAAAAGAATGATAGAGCAACACATACAAAATTGCAACACCAAAAGGATGCAAGCCTATCACCAAAAAGATGATAGAGAACACTCGCACAATATGGCACTAAAAGGATGACAGACCTATCATAAAAAGGATGATAGAGTGACACACACACACACACAACCCCGACACCAAAAGGATGTAGGGTCTATCACCAAAAGGATGATAGGGAACACTCGCACAATCTGGCACCAAAAGGAAGACAAACCTATCACCAAAAGGATGAAAGAGCGACACGCGCACATCATCCTGACATTAAAAGGATGTATGGTTAATCACCATAAGGATGATAGAGTACACTCGCACAATCTGGCACCAAAAGGATGACATACCCATCATCAAAAGGTTAATATAGCGAAACACACACACAATACCGACAACAAAAGGATGCAGGGCCTATCACCAAAAGAATTATAGAGAACACTCGCACAATCTGGTACCAAAAGGATGACAAACCCATCACCAAAACAATGATAGAGAGATACAAGCACACAATCTCGACACGAAAAAGATGCAGGCCTATCACCAAAAAGATGATAGAGAACACTCACACAATCTGGCACCAAAAGGATGACAGACCTATCACCAAAAGTATGATAGAGCGACACACACACACAATCCCGACACCAAAGGATGCATGGCCTATCACCAAGAAGATGATAGAGAACACTCGCACAATCTGGCACCAAAAGGATGACATACCCATCATTAAAAGGTTAAAATAGCGACACACGCACACAATCCCGACACCAAAAGGATGCATGGCCTATCACCAATAGAATGAAAGAAAACACTCGCACAATCTGGAACCAAAAGGATGACAGACCCATCATCAAAAGAATGATAGAGCGACACATACAAAATTCCAACACCAAAAGGATGCAAGCCTATCACCAACAAGATGATAGAGAACACTCGCACAATCTGGCACTAAAAGGATGACAGACCTATCATAAAAAGGATGATAGAGTGACACACACACACACAATCCCGACACCAAAAGAATGTAGGGTCTATCACCAAAAGGATGATAGGGAACACTCGCACAATCTGGCACCAAAAGGATGACAGACCTATCACCAAAAGGATGAAAGAGCGACACGCGCACATCATCCAGACATTAAAAGGATGTATGGTTAATCACCATAAGGATGATAGAGTACACTCGCACAATCTGGCCCCAAAAGGATGGCATACCCATCATCAAATGGTTAATATAGCGACACATACACACAATCCCGACACCAAAAGGATGCAGGGCCTATCACCAAAAGAATGGTAGAGAAGACTCGCATAATCTGGTACCAAAAGGATGACAAGACCATCACCAAAAGAATGATAGAGAGACACAAACACACAATCCCGACACCAAAATGATGCAGGCCTATCACGAAAAAGATGATAGAGAACACTCGCACAATCTGGCACCAAAAGGATGACAGATCCATCACCCAAAGGATGATAGAGCGGCACACACACACAATCCCGACACCAAAAGGATGCATGGCCTATCACCAAAAAGATGATAGAGAACACTCGCACAATTTGGCACCTAAAGGATGACAGACCCATCACCAAACGGATGATAGAGCGACATACACACACAATCCCGACACCAAAGGATGCATTGCCTATCACCAAGAAGATGATAGAGAACACTCGCACAATCTGGTACCAAAAGGATGTCAGACCCATCACCAAAAGAATGATAGAGCGACACACGCACACAATCCCGACACCAAAAGGATGCAGGCCTATCACAAAAAAGATTATAGAAAACACTCGCAAAATTTGGCCCCAAAAGGATGACATACCCATCATCAAAAGCTTAATATAGCGAAACACACACACAATCCCGACACCAAAAGGATGCAGGGCGTATCACCAAAAGAATGATAGAGAACACTCGCACAATCTGGTACCAAAAGGATGACAGACCCATCACCAAAAGGATGATAGAGCGACACACACACACAATCCCGACACCAAAGGATGCATGGCCTATCACCAAGAAGATGAGAGAGAACACTCGCACAATCTGGCACCAAAAGGATGACATACCCATCATCAAAAGGTTAAAATAGCGACACACGCACACAATCCCGACACCAAAAGGATGCATGGCCTATCACCAATAGAATGAAACAGAACACTCGCACAATCTGGCACCAAAAGGATGACAGACCCATCATCAAAAGAATGATAGAGCAACACATACAAAATTCCAATACCAAAAGGATGCAAGCCTATCACTAAAAAGATGATAGAGAACACTCGCACAATCTGGCACTAAAAGGATGACAGACCTATCATAAAAAGGATGATAGAGTGACACACACACACACACAACCCCGACACCAAAAGGATGTAGGGTCTATCACCAAAAGGATGATAGGGAACACTCGCACAATCTGGCACCAAAAGGAAGACAGACCTATCACCAAAAGGATGAAAGAGCGACACGCGCACATCATCCTGACATTAAAAGGATGTATGGTTAATCACCATAAGGATGATAGAGTACACTCGCACAATCTGGCACCAAAAGGATGACATACCGATCATCAAATGGTTAATATAGCGACACATACACACAATCCCGACACCAAAATGATGCAGTGTCTATCACCAAAAGGATGATAGAGAACACTCGCACAATCTGGTACCAAAAGGATGACAGACCCATCACTAAAATAATGATAGAGCGACACACGCACACAATCCCGACACCAAAAGGATGCAGGCCTATCACAAAAAAGATGATAGAAAACACTCGCAAAATTTGGCCCCAAAAGGATGACATACCCATCATCAAAAGGTTAATATAGCGAAACACACACACAATACCGACAACAAAAGGATGCAGGGCCTATCACCAAAAGAATTATAGAGAACACTCGCACAATCTGGTACCAAAAGGATGACAGACCCATCACCAAAACAATGATAGAGAGATACAAGCACACAATCTCGACACGAAAAAGATGCAGGCCTATCACCAAAAAGATGATAGGGAACACTCGCACAATCTGGCACCAAAAGGATGACAGACCTATCACCAAAAGGATGATAGAGCGACACACACACACAATCCCGACACCAAAGGATGCATGGCCTATCACCAAGAAGATGATAGAGAACACTCGCACAATCTGGCACCAAAAGGATGACATACCCATCATTAAAAGGTTAAAATAGCGACACACGCACACAATCCCGACACCAAAAGGATGCATGGCCTATCACCAATAGAATGAAAGAAAACACTCGCACAATCTGGAACCAAAAGGATGACAGACCCATCATCAAAAGACTGATAGAGCGACACATACAAAATTCCAACACCAAAAGGATGCAAGCCTATCACCAAAAAGATGATAGAGAACACTCGCACAATCTGGCACTAAAAGGATGACAGACCTATCATAAAAAGGATGATAGAGTGACACACACACACACAATCCCGACACCAAAAGGATGTAGGGTCTATCACCAAAAGGATGATAGGGAACACTCGCACAATCTGGCACCTAAAGGATGACAGACCTATCACCAAAAGGATGAAAGAGCGACACGCGCACATCATCCAGACATTAAAAGGATGTATGGTTAATCACCATAAGGATGATAGAGTACACTCGCACAATCTGGCCCCAAAAGGATGGCATACCCATCATCAAATGGTTAATATAGCGACACATACACACAATCCCGACACCAAAAGGATGCAGGGCCTATCACCAAAAGAATGGTAGAGAAGACTCGCACAATCTGGTACCAAAAGGATGACAAGACCATCACCAAAAGAATGATAGAGAGACACAAACACACAATCCCGACACCAAAATGATGCAGGCCTATCACGAAAAAGATGATAGAGAACACTCGCACAATCTGGCACCAAAAGGATGACAGATCCATCACCCAAAGGATGATAGAGCGGCACACACACACAATCCCGACACCAAAAGGATGCATGGCCTATCACCAAAAAGATGATAGAGAACACTCGCACAATTTGGCACCTAAAGGATGACAGACCCATCACCAAACGGATGATAGAGCGACATACACACACAATCCCGACACCAAAGGATGCATTGCCTATCACCAAGAAGATGATAGAGAACACTCGCACAATCTGGTACCAAAAGGATGTCAGACCCATCACCAAAAGAATGATAGAGCGACACACGCACACAATCCCGACACCAAAAGGATGCAGGCCTATCACAAAAAAGATTATAGAAAACACTCGCAAAATTTGGCCCCAAAAGGATGACATACCCATCATCAAAAGCTTAATATAGCGAAACACACACACAATCCCGACACCAAAAGGATGCAGGGCGTATCACCAAAAGAATGATAGAGAACACTCGCACAATCTGGTACCAAAAGGATGACAGACCCATCACCAAAAGGATGATAGAGCGACACACACACACAATCCCGACACCAAAGGATGCATGGCCTATCACCAAGAAGATGAGAGAGAACACTCGCACAATCTGGCACCAAAAGGATGACATACCCATCATCAAAAGGTTAAAATAGCGACACACGCACACAATCCCGACACCAAAAGGATGCATGGCCTATCACCAATAGAATGAAACAGAACACTCGCACAATCTGGCACCAAAAGGATGACAGACCCATCATCAAAAGAATGATAGAGCAACACATACAAAATTCCAATACCAAAAGGATGCAAGCCTATCACTAAAAAGATGATAGAGAACACTCGCACAATCTGGCACTAAAAGGATGACAGACCTATCATAAAAAGGATGATAGAGTGACACACACACACACACAACCCCGACACCAAAAGGATGTAGGGTCTATCACCAAAAGGATGATAGGGAACACTCGCACAATCTGGCACCAAAAGGAAGACAGACCTATCACCAAAAGGATGAAAGAGCGACACGCGCACATCATCCTGACATTAAAAGGATGTATGGTTAATCACCATAAGGATGATAGAGTACACTCGCACAATCTGGCACCAAAAGGATGACATACCGATCATCAAATGGTTAATATAGCGACACATACACACAATCCCGACACCAAAATGATGCAGTGTCTATCACCAAAAGGATGATAGAGAACACTCGCACAATCTGGTACCAAAAGGATGACAGACCCATCACTAAAATAATGATAGAGCGACACACGCACACAATCCCGACACCAAAAGGATGCAGGCCTATCACAAAAAAGATGATAGAAAACACTCGCAAAATTTGGCCCCAAAAGGATGACATACCCATCATCAAAAGGTTAATATAGCGAAACACACACACAATACCGACAACAAAAGGATGCAGGGCCTATCACCAAAAGAATTATAGAGAACACTCGCACAATCTGGTACCAAAAGGATGACAGACCCATCACCAAAACAATGATAGAGAGATACAAGCACACAATCTCGACACGAAAAAGATGCAGGCCTATGACCAAAAAGATGATAGGGAACACTCGCACAATCTGGAACCAAAAGGATGACAGACCTATCACCAAAAGGATGATAGAGCGACACACACACACAATCCCGACACCAAAGGATGCATGGCCTATCACCAAGAAGATGATAGAGAACACTCGCACAATCTGGCACCAAAAGGATGACATACCCATCATTAAAAGGTTAAAATAGCGACACACGCACACAATCCCGACACCAAAAGGATGCATGGCCTATCACCAATAGAATGAAAGAAAACACTCGCACAATCTGGAACCAAAAGGATGACAGACCCATCATCAAAAGACTGATAGAGCGACACATACAAAATTCCAACACCAAAAGGATGCAAGCCTATCACCAAAAAGATGATAGAGAACACTCGCACAATCTGGCACTAAAAGGATGACAGACCTATCATAAAAAGGATGATAGAGTGACACACACACACACAATCCCGACACCAAAAGGATGTAGGGTCTATCACCAAAAGGATGATAGGGAACACTCGCACAATCTGGCACCTAAAGGATGACAGACCTATCACCAAAAGGATGAAAGAGCGACACGCGCACATCATCCAGACATTAAAAGGATGTATGGTTAATCACCATAAGGATGATAGAGTACACTCGCACAATCTGGCCCCAAAAGGATGGCATACCCATCATCAAATGGTTAATATAGCGACACATACACACAATCCCGACACCAAAAGGATGCAGGGCCTATCACCAAAAGAATGGTAGAGAAGACTCGCACAATCTGGTACCAAAAGGATGACAAGACCATCACCAAAAGAATGATAGAGAGACACAAACACACAATCCCGACACCAAAATGATGCAGGCCTATCACGAAAAAGATGATAGAGAACACTCGCACAATCTGGCACCAAAAGGATGACAGATCCATCACCCAAAGGATGATAGAGCGGCACACACACACAATCCCGACACCAAAAGGATGCATGGCCTATCACCAAAAAGATGATAGAGAACACTCGCACAATTTGGCACCTAAAGGATGACAGACCCATCACCAAACGGATGATAGAGCGACATACACACACAATCCCGACACCAAAGGATGCATTGCCTATCACCAAGAAGATGATAGAGAACACTCGCACAATCTGGTACCAAAAGGATGTCAGACCCATCACCAAAAGAATGATAGAGCGACACACGCACACAATCCCGACACCAAAAGGATGCAGGCCTATCACAAAAAAGATTATAGAAAACACTCGCAAAATTTGGCCCCAAAAGGATGACATACCCATCATCAAAAGCTTAATATAGCGAAACACACGCACAATCCCGACACCAAAAGGATGCAGGGCGTATCACCAAAAGAATGATAGAGAACACTCGCACAATCTGGTACCAAAAGGATGACAGACCCATCACCAAAAGGATGATAGAGCGACACACACACACAATCCCGACACCAAAGGATGCATGGCCTATCACCAAGAAGATGAGAGAGAACACTCGCACAATCTGGCACCAAAAGGATGACATACCCATCATCAAAAGGTTAAAATAGCGACACACGCACACAATCCCGACACCAAAAGGATGCATGGCCTATCACCAATAGAATGAAACAGAACACTCGCACAATCTGGCACCAAAAGGATGACAGACCCATCATCAAAAGAATGATAGAGCAACACATACAAAATTCCAATACCAAAAGGATGCAAGCCTATCACTAAAAAGATGATAGAGAACACTCGCACAATCTGGCACTAAAAGGATGACAGACCTATCATAAAAAGGATGATAGAGTGACACACACACACACAACCCCGACACCAAAAGGATGTAGGGTCTATCACCAAAAGGATGATAGGGAACACTCGCACAATCTGGCACCAAAAGGAAGACAGACCTATCACCAAAAGGATGAAAGAGCGACACGCGCACATCATCCTGACATTAAAAGGATGTATGGTTAATCACCATAAGGATGATAGAGTACACTCGCACAATCTGGCACCAAAAGGATGACATACCGATCATCAAATGGTTAATATAGCGACACATACACACAATCCCGACACCAAAATGATGCAGTGTCTATCACCAAAAGGATGATAGAGAACACTCGCACAATCTGGTACCAAAAGGATGACAGACCCATCACTAAAATAATGATAGAGCGACACACGCACACAATCCCGACACCAAAAGGATGCAGGCCTATCACAAAAAAGATGATAGAAAACACTCGCAAAATTTGGCCCCAAAAGGATGACATACCCATCATCAAAAGGTTAATATAGCGAAACACACACACAATACCGACAACAAAAGGATGCAGGGCCTATCACCAAAAGAATTATAGAGAACACTCGCACAATCTGGTACCAAAAGGATGACAGACCCATCACCAAAACAATGATAGAGAGATACAAGCACACAATCTCGACACGAAAAAGATGCAGGCCTATCACCAAAAAGATGATAGGGAACACTCGCACAATCTGGCACCAAAAGGATGACAGACCTATCACCAAAAGGATGATAGAGCGACACACACACACAATCCCGACACCAAAGGATGCATGGCCTATCACCAAGAAGATGATAGAGAACACTCGCACAATCTGGCACCAAAAGGATGACATACCCATCATTAAAAGGTTAAAATAGAGACACACGCACACAATCCCGACACCAAAAGGATGCATGGCCTATCACCAATAGAATGAAAGAAAACACTCGCACAATCTGGAACCAAAAGGATGACAGACCCATCATCAAAAGACTGATAGAGCGACACATACAAAATTCCAACACCAAAAGGATGCAAGCCTATCACCAAAAAGATGATAGAGAACACTCGCACAATCTGGCACTAAAAGGATGACAGACCTATCATAAAAAGGATGATAGAGTGACACACACACACACAATCCCGACACCAAAAGGATGTAGGGTCTATCACCAAAAGGATGATAGGGAACACTCGCACAATCTGGCACCTAAAGGATGACAGACCTATCACCAAAAGGATGAAAGAGCGACACGCGCACATCATCTAGACATTAAAAGGATGTATGGTTAATCACCAAAAGGATGATAGAGTACACTCGCACAATCTGGCCCCAAAAGGATGGCATACCCATCATCAAATGGTTAATATAGCGACACATACACACAATCCCGACACCAAAAGGATGCAGGGCCTATCACCAAAAGAATGGTAGAGAAGACTCGCACAATCTGGTACCAAAAGGATGACAAGACCATCACCAAAAGAATGATAGAGAGACACAAACACACAATCCCGACACCAAAATGATGCAGGCCTATCACGAAAAAGATGATAGAGAACACTCGCACAATCTGGCACCAAAAGGATGACAGATCCATCACCCAAAGGATGATAGAGCGGCACACACACACAATCCCGACACCAAAAGGATGCATGGCCTATCACCAAAAAGATGATAGAGAACACTCGCACAATTTGGCACCTAAAGGATGACAGACCCATCACCAAACGGATGATAGAGCGACACACACACACAATCCCGACACCAAAGGATGCATGGCCTATCACCAAGAAGATGATAGAGAACACTCGCACAATCTGGTACCAAAAGGATGTCAGACCCATCACCAAAAGAATGATAGAGCGACACACGCACACAATCCCGACACCAAAAGGATGCAGGCCTATCACAAAAAAGATGATAGAAAACACTCGCAAAATTTGGCCCCAAAAGGATGACATACCCATCATCAAAAGCTTAATATAGCGAAACACACACACAATCCCGACACCAAAAGGATGCAGGGCGTATCACCAAAAGAATGATAGAGAACACTCGCACAATCTGGTACCAAAAGGATGACAGAGCCATCACCAAAAGGATGATAGAGCCACACACACACACAATCCCGACACCAAAGGATGCATGGCCTATCACCAAGAAGATGAGAGAGAACACTCGCACAATCTGGCACCAAAAGGATGACATACCCATCATCAAAAGGTTAAAATAGCGACACACGCACACAATCCCGACACCAAAAGGATGCATGGCCTATCACCAATAGAATGCAACAGAACACTCGCACAATCTGGCACCAAAAGGATGACAGACGCATCATCAAAAGAATGATAGAGCAACACATACAAAATTCCAACACCAAAAGGATGCAAGCCTATCACCAAAAAGATGATAGAGAACACTCGCACAATCTGGCACTAAAAGGATGACAGACCTATCATAAACAGGATGATAGAGTGACACACACACACACAACCCCGACACCAAAAGGATGTAGGGTCTATCACCAAAAGGATGATAGGGAACACTGGCACAATCTGGCACCAAAAGGAAGACAAACCTATCACCAAAAGGATGAAAGAGCGACACGCGCACATCATCCTGACATTAAAAGGATGTATGGTTAATCACCATAAGGATGATAGAGTACACTCGCACAATCTGGCACCAAAAGGATGACATACCGATTATCAAATGGTTAATATAGCGACACATACACACAATCCCGACACCAAAATGATGCAGGGTCTATCACCAAAAGGATGATAGAGAACACTCGCACAATCTGGTACCAAAAGGATGACAGACCCATCACTAAAATAATGATAGAGCGACACACGCACACAATCCCAACACCAAAAGGATGCAGGCCTATCACAAAAAAGATGATAGAAAACACTCGCAAAATTTGGCCCCAAAAGGATGACATACCCATCATCAAAAGGTTAATATAGCGAAACACACACACAATACCGACAACAAAAGGATGCAGGGCCTATCACCAAAAGAATTATAGAGAACACTCGCACAATCTGGTACCAAAAGGATGACAGACCCATCACCAAAACAATGATAGAGAGATACAAGCACACAATCTCGACAAGAAAAAGATGCAAGCCTATCACCAAAAAGATGATAGAGAACACTCGCACAATCTGGCACCAAAAGGATGACAGACCTATCACCAAAAGGATGATAGAGCGACACACACACACAATCCCGACACCAAAGGATGCATGGCCTATCACCAAGAAGATGATAGAGAACACTCGCACAATCTGGCACCAAAAGGATGACATACCCATCATTAAAAGGTTAAAATAGCGACACACGCACACAATCCCGACACCAAAAGGATGCATGGCCTATCACCAATAGAATGAAAGAAAACACTCGCACAATCTGGAACCAAAAGGATGACAGACCCATCATCAAAAGAATGATAGAGCGACACATACAAAATTCCAACACCAAAAGGATGCAAGCCTATCACCAAAAAGATGATAGAGAACACTCGCACAATCTGGCACTAAAAGGATGACAGACCTATCATAAAAAGGACGATAGAGTGACACACACACACACAATCCTGACACCAAAAGGATGTAGGGTCTATCACCAAAAGGATGATAGGTAACACTCGCACAATCTGGCACCAAAAGGATGACAGACCTATCACCAAAAGGATGAAAGAGCGACACGCGCACATCATCCAGACATTAAAAGGATGTATGGTTAATCACCATAAGGATGATAGAGTACACTCGCACAATCTGGCCCCAAAAGGATGGCATACCCATCATCAAATGGTTAATATAGCGACACATACACACAATCCCGACACCAAAAGGATGCAGGGCCTATCACCAAAAGAATGGTAGAGAAGACTCGCACAATCTGGTACCAAAAGGATGACAAGACCATCACCAAAAGAATGATAGAGAGACACAAACACACAATCCCGACACCAAAATGATGCAGGCCTATCACGAAAAAGATGATAGAGAACACTCGCACAATCTGGCACCAAAAGGATGACAGATCCATCACCCAAAGGATGATAGAGCGGCACACACACACAATCCCGACACCAAAAGGATGCATGGCCTATCACCAAAAAGATGATAGAGAACACTCGCACAATTTGGCACCTAAAGGATGACAAACCCATCACCAAACGGAGGATAGAGCGACATACACACACAATCCCGACACCAAAGGATGCATGGCCTATCACCAAGAAGATGATAGAGAACACTCGCACAATCTGGTACCAAAAGGATGTCAGACCCATCACCAAAAGAATGATAGAGCGACACACGCACACAATCCCGACACCAAAAGGATGCAGGCCTATCACAAAAAAGATGATAGAAAACACTCGCAAAATTTGGCCCCAAAAGGATGACATACCCAACATAAAAAGCTTAATATAGAGAAACACACACACAATCCCGACACCAAAAGGATGCAGGGCGTATCACCAAAAGAATGATAGAGAACACTCGCACAATCTGGTACCAAAAGGATGACAGACCCATCACCAAAAGGATGATAGAGCGACACACACACACAATCCCGACACCAAAGGATGCATGGCCTATCACCAAGAAGATGAGAGAGAACACTCGCACAATCTGGCACCAAAAGGATGACATACCCATCATCAAAAGGTTAAAATAGCGACACACGCACACAATCCCGACACCAAAAGGATGCATGGCCTATCACCAATAGAATGAAACAGAACACTCGCACAATCTGGCACCAAAAGGATGAAAGAACCATCATCAAAAGAATGATAGAGCAACACATACAAAATTCCAACACCAAAAGGATGCAAGCCTATCACCAAAAAGATGATAGAGAACACTCGCACAATCTGGCACTAAAAGGATGACAGACCTATCATAAAAAGGATGATAGAGTGACACACACACACACACAACCCCGACACCAAAAGGATGTAGGGTCTATCACCAAAAGGATGATAGGGAACACTCGCACAATCTGGCACCAAAAGGAAGACAGACCTATCACCAAAAGGATGAAAGAGCGACACGCGCACATCATCCTGACATTAAAAGGATGTATGGTTAATCACCGTAAGGATGATAGAATACACTCGCACAATCTGGCATCAAAAGGATGACATACCGATCATCAAATGGTTAATATAGCGACACATACACACAATCCCGACACCAAAATGATGCAGGGTCTATCACCAAAAGGATGATAGAGAACACTCGCACAATCTGGTACCAAAAGGATGACAGACCCATCACTAAAATAATGATAAAGCGACACACGCACACAATCCCGACACCAAAAGGATGCAGGCCTATCACAAAAAAGATGATAGAAAACACTCGCAAAATTTGGCCCCAAAAGGATGACATACCCATCATCAAAAGGTTAATATAGTGAAACACACACACAATATCGACAACAAAAGGATGCAGGGCCTATCACCAAAAGAATGATAGAGAACACTCGCACAATCTGGTACCAAAAGGATGACAGACCCATCACCAAAACAATGATAGAGAGATACAAGCACACAATCTCGACACGAAAAAGATGCAGTCCTATCACCAAAAAGATGATAGAGAACACTCGCACAATCTGGCACCAAAAGGATGACAGACCTATCACCAAAAGGATGATAGAGCGACACACACACACAATCCCGACACCAAAGGATGCATGGCCTATCACCAAGAAGATGATAGAGAACACTCACACAATCTGGCACCAAAAGGATGACATACCCATCATTAAAAGGTTAAAATAGCGACACACGCACACAATCCCAACACCAAAAGGATGCATGGCCTATCACCAATAGAATGAAAGAAAACACTCGCACAATCTGGAACCAAAAGGATGACAGACCCATCATCAAAAGAATGATAGAGCGACACATACAAAATTCCAACACCAAAAGGATGCAAGCCTATCACCAAAAAGATGATAGAGAACACTCGCACAATCTGGCACTAAAAGGATGACAGACCTATCATAAAAAAGATTATAGAGTGACACACACACACAATCCCGACACCAAAAGGATGTAGGGTCTATCACCAAAAGGGTGGGAGAATCTTGTTCAGCACAAGATCGCCCATCTGAAAGCTTCGAGGACACACCTTTTTGTCATAAGCTTTCTTCATTCGGCTTTGGTACAACCGACCATATGCTAGAGAAGCTAGTCTCTTCTCATCCATTAAACTGAGCTGATTCAATCTATCTTTCACCCATTCTGCCTCATCAAGTTGGACATCGCGCAAAACCCTCAGAGAAGGAATCTCAACCTCCAATGGTAGGACAACCTCCATACCATATACCAGTGAAAAAAGAGTTGCCCCGGTTGATGTGCGTACCGTCATATGATAACCGTGCAAAGCAAAAGGCAACATCTCATGCCAGTCCTTATAGGTCACAACCATATTCTGAACGATCTTCTTTATGTTTTTATTGGCCGCTTCAACAACGCCATTCATCTTGGGCTGATAAGGAGAAGAATTGTGATGTTCAATCTTGAAATTCTGGCACAATTCCTTCATCATCTTATTGTTCAAATTTGAACCGTTGTCAGTGATAATCTGCTCTGGGATTCCATATCTGCAGATAATATCCTTCTTGATAAATCTGGCCACCACCTGCTTGGTAACATTAGCATACGATGCCGCTTCAACCCATTTGGTGAAGTAATCAATAGCTACCAAGATAAAATGATGTTCGTTGGATGCTGTGGGCTCAATCTTTCCAATCACATCAATTCCCCACATGGAAAAAGGCCATGGCGATGACATAACGTTCAGAGGGCTCGGAGGCACATGAATCTTGTCCGCATAAATCTGGCATTTATGACACTTCTTTGCAAACTTGAAACAATCTGTTTCCATTGTCAGCCAGTAATATCCTGCTTGTAATAACTTTCTCGTCATTGCATGTCCGCCGGCATGCGTGCCAAATGTACCTTCGTGGATTTCTTCCATGAGCAACTTAGCCTCTTTCTTGTCCACACACCGCAACAACACCAAGTCGTGGTTTCTCTTATACAAAACCCCATCTGAATTCAAATAGAAATTGCCAGCCAATCTCCTAAGAGTCTTCTGATCACGACTGGATGCCCCAGCCGGATACTCTTGGTTCTTCAGGAAATTCTGGATATCATAATACCACGGTTTGCCATCGAAAGCTTCCTCAATGGCGAATATGAAAGTGGGCCTATCAAGGCTAGAGATAACTATCCTGGGAGCCTCATTCCAGAAGTTAACCTTATACATTGAAGACAACGTCGCGAGAGCGTCTGCCATTATATTTTCTGCTCGTGGTACATGGTGCAATTCCACCTTGTCAAAGAAAGGTAACAACCTCCTCTCATAATTCATATAAGGTATCAGATTGGGCTGACGAGTCTCCCATTCTCCCTTGATCTGGTTCACAACTAGAGCAGAGTCTCCGTACACAACAAGATTTTTAATTCTCAGATCAATAGCTTCTTCGAGCCCCATAATGCACGCTTCATATTCGGCCTCATTGTTGGTAACTGGAAAGGTCAATCTGGCAGTGAATGGGATGTGCGACCCATGGGGAGTAGTAATGATTTCACATATTCCACTTCCGTATGAATTAACGGCACCGTCAAATATCAATTGCCATTTGGAACCCAGCTCTGGACCTTCATCAGGCAACGACTCCTCACAGTCCTTCATTTTTAAGTACATGATATCCTCGTCAGGAAAATCAAACCTCATCGGTTGGTAATCATCAATTGGCTGCTCAACTAGGTATTCTGACAAAACACTACCTTTAATAGCCTTTTGAGAAACGTACTGAATATCGTATTATGTCAATACCATCTGCCATCGGGCAATCCTTCCGGAAAGTGCTTTCTTTTCAAACACGTATTTGATTGGATCCATCTTTGAAATTAGCATGGTTGTATGATTTAGCATGTATTGTCTCAGACGTTTGGCAGCCCAGGCTAGCGCACAACACGTCTTTTTATGAATTGAGTAGCGGGACTCACAATCTGTGAACTTTTTACTCAAGTAATAAATCGCATGCTCTTTACGTCCGGTCTCGTCATGTTGACCGAGAATACAACCCATACTATTCTCAAGAACCGTCAAATACATAATCAATGGTCTCCCGGCTACTGGGGGTATCAATATTGGAGGTTCCTGCAAATACTCTTTTATCTTTTCAAATGCCTTTTGACAATCTTCATTCCAGGTTACAGCCTGATCTTTTTTCAACAACTTGAATAATGGCTCGCACGTGGCCGTTAGATGAGATATGAACCGGGCAATGTAGTTCAATCTCCCTAAAAAACCACGAACCTCTTTTTCTGTTTTCGGCGTTGGCATTTCTTGTATTGCTTTTATCTTAGCAGGATCAACCTCAATTCCTTTTTCGCTAACAATAAACCCCAATAGCTTACCAGATCTCACCCCGAAAGTGCACTTGTTAGGATTCAGCCTCAGCCTGAATTTCCTAAGCCTCTTGAACAATTTTAGAAGATTAACCAGATGCTCTTCCTCCGTCTAGGATTTAGCAATCATATCGTCAACATAGACTTCGATCTCTTTATGCATCATGTCATGAAAGAGTGTTGTCATAGCTCGCTGATATGTTGCCCCGGTGTTCTTCAAACCAAAGGGCATCACTTTGTAGCAGAACGTTCCCCACGGGGTAATAAAAGTTGTTTTCTCCATATCCTTCGGTGCCATCTTTATCTGAGTATAGTCCGAAAAGCCGTCCATGAAGGAAAACACGGAGAATTGAGCGGTGTTGCCGACCAGCACATCAATATGAGGAAGCGGAAAGTCGTCTTTTGGGCTCACCCTATTCAAATCTCGATAGTCGACGCACATCCGCACCTTACCATCTTTCTTTGGTACAGGTACTACATTGGCGACCCATGAGGGATAAGTTGTAACAGCCATAAAACCGGTGTCCCATTGTTTCTGAACTTCCTCTTTAATTTTCACAGCCATATCTGGTCGAGTTCTTCTGAGTTTTTGCTTAACCGGCGGACATTCCTCACGCAATGGCAAACGGTGAACCACCATATCAGTATCCAACCCAGGCATGTCTTCGTAAGACCAAGCAAAGATATCACTATACTCTCGAAGCATCTCGATAAGCCTTTGCTTGATATCACTTTGCAGTGCAGCCCTTATCTGAATATTCCTGACAACTTCTTCGGACCCCACGTTGATAATTTCAATTTCCTCCTGATGAGGCAGAATGATTCTCTCTTCTTATTTCAAAAGTCGAGTCAGCTTTTCTGATAAGTCATTATCCTCAACAATCTCTTCTTCTGCTTGAAATATCGGGTGCTCGACGCCGAAGCGAGTCATAGGAAGTCCGTGATCGGTGTCGTCTGAAATATGAATCCTGCAATGAGAATGGTTAAATGTTTCAAATAATGCAAACAAAGCACATAACCACGTTACCATTTTATTGTTAAAGCAAAAACAGGAAAAACAAGGATCACAAAATTTGCATGAGAAAAACGCCTTTATTAATGATTAAACAAAGTACACACATAAGCAGGTAGCCTTAAAAACAAAATCACTATGCCCCGGGTAGGACACAGGATTATACAATAATTGAGAAAACAAATCATTATTGTTTTGTAGTCACTTGGACAAGTTCCTGGATAGACCAGTTGCACAGATTTTGTCCTGGCATGCCGGGCTTGATCCACGAGTCCATATCGCAGTCACTATCTCCGTCTTCAGCATCGGAAATAGCATTAATCGTTTCATAACAGACCCCACCTGGAGTGATCACCACTGGTCCTTTGAACCTTGGCACGCCTGATGCGGAAGATGACGACGTCGGGCGATACCCCAACCCAAACTTGTCCATCTTGACAGGAATTTCTATGACTTGGCCCCATCCTTTGGTTTCTCCAGCCTGAACCACTGCCTTAGCATCTTTGTACGAAGACATGGCAACCTCTGGCCCTTTGCTGGTAACATGAGACTTGTCCTTGATCTGCAACCCCTCGAAGGCTTGGCATGGCGTCTCATGGATTTCCCCATCCACTTCGACGTACTTGAATGACGAAAGATGACTAACCAGAATGTCCTCCTCTCCAATAATAGTAACAACACTGTCACCGACCATGTATTTGAGCTTTTGATGCAACATGGACGTCACAGCCCCTGCAGAATGTATCCATGGTCGCCCAAGTAAACAGCTATAAGCTGGATGTATGTCCATGATGTAGAACACAGTGTCAAACACTTCCGGCCCGACCTGGAGTGGCAAAGTTATGGACCCAAACACCGACCTTCTGGTCCCATCAAAAGCCCTCACGACCAAGTCACTTGGCGTGCATATGATTCCTCGGACATCTAGCTTCATCATAGCCTTCTTCGGCAACACATTCAAAGACGATCCGGTGTCTACAAGAACGTGCAACATAACAGTTCCCTGACATTCCACTGAAATGTCCAAAGCCATATTTGGTCCCGACCTCTAGGCGTCAAATCAAAATCAGTAAATCCCAGGCTGTGGCCGGCATTCACATGCGCCAGTACCCCCTCAAGTTGATTAACAGTTACTTCCTGAGGTACAAAAGACGTGTCCAAGATTTTCAACAAGGCATTCCGATGAGCCTCGGAACAAAGCAACAAAGATAGTATGGAAATTTTAGAGGGCGTCTGTTGCAAGTGCTCCACAATCTTATAGTCACTTTTGCGAATCAACCTCATAAACTCTTCTGCATCTTTGATCGAAGTTCCTTTCTCTTTTGACTGGGAAGGTCCTCCTTCATTCACTTTGGCTTTCCCTTTGGCAATCCTCTCAGCCTCGATTTCGGGTGAAGTGAAGATTCTACCACTGCGGGTCATGCCTCCCGCTCCAACAAGATTATCCACTGCCCCTGCCGACTGGCTATCCACATTAATCTTTTCCCCGTTGCAAAAAGCTTCCAACCCATAATTCCATGGAATGGCTTTTGTACTTTCATAAGGAACGGGCCCTGATTTCGTTATCGTGATAGTTGGCCGCTTGGCGGGCGCTGATATCGTAATAGTCTTTCGTGGAATTGTAATTGTTGCGACCTCATCCTGCTTTTCAAATCTTACCCCATCAGGTTTCTCAACAGCAGTACGGTCGAATTGTAAAGTTCCCTCATCAATCATGGCCTGAATACCTCTCCTCAAATCAATACAGCCCTCTGGTCGGGTCCAACAATCCAAACAGTACTCATCACATCCAGGGAAGACCCCTCCTTTCAATAATCTGCTTTTAACATAGCTTAAAGGCGTCTTTAGATCATTTACGTCCATAACCAAATCCAAATCCTCTTCTGTCAGAATATCATTCGCTCCATGATTCGGCATTGGTTTCTGTACAATGTTGGGACCATCCTGACTGAAGTTAATGACTTTACTATCAATCAAATCTTGGACTTTATGCTTAAAAGCGTGACAACTCTCGATATCATGTCCGGGTGCCCCTGAATGAAATTCACACTGCTTACTAGTATCATACCCGTAAGGAAGCGCTCCTGTGGGTGGGTCCAACATTCTCTTCTCAACCAGATTCAAACATAATAGCGTTTGAAGCAGTTCTGCATACGTTGACGGAGGTGTATCAAATACCCTCTTTGGCTTCCCATTCTGTATCCTTCTCTGAGCAGGACTATACCTTTGTTGTTGCTGCTGTTGTTGTTGTGGTTGTTGTCGTTGTTGTGGTATAGGGATCGTCACACTAGCAACCTGTTGTTGAATATACTGACTCCTACCTCTACCTCGTCCTCGACCACCATATACTGCGCTGGTGTCTCCTTGTCTTTTACCACCAAAGACCTTTTTGGCACCTCCTGCTGAGGTCGATTCACCGGCTTGAATCTTACCAATTTTGATGCCATTTTCAATTCGTTCTCCCATGAGTATCATGTCAGAGAAACTACCCATCGAGCAATTGAGCAATTTATCATAATACATCCCATAGAATGTTCCAACAAAAACATCAATCAATTCCCTTTCAACCATAGGTGGGTGCACCCTTGCCGCCAGATCACTCCAACGCTGGGCATACTCCTTAAAACTCTCCTCGTTCTTCTGTGAAAGACTCTGAAGTTGAACCCTATTTGGTGCAAGGTCACTGTTGTATTGGTAGTGCTTGACGAAAGCATCAACTAATTCTTTCCAACTTCCTATCTGTGCAGGCTCTAGTCCCATGTACCATTCCAGCGATGGTCCTAACAAACTATCTTGAAAAAAATGTATGAGCATCTTCTCATCATCAGAGTAAGCAGACATCCTCCGGTAATATGAACGCATATGAACCCATGGGCATGTATCCCCTTTATATTTATCGAAAGTGGGAGCTTTGAACTTCTTTGGCACTCTCATCCCAGAAACCAACCCCATGGTAGCCATGTCCAAACCTGCAGAATTTCGATTGGCTATACCTCTTATCTGTTCCTCCAGCATTTTAATCCTCCGATCATTATCGGTGGGACCCTCAAAACCCAAACCTTGCCCAGAAAAGGCATCTTCCTGACGATCTCTATTCCAGTACGGACCCTCATTACCATACCCGTCATAAGCAGCATTACGACCATGACCATGACCACTTTGGAAGAACCTGGGGTTATACCTCAGATTGCCAAGCTCTTGATTAGCAGCAACTGTCCCAAAGCCAGTATTGAAAGGACCCATCCCAGCACCATTGGTATTCACATTGCCAAACCCAGCATTGCTGTAGCCATTATTACCATAACCTTGATTGTTATCACCAAACCCTCCGTTGCCGAAGCCCAGATTATTGAAGCCATCATTGCCATCCTGATTGCCAAAGCCAAGACCCTGATTGTTGTCGCCAAAACCAGTATTGATACCAACATTCCTGTTGGTTTCCATGTTCCTATCAGCATTTCTGTTACCAGCGTTGTCGTTGCCATTGCCAGTAACATTCTCATCAGCATTTGGTATCACTTCCTCCCTGTGAGGGGTCTCAACATGAGCAGAGTTGTATTCAGTATTACCAACCGCTCGCGCCAGCAGCGGTTGCACCAGAGTTTGGAGATGTTCCTGGCCCTTGGCCACAACCTCCATAGTCTGCATGAATTGGGCCAACCTATCCCGGATCTCCTGCATCTCAGACTGTACCTGATCCATGATCTTCTTACTGTTGCTTCTTGTAGCGTACCGGTGAGTTCTCTGTTCGTCAATCTTGAAACAACCTGAAATACGCTGGAAATAAGATTCGAGCTCAAAAAAGTACCTGCCATGCAATATGAAGATGTGAATGCACACATGTAAATATGCAACAGGTTAATTCCCCCCCTCTGATTCTAGTTCCGGAGAAGAAGCCATAACGACAATGGAGTCCCAAGTAAGCAAGCGCAGAATCAGCAACCTCATACATAAACAAATGCCAAGAGGCAGAGTACAAAGCTACAACTGAATACAACTGAAAGGACCTCTGCCAACAAGCCTGGCGATGGTCAAAATACAATCACGAATAACAAACTACAAGAGAAAAGCAAAGATAAATCAGGACGGATGGCGCACTCGGACATCTCCCAATAGCCTCAACGTCTCCGGATGACCTGGTCTGGAGATCAGTTCCTGTATCAGTAATGCATGTCGCCTAACAGTGGATCTCAGCTTTTTGGCGTCCTCTACACAGGCTCCCCTGCCAAAACACTCATCCAACCTGCATCTCTTGAAGCCAGCCTTCGGTTCACAACCCCTCGTTTCTTTGACCATGTTGCTCACTCTAAACTCAGCGTCACGTCTAAGAGATGCCTCTTCAGCAATCTTCTCATCCTTAGCACTGAGATGCTCCTCTAACCGGGAAATCTGTAGCTTCAACTCATCTTCACGCTCCTTCCGGCTAGTAAGCGTGGCATTCCACAAAAATTCCCATTTGGAGAGTCGAGAATAAGCCTTGTTCAGAAGCTCTTTCTTAGTAGCAAGCACACTACTAACACCATTCAAGGCTACTCCCACCTTCTCTCTCCTGCTGGTTTCTTCAGTCAAATCTAAACCCAACCTATTAATCATCTTAGTCTGCTTCTTCATAGTGAAGGTTGCCTCATTCTTCTCATGCCGAAGCTGGAAAATCTATTTCTCTAACTCTTCATTTGCTCTTTGAAACTCTTCGTTTTCAACCAGCAGCTTGTTATACTTCTCAATCTCTACTGAAGTAGGTTCCTCAATCACCGGAAGATACAAAGGTTCTGCAGCAGGATACGGCATCAAAGAAGTCCTAACTCTCTCATGGATCCAGAGCCGATAAGAATTATAAGCTCGACTGTCACTCTTGCCAAGCAATGTATTTCCTCTTCTGTGAATATTACCCCAAGCATGTCTCAATCTGACCAAAACATCTCCATCTAATAAACCCGTGAGATACAGAGATTCCTGTATCTCGTCTTCAACCAGAGAGTGCCTCACAAGCAGAGAAGGGTTATAGTTAATACAACCTTTCCGTCCAATCAAGGGAACGTTCGGAAAGTCACTGCAACTATATATAATATCCATTCCGAGCAGGTTCCGATCAAACCAAACAATGTTCTAAGCACACAATCCCATCAATCGGGATAACCAATCTAAAGTACCAGCAGTATCAACAAAAGGTCCCTTCTTAGGAAGATGTCCCTGAAACCACCTGTATAGAAGAGGTACACAGCAAGAAACATTCTTTCCCCGACGCTTCTCATTCTTATAGTGAATAGAACGATAAACGTCACCCAAGAGAGTAGGCACCAGATTCTTCGAGGCAATAATAAAGAAAGCATCTGAGTCAACAAAATCAGGCAAATTGGGGAACAATACAATCCCATAAATGCAAACAGCCAGAATAGCGTTGAAGACAATCCAACATCCATCCTTCGCACACTGCGTAGCCTTCTCAACCAAGCAAGAACGATGAAAACCATAAAATCCATTCAGCTTGACCAAACCTCCGGGGAACTCAGAAGCATCTAAACTGACAATCTCAGCAAGCTTAGCCAACTCAGGCTCAGTATCCTCATGAATAAAAGGCATCTGATCTAACACAGGAACTCCTAGCATATCAGAATATTCCTCCAAAGTAGGGGCTAAAATAAAATCAGGGAACAAGAAGCATCTCAACTGAGGTTCGTAAAACTGCATCAAGGTATACAATCCAGTCATCTCAAACACAGAAGGTCTGCACACCAAACTGAGCAGTTTCCCATAAGACTCTCTAAACTCAGCCCTCACTCTCTGATCTGCTAGAGCAACCAACGGCAACAAGGAATTGATATCTAGAGAAGGCAACCTGTAAGCAACTGTCCTCTTCATGGACTCCATGTCTGACAAGAAGAACACTAGAATCTAAGGGGAAAAAGCACACCTGCAACATAAATACACGTTAATGAAATGCAAACATGAAAATGCAAATGCATATGCAGACAGGGGATCAAGTGCAATGATGGAGAAATATGTTGTGTTGTACTGCAACTTGAGAACCATCGGGTCTTCTCCTCAATCCAAACCAACCATAAAAGAACCCTCACAATCAATTCTCACTGACAGAGACAAACCAGGTGTTCTGAGGCCAGAGTTTTCCTGCAAAAGACCCACCTACCCCTCACAGGTATGTACTTAACTCGCAGATGAGGTACGGCATCCTATGCGGTCATCAGTGTCACAGACTTTTAAGAGCGATGATACGATACCCAGAAGGTGTGACATCATCATCCCTTGAAGAGGCCTCACTTAGCCGAATCCCAAATGATAGGTTCCCAGAGTCGACAACCCTCAAATCCAACAACCTGTCGAGCCCAAAGGGCCAGGCAAGATGCCATCAAAGAGAATCTCGTCTGAGTGTAAATTTCGTAGCTAGCTGGTGCAAGCAAAGCAAGCAGGCTAACCACTACTCTCTACTTCTAAGTCTATGTGCACTCAAGCCCAGGTCCGGCTTATCTCTCAAACTAACCCTCTACCCACAGCACAATAACAAATATATACAGTACTGAAAGTAAAGACAGAAAGATAAATACATACAAAACCCCAGACGGGAAAAAAAGCGCTAGGATTGACTCGCATAGGGAACTGTTGGAGTCCCCAGCAGAGTCGCCAGCTGTCGCTACTGCGAAAATCGGCGCCGGCTATGACAGAAGAGTCGCCACCGTGCGTTATTTATCCCAAAAGAGAGAAAGGAAACGCTTAGAGAAAACCTAACGCAAAGAGGGAAAGGAATGGTCATCGCAACCAAATCCTGGATTCGGGAGTCGGTTACGCAAGGGGAAGGTATTAGCACCCCTCACGTCCGTCGTACTCGACGGGATCCACGCTTGTTTTCTATCTAAGGGTGTGTTTATCTACCTACTCTAAAGGTCTGGTCTAAAAAGAAAAGAAAATGACTCAGCAAAGTATCGCACTTTATTCCTACGTATTCCCGTCTGGAACAAGAAACCAGAGTCAATGTAGTTCGCCTAACTACGGGTTATGGGGGGAAGGTTGCTCGCCGAGATATCGCATCTTGTGCCTACGTACTTTCATACGGCATGAAAGATTAGAGCAAACGTAGTTCGGGCTACGGAAGACACAAGTTTGTCTGACAGTTTTTTATCTCCTTATGAAAGAGTTTTCCTGATTAAGGGTCCAAGAGGACAAAAGCAGAGTTTGAATGTTTATTTGAGTTTTTTACGAAAGAACTGTTTTTTAGGATGTTTGAAATCTCAGTCGCACTAGAGACTATGACCCAGGAGTGAACGCTTCGTATGTCACCCAAAGGGTACCACACTAACATTCAGATTACTGGAGAGAGACCCTCCACCAACCTTTTCCCAGATAGCTTAAGGCTCGTAACTTACGACTTCGATTAACCTTATGACTGTATTTTTGAATTGTTTTGAGATGAGAAAAGAAAGACGCTCTAAAACTATGGTTGAAAGGGAATCTACCTACAGTTATCATGCATGGGTCAAAACCTAATGTCTGTCATAATTCCCTCTTGCACAGAGGAAATCAAAGATCCTAGGGGAAAACAGCAAAAGAAAGCAAGCAATAAACAGTAAAATGCATGCTATGCAACAGTACAAGCGAGGAAAGGGAGTCCGGCTCAACCTCAAACCTAAGAATACAACAGGAAAAGGGAGACAAGCTCCACCTCAAACCTAAAGGTAGGCAACACAAGCAAACAGATAATACAACAAAAGAAAAACAAAGGAAGCAACCCAAGCAGCAGCAATAATCTTCTACAGACAACATCTTCAACTTTCAACAGAAGCTCTGGTCAGCAAAGTTGAAATAATAGCAAAGAATCTTCATCTTCAAGCTAGCTCTTATCTTCAAGATTCTTCAATTCTTCATCTTCAAGGTTTAGAAAGCTCCACAAGAAGAGAAATCATCATTGAGATCAAGTTACAATGTTAGGAAACCTGATGAAAACCAAAGGAATTCATCAGGAACCAACATGAAAAGAAAGTGCATCGTCAAAAGTTCTACTCATTAAGGCATGCCACTTATCCCTCCAAAGTAGAGATGGGGCTTCCTTAAGAGGACTTTGCATCATAGGATGAGGATAGAAGCAAATAATGCATTCTATTTCTTATGAAAGGAAAAGAACTAGTTCTAATGGCTCTTCCTGAAACCTTAATCCTATAAGCTTCTAAAAGTCTCCTAAAAGAGGAATAAAACTTCAACTCCAAGCTCCACAAGCCAAGACACAACAGCTACAAGATGTCCAGAAGCTCATCCAAAAAGGAATCCAAGCACTTCAAGCTCCAAAGTCACCAACAAGACCAAACCAAGCAAGGCACCAAAGATTGAATACCAAATACATAACCAACTTGCAAAATCTATCTAAAATAGAAAACTAAGTTGTAAAATTCTAATTGATTTCCTAGGGGAACATACATGTTTTAACAATCAAAGGTTAAAAGATTAAAGCCTAATTCAATTTCTAAGTTCTCTAATTAATTCCGAAATTGAAATAGGTCAAGGGGGTCCATAAGTTTGGGAAGGTTCTAAACTCAACACCTAAAACAGAACCTAAAGTTGTCTTAAAATTCTAACAAAAATTCTAAGGGATCACGAATATATACCCTAAATCATACTCAAAAATCTCATCCAGAATCAACACCAATTGAGAGAACAAAATTCAACAAACAGATGAACAATTATGCAAATATTAAAAAACTACATAAAATGAGAAAAATCAAATTAAATTGAAAAATGCATGAAAATGCATTTTATTGATTCCATAAAATCACAAATTCTCTCAAGATCATGGAGGTATTTTTAAAATAATTTTTGGATCAAAATTGAAATTATTGTGATTTTTAGAATCAATAATGCATAAAAAATAAACAAAATGAAATAAACGAAAAACAATTGCTGAAATAAAACCACAGCCGTGAGATTGGTTGACAAGTCAAACGATCCAAAGCTCCACAAGCTGCCAGTGGATTTAGTGAAACTACAATGTTTTGGTTTCAAAAATTCAAACCTCAGATTATAACATGGCCGTTGGATGAAGGAGAAAGTCTTGGTCAAAACCATATCCAATGGCTCAGGAGTCATCTTCTTCAATATTCAGGCTGGCCGGATTGAGAGCAGATGTGGTGGCCGGAGAAGACTCCGGTTGTCTTCTCCGGCGAGGCAAAAGATACAGGCAACCAAAATGCACAAACTCCATATCATTTCTACTCAGTTTTTCATCGGGAATTCAAATCTCCAGTCCAAATGTTCCAACTCTCAATGTATTTTAAAACACGAAGCAATGTTCAGAAATAGCATCCAGATCAATCATCACCAATTGCAAATCTAAGTGCACAGAAATCATCCTCACACTTCCTACATCACTAAGATCTAATCATCTTGCTCTAACTACTCATGAATCAAGAGATTCGAATCCAAACAGAATTGCTATGTCATGATCAACTATCATCAAATGCTTCCAAACTGATCCTAAAACGATCTACATTGCACCTAGATCCTAACCACAGGTTCAAATCTAACTACATCATGCTAATTCATGTGGAATTTTGAATGTTACTAACCTCTTATAGATCTAGTAACAGATGCACTTGGAGCTTGATTCTCCCATCAAAACTCTCCAGATATGTTCAATGATGCAAGAGGATGATGCTTCAACCTTCAATTTGCGTTGATCTTGCTCCAAACTGAAAATCCGATTTCTCTTGCTCCTCTTGAAAACTCAACTTCAATTTCAGTATTCTGCACGAAATGAATGCCAACCTTGCTCTGGAATCACTCCAATGAATATATAGAACCTTTCCATGGGCTTTTGAATTCAATTTGAGGCCCAAATCCAGCCAATTGCATTTTCTGTTTTTGCTCTTGAAATTTCAATGCAACAGTCATGTATTCTTGCTCACAGCTTGTTCCATAAGGTTCTTATTACTTGCATAACACTTGGTGAGCAAAATTGAATCATAATGAAGGTCTGAATTGCATTGTAGAATGATTTGGCTATGTAACTTGCATTTGAAGTAATCATATGACAACTCATAAAACTTGGCCTGAACTCAAAATTCTGCTAATTCCAAAGTGCTTAGAATTCAATTTCCATTCAAAAAATGTAGCTACTTGACATGTTTTGGTCCTGTAACTCAAAAAGTCAATTTTCCCTCCTTAATCCATTTGAAAATTTCCCTTTTTAGGCCATTTTAAGTGACTTTTTGCTATGAGCCAAACCAATTCCACATGACCATTTAGTTGCACTTAAAATCATGTTTTGAGCAAGTTCCATGTTGAACAAAAATCCATTTGACAAGTGCAAGTTGGAGATTTTGACCTATGATTGAAAATGGCCTATAATCTCACTTTCCCAAAATACCCCTGACTTGCAAACCTCATAACTTGAGTTCTACAAATCATATGGAAGACTTCTAGTATAATTTAGAAATCTAAGATAATGAGGAACAACTTTCATGTTGGCCAAAAGTTCAGGTGAAACCTCCTTCTAGGTCAAAAATGGCTTTGAAGTCAGATGATTTTCACAGACAAATTTCAGAGGCATCTGAGGACTTATAACTTGTCTGGGTCATAACTTGAGTCCTATAAATCCCCTTGAGGACTTATAGCACTCAAATTAAAGGTATTGAGATGCTATACAAGTTTCATGTTGGCCAATGATCCATTTGAAACTTGTATCTTGACTTATATGGTCTTGAAGGTAGGCAATAAACATGAGATTTTACACTGAAACCCTAATTTAGCAACTTCCCACACTCTTGACTTTTCTTGACTTGATCTTGGCACAAATCCACAAATGTCTCAACGTATCATTTCATGAACTCCATGACCTAAAAGTAGGCTTTGATACTCTTCAATTGCACAGTTGACCTATGATTGACCCAGATGAAACCCTAATTGCTTGCACCTCAACTGTGACTCTTGCATCTGACACAATGACTTGATTGAGCTCTCCCATGGCCCTCTAAGAATTTTATGAGCTCCATACACATCCTCTTCTCACATTAAACATTTCACATCCCTCTGATGGACTTCAATTGATTCTCAAGTTAGGAGAAGATTCACACTCAAACATCTAAGCCCTTAGGCCCTCAAATCACCTCCTGATGACTTTGATAACTTCTCAATCTTGAATGAGACCTCTTGCTAGGCTTCTCTTGATAAGAATCACACTTGATCCCCTTCCATATGAATGATATCATGATATGCAAATGATATAACTATGCAAATGTTAATGCAATGAAACATAAACCAGGTAAGAAAAGGTTGGGCGAATTTTGGGGTGCAACACACACAATCTGTCACCAAAAGGATGATAGACCTATCATAAAAAGGATGATAGAGTGACACACACACACACACAATCCCGACTCCAAAAGGATGTAGGGTCTATCACCAAAAGGATGATAGAGAACACTTGAACAATCTGGCACCAAAAGGATGACAGACCTATCACCAAAAGGATGAAAGAGCGACACACGCACATCATCCTGACATCAAAAGAATGTATGGTCAATCACCAAAAGGATGATAGAGGACCCTTGCACAATCTGGCACCAAAAGGATGACACACCCATCACAAAAAAGATGATAGAGCGACACACACACACACACAATCCCGACACCAAAAGGATGCACGGCCTATCACCAAAAAGATGATAGAGAACACTCGCACAATCTTGCACCAAAAGGAATACATATCTATCACCAAAAGGATGATAGAGTGACACACGCACACCATCCCGACACTAAAAGGATGTAGGGTCTATCACCAAAAGGATGATAGAGAACACACGCACAATCTAGCACCAAAAGGATGATAGACTTATCACCAAAAGGATGAAAGAGCGACACGCGCACATCATCCTGTCATTAAAAGGATGTATGGTCAATCACCAAAAGGATGATAGAGAACACTTGCACAATCTGGCACCAAAATGATGACACATCCATCGCCAAAAATATGATAGAGCGACACACACACAAGATCCTGACACCAAAAGGATGCAGGGCCTATCACCAAAAAGATGATAGAGAACACTCGCACAATCTGGTACCAAAAGGAATGCAGATCTATCGCCAATAGAATGATAGTGTGACATACACACACAATCCTGACACCAAAAGGATGTAGGGTCTATCACCAAAAGGATGATAGAGAACACTAGCACAATCTGGCACCATAAGGATCACAGACCTATCACCAAAAGGATAATAGAGCGACACACACACATAATCCCTACATCAAAAGGATATATGGTCAATCTCCAAAGGATGATAGAGAACACTTGCACAATCTAGCACCAAAAGGATGACATACCTATCACCAAAATCATGTTACAGCGACACATGTATACAATCCTAACATCAAAAGGATGTAGGGTATATCACCAAAAGGATGATAGAGAACACTCGAACAATTTGGCACCAAAAGGATGACAAACCTATCACCAAAAGAAAAATAGTCTGACACGCGCACACAATCCTGACATCAAAAGGATGTAGGTTCTATCAGCAAATGGATGATAGAGAACACTCGCACAATCTCGCACCAAAAGGATGACATATCCATCACCAAAAGGATGATAGAGCGACACATGCACACAATCCCGGCCACAAAAATGCAGGGACTATCACCAAAAAGATGTTAGAGAACACTCGCACAATCTTGCACCAAAAATATGACATACCTATCATCGAATGGATGATAGAGTGACACACGCACACAATCTCGACACCAGAAGGATGTATGGTCTATCACCAAAAGGTTAATATAGAATAATCGCATAATCTAGCACCAAAAGGATGACATACCAATCACCAAAAAGATGATAGAGTGACACACGCACACAATTCCGACACCAAAAGGATGTAGGGTCTATCACCAAAAGGATGATAGAGAACACTCGCACAATTTGGCATCAAAAGGATGACATATACATCATCAAAAGGTTGATATAACAACACACACATAAAATCCTGACACCAAAAGGATGCAGGGCCTATCACCAAAAAGATGATAGAGAACACTCGCACAATCTACACCAAAAAGATGACATACCCATCACCCAAATGATGATAGAGCGACACACGCATACAATCCCTACTCCAAAAGGATGCAGGGTCTATCACCAAAAGGATGAAAGAGAACACTCGCACAATCTGGCACCAAAAGAATGACAGATCCATCAATGTCGCTATTGCGAAAAAAAGAGGCCAGCAATGACTAACAGAGTCGCCACCTATCGTTATTTATCCCAAAGAGAGGGAAAGGGAACGATCAGAAAAAACCTGATGAAAACGGGAAAAGACAAGGTCATCGCAACCAAGTCCTAGGTTCGGGAGTCAGTTGCGCAAGGGGAAGGTATCAGCACCCCTCACGTCCGTCGTACTCGACGGGATCCACGCATGTGTTGTCTAGCTAAAAGGGTGTGTAAACTATCTACGCTAAGGGCTTATGGATAGAAGAGAAAGAAAAAGAACTGACTCGGCAGAGCATCGCCGCACTGTGCCTACATACTCCCTCATGCAATGGGAAAGTCAGAGTCAACGTAGTTCGCCTAACTACGACTAAAGAAAGGGGGAAGGTTGCTCGCTAAGACATCGCGTCTTATGCCTACGTACTTTCATCTGGTATGAAAAATCAAAGCAAACATAGTTCGGGCTAAAAGGACCACGGGTTGGTTCAAAAGTTTTTAGGCCCGAGTAGGGTTAACAAACAGTTCTAGCAGTTTGGTGTATGCAGCTCGACCATTGGAGACTTAGGCGTTACCATTTGCGATAGGACTGAAAGTTAACAACACTCTTGCTTATGAAAAGGTTCTCCTGATTAGAATCCCGAAGGATGAAAAAGAGTTTGAGTTTTTTTTGTTTTTTAAGAGAAGAAGTGTTTTGAGTTAGAGTGTTCATAATGTATGTTGTAACAAAGTCTAAAACCTAGGATCGAATGCGTCGCATATCGTCCTAAGGACGTATACTAAACATTCTAGGCAATTGAGAGGTAACCACTCAGTCACCATTTCCCAAGTACAAGGCTCATGGCACAACACTCATTATATTTATTAATTGAATTGAAGTTGTTTGAAGACGAGAAGAGAAAGAGGACAAACTAAGGGGGACTAGTCCAAACCCTAAAAGTTGTCATGCAAGATGCTTCTAAAGTTGAGTTTGAAAGGGGACTACCTAATGTTATCATGCATGGTTAGAACCCTAATGTCTATCATAACCTCTCTTAAGAGAGGTTAGAAATCTTAAGGGAAGGAAGACAAAAAGAAAAAGAAACAATAAGAGGAAACAATGCAAAGAAGAATGCAAACACAAATGCAACAAGGAAGACAAGGATGCAATGCAAGTGAGGGAGGAAATATGTGTAGGCTGGATCCTCCACAAGCTCATCTCAACCTCAAGCCATAGTATGAATAAATGCAAGAGAAGAAGGAGAGAGATGCATCACAAACAAGTAACAAGAATAATGAGAAAAAGTCCTCACGGATTCATTACTTTAGGTAAGCTTCAAGTTCCTCCTAAGGAGGGACCAAGCAACCTTAAGTAGTATTCCAAAGTCATAGGACATGATGGGGGATAAGGAGAGGAAATCTCAAAAGCTAAAGCAAAACATCACAATCAAATGCAAACAACAACATCAAAGGATGCAAGCAAACACCACATTGTTGCACCCCAAAATTTGCTCAACATCTTTTACCTGGTTTATGTTTCATTGCATTATCATTTGCATAGTTATATCATCTGCATATCATGATATCATTCATATAGCAGGGGATCAAGGCATTCAGGTGGCTCCAGGTACAACTTTCATTGCAAGAGGCTAAACAACAAACATCAGAGGCTTCAACACTTGTTTTGCCCTACGATCGAGCGACCAATTTTATTTTATTTTGTAGAGGATTTTTCATGTCAGAAGCAGCATTCAGCTTATGTACAGTGTTCCCATGGTCAGAGCAATCAAGAATGGCTTTCAGCAGCTAAACAGAGTTCAGAATGGCAGGAAACGGGCAAAGGGGCAGGTTTCCCTCCAAAAGGCGCCAAATTCAAATTTTTGAATGTGTTAATCGATTAACACATAGGGTTAATCGATTAACCATTTGAAAATCAGTCTAGATTTGAATTTTTAATAGTGTTAATCGCTTAACCTATATGGTTAATCGATTAACCACAGCAGGTTTTGCCTTGCACGTGAATTTTCAAGTCTAGCCACTTTTGGGGTCCAATTTTGGTCATTTAAATTGCATTTTCACATTTGGGAAGGATCTAGAACACTATCAAATTTCATTTTCCCTCCAAATGCCCAAACCTCATTCCATACCACATTTTCCAAGCCATTTTCCAATCCTTGCTTTGGATCCAAACCAAGAGTGTATATATTCGATTCACTCCAAACCTCCTCATAATTCACTCTCATTTTCAGAATTGCTCTCAATTTTCTCTCAATTCTCTCTCAATTTTCTAATCTCAATAACCTCACTCAAAGCTCTTCTCCTTGAGATCATTGATTCTTCATTGGAATCATTGATTTCTAAGAGCTAAACCTCCATTAATTCACTCCATCAATTCCATTTCATCATCCAATTTTCGTGCACAAGCAGATCTGAATTTTGAAGTGTTCTTGGAAGTGATTATTTGGCTTATTTTGAGTTGTTCTTGGTGGATCTACATTGCTACTACAAGAATTGGTGTGGATCTTGAAGAATTCGGGTTTTCTTTGCTTAGATCTACTCATTTACAGTTGAATCAAAAATTACCGGATCAAGTCTCTGATCCGAAGGTTGGAATTCTGATCCGATTTTGTTTTCAAACTTATTTGCACAATTTGCATGTGGATCTTTGCATTTGATTGAATATGTTGATTTTGATCCATGATCTTGTTGTGTTATTGTGTTTACATGTTGTTTAAATCAATGTTTGCTGGTTTAATTTCGTGCATGATCAATCACATGATAATTGGAGTGTTTGCTTAAGTGATAAGCTGCTGAAAAGTGATTCTGAACTGCTGTTTTTCACCTCTGGAACAGTGTCAATCGATTAACCTATATGGTTAATCGATTAACCAACTCAAATATTCAAATTTTCAAGCGTTTTTCAATGGTTAACCGATTAACCCCTGGCGTTAATCGATTAACACTGTAATAGAGAGCATGTTTTGCTGTTTTGCTTGCTTGTTCGCGTGTCGGTTCGATCCGAATCATCATAGATCATTGTGTTCCATTAGGATTGAATTATTTTGGATGTTTGTCACTGTTTTGGCTGTTTAATCATGATCTTGGGTGCATTTTCCACTCGCATGCTTGCATTTGCATGTTGCTTATTTTCTCTTCTTCTTTCGTAATTCTTCCCTCTGTTTTGTTGAATTTTGTTCTTCCAATTGGTGATGAATTTGGCTTCGATTTTTTAGTATGTGTTAGGCTAGACACTTGTGTTCCCCTAGGAATTTTATTAGAATTTTACAACTTTGTTTTCTATTTTAGTTGAATTTTGCAAGTGGCTTGTATTTGTGGTTTCCTCTCTTGAGTGCTTTGGTTTGTTTGGCTTGGTTGGTTGCTTTGGAGTGTGTTTAAGCTTGAGTTCTTTTTGGTGGAGCTTCTAGATTCATTGAAGATGCTTGGGATTGAATATGGAAACTTGGAGTTGAAGGCTTTTCTTCTTGTGGAAGTTTCTTAGGAGCTTAGGAAGTTAGGGTTTTAGGAAGTGCCTTAGACTTAGTTTTGATTCTTTCTTCAAACATAGAGTGCATTGTTTGCCTCTATTCTATCCAATGACATAAAGTCCTCCTTGGGAAGCTCCATCTCTCCTTAGGAGGGATGAGTGGTATGCCCAAGTGAGTAGAACTTTGAGGATACCTTTCATTTGCAATGTTGAGTTCTTAGTGATTTCCTTTGGTTGTCATTAAGTTCCTTAACATTATAACTTGATCTTGATGATTAATCCTCCTCTTGGAGTGTGCTTGTTGAAGCTTGAAGATAGAAGCTTGCTTGAAGATAAGGCCTTTGCTGTCAACTTTGCTGTCAATCCAACTTTGCTGTTTAGAGCTGCTGTTGCTGTTTGCTGTAGGAGTTTAGTTGCTGCTGCTTGGGCTGCCCCCTCTGTGTCTTTTGTTTTTCTCTGTATTGTTTGTTGGCTTGTGTTGCTTGCCCCATAGGTTTGAAGTGAAGTGGATTCACTTTGCCTGTTGTTACCTCTAGGTTTGAGGTGGAGCTTGTCTCCTCTTGCCTATTGTTTTCTCTCTTACCTATATGGTATTGCTGCATTGCATGCATGTTTACTATTTACTATAATTGCTTGCTGTCTTTTGCTGTTTATCCCCTAGGATCTCTGATTTCCTCTGTGCAAGAGGAAATTATAACAGACATTAGGTTTGTGAACCATGCATGACAACATTAGGCTAGTTTCCCTTTCAACCATAGTTTTAGGGTCTTCTCTTCTCATCTCAAAACAATCCAAAAACACAATAATAAGGATAACGCGTGTTGTACGCTACGAGCCTTAAGCTATTTGAGAAAAGGTTGATGGAGGGTCACTCTTCAGTAATCTGACTGCTTAGTATGACACCCTTAGGGTGACATGCGACGTAGTCACTCTCAGATCACAAGTCTTTAGTGCAGTACAAGTTACAAACAGACATTCAAACTCTGTTTTGTCCTCTTGGACCTTTAATCAGGAAAACCCTTTCATAAGGAGATAAAAAATTGTCAGACAAGCTTGTGTCCTCCGTAGCCCGAACTACGTTTGCTCTGATCTTTCATGCCGTATGAAAGTATGTAGGCACGAGATGCGATATCTCGGCGAGCAACCTTCCCCTCCTTTCCTGTAGGTAGGCGAACTACGTTGACTCTGATTTCTCGTTCCAGACGGGAATACGTAGGCATAAAGTGTGATACTTTGCCGAGTCATTTTCTTTTCTTTTTAACCCAGACCTATAGAGTAGATAGAATAACACACCCTTAGATAGAAAACAAGCGTGGAACCCGTCGAGTACGACGGACGTGAGCGGTGCTAATACCTTCCCCTTGCGTAACCGACTCCCGAATCCAGGATTTGGTTGCGACGACCATTCCTTTCCCTCTTTGTGTTAGGTTTACTCTGAGTGTTTCCTATCCCTCTTGTGGGATAAATAACGCACGGTGGCGACTCTTCTGTCATAGCCGGCGCCGATTTTCGCAGTAGTGACACACATATGGAAACACAATGTGCAAACATGAAAGTATGAGATCAAATGAACAACTTATGCATAAGGTAAAGACCTATGAATTGGCACACAAGACCTATAACAAGCCCCTGACATGAAACAATCAAAATAAGGTTCATCAACAATGCACAACCAAGCTTTTGGAAGCAAAACAAGTACACAAGTAGAGATGCATAAACATGAAGCAACTTGCAAAAAACATGAAAAATATTAAAATGCATCTAAAAATGCCAAATAAAATCTCAAGGGACCCCCAAGATATTGGGAACCAGGGGTCCAAATGGGAGATTGAGATTCAAAAGGAAAGTGCCTCAACAGAGGGCAAAAACCAAGAGTGTCCCAAATTAAGGCAAAGATGGAGAGGGAATAAAAGGCAATTCAAACTACATGGAATGGTACCTAAAAATCATGAAAAAAATATCTAAAGATCCATCAACATGTCCACAACAGTCACAAAAAAAAAGAATTCAAACTATGCCATGAGCAAGAAATAAAATACACAAGAGCAACATGTATTTTTTACATTTTTAAATGACTATTTAAATGGAAAAAATGAAATTAAATGAAAATGCATCAAATAAAAAAAGAAATTAAAAATGCATGAAATTAAAAGACATGCCAAACTATGTTCATGATTTTTTAAATAATATTTAGACATTATTATGTATTTTTAATGGATTAAATTCAAACTAGAATAAAACAAAAAATAATAAAAGAAAAACAAAGAAAATCAAAAAACCACGTGGCAAATAGCAAAGAAATAAAGTGCAAACGAAGTTGGGCCCAGACTGGGGGTGGTGATATCAAGCGCGGGTCCAAGGCCCAATCCCAACAATCAAAACAAAATTAAATTTGGATAATATGGTAAGGCACGGTCAATTAAGGACCACCAAGGAATTCAAAATGGAGCGTTTGATCAAATTGTAAGTAAGCACATCACACGGTGCACATCACGACAACACATTAATGATATTTTAAATTGGATTACATGTTTCACGGTCAAATGCAACCCATCATAGGTCTTAATCAGAAGGTCCAGAAATAAAAAAGCAAGATCAAACGGTCATGGCATCGTCTTCACCAAACAGCAAGTCAACAAAACCAGTTCGCCAGAGCAAATTTTCCGGTCATCCTTGCTCCGGCCATCGTGCACCACCACCAACAACACACAGCACGCAAAACCTAACCATTTCTCACGTTCCTTACATCAAAATCATGCTAGATATCACAAGGATCTCAAATCCGCCCTCAGAATTCACAAACAACACGTGGATTTTCAAAATCGAAAACAACAAAGTAAAGCACCAAAAACCAAAGTTCAAGGAAACTTAAAAACAACTGCCCATAAATTGTCTACGTGTTGTGTAGACCATAAATCAGCCATTAGTTAAGCTCAAAACCCCATAGAATGCTCAAACCGAACCACACAAAAATCAAGTTATCATCAAACGTTGTCACCAAACAAAACAAGACATGGCCAGAAACGATCTATACAACATGTGGATTACAAAGTATCAAAAATGGCTCAAAATGGCTTCATGTAATGGGAGAAATTTTGAAAGATAGCTTACCTAGTGGAGAGCCTCCACTGGGCCTTGAAAATGCGTTGAAGCTTGATGAAATATGCTCAGAATCACTCCATGTTCAATAGAGGTGTTTGAATGCTTAATTTGGTCTGAAAATGGCTGAATCTGAGAAATCATTTTTTGAGTTTGCTCCATTTTTTGATTGCATGAAAATGACCTAGCAATCATCTAATATTCATCTGGGATACTTATATGTTGGGTCTATGATCAAATGGGGCTCAAATTCAAACTAAACAGCCCAATTCACAAATTCACTTTTCACACTTTTTTTAAGTTGCCATACACGTTTTTACCACTACACCAGCTTGGTTTTTAATCCAAATCCATTCCAAATCATTTGAGTTGATCAAAGGGCTTGATTTTGATCCTATGGTTGATTTACAATTTGTTACTTCAAGTGGAAGAAACCATGAAACTAGCCAATTTTGAGACCTCAAATTTCTAATGTGACAATGGAAATGCTTTTGAATCATTATTTGCAATTAGAAAATGCACAAACTTGCCTTGAAAAAATTCAAAATCAAATAATTCTCAATTTCTCAATTTAAGCCTCCTTTACGAAAAATTCAAAACCCAAATTTTCAATTCAAGTCCCCACCATGACAAAAGATGAATTGTTTATGCAAATTGCCTCATTTGGAGCAAGTTTCATGTTGAAAATATTTCCATTTTAAGTACCTAAGTTGGTGGAATGGACCTATAATTTTATGACCTGTAATCTTACTTTCCCAAAATACCCCTCACTTGTAAACCTCATAACTTGAGTTCTACAAATCAGATGAATGATTTCTAGTACAATTTGGAAAGCTAAGACCAAGACCTACAATGTTCATGTTGGCCAAGAGTTGACGAGAAACATCCTTCTAGGTCAAAAATTTCTTGGAAGTTGGTTGACTTTTGTTGACCAAAATCACAACTTGAGTTCTATAAATCCAATCAAGGACTTCTAGTACTCAAATTAAAGCTAATAACATGCTCTACAAGTTTCATGTTGGCCAAAAATTGAGATGAGACTTGTATCTTGAGGCAGGTGGTCTTGAAGTCAGGCACTAAATAGGGGATTTTACCCTAAGAACCCTAATTTAGTAACTTCTCACACACTTAACCCTTAATGAAATGAGCTTGAAATGATGTCTCATATGTCTTAACACAACATCCCATGACCATAGAGACATTGGATTGAGTTTTAATCTCCTTCTATTACACAGTTGATTGAGGATTTGCTAGATGAAAACCCTAATTGCAACACTTTCAACTGTGGCTTGTTCCACTTCATACAACAACGTGAATAAGCTCAACAATGACCCTCAAGGCACTCAATTAGCTCCTTCAACATCTCATACCCAAAATCATGCATTCACAAACATCTGATTCTCTTCAGTTGGCCTCCAAGTTAGGAGCTGACCCAAACACATCCATCTATCCTTTCACAAGACAATGACCACTTCAAGATGTCCTGATGACCATTCAAGCTTTAGTAACAACCCCTGCTTAGGCTCAATGCTCTGAGAAGACCTCCCTTGTTATGCATAACTTCTTGATCCCCTGTAAAATGAAGTATGTTATGCAATGCAAATGCTAGAACAAAATGAAATGAAACATAAACCTAGTTAAGAAAAGGTTGAACAAATTTTGGGGTACAACAGCTGCCCCTATTCAAACGACTTGGACCTGAATGAGTGAAAAGCGAACAGCTTTCAAACATTCAAAGGTAAAAGATGGTTAAATACCAAAGGAACCGGAAATTTGCCAACCGCAGAAAATAAAAACTGCAAACCCTCCTTGGGTAACTGCTCTTATTACAAACGCATTCCACTCGGGAAAAGATAAACTAGTCGAGTAACTCTGCTTGGGGAAAACCCATCTGAGAGGAATACTTCAAATTGCCGGAATTTGAATATTCAACGAATCAACACGAACCAATGAAATTTTCCGGAGCCTAACTGCTCTACATAGTAGCCGAAACCTGAACGCTCAACGTAAGATTAACGGGAGTCTGAACACTCAACGAACAATAGGATATGTCATTTAAAAATTCACCGGAGCCTGAATACTCAACGTAAGATTGACCGGAGCCTGAACACTCAACGTAATAACCGGAGCCTGAACACTCAACGTAATAACCGGAGCCTGAACACTCAACGTAATAATTGGATCCTGAGTACTCAACGTAAGATTGATCGGAGCCTGAACACTCAACGTAATAACCGGAGCCTGAACACTCAACATAATAACCAGAGCTTGAGTACTCAACGTAATAACTGGAGCCTGAAGACTCAACGTAAGATTGACCGGAGCCTGAGCACTCAACGTAATAACTGGAGCCTGAATAATCAACGTAATAACCGGAGCTTGAGTACTCAACGTAAGATTGACCGGAGCCTGACCACTCAACGTAATAACCGGAGCCTGAACACTCAATGTAATAACCGGAGCCTGAACACTCAACGTAATATGAAGGTACCACTAATATACTAATCAAAAACTGAACACCACTAATGTCTTTATCAGAGTCTGGCTACTCTACGAGGAAAGATAACAATACTAATCACTGTGATCTGGATACCAAAAACCTCCTTACCGGCGTCTGAATACTCGAACGGAAAAAGGAAACCCTATCAACTGGGAATGGACTGGAGTCTGGATACTTAAAGGAACACAAATATATATCCTGATCCTCTAGGATCTGAAAATACTGTCGAGTAACAACCTGAGCCGGGGTCTGGATACCACGCGGGCTAGGTGAAGTTACATGGTCTAGATACCAAGAGAATAGCTCAAACCTCCGAAGATATACCTGAAATAAAGAGATAAACACTTAGTCTATGTTTCACATACAAATGTTTGAAAATGGCGTAACGTTCCATATGAAGTGGAAATGCTACGTCTTTGGGTAGATGCTATGCACGCATGCAGATGCAACGAAACTGAAGCAGTAAAGTAAGTGCTAGGGAAACAGAAACCATCCTGTCAGGAGCAACAAACAACCCTGCAGGGAAAAGCTCACCCATGCCAGTAACGATTGGACTTACACCAAATTGAAAAGGCCTCGAAAGGCTCACCTGTCGGGGATAAAGTTCAAACAAGAACAGAAAATCCATACTCAAACAAGGACGCAGATCACTACTTGCTGAGGAAAGTATCCGAGCTGACCCTCCGGAATACGGACTTTCTAAGGAACAGATAGTTCACCAAGTTTTCAAAACAGCCAGGCTAAACAACCTAACTTACCTGAGGGGGAACAAAATGCCTTGAATGTCCTTCCAAGACGCAACTATCTTGGGAAATAGAGACTTAACTGCTAGAGGCCTCAGTCTGCACTGCCGGAGGCTGAGTTTCTGCAATCAGACTGAGTGGGAGCGAGAAATACCAGACCACTGCTGGGTAAAACCTGGCACCTACTTGTGGGGATATGCCCAAATCTCAACTCACTGGGACTAAGCGCATACTCATACTATGCGGAGGATTAAAAACGTATTGGCCAACTGCCAAGGACATGCTAAACACTGCATACAAATCTATTGGGATAGAGATGCAACCTCAACTGCTGGAGAACAGCAAAGTCTGGGGGAACATATGAATCCACCCTTACTTATGAACCTTGCCCCCAAGGGTAACAAACCTGCAAAAGACAAACAGACAAAACAACCTATGCAACAAGACTATCTTGGTCATCGTCCGTGATATTGTTCAGTTAATATCAATGTTTTAGCAATTATTGGCCAAGGCCTGCAAGTTTATGTATGCAAGTTCATCAAAAACATCGGGAGTTTTCACAAACAAAACAGTAAAAGCATAAAAACAAAGCGTACAGACAAGTACTGAATAGTATATGTTTATTGATGAACGGCCTGTGAATAGGCAAAGTTTTTACAACAGATGCAACTCCTAAAAAGAGGAAGCTGCGCAAAAACTACAAGTATGCATAAAAGCAAATACAAAAGTGTACATTTTAAACAAAAAGTACAGCAATGTCGGCAATGTGGTGCAGACAAACACCATGAGCTGATTCCTCTATGATTCGCTAGACCTTAACGCTTTCCCGACGCTTCGTGTTTAGAAGAGATCGATTCGGATAAACGGCCCTCAGGTTCTCCCAATCCACTAAACAATGAAGTTCATACATAGACCACAGTCATTTGCTTTTCAATCCCTAACTTTTGCCTGAACCGCCCTTTCGAGTTTTCGATTCACCGGGATACCCATTTTTGCCAAAGTCGCCTTTCCAGGTTTTCGACTTTGCGGGTTTACATCTTTTCATTTTTATCCCTAATTTTTTCCCGAACCTTTTTCCTTTTTTATGGTTCGTCGGGATGCTCCATTTTTGCCTGGACTTTTCTTTTTGTGTCCAGAGGGTCTCTTTTAAGAAAAGTATTTTTTAACTGCGTCTGCGTTCACAGTGGATGCAAAATCCTCACCGTCCATGGTGGATAGTACTAAATCTCCTCTAGAGAAAACCTTTCGTACAACAAATGGACCTTCGTAGTTAGGAGTCCATTTGCCTTTGTGATCTGACTGTGGAAGGAGAATCTTTTTCAACACAAGATCGCCCGTCTGAAAGCTTCGAGGGCGCCCCTTCTTATCATAAGCTTTCTTCATTTGGCTCTAGTACAAACGACCATATGCAATTGATGCTAGCCTCTTTTCGTCCATCAAACTAAGTTGATTCAATCTGCTCTTGATCCATTCCATACCGTACACTAGTGAGAAAGGAGTCGCCCCGGTTGATGTGCGTACCGTTGTACGATAACCGTGCAAGGCGAAAGGTAACATTTCATGCCAATCTTTGTATGTGACTACCATCTTTTGCACTATCTTTTTAATGTTCTTGTTGGACGCTTCAACAACGCCATTCATCTTTGGCCGATAGGGCAATGAGTTGTGATGTTCAATCTTAAAGTTCTGGTATAACTCCTTCATCATCTTATTGTTCAGATTCGAACCATTGTCAGTAATGACTCGCTCGAGGATTCCATATCTGCAGATGATGTCCTTCTTTATGAATCTTGCCACCACTTGTTTGGTCACATTAGCATACGAAGCTGCCTCTACCCACTTGGTGAAATATCGATGGCTACCAGGATAAATCGGTGTCCGTTCGAAGTAGTGGGCTCGATCTTTCCAATCATATCGATGCCCCACATGGAGAACGGCGAAGGGATGACATTAAATTCAACGGGCACGGCGGCACATGAATCTTATCAGCATAAATCTGGCATTTATGGCATCTCTTTGCGAATTTGAAACAATCCGACTCCATTGTTAGCCAAAAATAACCAGCTCGTAGTATCTTTCGAGTCATGGCATGTCCACCGGCATGCGTGCCAAAAGTACCCTCGTGGAGTTCTTCCATAAGCAAGCTTGCTTCTTTTTCTTCCACACACCTAAGTAGTACCAAATCATGATTCCTTCTATACAGCACGTTATCTGGGTTAAGGTAGAAGTTTTCAGACAATCTCCTAAGAGTTTTCTTATCGTGGGTCGATGCCCCTGGTGGATACTCTTGGTTCTTAAGGAAATTTTGGATCTCATGGAACCACGATTTACCATCGGAAGCTTCCTCAATAGAAAATATGAAAGCGGGCTTGTCGAGGCGCGAGATAACAATCCTTGGCGCTTCATTCCAAAAATTGATCTTGTACATCAAAGACAGTGTAGCCAAAGCGTCTGCCATTTGATTCTCTGCTCTTGGCACATGGTGGAAGTCTATACGATCAAAAAACGGTAATAGTCTCCTTGCATAATCCTTGTAAGGGATCAGATTGGGCTGTCGGGTTTCCCACTCTCCTTCGATCTGATTAACAACTAGCGCTGAATCGCCATATACATCAAGATTCTTGATCCTCAGATCAATAGCTTCTTCCAAGCCCATGATACATGCATCATACTCAGCCTCATTGTTGGCACAAGGAAAAGTTAACCTGGAAGTAAAGGGGATATGAGTTCCATGAGGAGTTGTCATAATTTCCCCAATTCCACTACCATATGAATTAACTGCGCCATCGAATATCATCTGCCATTGAGAACCCCTCTCCGGACCTTCAGTGGGTAATGGCTCATCACAATCTTTTGCTTTTAAATACATAATGTCCTCGTCAGGAAATTCAAATCTCGTCGGTTGGTAATCATCAATTGGTTGCTCAGCAAGGTATTTTGACAGAACACTCCCTTTAATGGCTTTCTGGGAAACGTACTGGATGTCGTGTTCTGTCAATACCATTTGCCATCTGGCAATCCTTCCAGAAAGTGCTTGCTTTTCAAAGATATACTTAATCGGATCCATCTTCGAAATTAGCATGGTTGTATGATTGAGCATGTACTGTCTTAAACGTTGGGCCGCCCAAGCGAGTGCGCAACATGTTTTTTCAAGCATTGAGTAACGGGACTCACAATCTGTGAACTTTTTAATCAAGTAATAAATCGCATGCTCTTTCCTCCATGTCTCGTCGTGTTGACCGAGAACACAACCCATACTATTCTCAAGAAGCTTTAGATACATGATTAATAGTCTTCCAACAACTGAGGGTATCAGTATCGGAGGCTCCTGCAAATACTGTTTTATTTTGTCGAATGCTCTTTGACAATTTTCGTTCCAGACAACCGCCTGATCTTTCTTTAACAGTTTAAACATTGGTTCACATGTGGCCGTTAGATGAGATATGAACCGAGCGATGTCGTTCAACCTCCGTAAGAAACCACGAACCTCTTTTCCAGTCTTCGGCGCTGGCATTTCTTGAATAAATCTTATTTTTGCAGGATCTACCTCGATTCCTTTTCTGCTGACAAAAAACCCCAATAACTTTCCGGACCGAACTCCGAAAGTGCACTTATTTGGATTCAACCTGAATTTGAACTTCCTCAGCCTTTCAAACAGCTTCAATAGATTGACCAGATGTTCTTCCTCCGTCTGGGACTTCGCAATCATGTCATCAACATAGACCTCAATCTCATGATGAATCATATCATGAAACAAAGTCACCATTGCCCGCTGATAAGTTGCCCCTGCGTTTTTCAACCCAAACGACATCACCTTATAGCAAAATGTTCCCCACGGTGTAATGAATGTTGTTTTCTCCATGTCTTCTGGTGCCATTTTTATCTGATTATAACCGGAGAATCCATCCATGAAGGAAAACACCGAGAATTGAGTCATATTATCGACCAATACGTCAATTTGGGGGAGCGGGAAATCATCCTTTGGGCTTGCCCTATTCAAGTCTCTATAATCAATGCACATCCGTACCTTACCGTCCTTCTTAGGTACGGGTACAATGTTGGCGACCCACGGAGGGTAAGTTGTCACGGCTAAAAATCCAGCGTCCAACTGCTTTTGAATTTCTTCCTTGATTTTTACCACCATGTCTGGTCTCTTCCTCCTAAGCTTCTGCTTGACGGGTGGACATTCTTCCCGAAGTGGCAACCGATGAAACACAATGTTAGTATCAAGTCCGGGCATAACTTCGTAAGACCAAACAAAGATGTCACTGTACTCTCGAAGCATCTCTATCAACCTTTGCTTGATGTCTTCTTGCAATGCAGCCCCTATCCTGACATTTCTAACAACCTCTTCAGAACCCAAGTTGACGACTTCAATCTCTTCTTCATGAGGCGGAATGACCTTCTCTTCTTGTCTTAAGAGTCTAGCTAGCTCTTCTGGCAAGTTTTCATCCTCATCAATCTCTTCTTCAGCTTGGAATACCGGGTTATCAAAGTCGAAGCGAGTCATAGAATATTCTTGGTCGGTGTCATCTGCAATGATATGAGACCTGCAATGAAAATGGTTAAGTGCTTCAAATGATATGCAAACAAACACATTGCCATTTTATTATTAAAGATAAAACAAGAAAAACGGAGATCTCAACATTTGAATGGAAAAAACGCCCTTTGATTAATAGATGAAACAATATTCAAACATAAACAAGACAAGCCCTGAAATAACAAACTACTATGCTCCGGGTAAAACATAGGGTCGTACAATAATTGAAAAACAAAGCATTACTGTTCATTGGTCACTTGGACAAATTCCTCAATGGACGAGTTGCATAGACGCTGTCCTGGAATGCATGGCTTGATCCAGGAATCCATATCGCAGTCAATGTCTCCAGCTTCATCCTCAGAAATGGCATTGAGCTGCTCGAAGAAGACACATCCGCTGGTAAATCTGATCTGCCCCTTGAACTTCGGTGTGCTCTGTGAAGACGATGGGTGGTACCCCAGACCGAATTTGTCTTGTTTTTTAGGGATATCAATCACTTTCCCCCATCCTTGGGCTGAGCCAACTTGCACCACAGCCTGCGCTTCTTTGAAAGAAGATATAGCCACCTCAGGCTCTTTTCTCACCACTGGTGCCTTATCCTTCAATTGCACGGTTTCAAACGCTTGACACAAGGTTTCATGAATTTCCCAATCTACCTCAACATATTTGAAAGAAGCCAGGTGACTAATAATGATGTCCTCTTCTCCACATACTGTTATGACACTGCCACCAACCATGTATTTCAACTTCTGATGCAGAGTCGATGTGACAGCCCCAGATGAGTGGATCCATGCTCTGCCTAACAAACAGCTATAAGCAGGCTGAATGTCCATGATATAAAATATAGCGTCAAAAACTTCTGGGCCAACTTGGATAGGCAAAGTCAGCTCACCGAAGACAGACCTCCGAGTACCATCGAAAGCACGTACAGCCAAATCACTCGGTGTACAAGTAATGCCCCTAGTATCCAGCTTCATAAGTGCCTTCTTCGGCAACACATTCAAAGATGACCCTGTGTCAACAAGGACATGAGACATAACCACTCCTCTACATTCAACAGAAATATGCAGCGCACAGTTGTGGCATTTGCCCCTTGGCGTTAAGTCTAAATTTGTAAATCCAAGGCCATTTCCCACGCTTACATGCCCAACAACCCCTTCAAGCTGATTCACTGATATTTCCTGAGGCACAAAAGCGGTACTCAACACTTTCATTAATGCATTTTTGTGAGCCTCGGAACTCATCAACAACGATAATATTGAAATTTTGGAAGGTGTCTGCCGTAAGTGCTTGACTATCTTGTAGTTGCTTTTGCATATCAGCCTCATGACTTCCTCCACATCATTCTCCAAAGATTCTTTTTCACCAGACTGGGAAGTCTCTTCAATTACCATCTTACCTTTCCCTCTATCTGCTTTTTCAGCCACCACTTTGGGCGATGCAAAGACCCTGCCGCTTCGGGTAATTGCCCCTGCTACAACAACATTCTCTGCTGACTCCACAGGAAAAATTTTCAAATCTATCTTCTGACCATTACAATACACCTCAGCCCCATAGTTCCATGGGACGACCTTGGTGCTTTCATAAGGAATAGGTCCTGCTTTGGTAATAGTGATTGTTGGTGGCCTAGGAGGCGCTGAAATAGTTATGGTCTTATATAGGATCGAGATCGTAGCGACCTCATCCTTCTCCTCGCTTACTTCCTCGACAAGTTTCTTTTCTGCGGTTCGTTCAAACAGCAACGTCCCCTCATCTATCATTCCTTGAATACACTTTCTCAAATTGACACATCCCTCAGGATGACTTAAACAATCAGCACAATCCACATTGCAGCTAGGGAATACACCTCCTCCCAGTAATTTGTCTTTCACAAACTTCAATGGAGTTTTTAATTCATCAATATTTGTCACTAGATTCAATTCCTCCTCCCCTGAGAACTGCATTAATCCCAGCCTGCCCGTGATTCGGCATGGGATTCTGCACCACATTGGGGACCTCATTAGAAAAATTGATCGCCTTGCTGTCAATCAAATCTTGCACTGTATGTTTGAAGGCTTTACAGTCGCCAATGTTATGTCCGGGAGCACCTGAATGAAATTCACAATGGACATTTGCATCGTACCCAGGTGGAGGTTGTCCGGTCAAAGGAGCCATAGTCCGTTTTTGGACCAACTGAAGTTGTAGCAATGCTTGCAGAAGTTGAGCGTATGGCATGGGAGGCGCATCAAAATGCCTATTTGCTGCTCGGACTCTGTCCTGGTATCTGCCATACCCCTGTTGATTTTGTGGATGTTGTTGATACTGTCTTTGCTGTTGTTGTTGTTGCGGAGCAGGAATAGTGACACTGGCAACTTGCTGTTGGCGATATTGGTTCTGTGGTCGACCCCTACCTCTTCCTCCGAAACTCGATACTGAGCTAACGTCATCTTCACGCCTCTTGTTCCCAAACACTTTCCTTCCACCTCCTCCAGATGAGGGAACTTTGCCCGCCTGAATCTTTCTGAGCTTGATGCCATTTTCTACCCTTTCACCGGTGATTATCAAGTCTGAGAAACTTCTAGACATACTGCTTATGAGTTTTTCATAGTACAACCCTGGTAAAGTAGCAACAAACATGTCGATGAGCTCCCTTTCTACCATGGGTGGTTGCACTCTAGCAGCAAGCTCTCGCCACCTCTGGGAGTATTCTTTAAAGCATTCGTTATTTCTTTGGGGAAGATTCTGCAGTTGGACTCTATTCGGTGCAAGGTCACTATTGTATTAATAATGCCTTACAAAAGTCTCGGCTAGTTCTTTCCAGCTGCGGACATTAGTGGGCTCCAACCCCATGTACCACTCCAAAGAGGGGCCGGACAAGCTATCCTGGAAAAAGTGCATCAAGAGTTTGTCATCGTCCGAGTATGCGGACATCTTTCTATAGTACAAGCGCAGGTGAACCCTCGAGCAAGTAGTGCCTTTGTATTTATCGAAGTCGGGAACTTTGAACTTGTGAGGCACTCTCAGACCTGGGATCAGCCCCAGGTTAGACATATCTAGCCTCATGGAATTTTGGCATTCGAGGGATTTCATCTTCTCCTCAATCATTTTAAATCTTCTACCAGACTTAGAAGATCCTACAGCATTTACAAACCTCGGAGTGAATATATCCTCTTGCCTATCTTCCATCCAAGTGTGGTCCACACTACCATGTATGGCGCCTAGAGTACCAAGTCCAAAGCCACTTCCATTTCCATTACCCCCATTAGCAAAGCCACCGTGATTAGGACCTGCTGTATTCCCCGCACCAGCAGTGTGTCCATCCCCTCCAGCAGTAGGGATGACTAAAGTTGGTATTGAATTTCCTGCTTGAGGTGTTTCATTGTAAGGAGGCTTAGAAGCAATCCCACCGTGCAGCACACCATCACTATCCACTCGCGTCAACAGAGGTTGCACCATAGTCTGAAGTTGAGCCTGACCACTAGCAACTCCTTGCATCATCTCCATCAGCTGTGCAATACGATCCCTCATCTCTTGCATTTTCACTTGCATTTGATCCATTAGCCTTTTCTGGTTACCTCTAGTACCATAGCAGTGAGTTATCTGTTCTGCAATCCTGAAACACTAGTGGCACAAGAAACAAGATAAGGTTAACATTTTCGATGCACCTGCAAATGCGAGAAACATGCTAAAATTCAAACATGTATATATGAAAACAAGGAAATTTCCCCCATGATTCTAGCTTCGGAATGACAACCAAGACAACAGAGAGCCCCCACAGACAAGCATAGGATAAAAACCCCTCATATATACAAACATAAGCCCACAGGCAAATTATAAACAACAAATAAGTACAAACAGAAAAGGACCTCAACCAATAGGTCTGGTGATGGTCCATACAAAAGTCTACGCTACAGAATACAAAGAAACAAATCAAACTGGGTGGCGAGACTGGAAATCCTTCAACAACGCCTGTGTATCCGAATGGTCTGGCCTATCGAGCAAACCACGTATGAGCAACTCCTGCTGACTGATAGTGGACTAAAGATCCTCGACCGAGTCCTCCTTCCCAACAACCTCCTCAAGTCTACGCCTCTTAGCACTAGCTTCCTCTCTATGCTCCTCCAAGGTTGCAAGCGCTTCATATAGTTTGCAATCACTATGTCTCCTGAGTGCGGCTTCCTTTGAGATCTCCTCATCTTTAGCTTTGAGCTGGGCCTTCTGTTTGATAATATGCGCCTTCAACTTGTCTTCGTGTTGCTTGCTGGTGGACATGGCAGCGTTCCATTGAGCCTCAAACTTGGAAATTCGCGAGTAGACTTTATTCAGCTCTTCCTTTTTGGTGGCAAGAACACCGTAGGTGGCATTCAAGTCTTTGCCTGTGCGCTCCCTATCACTAGTCTCTTTAGTCAAGTCCGAACCCAACTTGTTCACCAACTCAATTTGTTTTTTCAAAGAATACCTTGCTTCGTTTCTTTCACTTCTGAGCTGAGCCATCTCCCTCTCTAACTCTTCGTTTGTCTTATGCAACTCTTCTTTTTCACGACATACCTGATTGTACCTTTGGATGCCCACTGCAGTAGGCTCCTCAATCACGGGTGGACAAACAGGCTCCACTGAAGGATATGGCATCAAGAACTTCGCGGCCCTCTCATGAATCCAAGCCACATAGGGGTCATAGGCCTGACTGTTACTCTTCCCTAGTAATGCTTTGCCTCTCCTATGGATGCTTCGACAAGCGCGCTCGAGTCTGATCAAATCATCACCCACTAACAAACTCGTGAGGTACAGAGATTCCTGTACCTCTTCCTCTTTTGGAGCGTCTCTGAGAGCATATCCGAACTGTCGTACCAACAGAGATGGGTTGTAGTTAACGCATCCCTTCCTTCCGACCAGGGGTATGTTAGGAGATCCGCCACAACTGTAAATAGTGTCAACGCCAAGCAAATCCCTATCAAACCAAATAATATCCTTAGCAGTCAAGCCCATCATCCTCTCAGACCATTCTAAGGTAGCAATAGTATCCACAAACTGACCACTCTTAGGCATGTGACTCATCAACCACCTATAAAGCAAAGGAACACAACACAAGATGTTCTTTCCCCTTCGGTTTTCATTCTTGTGGTGCACAGAATGATAAACATCTCCTAAGAGTGTAGGGACCGGATTCCCTGAGGCTAGCAGGTAGAAGGCATCCACGTCCACAAAGTCCGGCAGATTTGGAAACAAAATAATACCATAAATGTAAAGTTCCAGAATAACACTAAACACAATCCAACAACCATTCTTAGCGAAATTCTGAGCTTTCTCAACAAGAAACGGTAACAGAAAACCATAAGTTCCTTTTCTCTCAACTAGCTTCCCCTTTAACTTTGCAGCGTCCAACTGTAATATAGCAGCGAGCACAACTAGGTCAGGCTTTGCATCTGTGTGGAGAAAAGGCATCTGATCACGGATATGCACCCCCAACATATCAGAATACTCTTCCAAAGTAGGCGCTAAAACAAAATCCGGGAAGACAAAGCACCTTAACTGGGCATCGTAAAACTGCAAGAGAGTATAAATGCCACTGATCTCAAAGGATGAGGGTTTGCAAACACATCTGGCCAATCTTCCATAGTCTTGTCTAAATTGTTCCATCACACTCGCTTCAGCCATAACAATCAGACTCCTCAAATAACTGACGTCCGGAGTATGAAACCTGTAAGCAACTGTCCTTTTCAAAGGCTCCATGTCAAGAACGAAGAACAGGACAACTAGAATCAGGAGGGAAATATACACCTGCAATCATAAATACATGTTAATGAAGAGATGCAAATGAAAATGCAAATGCAACAGAGGATCAAGCTTGTTGTGCTGTAGCTTGAGAAGAATCGGCGCTTCGATCTAGTACTGACAAATTACTGACATAAGAACCCCTTTGTATCATGAACATAGGTTCACACTGTCAAGAACTGGGTAGTCTGGAGGTCAGAGTTTCCTGCATAACCCACCCACACACAGGTATGGACCTATCCACTGACAAGGTTTGGCATCCTATGCGTTCATCAGCGTCACAGACTTTCAAGAAATGATGATACGTTCACCATTTCTGGTTTGGCATCATCATCCCTTGAAGAGGCCTCACTTAGCTGAATCCCAAATGATCGGTTCCCAGAGTCGACAACCCTCAAATCCAAATTCCAGTCGGATCCTAAGGATCGGAAAGGAACTCGTTAAAGAGAATCTCGTGTGAGTGTGAATTTTTAGGGAATTATGTCTGCTAAGCAAACAGGTTCATCCACTAATCTCCACTTCTAATACTAGGTTTGTACTCAAGCCCAGGTCTGGCTTCTCACTCAATGGAACTCCCCTCCACACAGCACAGCAAGCATGATACAATGTGGAAAGTAAAAATTCGGAAGTAAATAAAGATAAAGCCCATATATACACACACCCAAAAGAAAACACACGAGCGCTAGGATTGACTCGCATTGGGGATTTCCTGTCCCCAGCAGAGTCGCCAACTATCGCTACTGCGAAAAAAAAGAGGCTGACAATGACTAACACGCCACCTATCGTTATTTTATCCCAAAGAGATGGAAAGGGAACGATCGGAAAAACCTGACGAAAACGAGAAAAGACAAGGTCATCGCAACCAAGTCCTAGGTTCTGGAGTCGGTTACGCAAGGGGAAGGTATGAGCACCCCTCACGTCCGTCGTACTCGACGGGATCCACGCATGTGTTATCTAGCTAAAAGGGTGTGTAAACTATCTACGCTAAGGGCTTATGGACAGAAGAGAAAGAAAAAGAACTGACTCGGCAGAGCATCGCCGCTCTATGCCTACGTACTCCCTCGTGCAATGGGAAAGTCACAGTCAACGTAGTTCGCCTAACTACGGCTAAAGAAAGGGGGAAGGTTGCTCGCTAAGACATCGCGTCTTATGCCTACGTACTTTCATCTAGTATGAAATATCAGAGCAAACGTAGTTCGCGCTAAAAGGACCACTGGTTTGGTCAAAAGTTTTTACGCCCGAGTAGGGTTAACAAACAGTTCTAGCAGTTTGGTGTATGTAGCTCGACCATTGGAGACTTAGGCGTTATCATTTGCGATAGGACTGGAAGTTAACAACACTCTTGCGTATGAAAAGGTTTTCCTGATTAGAATCCCGAAGGATGAAAAAGAGTGTTCATACTGTATGTTGTAACAAAGTCTAAAACCTAGGATCGAATGTGTCGCATATCGTCCTAAGGATGTATACTAAACACTCTAGGCAATTGAGAGGTAACCACTCAATCACCATTTCCCAAGTACAAGACTCATGGCACAACACTCATTATATTTATTAAGTGAATTGAAGTTATTTGAAGATGAGAAGAGAAAGAGGACAAACTAAGGGGGACTAGTCCAAACCCTAAAAGTTTTCATGCAAGATGCTCCTAAAATTGAGTTTGAAAGGGGACTACCTAATGTTATCATGCATGGTTAGAAACCTCGTGTCTATCATAACCTCTCTTGAACAAGAGAGGTTAGAAATCCTAAGGGAAGGAAGACCAAAAGAAGAAGAAACAATAAGAGGAAACAATGCAAATGAAAAATGCAAATACAAATGCAACAAGGAAGACAAGGATGCAATGCAAGTGAGGGAGGAAATATGTGTGGGGCTGGAGCCTCCATAAGCTCATCTCAACCTCAAGCCATAGTATAAATAAATTCAAGAGAATAAGGAGAGAGATGCATCACAAACAAGTAACAAGAACAATGAGAAAAAGTTCTCACGGATTCATTACTTTAGGTAAGCTTCAAGTTCCTCCTAAGGAGGGACCAAGCAACCTTAAGTAGTATTCCAAAGTCATAGGACAGAATGGGGGATGAGGAGAGGAAATCTCAAAAGCTAAAGCAAAACATCACAAGCAAATGAAAACAGCAACATCAAAGGATGCAAGCAAACACCACATATGGAAACACAATGTGCAAACATGAAAGTATGAGATCAAATGAACAACTTATGCATAAGGTAAAGACCTATGAATTGGCACACAAGAACTATAACAAGCCCCTGACATGAAACAATCAAAATAAGGTTCATCAACAATGCACAACCAAGCTTTTGGAAGCAAAACAAGTACACAAGTACACAAGTAGAGATGCATAAAGATGAAGCAACTTGCAAAAAACATGAAAAATATTAAAATGCATCTAAAAATTCAAAATAAAATCTCAAGGGACCCCCAAGATATTGGGAACCAGGGGTCCAAAGGGGAGATTGAGATTCAAAAGGAAAGTACCTCAACAGAGGGCAAACACCAAGAGTGTCCCAAATTAAGGCAAAGATGGAGAGGGAATAAAAGGCAATTCAAACTACATGGAAATGGTACCTAAAAATCATGAAAAAAAATATCTAAAGATCAACCAACATGTCCACAACAGTCACAAAAAAAAAAAGAATTCAAACTATGTCATGAGCAAGAAATAAAATCCACAAGAGCAACATGTATTTTTTAAATTTTTAAATGACTATTTAAATGGACAAAATGAAATTAAATGAAAATGCATAAAAAAAAAGAAATTAAAAATGCACGAAATTAAAAGACATGCCAAAGAATGTTCATGATTTTTTTTTAGAATTTTTAGACATTATTATGTATTTTTAATGGATTAAATTCAAACTAGAATAAAACAAAAAATAATAAAAGAAAAACAAAGAAAATCAGAAAACCACGTGTCAAATAGCAAAGAAATAAAGTGCAAACGAAGTTGGGCCAAGACTGGGGGGTGGTGATATCAAGCGCTTGTCCAAGGCCCAATCCCAACAATCAAAACAAAATAAAATATGGATAATGTGTTACAGCACACAAAACCTAACCATTTCTCACGTTACTTACATCAAAATCATGCTAGAGATCACAAGGATCTCAAATCCGACCTCAGAATTCACAAACCACGCGTGGATTTTAAAAATCAAAAACAACAAAGTAAAGCACCAAAAACCAAAGTTCAAGGAAACTTAAAAACAACTGCCCAGAAATTGTCTACGTGTTGTGTAGACCACAAATCAACAATTAGTTAAGCTCAATACCCCATAGAATGCTCAAACCGAACCACACAAAAATCAAGTCATCATCAAAAGTTGTCACCAAACAAAACAAGACATGGCCAGAAACGATCTATACAACATGTGGATTACAAAGCATCAAAAATGGCACAGAATGGCTTCATGTAATGGGAGAAATTTTGAAAGATAGCTTACCTAGTGGAGAGCCTCCACCGGGCCTTGAAAATGCGTTGAAGCTTGATGAAATATGCTCAGAATCACTCCATGAACTTCAATAGAGGTGTTTGAATGCTTAAGTTGGTCTGAAAATGGTTGAATCTGAGAAATCGTTTTTTGAGTTTCCTCCACTTTCTTCAAACGTGTTCTGGCTTTCTTTGCACGAAAATGACTTAGCAATCATCCAACCTACCAAAATGATCAAATAGGGCTCCAATTCAAACTAAACAGCCCAATTCACAAATTCACTTTTCACACTTTTTTCAAGTTGCCATACACATTTTTACCAATACACCAGCTTAGTCTTTAATCCAAATCCAGTCCAAATCATTTGATTTGATCAAAGGGCTTGGTTTTGAGGCTTGATTTTGATCCTATGGTTGATTTACAATTTGTTACTTCAAGAGGAAGAAACCATGAAAATAACAAATTTTGAGACCTCAAATTTCCAATGTGACGATGGCAATGCTTTTGAATCATTATTTGCAATTAGAAAATGCACAAACTTGCCTTGAAAAAGTTCAAAATCAAATAATTTTCAATTTCTCAATTTAAGCCTCCTTTATGAAAAATTCAAAACCCAAATTCTCAATTCATGTCCCCACCATGACAAAAGATGATTTGGTAATGCAAATGGCCTCATTTTGGAGCAAGTTTCATGTTGAAAATATTTCCATTTGAAGTACCTAAGTTGGTGAAATGGACCTATAATTTTATGACCTGTAATCTTACTTTCCCAAAATACCCCTGACTTGTAAACCTCATAACTTGAGTTCTACAAATCAGATGAATGACTTCTAGTACAGTTTGGAAAGCTAAGACCAATACCTAAAACTTTCATGTTGGCCAAGAGTTGAGGAGAAACATCCTTCTAGGTAAAAAATGGCTTGGAAGTTGGTTGACTTTTATTGACCAAAATCACATCCCTCAAATGACCTGTAACTTCTCTGGATCATAACTTGAGTTCTATAAATCCAATCAAGGACTTCTAGTACTCAAATTAAAGCTAAGAACATTCTCTACAAGTTCTATGTTGGCCAAAAATTAAGATGAGACTTGTATCTTTAGGTACGTGGTCTTGAAGTCAAGCACTAAATAGGGGATTTTACCCTGAGAACCCTAATATAGTAACTTCTCAGACACTTAACCCTTAATGAAATGAGCTTGAAATGATGTCTCATATGTCTTAACACAACATCCCATGACCATAGAGACTTTGGATTGAGTTTTAATCTCCTTCTATTGCACAGTTGATTGAGGATTTGCCAGATGAAAACCCTAATTGCAACACTTTCAACTGTGGCTTGTTCCACTTCATACAACAACTTGAATAAGCTCCACAATGACCCTCAAGGCACTCAATGAGCTCCTTCAACATCTCATACCCAAAATCATGCATTCACAAACCTCTGATGCTCTTCAGTTGGCCTCCAAGTTAGGAGTTGACCCACACACATCCATATATCCTTTCACAAGACAATGACCACTTCAAGATGTCCTGATGACCATTCAAGCTTGAGTAACAACCCCTGCTTAGGCTCAATGCTCTGAGAAGACCTCCCTTGTTATGCATAACTTCTTGATCCCCTGTAAAATGAAGTATGTTATGCAATGCAAATGCTAGAACAGAATGAAATGAAACATAAACCAAGTTAAGAAAAGGTTTAGCAAATTTTGGGGTACAACAACTGCCCCTATTCAAACGACTTGGACCTGAATGAGTGAAAAGTGAACGGCTTTCAAACATTCAAAGGTAAAAGATGGTTGAATACCAAAGGAACCAGAAATTTGCCAACCGCAGAAAATAAAAACTGCAAACCCTCCTGGGGTAACTACTCTGATTACAAACGCATTCCACTGGGGAAAAGAGGAACTAGTCGAGTAACTCTGCCTGGGGAAAACCAATCTGAGAGGAATACTTCAAATTGCCGGAATTTGAATATTCAACGAATAAACACGAACCAAAGAAATTAGTCAGAGCCTAAGTGCTCTACGTAGTAGCCGGAGCCTGAACGCTCAACGTAAGATTAACCGGAGCCTGAACACTCAACGAACAATAGGATATGTCATATACAAATAAACCGGAGCCTGAATACTCAACGTAAGATTGACCGGAGCCTGAACACTCAACGTAATAACCGGAGCCTGAACACTCAACGTGATAACCGGAGCCTGAACACTCAACGTAATAACCAGAGCCTGAGTACTCAACATAAGATTGACCGGAGCCTGAACACTCAACGTAATAATCGGAGCCTGAACACTCAACGTAATAACCGGAGCCTGAGTACTCAACGTAATAACCAGAGCCTTAACACTCAACGTAAGATTGACCAGAGCTTGAGCACTCAATGTAATAACCGGAGCCTAAGTACTCAACGTAATAACCGGAGCCTGAGTACTCAACGTAAGATTGACCGGAGCCTGAGCACTCAACGTAATAACTGGAGCCTAAACACTCAACGTAATAACCAGAGCCTGAATACTCAACGTAATAACTGGAGCCTAAACACTCAACGTAATATGAAGGTAGCACCAATATACTCATCAAAAATTGAACACCACTACTATCTTTACCGGAGTCTGGCTACTCTACGAGGAAAGATAACAATACCAATCACTATGATCTGGATACCAAAACCCTCCTTACCGGCGTCTGAATACTCGAACATAAAAAGGAAACCCTATCAACTGGGAACGGAACGGAGTCTGGATACTCAAAGGAACACAAATATATATCCTGATCCTCTGGGATCTGAAAATACTGCCGGGTAACAACCTGAGCCGGGGTCTGGATACCACGCGGGTAAGGTGAAGTCACATGGTCTGGATACCAAGAGAACAACTCAAACCTCCGAAGATATACCTGAAACAAAGAGATAACAACCTAGTCTATCTTTCACATGCAAAGGTTTGAAAATGGCGTAACGCTCCATATGAATTGGAAATGCTACGCGTTTGGGTAGATGCTATGCACGCATGCAGATGCAACGGAACTGAAGCAGTAAAGTAAGTGCTAGGGAAACAGAAACCATCCTGTCAGGAGCAACAAACAACCCTGCAGGGAAAAGCTCACCCATGCCAATAACGATTGGACTTATACCAAAATGAAAAGGCCTCGAAAGGCTCACATGTCGGGGATAAAGTTCAAACAAGAACAGAAAATCCACACTCAAACAAGGACGCAGATCACTACTTGCTGAGGAAAGTATCCGGGCTGACCCTCTGGAATACGGACTTTCTGAGGAACAGATAGTTCACCAAGTTTTCAAAACAACCAGGCTAAACAGCCTAACTTACCTAAGGGGGAACAAAATGCCTTGAACGGCCTTCCAAGACGCAACTATCTTGGGAATCAGAGACTTAACTGCTGGAGGCCTCAGTCTGCACTGCCAGAGGCCGAGTTTCTGCAATCAGACTGAGTGGGAGCGAGAAATACCAGGCCACTACTGGGGAAAACCTGGCACCTACTTATGGGGATATGCCCAAATCTCGACTCACTGGGAAGTAAGCGCATACTCATACTATGCGGAGGATTAAAAACGCACTGGCCAACTGCCAGGGACATGCTAAACATTACATACAAATCTACTAGGATAGAGATGCAACCTCAACTGCTGGAGAACAACAAAGTCTGGGGGAACAGATGAATCCACCCTTACTCATGAACCTTGCCCCCAAGGGTAACAACCCTGCAAAAGAAAAACAGACAAAACGACCTATGCAACAAAACTATCTCGGTCATCGTCCGTGGTATTGTTCAGTTAATATCAAAGTTTTAGCAGTTATTGGCCAAGGCCTGCAAGTTTATGTATGCAAGTTCATCAAAAACATCAGGCGTTTTCACAAACAAAACAGTAAAAGCATAAAAACAAAGCGTACAGACAAGTATTGAATAGTATATGTTTATTGATAAACGGCCTGTGAATAGGCAAAGTTTTTACAACAGATGTAACTCCTGAAAAGAGGAAGCTGCGCAAAAACTACAAGTATGCATAAAAGCAAATACAAAAGTGTACATTTTAAACAAAAAGTACAGCAATGTCGGCAATGTGGTGCAGACAAACACCATGAGCTGATTCCTCTATGACTCGCTTGACCCTGACGCTTTCCCGACGCTTCGTCTTTAGAAGAGGTCGATTCGAATTAATGGCCCTCAGGTTCTCCCAATCCACTAAACAATGAAGTTCATATACAGACCGCAGTCATTTGCTTTTCAATCCCTAACTTTTGCGTGAACCGCCCTTTCGGGTTTTCGATTCACCGGGATACCCATTTTTGCCAAAGTCGCCTTTCTAGGTTTTCGACTTTGCAGGTTTACAACTTTTTATTTTTATCCCTAATTTTTTCCCGAACCTTTTTCCTTTTTTATGGTTCGCCGGGATGCCCCATTTTTGCCTGAACTTTTCTTTTTGTGTCCAAAGGGTCTCTTTTAAGCAAAGTATTTTTTAACTGCGTCTGCGTTCATGGGGATGAAAAATCCGCACCGTCCATGGTGGATAGTACTAAAGCTCCTCCAGAGAAAACCTTTCGTACCACAGATGGACCTTCGTAGTTAGGAGTCCATTTTCCCCTGTGATCTGACTGTGGTGGGAGAATCTTTTTCAACACAAGATCGCCCGTCTGAAAGCTTCGAGGGCGCACCTTCTTATCATAAGCTTTCTTCATTCGGCTCTGGTACAAACGACCATATGTAATTGATGCTAGCCTCTTTTCATCCATCAAACTAAGTTGATTCAATCTGCTCTTGATCCATTCTGCCCCATCAAGCTTTACGTCAACCAAAACCCTTAAAGAAGGAATCTCAACCTCTAGTGGTAGGACAACTTCCATACCGTACACTATTGAGAAAGGAGTCGCCTCGGTTGATGTGCGTACCGTTGTACGATAACCGCGCAAGGCGAAAGGTAACATTTCATGCCAATATTTGTATGTGACAACCATCTTTTGCACTATCTTTTTAATGTTCTTGTTGGCCGCTTCAATAGCGCCATTCATCTTTGGCCGATAGGGCGATGAGTTGTGATGTTCAATCTTGAAGTTCAAGTATAACTCCTTCATCATCTTATTGTTCAGATTCGAACCATTGTCAGTAATGATTCTCTCGGGGATTCCATATCTGCAGATGATGTCCTTCTTTATGAATCTTGCCACCACTTGTTTGGTCACATTAGCATACGAAGCTGCCTCTACCCTCTTGGTGAAATAATCGATGGCTTCCAGGATAAATCGGTGTCCGTTGGAAGCAGTGGGCTCGATCTTTCCAATCATATCGATGCCCCACATGGAGAACGGCCAAGGGGATGACATTACATTCAACGGGCACGGCGACACATGAATCTTATCAGCATAAATCTGGAATTTATGGCATCTCATTGCGAATTTGAAACAATCCGACTCCATTGTTAGCCAAAAATAACCAGCTCGTAGTATCTTTTAAGTCATGGCATGTCCGCCGGCATGCGTGCCAAAAGTACCCTCGTGGACTTCTTTCATAAGCAAGCTTACTTCTTTTTCGTCCACACACCTGAGTAGTACCAAATCACGATTCCTTCTATACAACACACTATCTGGGTTAAGGCAGAAGTTTCCAGACAATCTCCTAAGAGCTTTCTTATCGTGGGTCGATGCCCCTGGTGGATACTCTTGGTTCTTAAGGAAATTCTGGATGTCATGGAACCACGGTTTACCATCAGAAGCTTCCTCAATAGTAAATATGAAAGCAGGCTTGTCGAGGCGCGAGATAACAATCCTTGGCGCTTCATTCCAACAATTGACCTTGTACATCGAAGATAGTGTAGCCAAAGCATCTGCCATTTGATTCTCCGCTCTTGGCACATGGTGGAAGTCTATACGATCGAAAAACGGTAACAGTCTCCTTGCATAATCCTTGTAAGGGATCAGATTGAGCTATCGTGTTTCCCACTCTCCTTCGATCTGATTAACAACTAGCGCTGAATCGCCATATACATCAAGATTCTTGATCCTCAGATCAATAGCTTCTTCCAAGCCCATGATACATGCTTCATACTCAGCCTCATTGTTGGCACAAGGAAAAGTTAACCTGGAAGTAAAGGGGATATGAGTTCCATGAGGAGTTGTCATAATTTCCCCAATTCCACTACCATATGAATTAACTGCACCATCGAATATCATCTGCCATTGAGAACCCCTCTCCGGACCTTCAGTGGGTAATGGCTCATCACAATCTTTTTCTTTTAAATACATAATGTCCTCGTCAGGAAATTCAAATCTCATCGGTTGGTAATCATCAATTGGTTGTTCAGCAAGGTTTTCTGACAGAACACTCCCTTCAAATGGCTTTCTGGGAAACGTACTGGATGTCGTATTCTTTCAATACCATTTGCCATCTGGCAATCCTTCCAGAAAGTGCTTGCTTTTCAAAGATATACTTAATCGGATCCATCTTCGAAATTAGCATGGTTGTATGATTGAGCATGTACTGTCTTAAACGAGACTCACAATCTGTGAACTTTTTACTCAAGTAATAAATCGCATGCTCTTTCCTCCCTGTCTCGTCGTGTTGACCGAGAACACAACCCATACTATTCTCAAGAACCGTTAGATACATGATTAATGCTTTTCCAGCAACTGGAGGTATCAGTATCGGAGGCTCTTGCATATACTGTTTTATTTTGTCGAATGCTCTTTGACAATTTTCGTTCCAGACAATCACCTGATCTTTCTTTAACAGTTTAAACATTGGTTCACATGTGGCCGTTAGATGAGATATGAACCGAGCGATGTAGTTCAACCTCCCTAAGAAACCACGAACCACTTTTTTAGTCTACGGCGCTGGCATTTCTTGAATAGCTCTTATTTTTGCAGAATCTACCTTGATTCCTTTTCTGCTGACAATAAACCCCAATAACTTTCCGGACCGAACTCCGAAAGTGCACTTATTTGGATTCAACCTCAATTTGAACTTCCTCAGCCTTTCAAACAGCTTTAATAGATTGACCAGATGTTCTTCCTCCGTCTGGGATTTCGCAATCATGTCATCAACATAGACCTCAATCTCATGATGAACCATATCATGAAACAAAGTCACCATTGCCCGCTGATAAGTTGCCCCTGCGTTTTTCAAACCCAAACAGCATCACCTTATAGAAAAATGTTCCCCACGGTGTAATGAATTTTGTTTTCTCCATGTCTTCTAGTGCCATTTTTATCTGATTATAACCGGAGAAGCCAACACCAAAAGGATGATAGAGCAACACACGCACACAATCCCGACACTAAAAGGATGTAGGGCCTCACACAATCTGGCACCAAAAAGATGACAGACCTATCACCAAAAGGATGATAGAGTGACACACGCAAACAATCTCGACACCAGAAGGATGTATGGTCTATCACCAAAAGGATGATAGAGAACACTCGCACAATCTGGCACCAAAAGGATGAGAGACCTATCACCAAAATGATGATAGAGCGACACGCACACACAATCCCAACACTAAAAGGATGTAGGGTCTATCACCAAAAGGATGACAGAGAACACTCGCACAATTTGGCATCAAAAAGATGACATATCCATCTTTAAAAGGTTGATATAGCGACACACGCACACAATTCCGATACAAAAAGGTTGCAAGGCCTATCACCAAAAGAATGATAGAGAACACTCGCATAATCTGGCACAAAAAGAATGACAGACCCATCACCAAAAGGATGATAGAGCGACACACGCACACAGTCCCGACACCAAAAGGATGTAGGGTCTATCACCAAAATAATGATAGAGAACACTAGCACAATCTGGCACCAAATAGATGACAAACCTATCACCAAAAGGATAATAGAGCGACACACGCACATAACCCTGACAGAAAAAGGATTTATGGTCAATCAACAAAAGTATGATATAGCGACACACGCACACAATCTCGACACCAAAAGGATGCATGGCCTATCACCAAAAAGATGATGGAGAACACTCGTACAATCTGGCACCAAAAGGATGACAGACCCATCACCAAATGGATGATAGACCGACACACGCACACAATCCTGACACCAAAAGGATGCATGTCCTATCACAAAAAATATGATAGAGAAGACTCACATAATCTGGCACCAAAAGGATGACATACCCATCATCAAAAGGTTAATATAGAGACACACGCACAGAATCTCGACACCAAAAGGATGCAGGGCCAATCACCAAAAGAATGATAAAGAACACTCACACAATCTGGCACCAAAAGTATGACAGACCCATCATCAACAGAATGATAGAGCGAGACATACAAAATCCTGACACCAAAAAGATGCAGGTCTATCACCAAAAAGATGATAGAAAACACTTACACAATCTAGCACCAAAAGGATGACAGACCTATCATAAAAAGGATGATAGAGTGACACAGACACACAATCCCGACACCAAAAGGATGTAGGGTCTATCACCAAAAGGATGATAGACCTATCACCAAAAGGATGACAGACCTATCACCAAAAGGATGAAAGAGCGACACGCGCACATCATCCTGACATTAAAAGGATGTATGGTTAATCACCAAAAGGATGATAGAGTACATTCGCACAATCTGGCACCAAAAGGATGATAGAGCGATACACGCACACAATCCCGACACCAAAAGGATGCAGGGTCTATCACCAAAAGGATGATAGAGAACACTCGCACAATCTAGAACCAAAATGATGACAGATCCATCACCCAAAGGATGATAGAGCGGCACATGCACACAATCCCGACAACAAAAGGATGCAGGGCCTATCACCAAAAAGATGATAGAGAACACTTGCACAATCTGGCACTAAAAGGATGACATGCCCATCATCAAAAGGTTAATATAGCGACACACACACACAATCACGACACCAAAAGGATGCAGGGCCTATCACCAAAAGAATGATAGAGAACACTCGCAAAATCTGGTACCAAAAGGATGACAGACCCATCACCAAAAGAATGATGGAGTGACACAAGCATACAATCCCGACACCAAACGGATGAAGACCTATCATCAAAAAGATAATAGAGAACACTCGTAAAATTTGGCACCAAAAGGATGACAGACCCATCACTAAATGGATGATAGAGCGACACACGCACAAAATCCTGACACCAAAAGGATGCATGGCCTATCACCAAAAATATGATAGAGAAGACTCGCACAATCTGGCACCAAAAGGATGACATACCCATCATCAAAAGGTTAATATAGAGACATACGCACACAATCTCGACACCAAAAGGACGCGGGGCATATCACCAAAAGAATGATAGAGGACACTCGCACAATCTGGCACCAAAAGTATGATAGACCCATCATCAAAAGAATGATATAGCGAGACATACACAATCCCGACACCAAAAGGATGCAGGCCTATCACCAAAAAGATGATAGAGAACACTCGCACAATCTAGCACCAAAAGGTTGACAAACCTATCATAAAAAGGATGATCAAGTGACACACACACCCAATCCCGACACCAAAAGGATGTAGGGTCTATCACCAAAAGGATGATAGAGAACACTCGCACAATCTGGCACCAAAAGGATGACAGACCTATCACCAAAAGGATGAAAGAGCGACACGCGCACGTCATCCTGACATTAAAAGGATGTATGGTTAATCACCAAAAGGATGATAGAGTACACTCACACAATCTGGCACCAAAAGGATGACATACCCATCACCAAAAGGATGATAGAGCGACACACGTACACAATCCCGACACCAAAAGGATGCAGGGTCTATGACCAAAAGGATGATAGAGAACACTCGCACAATCTAGAACCAAAAGGATGACAGATCCATCACCCAAAGGATGATAGAGCGGCACATGCACACAATCTCGACAACAAAAGGATGCAGGGACTATCACCAAAAAGATGATAGAGAACACTTGCACAATCTGGCACCAAAAGGATGACATGCCCATCATCAAAAGGTTATGATAGCGACACACACACACAATCACGACACCTAAAGGATGCAGGGCCTATCACCAAAAGAATGATAGAGAACACTCGCAAAATCTGGTACCAAAAGGATGACAGACCCATCACCAAAAGAATGATGGAGGGACACAAGCATACAATCCCGACACCAAACGAATGAAGGCCTATCATCAAAAAGATGATAGAGAACACTCGTAAAATCTGGCACCAAAAGGATGACAGACCCATCACTAAATGGATGATAGAGCGACACACGCACAAAATCCTGACACCAAAAGGATGCATGGCCTATCACCAAAAATATGATAGAGAAGACTCGCACAATCTGGCACGAAAAGGATGACATACCCGTCATCAAAAGGTTAATATAGAGACACACGCACACAATCTCGACACCAAAAGGACGCAGGGCATATCACCAAAAGAATGATAGAGAACACTCCCACAATCTGGCACCAAAAGTATGACAGACCCATCATCAAAAGAATGATATAGCGAGACATACACAATCCCGACACCAAAAGGATGCAGGCCTATCACCAAAAAGATGATAGAGAACACTCGCACAATCTAGCACCAAAAGGATGACAAACCTATCATAAAAAGGATGATCAAGTGACACACACACACAATCCCGACACCAAAAGGATGTAGGGTCTATCACCAAAAGGATGATAGAGAACACTCGCACAATCTGGCACCAAAAGGATGACATACCTATCACCAAAAGGATGAAAGAGCGACACGCGCAAGTCATCCTGACATTAAAAGGATGTATGGTTAATCACCAAAAGGATGATAGAGTACACTCGCACAATCTGGCACCAAAAGGATGACATACCCATCACCAAAAGGATGATAGAGCGACACACGCACACAATCCCGACACCAAAAGGATGCAGGGTCTATGACCAAAAGGATGATAGAGAACACTCGCACAATCTAAAACCAAAAGGCTGACAGATCCATCACCCAAAGGATGATAGAGCGGCACATTCAGACAATCCTGACAACAAAAGGATGCAGGGCCTATAACCAAAAAGATGATAGAGAACACTCGCACAATCTGGCACCAAAAGGATGACATACCCATCATCAAAAGGTTAATATAGCGACACAGACACACACAATCCCGACACCAAAAGGATGCAGGGCCTATCACCAAAAGAATGATAAAGAACACTTGCACAATCTGGTACCAAAAGGATGACAGACCCATCACCAAAAGAATGATGGAGCGACACAAGCACACAATCCCGACACTAAAAGGATGTAGACCTATCATCAAAAAGATGATAAAGAACACTCGCACAATCTGGCACCAAAAGGATGACAGACCCATCACCAAATGGATGATAGAGCGACACACGCACACAATCCTGACACCAAAAGGATGCATGGCCTATCACCAAAAATATGATAGAGAAGACTCACACAATCTGGCACCAAAAGGATGACATACCCATCATCAAAAAGTTAATATAGAGACACACACACACAATCTCGACACCAAAAGGATGCAGGGCCAATCGCAAAAGAATGATAGAGAACACTCGCACAATCTGGCACCAAAAGTATGACAGACCCATCATCAAAGGAATGATAGAGCGAGACATACACAATCCCGACACCAAAATGATGCATGCCTATCACCAAAAAGATGATAGAGAACACTCGCACAATCTAGCACCAAAAGGGTGACAGACCTATCATAAAAAGGATGATAGAGTGATACACACACACAATCCCGACACCAAAAGGATTTAGGGTCTATCACCAAAAGGATGATAGAGAACACTCGCACAATCTGGCACCAAAAGGATGACACACCTATCACCAAAAGGATGAAAGAGCGACACGCGCACATCATCCTGACATTAAAAGGATGTATGGTTAATCACCAAAAGGATGACAGAGTACACTCGCACAATCTGGCACCAAAAGGATGACATACCCATCACCAAATGGATGATAGAGCAACACACGCACACAATCCTGACACCAAAAGGATGCATGGCCTATCACCAAAAATATGATATAGAAGACTCACACAATCTAGCACCAAAAGGATGACATACCGATCATCAAAAGGTTAATATAGAGACACACGCACACAATCTCGACACCAAAAGGATGCAGGGCCAATCACCAAAAGAATGATAGAGAACACTCGCACAATCTGGCACCAAAAGTATGACAGACCCATCATTAAAAGAATAATAGAGCGAGACATACACAATCCCGACACCAAAAGGATGCAGGCCTATTACCAAAAAGATGATAGAGAACACTCGCACAATCTAGCACCAAAAGGATGACAGACCTATCATAAAAAGGATGATAGAGTGACACACACACACAATCCCGACACCAAAAGGATGTAGGGTCTATCACCAAAAGGATGATAGAGAACACTCGCACAATCTAGCACCAAAAGGATGACAGACCTATCACCAAAAGGATGAAAGAGCGACACGCGCACATCATCCTGACATTAAATGGATGTATGGTTAATCACCAAAAGGATGATAGAGTACACTCGCACAATCTGGAACCAAAAGGATGACATACCCATCACCAAAAACATGATAGAGCAAGACACGCACACAATCCCGACACCAAAAGGATGCAGGGTCTATCACCAAAAGGATGATAGAGAACACTCGCACAATCTAGAACCAAAAGCATGACAGATCCACCACCCAAAGGATGATAGAGAGGCACATGCACACAATCCCGACAACAAAAGGATGCAGGGCCTATCACCAAAAAAAAGATAGAGAACACTCGCACAATCTGGCACCAAAAGGATGACATACCCATTATCAAAAGGTTAATATAGCGACACACATACACAATCCCGACACCAAAAGGATGCAGGGCCTATCACCAAAAGAATGATAGAGAACATTCGCAAAATCTGGTACCAAAAGGATGACAGACCCATCACCAAAAGAATGATGGAGCGACGTAAGCACACAATCCTGACACCAAAAGGATGCAGGCCTATGATAAAAAAGATGATAGAGAACACTCGTACAATCTGGCACCAAAAGGATGATAGACCCATCACCAAATGGATGATAGAGCGACACACGCACACAATCCTGACACCAAAAGGATGCATGGCCTATCACCAAAAATATGATAGAGAAGACTCGTACAATCTGGCACCAAAAGGATGACATACCCATCATCAAAAGGTTAATATAGAGACACACGCACACAATCTCGGCACCAAAAGGATGCAGGGCCTATCACTAAAGAATGATAGAGAACACTCGCACAATCTGGTACAAAACGTATGACAAACCCATCATCAAAAAAATGATAGAGCGAGACATACACAATCCCGACACCAAAAGGATGCAGGCCTATCACCAAAAAGATGATAGAGAACACTCGCACAATCTAGCACTAAAAGGAGGACAGACCTATCATAAAAAGGATTGTGAAGTGACACACACACACAATCCCGACACCAAAAGGATGTAGGGTCTATCACCAAAAGGATGATAGAGAACACTTGCACAATCTGGCACCAAAAGGATGACAGACCTATCACCAAAAGGATGAAAGAGCGACACGCGCACATCATGCTGACATCAAAAGGATGTATGGTCAATCACCAAAACGATGATAGAGAACACTTGCACAATATGGCACCAAAAGGATGACACACCCATCACCAAAAAGATGATAGAGCGACACACACACACAATCCCGACACAAAAAGGATGCAGGGCCTATCACCAAAAAGATGATAGAGAACACTCGCACAATTTGGCACCAAAAGGAATGCAGATCTATCACCAAAAGGATGATAGAGTGACACACGCACACAATCCCGACACCAAAAGGATGTAGCGTCTATCACAAAAAGGATGATAGGGAACACACACACAATCTGGCACGAAAAGGATGACAGACCTATGACCAAAAGGATGAAAGAGCGACACGCGCACATCATCTTGACATAAAAAGGATGTATGGTCAATCACCAAAAGGATGATAGAGAAGACTTGCACAATCTGGCACCAAAAGGATGACACACCCATCGCCAAAAAGATGATAGAGCGACACACGCACACAGTCCTGACACCAAAAGGATTCAGGGCCTATCACCAAAAAGATGATAGAGAACACTCGCACAATCTGGCACCAAAAGGAATGCAGATCTATCGCCAATAGGATGATAGTGTGACACACGCACACAATCCCGACACCAAAAGCATGTAGGGTCTATCACGAAAAGGATGATAGAGAACACTATCACAATCTGGCACCAAAAGGATGACACACCAATCACCAAAAGAATAATAGAGCGACATACGCACATAATCCGTACATCAAAAGGATATATGGTCAATCACCAAAAGGATGAAATACCTATCACCAAAATCATGTTACAGCGACACGCGTATACAATCCTGACATCAAAAGGATGTAGGGTATATCACCAAAAGGATGATAGAGAACACTCGCACAATTTGGCACCATAAGAATGACAGACCTATTACCAAAAGGATAATAGTCTGACACGCGCACAAAATCCTGACATCAAAAGGATGTAGGGTCTATCACCAAATGGATGAAAGAGAACACTCGCACAATCTGGCACCAAAAGGATGACAGATCCATCACCAAAAGGACGATAGAGCGACACACGCACACAATCCCAACACCAAAAAAATGTGGGCTTATCACCAAAAAGATGTTAGAGAACACTCGCACAATCTGCCACCAAAAGGATGACAGAACTATCACCGAAAGGATGATAGAGTGATACACACACACAATCTCGACACCAGAAGGATGTATGGTCTATCACCAAAAGGTTAATAGAGAACACTCGCACAATCTTCCACCAAAAGGATGACAGACCTATCACCGAAAGGATGATAGAGTGACACATGCACACAATCCCGAGACCAAAAGGATGCAGGGTCTATCACCAAAAGGATGATAGAGAACACTCACACAATTTGGCACCAAAAGGATGACATATACATCATTAAAAGGTTGATATAGCGACACACACACAATCCCGACACCAAAAGGATGCAAGGCCTATCACCAAAAGAATGATAGAGAACACTCGCACAATCTGGCACGAAAAGGATGACAGACCCATCACCAAAAGGATGATAGAGCGATACACGCACACAATCCCGACACCAAAAGGATGCAAGGTCTATCACCAAAAGGATGATAGAGAACACTCGCCCAATCTGGCATCAAAAGAATGACAAACCTATCACCAAAAACATCATAGAGCGACACGCACACACAATTCTGACATCAGAAGGATGTACGGTCAATCACCAATGGAATGATAGAGAACACTTGCGCAATCTGGCACCAAAAGGATGATAGAGTGACACACGCACACAATCCCGACACCAAGAGGATATAGGGTCTATCACCAAAAGGATGATAGAGAACACACGTACAATCTGGCACCAAAAGGATGACAAACCTATCACCAAAAGGATGAAAGAGCGACATGCGCACATCATTTTGACATCAAAAGGATGTATGGCCAATCACCAAAAGGATGATATAGAACACTTGCATAATCTGGCACCAAAAGGATGACACACCGATCGCCAAAAAGATGATAGAGCGACACATGCACACAATCCTGACACCAAAATGATGTAGGGCCTATCACCAAAAAGATGATAGAGAACACTCGCACAATCTGGCACCAAAAGGAATGCAGATCTATCGCCAATAGGATGATAGTGTGACACGCGCACACAATCCCGACACCAAAAGGATGTAGGGTCTATCACCAAAAGGATGATAGAGAGCACTCGCACAATTTGGCACCGAAAGGATGACATATACATCATTAAAAGGTTGATATAGCGACACACACACAATCCCGACACCAAAAGGATGCAGGGCCTATCACCAAAAGAATGATAGAGAACACTTGCACAATCTGGCACCAAAAGGATGACAGACCCATCACCAAAAGGATGATAGGGAAACACACGCACACAATCCCGACACCAAAAGGATGCAGGGTCTATCACCAAAAGGATGATAGAGAATGCTCACAAAATCTGGAACCAAAAAGATGACAGAATTATCACCAAAAGGATGATAGAGCGACACGCGCACACAATCCTGACATCAAAAGGATATAGGGTCTGTCACCAAAAGGATGATAGAGAACACTCGCACAATCTGGAACCAAAAGGATGACATATCCATCACCAAACTGATGATAGAGCGACACACGCACACAATCCTTGCATCAAAAGGATGCAGGGCCTATCACCAAAACAATGAAAGAGAACACTCGCACAATCTGGCACCAAAAGGATGATAGATCCATCACCCAAAGGATGATTGAGCGGCACACGCACACAATCCCGACACTAAAATTATGCAGGGCCTATCACCAAAAAGATGATAAAGAACACTCGCACGATTTGGCAACAAAAGGATTACATACCCATCATTAAATGGTTAATATAGCGACACACGCCCACAATCCCGACACCAAAAGGATGCAAGGCTTATCACCAAAAGAATGATAGAGAACACTGGGACAATCTGGCACCAAAAGGATGACAGACCCATCACCAAAAGAGTGATAGAGCAATGCACGCACACAATCTCGACACCAAAAGGATGCAGGCCTATCACCAAAAAGATGATAGAGAACACTCGCACAAATTTGCACCAAAAGGAATGCAGATCTATCACCAAAAGGATGATAGAGTAACACACCCACACAATCCCGACACCAAAAGGATGTATGGTCTATCACCAAACTGATGATAGAGAACACTAGCACAATCTGGCACCAAAAGGATGAACGACCTATCACCAAAAGGATAATAAAGCGACAGACGCACATAATCCTGACATGAAAAGGATATATGGTCAATCACCAAAAGGATGATAGAGAACACATGCACAATTTGGCACCAAAAGGATGACAGACCTATCACCAAAAGGATAATAGATTGACACTCGCACACAATTCTGACATCAAAAGGATGTAGGGCCTATCACCAAATGGATGATAGATAACACTCGCATAATCTGGCACCAAAAGGATGACAGATCCATCACCAAAAGGATGACAGAGCGACACACGCACACAATCTCGACACTAAAAGAATGTAGGGCCTATCACCAAAATGATGATAGAGAACACTCACACAATCTGGCACCAAAAAGATGACAGACCTATCACCAAAAGGATGATAGAGTGACACACGCAAACAATCTCGACACCAGAAAGATGTATGGTCAATCACCAAAAGGATGATAGAGAACACTTGCATAATCTGGCACCAAAAGGATGACACACCCATCGCTAAAAAGATTATAGAGCGACACACACACACAATCCTGACACCAAAATGATGCAGGGCCTATCACCAAAAAGATGATAGAGAACACTCGCACATTCTGGCACCAAAATGAATGCAGATCTATCGCCAATAGGATGATAGTGTGACACACGCACACAATCCCGACACCAAAAGGATGTAGGGTCTATCGCGAAAAGGATGATTGAGAACACTAGCACAATCTAGCACCAAAAAGATGACAAACCTATCACCATAAGGATAATAGAGCGACACAGGCACATAATCCCTACATCAAAAGGATATATGGTCAATCACCAAAAGGATGATAGAGAACACTTGCACAATCTGGCACCAAAAGGATGACATACCTATCACCAAAATCTTGTTACAGCGACATGCGTATACAATCCTGACATCAAAAGGATGTAGGGTATATCACCAAAAGGATGATAGAGATCACTCACACAATTTGGCACCAAAAGGATGACAGACCTATTACAAAAAGGATAATATTCTGACACGTGCACACAATCCTGACATCAAAAGGATGTAGGGTCTATCACCAAATGGATGATAGTAAACACTCGCACAATTTGGCACCAAAAGGATGACAGATCCATCACCAAAAGGATGATAGAGCGACACACGCACACAATCCCGACACCAAAAAAATGCAGGGCTTATCACCAAAAAGATGTTAGAGAACCCTCGCACCATCTGGCACCAAAAAGATGACAGACCTATCACCGAAAGGATGATAGAGTGACACACACACACAATCTCGACACCAGAAGGATGTATGGTCTATCACCAAAAGGTTAATAGAGAACACTCGCACAATCTAGCACCAAAAGGATGACATACCAATCACCAAAAGGATGATAGAGTGACACACGCACACAATCCCGACACCAAAATGATGTAGGGTCTATCACCAAAAGGATGATAGAGAGCACTCGCACAATTTGGCACCGAAAGGATGACATATACATCATTAAAAGGTTGATATAGCCACACACACACAATCCCGACACCAAAAGGATGCAGGGCCTATCACCAAAAGAATGATAGAGAACACTCGCACAATCTGGCACCAAAAGGATGACAGACCCATCACCAAAAGCATGATAGGGCGACACACGCACACAATCCCGACACCAAAAGGATGCAGGGTCTATCACCAAAAGGATGATAGAGAACACTCGCACAGTCTGGCACCAAAAGAATGACAGACCTGTGACCAAAAGCATCATAGAGCGACACGCGCACACTATTTTGACATAAGAAGGATGTATGGTCAATCACCAAAAGGATGATCGAGAAAACTTGAGCAATCTGGCACCAAAAAGATGATATTGCAACACATGCACACAATCCCGACACCATAAGGATGCAGGGCCTATAACAAAAAAGATCATAGAGAACACTCGCATAATTTGGCACCAAAAAGATGACAGATCAATCACCAAAAGGATGATAGAGCGACACACGCACACAATCCTGACATCAAAAGGATGTAGGGTCTGTCACCAAAAGGATGATAGAGAACACTCTCCCAATCTGGAACCAAAAGGATGACATACCCATCACCAAAATGATGATAGAGCGACACACGCACACAATCCCTACATCAAAAGGATGCAGGGCCTATCACCAAAGGATGAAAGAGAACACTCGCACAATCTAGCACCAAAAGGATGATAGATCCATCACCCAAAGGATGATTGAGCGGCACACACACACAATCCCGACACCAAAATTATGCAGGGCCTATCACCAAAAAGATGATAGAGAACACTCGCACAATCTGGCAACAAAAGGATGACATACCCATCATCAAATGGTTAATATAGCGACACACACCCACAATCCCGACACCAAAAGGATGCAGGGCTTATCACCAAAAGAATGATAGAGAACACTGGCACAATCTGGCACCAAAAGGATGACAGACCCATCACCAAAAGAGTGATAGAGCAACACACGCACACAATCTCGACACCAAAAGGATGCAGGCCTATCACCAAAAAGATGATAGAGAACACTCGCACAAATTTGCACCAAAAGGAATGCAGATCTATCACCAAAAGGATGATAGAGTAACACACCAACACAATCCCGACACCAAAAGGATGTATGGTCTATCACCAAACTGATGATAGAGAACACTAGCACAATCTGGCACCAAAAGGATGAACGACCTATCACCAAAAGGATAATATAGCGACAGACGCACATGATCCTGACATGAAAAGGATATATGGTCAATCACCAAAAGGATGATAGAGAACACATGCACAATTTGGCACCAAAAGGATGACAGACCTATCACCAAAAGGATAATAGACTGAAACTTGCACACAATTCTGACATCAAAAGGATGTAGGGCGTATCACCAATTGGATGATAGAGAACACTCGCATAATCTGGCACCAAAAGGATGATAGTGTGACACACACAAACAATCTCGACACTAGAAAGATGTATGTTCTATCACCAAAAGGATGATAGAGAACACTCGCAGAATCTGGCACCAAAAGGATGACATACCTATCACCAAAATGATGATAGAGCGACACACACACAATCCCGACACCAAAAGGATGTAGGGTCTATCACCAAAAGGAAGATAGAGAACACTCACACAATTTGGCACCAAAAACATGACATATTCATCTTTAAAAGGTTTATATAGTGACACACGCACACAATTTCGATACCAAAAGGATGCAAGGCCTATCACCAAAAGAATGATAGAGAACACTCGCACAATCTGACACCAAAAGAATGACAGACCCATCACCAAAATTATGATAGAGCGATACACGCACACAATCCCGACAGCAAAAGGATGCAGGGTCTATCACCAAAAGGATTATAGAGAACACTCGCACAGTCTGACACCATAAGAATGACATACCTATCACCAAACGCATCATAGAGCGACACGCGCACACTATTTTGACATCAGAAGGATGTATGGTCAATCACCAAAAGGATGATAGAGAACACTTGCGCAATCTGGCACCAAAAGGATGATAGACCCATCACCAAAAGGATAATAGAGCGACAGACGCACATAATCCTGAAATGAAAAGCATATATGCTCAATCACCAAAAGTATGATAGAGAACACATGCACAATCTGGCACCAAAAGGATGACAGACCTATCACCAAAATCATGTTAGTGCGACACATTAATACAATCCTGACATCAAAAGGACGTAGGGTATATCACCAAAAGGATGGTAGAGAACACTCGCATAATTTGGCACCAAAAGGATGACAGACCTATCACCAAAAGGATAATAAACTGACACTCGCACACAATCCTGACATCAAAGGATGTAGTGTCTATCACCAAATGGATGATAGAGAACACTTGATTAATCTGACACCAAAAGGATGACAGATCCATCACCAAAAGGATGATAGAGCGACACACGCACACAATCCCGACACTAAAAGGATGTAGGGCCTATCACCAAAATGATGATAGAGAACACTCAAACAATCAGGAACCAAAAAGATGACAGAACTATCACCAAAAGGATGATAGAGTGACACACACAAACAATCTCGACACCAGAAAGATGTATGGTCTATCACCAAAAGGATGATAGAGGACACTCGCAGAATCTGGCACCAAAAGGATGACATACCTATCACCAAAATAATGATAGAGCGACACACACACAATCTCGACACCAATAGGATGTAGGGTCTATCACCAAAAGGATGATAGATAACACTCGCACAATTTGGCACCAAAAAGATGACATATCCATCTTTAAAAGGTTGATATAGCGACACACGCACACCATTCCGTTACCAAAAGGATGCAAGGCCTATCACCTAAAGAATGATACAGAACATTCGCACAATCTGGCACCAAAAGAATGACAGACCCATCACCAAAAGGATGATAGAGTGACACACGCACACAATCCCGACACCAAAAGGATGCAGGGTCTATCAACAAAAGGATGATAGAGAACACTCGCACAGTCTGAAACCAAAAGAAAGACATACCTATTACCAAAAGCATCATAGAGCGACACGCGCACACTATTTTGACTTCAGAAGGATGTATGGTCAATCACCAAAAGGATGATAGAGAACACTTGCGCAATCTGGCACCAAAAGGATAATAGAGCAACAGACGTACATAATCCTGACATGAAAAGCATATATGGTCAATCACCAAAAGGATGATAGAGAACACATGCACAACCTGGCACCAAAAGGATGACAGACCTATCACCAAAATCATGTTAGTGCGACACGCGAATACAATCCAAACATCAAAAGGACGTAGGGTATATCACCAAAAGGATGGTAGAGAACACTCGCACAATTTGGCACCAAAAGTATGATAGACCTGTCACCAAAAGGATAATAAACTGACACTCACACACAATCCTGACATCAAAGGATGTAGGGTCTATCACCAAATGGATGATAGAGAACACTCACATAATCTGGCACCAAAAGGATGACAGATCCATCACCAAAAGGATGATAGAGCGACACACCCACACAATCCCGACACTAAAAGGATGTGGGGCCTATCACCAAAATGATGATAGAGAACACTCACACAATCTGGAACCAAAAAGATGACAGAACTATCACCAAAAGGATGATAGAGTGACACACGCAAACAATCTCGACACCAGAAAGATGTATGGTCTATCACCAAAAGGATGATAGAGAACACTCGCAGAATCTGGCACCAAAAGGATGACATACCTATCACCAAAATAATGATAGAGCGACACACACACAATCTCGACACCAAAAGGATGTAGGGTCTATCACCAAAAGGATGATAGAGAACACTCGCACAATTTGGCACCAAAAAGATGACATATCCATCTTTAAAAGGTTGATATAGCGACACACGCACACAATTCCGATACCAAAAGGATACATGGCCTATCACCAAAAGAATGATAGAGAACACTCGCACAATTTGGCACCAAAAGAATGACAGACCCATCACCAAAAGGATGATAGAGCGACACAAGCACACAATCCTGACACCAAAAGAATGCAGGGTCTATCACCAAACGGATGATAGAGAACACTCGCACAGTCTGGCACCAAAAGCATCATAGAGCGACACGCGCACACTATTTTGACATCAGAAGGATGTATGGTCAATCACCAAAAGAATGATAGAGAACACTTGCGCAATCTGGCACCAAAAGGATGATAGACCTATCACCAAAACGATAATAGAGCGACAGACGCACATAATCCTGACATGAAAAGCATATATGGTCAATCACCAAAAAGATGACATATTCATCTTTAAAAGGTTGATATAGCGACAACGCACACAATTTCGATACCAAAAGGATGCAAGGCCTATCACCAAAAGAATGATAGAGAACACTCGCACAATCTGGCACCAAAAGAATGACAGACCCATCACCAAAAGGATGATTGAGCGAGACACGCACACAATCCCGACAGCAAAAGGATGCAGGGTCTATCACCAAAAGGATTATAGAGAACACTCGCACAGTCTGACACCAAAAAAATGACATACCTATCACCAAATGCATCATATAGCGACACGCGCACACTATTTTGACATCAGAAGGATGTATGGTCAATTACCAAAAGGATGATAGAGAACACTTGCGCAATCTGGCACCAAAAGGATGATAGACCTATCACCAAAAGGATAATAGAGCGACAGACGCACATAATCCTGACATGAAAAGCATATATGCTCAATCACCAAAAGGATGATAGAGAACACATGCACAATCTGGCACCAAAAGGATGACAGACCTATCACAAAAATCATGTTAGTGCGACACATGAATACAATCCTGACATCAAAAGGACGTAGGGTATATCACCAAAAGGATGGTAGAGAACACTCGCATAATTTGGCACCAAAAGGATGACAGACCTATCACCAAAAGGATAATAAACTGACACACGCACACAATCCTGACATCAAAGGATGTAGGGTCTATCACCAAATGGATGATAGAGAACACTTGCATAATCTGACACCAAAAGGATGACAGATCCATCACCAAAAGGATGATAGAGCGACACACGCACACAATCCCGACACTAAAAGGATGTAGGGCCTATCACCAAAATAATGATAGAGAACACTCACACAATCTGGAACCAAAAAGATGACAGAACTATCACCAAAAGGATGATAGAGTGACACACACAAACAATCTCGACACCAGAAAGATGTATGGTCTATCACCAAAAGGATGATAGAGAACACTCACAGAATCTGGCACCAAAAGGATGACATACCTATCACCAAAATGATGATAGAGCGACACACACACACAATGCCGACACCAAAAGGATGTAGGGTCTATCACCAAAAGGATGATAGAGAACACTCGCACAATTTGGCACCCAAAATATGACATATCCATCTTTAAAAGGTTGATATAGCGACACACGCACACCATTCCGATACCAAAAGGATGCAAGGCCTATCACCAAAAGAGTGATACAGAACACTCGCACAATCTGGCACCAAAAGAATGACAGACCCATCACCAAAAGGATGATAGAGCGACACACGCACACAATCCCGACACCAAAAGGATGCAGGGTCTATCACCAAAAGGATGATAGAGAACACTCGCAAAGTATGGCACCAAAAGAATGACATACCTATCACCAAAAGCATCATAGAGCGACACACGCACACTATTTTGACATCAGAAGGATGTATGGTCAATCACCAAAAGGATGATAGAGAACAGTTGCGCAATATGGCACCAAAAGGATAATAGAGCGACAGACGTACATAATCCTGACATGAAAAGCATATATGGTCAATCACCAAAAGTATGATAGAGAACACATGCACAACCTGGTACAAAAAGGATGACAGACCTATCACCAAAATCATGTTAGTGTGACACGCGAATACAATCCAAACATCAAAAGGACGTAGGGTATATCACCAAAAGGATGGTAGAGAACACTCGCACAATTTGGCACCAAAAGTATGATAGACCTATCACCAAAAGGATAATAAACTGACACTCGCACACGATCCTGACATCAAAGGATGTAGGGTCTATCACCAAATGGATGATAGAGAACACTCGCATAATCTGGCACCAAAAGGATGACAGATCCATCACCAAAAGGCTGATAGAGCGACACACCCACACAATCCCGACACTAAAAGGATGTAGGGCCTATCACCAAAATGATGATAGAGAACACTCACAAAATCTGGAACCAAAAAGATGACAGAACTATCACCAAAAGGATGATAGAGTGACACACGCAAACAATCTCGACACCAGAAAGATGTATGGTCTATCACCAAAAGGATGATAGAGAACACTCGCAGAATCTGGCACCAAAAGGATGAAATACCTATCACCAAAATGATGATAGAGCGACACACACACAATCCCGACACCAAAAGGATGTAGGGTCTATCACCAAAAGGATGATAGAGAACACTCGCACAATTTGGCACCAAAAAGATGACATATCCATCTTTAAAAGGTTGATATAGCGACACACGCACACAATTCCGATACCAAAAGGATGCAAGGCCTATCACCAAAAGAATGATAGAGAACACTCGCACAATCTGACACCAAAAGAATGACAGACCCATCACCAAAAGGATGATAGAGCGACACACGCACACAATCCTGACACCAAAAGGATGCAGGGTCTATCACCAAAAGGATGATAGAGAACACTCGCAAAGTATGGCACCAAAAGAATGACATACCTATCACCAAAAGCATCATAGAGCGACACGCGCACACTATTTTGACATCAGAAGGATGTATGGTCAATCACCAAAAGAATGATAGAGAACACTTGCGCAATCTGGCACCAAAAGGATGATAGACCTATCACCAAAACGATAATAGAGCGACAAACGCACATAATCCTGACACCAAAAGAATGCAGGGTCTATCACCAAAAGGATGATAGAGAACACTCGCACAGTCTGGCACCAAAAGCATCATAGAGCGACACGCGCACACTATTTTGACATCAGAAGGATGTATGGTCAATCACCAAAAGAATGATAGAGAACACTTGCGCAATCTGGCATCAAAAGGATGATAGACCTATCACCAAAACGATAATAGAGCGACAGACACACATAATCCTGACATGAAAAGCATATATGGTCAATCACCAAAAGGATGATAGAGAACACATGCACAACCTGGCACCAAAAGGATGACAGACCTATCACCAAAATCATGTTAGTGCGACACGCGAATACAATCCTGACATCAAAAGGACGTAGGGTATATCACCAAAAGGATGGTAGAGAACACTCGCACAACTTGGCACCAAAAGTATGACAGACCTATCACCAAAAGGATAATAAACTGACACTCCCACACAATCCTGACATCAAAGGATGTAGGGTCTATCACCAAATGGATGATAGAGAACACTCGCATAATCTGGCACCAAAAGGATGACAGATCCATCACCAAAAGGATGATAGAGCGACACACCCACACAATCCCGACACAAAAAGGATGTAGGTCCTATCACCAAAATGATGATAGAGAACACTTAAACAATCTGGAACCAAAAAGATGACAGACCTATCACCAAAAGGATAATAGAGTGACACACGCAAACAATCTCGACACCAGAAAGATGTATGGTCTATCACCATAAGGATGATAGAGAACCCTTGCACAATCTGGCACCAAAAGGATGACATACCTATCACCAAAATGATGATAGAGTGACACACACACACGCAATCCCGACACCAAAAGGATGTAGGGTCTATCACCAAAAGGATGATAGAGAAGACTCACCCAATTTGGCACCAAAAGGATGACATACACATCATTAAAAGGTTGATATCGCGACACACACACAATCCCGACACCAAAAGGATGCAGGGCCTATCACCAAAAGAATGACAAACCCATCACCAAAAGGATGATAGAGCGACACGCCCACAAAATCCTGACACCAAAAGGATGTAGCGTCTATCACCAAACTGATGATAGAGAACACTAGCACAATCTGGCACTAAAAGAATGATAGACCTATCACCAAAAGCATCATAGAGCGACACGCGCACATAATCCTGACATGAAGAGGATATATGGTCAATCACCAAAAGGATGATAGAGAACACATACTTAATCTGGCACCAAAAGGATGACAGACCTATCACCAAAATCATGTTACTGCGACACGCGAATACAATCTTGACATCAAAAGGATGTAGGGTCTATCACCAAATGGATGATAGAGAACACTCGCATAATCTGGCACCAAAAGGATGACAGATCCATCACCAAAAGGATGATAAAGCGACACACGCACACAATCCCGACACTAAAAGGATGTAGGGCCTATCACCAAAATGATGATAGAGACACTCACACAATCTGGCACCAAAAAGATGATAGACCTATCACCAAAAGAATGATAGAGTGACACACACAAACAATCTCGACACCAGAAAGATGTATGGTCTATCACCAAAAGGATGATATAGAACCCTCGCACAATCTTGCACCAAAAGGATGACATACCTATCACCAAAATGAAGATAGAGCGACACACACACACAATCCCGACACCAAAAGGATGTAGGGTCTACCACCAAAAGGATGATAGAGAACACTCGCACAATTTGGCACCAAAAGGATGACATATACATCATTAAAAGGTTGATATAGCGACACACACACACAATCCCGACACCAAAAGGATCCAAGGCCTATCACCAAAAGAATGATAGAGAACACTCGCACAATCTGGCACCAAAAGGATGACAGACTCATCACCAAACGGATGATAGAGCGACACACGCACACAATCTCGACGCCAAAAGGATGCAGGGCCTATCACAAAAAAGATGATAGAGAACACTCGTACAATCTAGCACCAAAAGGAATGTAGATCTATCGCCAATAGGATGATAGTGTGACACACGCACAAAATCCCGACGCCTAAAGGATGTAGGGTGTATCACTAAAAGGATGATAGAGAACACTAGCACAATCTGGCACCAAAAGGATGACAGACCTATCACCAAAAGGATAATAGAGCGACACACGCACATAATCCCTACATCAAAAGGATATATGTTCAATCACCAAAAGGATGATAGAGAACACTTGCACAATCTGGCACCAAAAGGATGACATACCTATCACCAAAATCATGTTACACCGACACTCGTATACAATCCTGACATCAAAAGGATGTGGGGTATATCGCCAAAAGGATGATAGAGAACACTCACACAATTTGGCACCAAAACAATGACAGACCTATTACCAAAAGGATAATAGTCTGACACGCACACATAATCCTGACATCAAAAGGAATGAGGGTCTATCACCAAATGGATGATACAGAACACTCGCACAATCTGGCACAAAAAGGATGACAGATCCATCACCAAAAGGATGACAGAGCGACACACACACATAATCCCGACACCAAAAAAATGCAGGGCCTATCACCAAAAAGATGTTAGAGAACACTCGCACAATCTGGCACCAAAAAGATGACAGACCTATCACCGAAAGGATGTTAGAGTGATGCACGCACACAATCTCGACACCAGAAGGTTGTATGGTCTATCACCAAAAGGTTAATAGAGAACACTCGCACAATCTAGCACCAAAAGGAAGACATACCAATCACCAAAACGATGATAGAGTGACACACGTACACAATCCCGAGACCAAAAGGATGTAGGGACTATCACCAAAAGGATGATAGAGAACACTCGCACAATTTGGCACCAAAAGGATGACATATACATCATACAAAGATGGATATAGCGACACACACAAAATCCCGACACCAAAAGGATGCAGGGCCTATCACCAAAAGAATGATAGAGAACACTCGCACAATCTGGCACCAAAAGGATAACAAACCCATCACCAAAAGGATGATAGAGTGACACACGCACATAATCCCGACACCAAAAGGATGATAGAGAACACTCGCACAGTCTGGCACCAAAAGAATGACAAACCTATCACCAAAAGCATCATAGAGCGACACGCGCACACTATTTTGACATAAGAAGGATGTATTGTCAATCTCCAAAAGGATGATAGAGAACACTTGCGCAATATGGCACCAAAAAGATGATAGAGCGACACATGCACACAATCCCGACACCATAAGGATGCAGGGACTATAACAAAAAAGATGATAGAGAACACTCGCATAATCTGGCACCAAAACGATGACAGATCTATCACCAAAAGGATGATAGAGCGACACGCGCACACAATCCTGACATCAAAAGGATGTAGGGTCTGTCACCAAAAGGATGATAGAGAACACTCGCACAATCTGGCACCAAAAGGATGACAGATCCATCACCCAAAGGATGATTGAGCGACACATGCACACAATCCCGACACCAAAAGTATGCAGGGCCTATCACCAAAAAGATGATAGAGAACACTCGCACAATCTGACACCAAAAGGATGACATACCCATCATAAAATGGTTAATATAGGGACACACGCACACAATCCCGACACCAAAAGGATGCAGGGCTAATCACCAAAAGAATGATAGAGAACACTCGCACAATCTGGCACCAAAAGGATGACAGACCCATCACCAGAAGAGTGATAGAGCGACACACGCACACAATCCCGTCACCAAAAGGATGCAGGCCTATCACCAAAAAGATGATATAGAACACTCGCACAATCTGGCACCAAAAGAATGACAGACCCATCACCAAAAGGATGATAGAGCGACACACGCACACAATCCCGACACCAAAAGGATGTATGGTCTATCACCAAAAGAATGATAGAGAACTCTAGCATAATCTGGCACCAAAACGATGAAAGACCTAACACCAAAATGATAATAGAGCGACACACGCACATAATCCTGACATAAAAAGGATATATGGTCAATCACCAAAAGGATGATAGAGAACACTTTCACAATCTGGCACCAAAAGGATGATAGACCTATCACCAAAATCATGTTACTGCGACACGCGAATACAATCCTGACATCAAAAGGATATAGGGTATATCACCAAAAGGATGATAGAGAACACTCGCACAATTTGACACCTAAAGGATGATAGACTTATTACCAAAAGGATAATAGACTGACACGCGCACACAATCCTGACATCAAAAGGATGTAGGGTCTATCACCAAATGGATGATACTGAACACTCGCACAATCTGGCACCAAAAGGATGAGAGATCCATCACCAAAAGGATGATAGAGCAACACAGGCACACAATCCTGACACCAAAAGGATCAGGGCCTATCACCTAAAAGATGATACAGAACACTCGCACAATCTGGCACCAAAAAGATGACAGACCTATGTTGCATCGCTGCGAAGAGGGGCCGACAATGACAGAAGAGTCGCCACCGTGCGTTATTTATCCCAAGAGAGGGAAATGAAACACTCAGATAAAACCTAACGAAAAGAGGGGTAAGATCGTTCATCGCAACCAAATCTCGAGTTCGGGAGTCGGTTACGCCAGGGGAAGGTGTTAGCACCCTTCACGTCCGTCGTACTCGACGGGATCCACACTTGTTGTCTATCTAAAAGGGTGATCATCTATCTAGTTAAAGGTCAAGGGACAAAAGAAGAAAAAAAGAAAGTGACTCGGCAGAGCTTCGCCGCTCTGTGCCTACATACACCCTCGTGCAATGGGAAAGTCAGAGTCAACGCAGTTTGGCTAACTACGGGTGAAAGGAGGGAAGGTTGCTCGCCAAGAAATCGCGTCTTGTGCCTATGTACTTTCATCTAGTATGAAAGATCAGAGCAAACATAGTTCAGGCTAAAAGGGAACACAGGTTTATTCAACTGTTTTACCCGAGTAGGGTTAACAATCAGTTCTAGCAGTTTGGTGTATGCAGCTCGACCATTGGAGACTTAGGCGTTACTGTTTGCGATAGAACCAAGAGTTAACAAAACTCTCCTTATGAAAATGATTTTCCAAGATTAAAGGCCCCAAAGGGAAAAAAGAAGTTTGAATGATTTGTTTTTGTGTTTTTTAGAGAAGAAGTGGTTTTGAATTGTTTTCAATTAATATCGCACTAAAGACTATGACTTAGGAGTGAACGCGTCGCATATCACCCAAAGGGTGCTACACTAAACATCCAAGCAATTGAAGAGAAACCCCTCAACAACCCTTTCCTAAGTGCTTAAGGCTCGTAACGCACAATAATCATTAACCTTTATTAGGTGTTTTATGATTGTTTTGAGATGAGAAGAGAAAGGACACTAAAGGGGTACTAAACTCAAACCTAAAGTTGTCATGCAATGGTGATCTTAAGATTGAGATAAGGGAATTCTACCTAATATTATCATACATGGTTAAGGTCCTAATTTCTATCATAACCTCCCTTGAACAAGAGAGATTAAAGATCCTAAGGGAAAGGAGACACAAGAGGAAAAAGAAACAACATAAACATGCAAGAATGCAAACATGGAATGCAAGTGATGGAGGAAATTGGTGTGGGGCAGTAGCCTCCAAAATCTCATCTCAACATCAAGCAACAATATGATAAATGCAAGAGATGAAAGGAAAAAAGGACTGCATCAAAAGAAACACACAAGTGCACTAAAATGGGATGAAATGGCCTAAGCCATTCAAACATCAACCACAACGCCACAACCCAAACACAAATGAAAGGAAAAGATGTCCTAAAACAAAATGAGGATGGGAGGCTATAGGAGGACAGCAAGGAACTCATAATGTGCACTCAACCATAAGCATCACAAGAAAGATGCAAAAGAGAGCACAAAGAAGTCCTCATGGATTCATCATTTTAGGCATGCTTCAAGTACCTCCAAAGGAGGGACCAAGCCACCTTAATTGAGATTCCAAAGTCATTGGACATCAAGGGAAATGAAATAAAAGTGCTCAAAAGCAGAAGCAAATAAAACACAAAGAAATGCAAGCAAATTCCCAAAGGAAAGCAAGCATGTTTCACATAGAAACCCTAATTGGGAACTCAAAAGTAAACAATCAAATGAACAAGAAAAACACAATATAATGACCTAAAAATGATCAAACATCATCCTTAACATGTTAGCAACATGAATCAAAAGGAGTTGAAGGCTCAAAGGATCCATAAATGTCATATCCAAAGCAAACTAGGTCAATGTGTTTGTATGAACCTCCCTTTGGGGTAACTTGACTTGTAAGTTACTCTAAAATTAGGAAATGATTCAAAAATAACCAAATAAAATGCAAAAGGAACATAAACATGTTGGCAAACAGAGGCCAAGAGATTACAATCAAAGTCACTTCACAACATCACCATAGAAATTGATTCACAAGGGTGCTCCATTGTGAAGGAGGATTGTCGAGGGTCAAATGAAATGCTATCAAAATCAAACCAAAACTCAACAAAACAGGGGCAAAATGGTCCTCAAAAATCAATCAACTCATCATGGATCAAAAGGGAAATGCAGAAAAAAAAATTAATAAATAAAGCAATGTCAAAATTTAATCCAAACAAAACACTTCCAATGTTAAACTCCATTTTTAATTGAAAAATAATCCAAAAAATAAAAATAAAAAATTATAAAATAAAAGACACTTCAAATTGTCTAAAACATATTTTTGGGGAATTTTATGACCTTTGGAAGTGTTTTAGAATGATTGAAATTGAAACAGCAACAAAACAAAAACCAAAAAGAAAATAAAAACAAAAAAAAAAGTCAGTGGTGTGAATAGCAGCCCAGAAGCGTGTAAAACAAATGGGCTCAGGCAAGGGGGTGTCAAAAGCAAAACAAGCCCAAGTCCATCAGCAAAAATAAAAAAGTGAGTGCTTGCGTGTGGTGAGTCAAACAGAGGTCCATGGTAGAAAACGTTATGGATAATTGGATCAAAAAATATGCAAATCCAAAGGCTCACAGCAAGCACACGTGGCTCAGGCTGGCCATTAAGTGAAACGCAGTGTTTTGAATGATTCCATGCACGTGGTCAAACAGAGGTACACCATACGTCTTAATCTGGAGCATGCAAAGAAAAGTAATTAAATCCAAAGGCTACAAACATACACACGTGGCTCAGGCAGTGTTCAAACTTGGAGCGAAAACCAGACGACCGGAGCACGGCGGCTCCGATCGTCTTCTCCGACGAAACAACACACCAGTTCACGGCCAAAAACACAGATGCTTCGAAACTTAACCAAATCAAACAAAATAAAATCCAAAAATGATCACCACGTCACGTAGATCTCAAATCCACAAACCATTTTCATTGGTCATGCCTAAATAAGCCAAAACGAAAAGGAAAAGAAATGAGCTCAAAACACAAAAGCTCACAAACAACCATCAGTCCAATCCAGAAATCATCTATAATATGAAAGGATCACAAATATATAAAAATGGTGTGTAAATAATGCTTAAACAGAGAGAAAAATGGTTTGAAAAGAAACCTAATGAAAAGCTTCCACAGAGCTTGGTTCTTTGGTAAAGCTCAAAGGAAACCGCCCAGAATCGTTCTATAAACCTCAAGGAAACTTTTTAAATGCTTGGTTTGGATTGAAACTCAATGAAAGAAAAAAAACAATTTTGACTTTTCTCTCACTTTTTCTCAATGTGTTCTTGGACAATTTCACTCTAAAGTCACCTCTGAGAGCTTGTGAACAATGCTGAGAATAAGTATGATGGATTTTGATACCAAGAAGGCCCAATTCTATGTTTCTTAAGCCCAATTGAAATTCAAATTTTCTACTCATGGCCACCTCCAAAAGTACACGAAAATGGCCTTGCCAAGTTGTAAAAATGGCTCAGTTAGCTTACACCTGAGGTAAATTGATCCAAGGGCTGAAAATGGCTCCCCAATTTAATCATATGGCATGGTTTGTATGTATTACTTAAACTTGAAGTAAGCATGAAAATCGCCACCAAATTGAGCTCAAATCTCAAATCCAAAATTGGCATTGTGCTTGAAATGTATTTGGCACTCAAAAAATGCATAAGGTTGGTACAAAATGATCCCAAATGAATTGAACTTGATTTTCCCCTTTTAAAGCCTTTTTCATGGATATTTCTTTAGGGATTCTTCAATTAAAAGCCAAACCCATGATGCCTTGATGTTTTGTTAAGCAAATGACCCTATTTGGAGCAAGCTTAAAGTTGGAAAGATTTCCATTTGGAGTGTGCAAAGTGGTGAAATTGACCTATAATGAAAATGACCTGTAATCCTACTTTCCCAAAATACCCTTGCCTTGCAAGATTCATAACTTGAGTTCTACAAATTAGATGACGTACTTCTAGTACTCTTTGGAAAGCTAAGATCATGAGGAATAACTTTCATATTTTGGTTAAGATGAGGAGAGACATCCTTCTAGGTCAAAGGTGGCTTGGAAGTTGGTTGACTTTTGTTGACCAAAATTACATTCATCTGAGGACCTGTAACTTGCCAGCATCATAACTTGAGTTCTAGAAATCAGATGAATGACTTCTAGTACTCAAACGAAAGCTATAAACAGGCTCTACAAGTTTCATGTTGGGGTTAAGATGAGATGAGATTTGTATCTTGAGATAGGTGGTCTTGAAGTTAGGCACTAAACATGGGAATTTACACAGAGAACCCTAATTTAGTAACTTATCACACTCTTGATTCTTCTTGATTTGATCTTGAAATGATATATTAGGCATCTCAACACAACATTCCATGACCACAAAGACTTTGAATTGAGTCTTAATCTCCTTCAATTTCACAATTGAAAAACCCTAGATGCAACACCTTCAACTGTAGCTCTTCACACTTGGTGTAAACACTGGAATGAACACCGCAATGACCTACAAGGCCTCCAATGAGTTTAAATGATAATCTCACTACATAACCATGGATTTGTGATCCTCAGGTGACCTTCAAATGGCCTCCTAGACAGGAGGTGAACCACACACACTTATTTGCCCATCCAAAGGGCTTTGACTTGTCTCTGATGATGATAACCCTCCCGTTGACTTGAATTCAACCTCTTGATTAGGCTTAGAACCCTTGGCAATATCCCCTTGCTAGACACACATCTCTTGATCCCCTGCAAATGTAAAATGCTATACAATGCAATATGCTAGAACAATGAAATGAAACATAAACCAAGTAAAGAAAAGGTTGGACAAATTTTGGGGTACAACAACCTATCACCAAAAGGATGATAGAGTGACACACGCACACAATCTCGGCACCAGAAGGATGTATGGTCTACCACCAAAAGGATGATAGAGAACACTCGCATAATCTGGCACCAAAATGATTACATATCCATCATCAAAAGGTTGATATAGCCACACGCGCACACATTCCCGACACCAAAAGGATGCAGGGCCTATCACCAAAAGAATGATAGAGAACACTTGCACAATCTGGAACCAAAAGGATGACAGACCCATCACCAAAAGGATGATAGAGCGGCAGACGCACACAATCCTGACACCAAAAGGATGCAGGGTCTATCACCAAAAGGATGATAGAGAACACTCACACAATCTGGCACCAAATGGATGACAGACCTATCACCAAAAGCATGAAAGAGCGACACGCGCACAAAATCCTGACATCAGAAGGATGTATGGTTTATCACCTAAAGGATGATAGAGAACACTTGCGCAATCTGGCACCTAAAGGACGACACACCCATCACCAAAAATATGATAGAGAGACAATACACATAATCTCGACACCATAAGGATGCAGGGCCTATAACAAAAATGATGATAGAGAACACTCGCATAATCTGGCACCAAAAGATGACAGATCTATCACCAAAAGAATGATAGAGCGACACGTACACACAATCCTGACATCAAAAGGATCTAGGGTCTACCACCAAAAGGATGATAGAGAACACTCGCACAAGCTAGCACTAAAAGAATGACATACCCATCACCAAAGGATGATAGAGCGACACACGCATACAATCCCGACACCAAAAGGATGTAGGGTCTATCACCAAAAAGATGATAGAAAACACTCGCACAATCGGGCACCAAAAGGATGACAGATCCGTCACACAAAGGATGAAAGAGCAGCACACGCACACAACCCTGACACCAAAAGGATGCAGGGCCTATCACCAAAAAGATGATAGAGAACACTCGCACAATCTGGCACCAAAAGGATGACATACCCATCATCAAAAGCTTAATATAGCGACACACGCACACAATCCCGACACCAAAATAATGTAAGGCTTATCACCAAAAGAATGATAGAGAATGCTCGCAAGAATATATCAATCAACTCTTAGTCATTAAGTGGAGGTTGAACACGAGCAGCGAATTCTCTCCATCTCTGCTAATATCTTTTGAAGGATTCATTCTCCGCTTGAGATAATTCTTGTAACTACACGCGACTGGGAGCCATATTGAGATTGTAGTCGTACTGTTTCACAAAGGGATTGTCTAAATCTGACCATGATCGGATGCAACCACTCTCCATCTGCATATACCAACTCAACGATGCTCCACTCAGACTATCCTGGAAGCAGTGAATCATAAGCTGATCATTGTGAACATGTGAGGTCATTTTCCTGTAGAACATCACTAAATGCTGCAACAACAACTGGCTGACTGATCATCCGATAAAGAACACCTGACATTGCTTCCAGTCATCTGTGTAACGCCGCATACATTGAACCCATGGACCGGATCAACATGCACTTGATCCTTTCCGTTGTCCAAAACCAGATCAACATGCACTTGATATTTTCACATTGTCTAAAGCCGGATCAACATGCACTTGATCCATTCACATCGTCTAATGATAGACAGGAAGAAAAATAATACCGAAGGTTCACATCGGCTAATGATAGACAGGAAGCAAAACAATCCAGAACTCACATCGTCAAATGATAGACGAGAAGAATGTCATATCAGAATCTCGCATCGTCTAATGATAGACGAGAGGAAAATCATATCCAAATCTCGCATCGTCTAATGATAGACGAGAGGAAAATCATATCCAAATCTTTCATCGTCTAATGATAGACGAGAGGAAAATCATATCCAAATCTTGCATCGTCTAATGATAGACAAGAGGAAAAATATATACCACGTCAATGAACCTCAAAACCACCCATCAACTTTCAGAATCCTTTCGTCTATAGGAATTGATGGAAAAATAATTCAAAGGGGCCACATCATTAATAAGAACTGACAGGAAGAAAACCACCTTCAAAGAGCCATGTCGTCAATAAGAATCAACAACTAGGAAATCCTAACATTCTTCAAAGAGCCCCGACGTCAATAAGAATCGACATCCAGGAAAAAACTCCTCTTGGAATGTCTTCTCAACCAATAAACAGAAAGAAAACCATATCTGGAAGATCGCCTTGAAACCTCCCATTGTCTAATGATAGACGAGAGAAAAAGATATCCAAAACTCACATCGTCAAATGATAGACGGAGAGAAAACCTGCTGGGGAAACACGTCGTCGATAGGAACTGGCAGAAAGAAAAGTCTGCCGTCATCAGATGACTGATGGACAGAGCATAACCGACAGATAATCTGAAACCCGAGTAAACCGATAAGCTGTCCGAACAAAGCTGCTGGATAAATGCCCCTGTATTGATTGCGAAGTGTTTCAAGTTGCCACAGAAGGCTGACAGAAAGTAGCTCATGCTTCGAATGCATATGCGTATGTTTGAATATGGCGTAATGCTCCATACAAAATGGAAATGCTACGCATTTGAGGATGAAATGCAAGGATGATGCAAATATGATAACTACATGTAAAGATGCAGACGTAGGCACGGGTTGCCGGGGAAAGTTGGACACAACAGAACAATCCAGCAAAATAAATGCTGAAAAGGTGAAGCCAACTCCACTGGGGATAACCGGATGCGCCAAGTATGAATGGACTCTACTGGAGATAGCTTACACGTGCCAATGATGATTAGACTTTTGGTGGAGAAAACAGACGAAGTCTTCCAACGTACCAAAGGGAATTGGACTTGCAAAAGATCATGTACGACTGATGCTAGAAAAAAATACCCTATCTGAACTCAAAGGCTTTGGGTTGAAGGGTTAATGGATAGTAACATGACTCCCCGACATTCGTCTTGCACTTGAAAGTTAGCTGAACCTGCTTGAACAGCTCTTGAAGCCGTGGAGAGGAACAACTCATGCGCTTCCATATCTGCCCCAGCTCGTGGGATCTCTGCGGGGATATTCCTCAAAAGGAAATATGAAATCTCATGCCCTGATGGCTTGATATGCACTGCCTAAGCATCTTGAACCTCGAGGAGGTGCTTCATACTAATTTCCCCACGGGTAAGGAATAGCTTCTGCACTCTTTGGGGTGGCATGCCCTAGTCTTACAATGACTTTGCCCCTGATTGGCTGGTCTGTGGGGAAAGTACTTCTTGGCTGTGAGAGATTCGTCGAATCTCGACTTAACTACCTCACATTAACTGATTTCCGGATGGTTGACTCCCATGCTATGATCACTTGATATAACTTGCCCCAATTCGATGGAGTATTTAGGCATTCCGCATTCTATCCTGATCAATCTTTCCACTATGGAAACTTTCCCGCAGTCAAATGTTTACTCGCAAGTAAAACAAGTTGTCCCGCATAAAAGATATATTAAATGCAATGCATATGACAGTTTTCGAAATCCAATATGTTCACTGGAAAAATTTGTGACATAAAGTATGTGAAATCAAATATCAACATGTCAACATTAGTGCAACACTGTAAGAGGAATCCTTTTAGGAGTCAGTTTCGACGTGATCTTTACCAAAGTATGCTTTTGAAATAAACCCACTTCAATTAGGACTTTTTCAGGTTGTAACTTGGTCATGTTCACGGTTTACAAGGAAAGGATAAAGGCTCAAAGTTTATTGTAACCCACCCATTCTCCGTGATGTTCTTCAATCCTATATTCCGCTAATTCGGCACTAGCGCTCACCTCTCAGAGGTTAAATGACAGGAGTGATGGTTCGGGAAACCACCCGTTTTCGGAGTGACAGTCACTCGCTCTTCGTCTTTTGGTGCCTGAATCACACAACTTGTTTTTCATCATCATTTTCTTATTTCCTTAAGTTTTGCCTGGACTGGCTCTTTTGAGGTTCTTTTGATTTCAAAGTCCAGCGGGATGCCCTAATTTTTGCTTAAGTCGCTTGTTTCCAAGATCCGACTTAGCGGGCTTTGTTCACTTTTTTTTCCGAGCAAATCGTGTGACACCGGCTTGTCTCCCTCTTTGGGGAATAACGTGATTGTTTCACTCCTTATCGGCAAGGTTTAACCATTGTGGTTTTTTTTAGGCATGACCTATATAGGTGTGATTTATCCTCGAGCGGGAACAACTCCTATTGTAATTTGGATGTTTGGCCGAAATTAGCTGACACCTACCCTGCCCCGGGTTAAGATTTAGGGTTTTTCGTTTTCAAGAAGAAACTCCTACTACTTGGCTCAAAGGGGTTGACAAGGGATTATCATCCTTATATCTCTGGTGTTTGGGAATTTGAAACAATGCATGTACATCATCAGCAGGTTTTATTTCAAAAGCATACAGTTGGAAGCTTGCGCGTCATTGAACTTTGTCATCCTCCCCGGATTCCGCTTAAACAAGCGTATAACATCTGTAAAAAGCAATTAGTGAACACGAATGGATTAAATCAAAACATGCATATTCATTTCATTAATATCAATTGAAAACAACAAGTTTTACAAATGAGATTGCACTGTAAACAGAAAAGGAAATTACAAACATAAAGAAACAATAGGATAGAACGAAAATTGCCAGCTTCTGGGTACTGGGCTTTCACACTGATTTATCGTTGAACCGGCCATCTTCAAAGTTGCTAGTTGAAACCATTCTGATGCTCTTTTGAACCTTTGGCAGATATGGAGGAATCACTGCATCGATCTTCTTCGCCACTATCAATCCCTCTCTGATCAGATCTGGCAGCATCTGACTGTACAACATGGGCAACCGAGCGAACTGCCTTTCTGGCTTCTTTGGTCTTTGCCTGACGCACAAACTCGAGCTATAAATATAAGGCTGCTGATTCTGGAGAGAAACTAATGTCTGTTACAAAGACCGGATGGGTCGTTGACCCTCAACAGTTGAAACACTCGAACGTTGAGTCTGAACTATCAGGGACTCCTTTTGTTCAGGTGCTTTCACCCTCAGGCTTGGCCTAGGCACAGGCAGCAACTGAGGGCAAGGGGATTCTCACACCATTGATTGCAGGATATACTCTTGACCGACCGCAGCTTTAGGAATGGGCACAAAAGTATCCACCTTTTTTTCACGACAGGGAGCAAATTCGCCTGATACCTTCATGCCGCTCGGCGTGAATTCAATTGTCTTCGAATCAATCAGGTCCTGAACCTTATGCTTAAAAGCTTTATAGTTCGCGACGTTGTACCCCTGTCCCCCAGAGTGGAAATTACAATAATCATTAATGTCAAAGCTCGGTGGTGGTTGGCCGGTAAGTGGATCCAAAGTCCGAGGCTTAACTAACTAAAGTTCAAGCAAGAGTTGCACCAACTGAGCATAATCCATGGGGATCTGCTCGAAGATTCTATCTTGAGATTTTGTCCTTTGACCATATCATCTAATCCTGGGATTCTCCTAAGAAACGGGACGCAGCTGATGACACGGGAATTTTGGAGCCTCTGATCGCGACTTTCTATGTCTAACAAATCTAACTGCAAATGCACAGTCTATCGCGTAGTAATAATAGATATCGATCCCACAGGGACTCGTAATCAATCTAGTATTATTGGGTGTTACGGTGTTTAGCTAGGTCGGTTTGGTTTCAAGTTGAATAATAGAGAAATAAATGCGTAAACTAAAGGGAACTAAAAATTTTACTTAAGATATGAATTTATGAATCGATATGCAATAATTTTGTTCTTCGGGGATTCGACAATTTACTGGCGTATTAAGTGTTTTCAAACTTAGTTTAAGAAGAAAATAGTGATCTAAAGACTTTTGTCTCACGATGGTTGTTGACGCTAGTCGCAACTCTAAGGCGGAACGTATGTTGTCGCTATCCCATTCGGGGTTAAAGTTACCTTTTGAAAATCTCTAAGTTCTAATCCTTTTTAAAGCGCTTTCGCTGTTTTTATATCGAATGCCTAGTTTTTACTATCCGGTCCTAGCCGCAGCTGTCGCTTGTTGGTTCATACCTTAATATGGTTTCCCACTGTCGTGGCAAAACCACCGTAAATAGCTTCTCACTGTCGTGACAAAGGTTTATTTAGAATTTTTGATTAAAAACTAAAACCACAACTGAGTTTTGAAAAGAGAAAGATTACGCCAATTATTATCAAATCCCGTCTGAATTGTTATTACATATCGATTACGGTAATTTAGCTAGACATGGAAAAAGAAATGACAATACATAAATAAAAGCAGTAATTAAGAACATACATCATAATGAAAATTGCAATTACGATTAAAATAAAAACTTGGAAATATTCCAATTGGCTTTTGGGCAGATCCTCCACAATGTTGGCAGGATTCTGGTCTTTGTGCCAATTGATCGTACAAGAAAATAGAAAGTACAAAATACCAAAGAATACAGAGAAGGAAAAGAGAAACAAATAAGAATATGAAAACGGTAAGGTTGCTCTGAAGATAAATTGGCAGCACTTTGTTGTCTTGAATGCGGCTCCCTTTTTCAGGTCCCAACCTCTTCCTTTTATAGAGAGAGAGTATCTAACGGTTATTCCTTCAGGAAGTGGGTTTGAGGCAGAAAAGTAGGAGTTAGGGGCCACACTTTTGGTCTTTGAGGGGGAATTTTAGCACGTGACTTCTTTCTGCACGTTCTGGGTGCATGACGGTCGTCATGGGGGTGTGACGGTCGTCATACACATGACGAGCGTAACGGCCATGTGACGGTTGTCACATCAGTAAAATTTGTTTCTGTTGTTTTTCTCTTGGTTTTTCATCTGTTTTTCACCTGTTTTTGCTCCTTTTCTTCATATTGCTTTGCTTGGACATGTTCTTCATATACCTGCATAATACTTAGACAAATAGCATGGAATGTCCTGAATTCGGAGTGAAATCAGTCAAATATTAGTTAAAACACATATCATTTTATATATACAATTTCGCGTTATCAAACTCCCCTAAACTTGAATCTTTACTTGTCCTCAAGTAAAAGTTGGAAAAATTGAAAATGTGGCAAACACGCGGCACGCTTCTCCTTTCCGAAAGGTTTTTTTTCAAATCATAAGTTAGGAAGGCCAAGACTTAAATTGAAACAAAACACATACGGTGGTGACACTGAGTTGTAAGTCTTTGGAGGCCTCCCTTTTATGCAAGCCAGTTCCAATCATGCTACTGCAGCTTGGCGTCAAGTTCCTTGCAACAAGTTTTACCCGGTTTATTCTGGCGCAGTCACATTAAGCCCGTTATCCATATACTTTCGTGGAAAGTCAACCTGTTAGTGGCTATGATCTCTTTTCTATTTCGATTCTTCTTTGCACATAAGCTTATGCTATTGATTTCCAAAGACTTTCTGTACCGTTGGGCTAAATGCTCGGGTGAGGAGCACCTAACTTAGAAGGAACATGTCTCTATACTCAGGCTATATGGCTTTTCTTCTTCATGATTTTTCATTTTGAGTTAGAGATCACACACTTACTTGCGTCGGTTTCATTGCTTAGAAGCATTTAGGATGGTGCTGACTGCTTGTATAAACTACTGGGGGCTACGTTTGAGTAGGAGCTTGAAGCTTCGGTACGTGTAGGTAGTGAAACGGACTCCCATAAACCGGAGGTCTAAGGTGTAAGGACGGTAATGGAATTGTTAGAATTTTTTTTCTCGGGATTTCCATACTTGATTGAACTTTGGCGTGTCCTCGTGATGCTTTGAGGCAAGGAGTTTAGAAATTTCTTTGTATATGGTTATATGAAGCGCGGGGAGTTCACGTAACGGATATATATATATATATATATATATATATATATATATATATATATATATATATATATATATATATATATATATATATATATATATATATATATATATATATATATATATATATATATGTGTATATATATATATATGTGTATATATATATATATATGTATATATATATATATATGTATATATATATATATATATGTATATATATATATATATGTATATATATATATATATGTATATATATATATATATATATATATATATATATATATATATATATATATATATATATATATATATATATATATATATATATATATATATATATATATATATATATATATATATATATATATATATATATATATATATATATATATATATATATATATATATATATATATATATATATATATATATATATATATATATATATATATATATATATATATATATATATATATATATATATATAAGAGCTTATTTGCTGAAAATTAAAATTACTTTAAATTGAGAATTCGAAAGAAAAAGTACAATGGGAAATAACATGAGAAAGGGAAACGAAAAGGGAAATAACGATCCGCTCCCACACTATCTCAATCAGTGTCCTCACTGATTTGAAAGAATGCGGAAGGGAGGAATAGAAAGGAAATAAAGAAAAAAACAACAAAAATGGCAAAAATGAAAAATACTACTATTCCCGTCCTCGTCCTCGATCTCTTCCTCGATCTCTGGCTGGGGGGTCACGGGCAGCGAGGTTCAGAGCTCCGGTGTGGAATATGTAATCCCAGAGGCCGTCGACTCACACAGTGAGGTGTGCCATCTCATCGGCCATGCCGGAATGGATATCGTGCATCATCTGCAAAGATTGCTGAATTTGGCCGGTTTGCTTTCTCTGCCATGCCTCAAATTCCTCAGCCCTTCGGTTCTGCTGCTCCATCATAAGCATCATCTGGTTCTGTTGCTCGATGCAGCGGAGGAGGGCCGCGGATGTGTCATCAGTAGCAGGACGGGGGCGGCGGTGCGTGGAAGGGTCTGCGGCAGCAGCTGCTTGTGATGGCTCAGGCTGCTCGGCTCTGTCTAGCTCCTCTTGAATTTCGTCCCTGGGCTCTTGGATATTATCCTGTGTTGGGGCAGCAGGGGCAGTGGTGTCGAAGAGCCAGTTGGCTCTATCCTCTGGATGCATCCGGGTGCGTGAAGGCATGATGATGCTCTGGATAGTGCAGCCTCGCACTACAGGATGATATCTCCCATCACGGCGGGCCTTGATGAGGTGGGAGGCGCGGCAGTGGTCGGTGTCCAGGAATACGGGGGGCATCTGGCGGAGTGTCTGGAGGCGGTCTCCAGGGCCGAGGCCTATGGTGATGGATGTGATGATGCCACCGAAATAGAAAGGTTTAGAGCCGCAGTTACAATTGGCTTGGATGTGAGCCAAGAGAAACGGGGTGGCGTTAACCGGCTCTGAAGCGAACACGCAGCGGAGGAAAAACAACTCATTCGAGTTGACCTTATGGTTACTGTCACGAGCGAATATTGTGTTGCTCAACACGCGGTGGAAGTAGCGGATAGCTGGGTTGTGGATATGAGTGGCGTTCAGCGTGTCCCAACTGTCTGGAGTTGTTCCGGTCAGTCGGTTCCAGAGAGGGAATGCCTCTTGGTAGAACTGATCGGAGATGCAGCGGTGAGCATCGTCGCTGTGAGTTAACTGTAGAATGACGGCGATGCAGTCCTGGGGGACCTGATATTCAGTGCCGAACAGACGAAAGTAGGCGGCGCCGTGAAGTTGGTTGGCATCACCGGATGATGTTGTGTATGCGAAAGAGCTGAGAAACTCCAGAGTGAGTTGCTCGTAGGTGGGTTGGGGATTGGTGCAGAGATGCCAGATGCCGGCTCTCTGCAACATCCAAGTGACGCCGTCGAGAATCCCGAGTTCCTTCAGAGAATCCAAGTGAGCATACCGGGTCGGTTGAAGCGACCGTTGATGGAATGCTAGGAAGTTAGTCTGCTCCCGTTCGCCGGCCTCTCCTTCTCGGAAGGTGATGTTGCTCAAATCGGGGTTTGCACTGGTTTGGCTGGCCATTTTTTGTGATAGAAGTGCAGAGGTTTGAGAATATGGGGTTTCAGAGAATGGTGAGGCAAGGGAATGCAGAGGGTAATATATAAGGGTGAATTGGAGGTTGAAAATGGTGGAGGTTTTATGGGGGATTCAGAGGGTTTTGAGTGGGTTTTAATAATAGGATAGTGGGGAATTAGGGGAGAGGAAGTGGAGAGGGGCGCAACTCTGTTTTAGACAGAATTGGGGTTTTTTCTGCATGACGACCGTCAGGGATGTGTGACGGTCGTAACACGCATGACGACCGTCATAGGAATGTGACGACCGTCACATCAACAAAGTCTGCAGAACTGCAGAATTTCGCTTGTGGGGCGTTTTAACAGTGGAAAATATGGTATTATGACTTATGATGGACGAATGACAAAATAAAAATTAACAGGAAACATAATTAAGGGAAAATACTGAAATGAAAATAACATTAAATCGAAAAATGAGTGTAAGGTAGTACAATATCCAAAACGAGGAAACAATTGCAAAATGAACTAATGTCAAACAATGTAAAATGCAGTAAACTTAAATTAAAGCGAAAACTAAGATATCACTCCGTCGGTTTCTTCAAATTGTTGACCTGCTGAACAACGTCATTAAATTGGTCGCTAACCAAGTCCATGAAGGTAACGAAATCCATATGAAGCTGCGTTAATTCATCTTTGATAGTGGTTACTTCCAGCTTGAGGTCGTCTACAGTTCTCAGAACAGTGTCTAACTTATCTGTGTTTTGTTCAGGCGTGGGGTCAGGAAAATTATGGTAGTTAGGAGGGGTCTCAAGATCGATCTCCACTTCAGACTCATAATCTTGGTAGTACAAATAGTCATGTGCTTCTGAGATTTGATCACTGTCATACATGTAAGCCTAAGGTGTGGAGTGAGGTGATGGAGGTCCCATAGGCTCGTCCAATTCATAAAGCCAATTGTCTTTGTTATGGATATTGGTTAGCTCATGGTTGGGCAGTGTGAAAAGGTGGACTGGTTGATCAGCTATGAGGTATTCGTAGGCTCCTGGTCCTAAGGTACCTAGAATGCGTCTGTTGAAGCAGAACTGGATGTCCATTGCTTTGAGGTTGCCGAAACGAACGGCTTTGTTCAGGTAATACCTCAGGCCAGTTTCATGGGCGATCATGGTGACTAGGCCTCCTATTAAAATGGGTGAGTGCGGATCCTGATTGATGCGTGTAAATGCCCTCATCATAAAAGGGACAGCATTTACAGGGCGGCCTTGTGAAGCACAGAAAAGGATGAACAACTCGTCCTTTGAGACTGTTGTAATGTTTTCTTCCTTACCAAATAGGGTATGGGCTAATATCCAATGGAAATAGCGGAAGGCCGGATTGTGTATCTCGTTGTTGTGCATGTCGTTCGGTTCTGGGTGATAGTTTCCGGTGATGGAACCCCAGAATTGGTCTAATTCGAGATCAAAATCCTCTTCAGTGGCGGTAAACACAAAAGGTCCGCTAGGGAAGCCTAGGATGTTAGCTAACGTGGTACGGTTGTGCGTTTGGTCTATTCCAAACATTCTAAAGGTTATTAACTCTTTAGTGGATCCAAAGCCATATTCAGGTAAGTAACTTAGGGAGCTAAGGAATTCGAATGTCAGTTCACGGAAGGTAGCAAATCGGGTCTTTAAAGCAGTTTGCTCCCAGCCTAATTGGTAAAATAAGTATTGAATGCTATCTTAGATTCCTAGCTTGTCCATGGTTGGGGTATCGTAGTACAGAGTCGAAGCAAAGTTTCTTTGAGTCAGTGCCTCGAATCTGGCCTGATGAGCTCGTCCTCTAAAAAAAACAGTCGTAACGTCGATGTCGGCCATACTCGTTAGTCGAATAAAACGGAAGAAAAGTAGAATGACTTTTAAAATCCTGGAAAAAATCACATTCACTCAGATCATATTTTTAAGAAATAAAGAGTGATAAAAGAGAAAAATATAAAATAAATATAAATATTTGAAAATAAGATAATAGAAATTTATAGAATATCATAAATTAACAAAAAGAATAGTTTTAATAAGTTTAGAAGGAAAATATGGAAAAAATTTGGGTTGCCTCCCAATCAGCGCTGTCTTTAACGTCAGAAGCCTGGCGATAGCTTGGATATAAGCTATTCGAGAATCTCGAGCAATTTCATATTGCTCACGTGGTCGTTGTGTTCACTTTGATTATAATGTTTCAAACGCTGTCTGTTTACTATAAACGGTGCGTTGATTTGATTCTTGACTTCAACAGCTCCACTCTTAAGGACTTTGATGACCTCAAAAGGTCCAGACCATCTCGATTTTAGTTTTCCAGGGAATAGTTTCAATCTAGAGTTGAATAGGAGCACGATGTCTCCCACTCTGAATTGCTTCCGGATTGAACGTTTATCATGCCATTTCTTGGTCCTTTCTTTGTAGATGCGTGCATTCTCGTACGCGTCTAATCTTAGCTCTTCCAATTCATGAAGGTTCAAGATTCGCTTTTCGCCTGCCGCAGTGTAGTTGAAGTTTAGTGTATTAATAGCCCAGAAGGGTTTATGCTCTAACTCTACCGGCAGATGGCATGATTTTCCGTAGACTAGTTTGAATGGTGTGGGGCCTATCGGTGTCTTAAAGGCGGTCCTATAAGCCCATAAAGCTTTGTTCAGCTTTGAGGACCAATCTTTCTTGGAGGTTGCGACAGTCTTTTCTAAAATTTGCTTTATTTCCCTGTTCGAAACCTCCACTTGTCCACTAGTTTGTGGATGATACGGTGTGGCTACGCGGTGTTTGACTACGTATTTGGAGAGGAGTTTGTCAAAGATTCGCGATATGAAATGCGAACCACCGTCACTAATGACGAGCCTGGGCACACCAAATCTTGGAAAGATTACGTTTTTAAAGAGTTTAACGACTACTCGCGTGTCATTTGTTGGAGCGGCAATGGCCTCTATCCATTTCGATACATAATCGACAGCGACGAGTATATATTTATTTCCAAAAGAAGATGGGAAAGGTCCCATGAAGTCGATTCCCCAGACGTCAAAGATTTCTACTTCCAAGATTCTTCTCTGAGGCATTTCATCGCGTCGTGAGATGTTGCCAGTGCGTTGGCACCGGTCGCATTTTAGTACAGTGATATGGACGTCCTTCCAGAGACTGGGCCATAATAGGCCAGATTGTAGAATTTTAGCGCACGTCTTTGAGGTGCTAGCATGACCACCATATGGTGCTGAATGGCATTGGGTGATGATGTCTTCTATTTCTTCCTCTGGGACACAACGACGGTATAAGTTGTCGGCGCCTCGTCTGAAGAGTAGAGGTTCGTCCCAGTAGTAGTGCTTTAAGTCATGGAAGAATTTCTTCTTTTGTTGATAAGTCAGGTCCGGTGGAAGCACGCCTGTGGCTAGGTAATTAACGATGTCGGCAAACCACGGCAAAGTGGCTTGGGCATAGACAGCTTCCACGGCTTTTTCCAGTTTCGGTTCTTCCGAAGTAGAGTTAGACATATCGCTTTCCAATTTAGCTATCAGACGTTCGTAGGGGAAATCGTCGTTGATAGGCACGGGTTCTTATTTTATGCCCTCTATACGGGATAAGTAATCTGCAACTACGTTCTCGGTCCCCTTCTTATCTTTAATTTCTAAGTCGAACTCTTGTAATAACAGGATCCATCTCAATAATCTGGGTTTGGCGTCCTTTTTGCTTATTAGGTACCTAATGGCAGTGTGGTCTGTGTATATGATTATTTTGGCTCCTACCAAGTAGGAACGAAATTTGTCAAGAGCGAACACGACTGCTAAGAGTTCCTTTTCTGTTGTGGCGTAGTTCATTTGGGCAGGGTCTAATGTTCTACTGGCGTAGTAGATAGCGTGAAGCTTCTTGTCTTTCCTTTGTCCTAGAACTGCGCCTACGGCGTAATCACTCGCATCGCACATGATTTTGAATGGTAGTCGCCAATCTGGGGGTTGCATGATTGGTGTGGTGATAAGTGCTGACTTTAGAGTTTCAAATGCCTCTAAGCATTCTTTGTCGAAGATGAACTCGGCATCTTTCATTAACAAACCTGTAAGAGGTTTTGTGATTTTCGAGAAATCCTTTATTAATCTTCGGTAGAATCCAGCGTGTTCTAAGAAGCTTCGTATTTCTCGTACGGTTTTCGGAGGTTGGAGATCCTTTATGATCTTTATTTTAGCTTTTTCAACTTCGATCCCCTTTTCAGAGATGACGTGTCCTAAAACAATACCTTGTCGGACCATGAAATGGCATTTTTCCCAATTAAGGACAAGGTTCACTTTGGCGCATCTTTTGAGTACCATTTCTAAATTCGACAAGCAGCTTTCGAAGCTTTGTCCGTATACAGAGAAGTCATCCACGAACACTTCCATGATGTCATCTATGAAATCTGCGAAGATTGCCATCATGCATCTTTGAAAGGTTGCTGGAGCATTGCATAGTCCGAACGGCATTCGGCGGTAGGCAAAAGTACCATAAGGACAGGTGAATGTTGTCTTTTCCTGGTCATCGGGGTGAATAAGGATTTGAAAGAATCCCGAATAACCATCTAGATAGCAGAAGTACGAATGTTTCGTTAGTCTTTCCAACATTTGGTCTATGAATGGTAAAGGGAAGTGATCTTTCCGAGTTGCCTTGTTTAGTTTTCTGTAGTCGATACACATCCTGTTTCCGGTCACGACTCTTTGGGTTATCGATTCGCCTTTCGCATTCTTCACTACAGTAACGCCTCCTTTCCTGGGTACTACGTGTACTGGGCTGACCCATTGGCTGTCGGAGATTGGGTATATGATTCCTGCGTCTAGTAGCTTTTTCACCTCGTCTTTGACTACAGTGCTTAGGATCGGGTTTATCCTTCTCTGATGTTCTCTTGAAGTTTTGCAGTCTTCCTCCAGCATGATACGGTGCACACAGATGGAGGGACTTATGCCTTTTAGATCGCTTATATTATAACCTAACGCAGTTGGGTATCTCCTTAGGACTTCTAATAATCGCTCAGTTTCTGATTGTCCTAAATGAGCGTTTACTATTACTAGTCTTTTGAATTCTGTATCTAGGAATTCATACCTGAGAGTTTTGGGTAGCTCTTTAAGTTCTAAAGCTGGGTTTTTCGGACCTGGCATGTGATTTGGAGTGAGTGCTAAGATCTCGCTCAGACTATCATCTTTGTATGGTGCACGCCAGTTGTCGTCTTCATGAATAGCAGGGATCTGGATTTTCATGATTTCAGAATATGTAGTTTCCTCCTTTTCTAATTCTCGTATGCATTCGTCAATTACATCTACTATATAGCATGTGTCATCGATGGTTGGTGCCTTCAAGAATTTAGTAAGGATGAACTCTATCTTTTCTTCTCCTACTTCGAATGTTAGCCTTCCTTTCTTTACGTCTATAATAGCTCCGGCTATAGCTAGGAACGTTCTTCCTAGGATAATTGGGGTAACAAAGTCCTCTTTGATGTCCATGATTATGAAGTCGGTTGGGATATAGAATTGTCCTATGCGTACTGGAACGTTTTCCAGTATACCGACGGGGTATTTGACTGATCGGTCAGCTAATTGTACAGACATTTTAGTTGGTCTTAGTTCTCCCATATTCATCTTTTTGCATATAGATAAAGGCATGACGCTTATACTGGCTCCTAGATCGCATAGAGCTTTGTCTATTATGAACTTTCCTATGACGCAGGGTATGGAGAAACTACCTGGGTCTTTTAGTTTAGGAGGCATGTGGTTTTGAATGATTGCGCTACATTCGGTAGTAAGTGTCACTGTCTCGTTATCCTCTATTTTCCTTTTATTAGACAAGATTTCTTTAAGAAACTTAGCGTATGCCGACATTTGAGTTATCGCTTCTGTGAAAGGAATAATGATGTTTAGTTGTTTCAGAAGTTCAACAAATTTCTTAAATTATCCTGAAGTTTTGGAGTTTATTAATCTTTGAGGATAAGGGATAGGTGGTTTATATGGCGCTGGAGGCACATATGAGTTTTCATCTTTGGCGGCTTTCTGCTCGTCACATTCCTTCTTGTCTGTTTCAGACTCCTTTTCGGTTGGTTTATCGGATTTCTGTTGCATTACTAAATCTTCGTTCCTAGGATCTGTTGGGCCTTCCTATTCTTTTCCACTTCTTAATATAACAACGTTTGCGTGACCTTTCGGATTAGGTTCGGGTTGTCCTGGAAATGTTCCAGCTGGGGCAGCTGCAAAGGCTTGTTGTTGAGCCACTTGTGATATCTGCGTTTCGAGCATTTTGTTGTGGGTGGCTAAAGCGTCTACTTTTCCGGTCAGCTGTTTAATTTGCTCGCTAGTGTGTATGTTTTGATTTAGGAATTCTTTTTTTGTTTGAGCTTGAGTAGCTATGAATTTTTCCATCATCAACTCGAGGTTTGATTTCTTAGGGGCAGTCTGGGCAGCAGCGGCTGGTTTCTGATATCCTGGCGCAGCACCTGGTGCTTGCAAGGCATTATCGTTCTTGTAGGAAAAGTTTGGATGGTTCCTCCATCCTGGGTTATAGGTATTTGCGTAAGGATTTCCTTGAGCGTAATTTACTTGGTTTGGTGGGATTCCGGCCAGCAATGGGCACTCGGGCGCATTATGAGTGGCGATTCCGCATAACTCGCAGTTTGGAGTTACAGCAGCGACGGTTGCAGTTGGGTTAATGGTCAGACTGTCGATTTTCTGTGCTAGAGCATCTACTTTAGCGTTGAACTTTTCAAGGCTGCTGATCTCGTGCATCCCACCTTTCGCTACGGGTTTCTCTGCTGGAATGCGTTCACCTCCCCATTGGCAGTGGTTTTGAGACATGTTTTCGATTAGTTGATAGGCTTCGTCGTACGACTTATCCATAAGTGTACCGCCCACGGCGGCGTCTACCGTTAATCTGGTGTTGTATAGAAGCCCATTATAGAAAGTATGGATCGTCACCCAGTCTTCTAGACCATGGTGAGGACATGTTCTCATCATATCTTTGAACCTTTCCCACGCTTCGTAGAGATATTCAGTATCTTTTTGTCGAAATCCGTTGATTTGGGCTCTAAGCATAGCAGTTTTGCTTGGCGGAAAGTATCTTGCTAAGAAAATGTTCTTCAACTGTTCCCACGTCGTAACGGAGTTGGATGGTAAGGATTGTAACCATGTCCACGCTCTATCTCTAAGAGAGAAAGGGAAAAGACGAAGTCTTATTGCGTCTGGAGTTACTCCATTTGCTTTCACTGTGTCTGCGTATTGCACAAACTTCGTTAAGTGTTCATTTGGATCCTCAGTTGCATTTCCTGAGAATTGATTTTGTTGTACAGCTGACAGCAATGACGGTTTTAGTTCGAAATCAGTTCGATTGATAGCTGGGTAAGCTATGCTACTTAGAGGCTCCATCTGAGAGGGTGTAGCGTATGCCTTCAGCAGTTTGTTCTGAGGTCCTTTATCCATCTTTGCTTCTTCAACAGGAGGATGAGCTAGAAGATCAGGAATGTTGTGTCTTCGTTGATATTCGACGATGCGCCTTCTTAGATGTAAGAAGCGCTCTAGTTCGGCGATTGTAGGTTGTAAGATTTCGCCTTGTGAGGGAGTACTTGGCATACAATCGAAGAACGAGTAGAGGGAGAGAGAATTGTTAACCTAGTCTATACTGTGTAACAAAGGATTACACTATTGACTAAACGGGTCCCCGGCAATGGCGCCAAAAACTTGATCGCGACTTTCTATGTCTAACAAATCTAACTGCAAGTGCACAATCTATCGCGTAGTAATAATAGATATCGATCCCACAGGGACTCGTAATCAATCTAGTATTATCGGGTGTTACGGTGTTTAGCTAGGTCAGTTTGGTTTCAAGTTGAATAATAGTGAAATTCATGCGTAAACTAAAGGGAACTAAAACTTTTACTTAAGATATGAATTTATGAATCGATATGCAATAATTTTGTTCTTCGGGGATTCGACAATTTACTGGCGTATTAAGTGTTTTCAAACTTAGTTTAAGAAGAAAATAGTGATCTAAAGACTTTTGTCTCACGATGGTTGTTGACGCTAGTCGCAACTCTAAGGCGGAATGTATGCTGTCGCTATCCTGTTCGGGGTTAAAGTTACCTTTTGAAAATCTCTAAGTTCTAATCCTTTTTAAAGCGCTTTCGCTGTTTTTAAATCGAATGCCTAGTTTTTACTATCCGGTCCTAGCCGCAGCTGTCGCTTGTTAGTTCGTACCTTAATATGGTTTCCCACTGTCGTGGCAAAACCACCGTAAATAGCTTCTCACTGTCGTGACAAAGGTTTATTTAGAATTTTTGATTAAAAACTAAAACCATAACTGAGTTTTGAAAAGAGAAAGATTACGCCAATTATTATCAAATCTCGTCCGAATTGTTATTACATATCGATTACGGTAATTTAGCTAGACATGGAAAACGAAATGATAATACATAAATAAAAGCAGTAATTAAGAACATACATCATAATGAAAATTGCAATTACGATTAAAATGAAAACCTGGAAATATTCCAATTGGCTTTTGGGCAGATCCTCCACAATGTTGGCAGGATTCTGGTCTTTGTGCCAATTGATCGTACAAGAAAATGGAAAGTACAAAATACCAAAGAATACAGAGAAGGAAAAGAGAAACAAATAACAATATGAAAACGGTAAGGTTGCTCTGAAGATAAATTGGCAGCACTTCGTTGTCTTGAATGCGGCTCCCTTTTTCAGGTCCCAACCTCTTCCTTTTATAGAGAGAGAGTATCTAACGGTTATTCCTTCAGGAAGTGTGTTTGAGGCAGAAAAGTAGGAGTTAGGGGCCACACTTTTGGTCTTTGAGGGGGAATTTTAGCACGTGACTTCATTCTGCACGTTCTGGGTGCATGACGGTCGTCATGGGGGTGTGACGGTCGTCATACGCATGACGAGCGTAACGGCCATGTGACGGTTGTCACATCAGTAAAATTTGTTTCTGTTGTTTTTCTCTTGGTTTTTCATCTGTTTTTCACCTGTTTTTGCTCCTTTTCTTCATATTGCTTTGCTTGGACATGTTCTTCGAATACCTGCATAATACTTAGACAAATAGCATGTAATGTCCTGAATTCGGAGTGAAATCAGTCAAATATTAGTTAAAACACATGTTATTTTATATATACAATTTCGCGTTATCAGCCTCCGGTTGCACAGAAGATTTCTGACACACATCACGCTCTGGTAAAGGCTCTAGAAGTGGAACAAGCATCTTTGTTGCAGCCTCGGGCACTTGATCACCTTCTTTTCTGAGGATGTCCCTTATCCCTTCCATGATTAAACCCACCAGATTTTTTAACTGATGGTTCTCCTCTCTGAGTGCATTCTGATCCAAACGCAACGCTTGCGTGTCTGCAATGAACTGCCCCATCTGGCTCTTGACTTCTCTCAGCTCTGGTTGAAGTTGATCCATGACTTTTTGGGAACTCCTGCAACAAACTAGTGGAGAACAGGAAATAAAACCACAGTTCTGAGGTACCTGTTATGCAAAGATGCCATGCAAAAAGCAAATACACACATACAACAACAAGACAAAGAGAAAACCAAGCCATAAGCACGGAGATAAACACCTCACATGAATATGCAAAACCAACAAAAGCAACATATAAGCACAAATGAGTACAAATATAATGACTTCAGCCAACAAGCCTGGTGATGGTCAAGAAACAATAATGTACAGAAGCTAATCACGTAAGCAAAGAAAACAGATGCGGCAGTCGGCACAGGAAACCTTCTAGCAACTTCCCTCATATTCAACCGAGCCTTCAGTTTGAAACTCTTCAGAACACATACTCTCGGTGGATCCTTCCATAACAAGAACTATTGTGCCCTCATGATAGGGTGAAAGGGAATCATTAATCTGAATAATACCTTGAGGCGTGATGGAAAATTTGTTAGAGTCTAACAGAGTCTGAACTTGGCTCCTAAGCACTTTACAATCGTCTGTTGAATACCCCAGCACCCCAACATGGTACTCACAGCGAGCATTGACATCGAACCTGGAGGGTACGGCAGGATCATTGGATTAGTCTCTTTCGGCACTATCAGCCCACCTTTGACCAAATCTTGCAACAACTGACCGTACGACACCGGTAGCTGAGTAAACTGCCTTTCGGGTTTCCTTGGTTTTCGTCGAGCGTGCTGACGCAGCTGATGACGGTATGACCGTTGGCTTTGAACACTTGAAACGTCTAAAGACTGAACCTGAGATGCCGAAGATTCTGAGATAAGATCATTTCCTTTCTCCCAATCTTCGTAAGAACTCACAACTGACTCATTCTCCTCAACTAAGATGAAGGGAATACCTCTAATCTTCCCATTCTTGAGTCCACTCTCTACATGTTCACCCATTATCACCAAGTCAGCAAAGTTTGACATTCCACCACTGATCAACTTGTCAAAGTAATGGCCCTTCAGAGTACCCAAGAATATATCAATCAACTCTCTGTCACGAAGTGGAGGGTGAACACGAGCAATGAATTCTCTCCATCTCTGCACATATCTTCTGAAGGATTCATTCTCCGCCTGAGATAATTCTTGTAACTGCACGCGACTGGGAGCCATATTGAGATTGTAGTCATACTGCTTCATAAAGGCATTGGATAAATCTGATTATGATCGGACGCAACCACTCTCCAACTGCATATACCAACTCAACGATGCTTCACTCAGACTATCCTGGAAGCAGTGAATTATAAGCTGATCATTGTGAACATGTGAGGTCATTTTCTTACAGAACATCACTAAAAGCTGCTTCAGACAACTATCTCCTTTGAACTTCTCAAAATTTGGCATTTTAAACTTCGGCGGCATCATAAGACCTGGCACCAGACACATGCTCGCAGCACTCAAATCAAAAGTATCCTGACTTATCAAGGCATCAAGCTTTTCCTCCAACAACTGACATTTTCCTATAAATTCAACAGTCTGCGAGTCTTCAACATTAGCCTCTGGAACAACCTTCTGAGAACCTGGCTCAGGGAATGTGAAGCTCTGATAGTTTGTGTCATGAAGAGAAGATGAATCTCTATCTCTGGAAATGGGATGCTTTTCAACAGGAATCGGCACAGGATGAGCTTGAGCAACATTGTTCACTGGAGTCTTCTGAATACCGGCTTGTCCTCTAGTCATAGCTGACATGGCTTCCACGAGTTGACTCAACTAATTCTTCATTAATTCAAACTCTGACCTTGTAACAACCAAATTTTTCTCTCCTGAGTTCATGATCCTTCCAGAAGCTAACTCAAGTCCAATACGAATGTCGGGAAATCAACTGACAAAGCAGACAAAAGACGGGTAAGCTCCGTGTTCCGGCTGAGGATGGATATGCAAAAATGAAATGCAAATGCAAACAATGAAAAATGCAAAATGCTAATGCACAAGGGATCAAGACTGAGGAAGATCAAAGCTCTGCTCCAGCTGTCGCAACTGCGAAAAACCACCGACGGAAAAATAGAAGAGTCGCCACTTTCGTTATTTATCCCAAAGAGAGGGAAAGGAAACGATCGCAAAAACCTAAAGAAAAAGGGAAAGACAAGGTCATCACAACCATGTCTGGATTCGGGAGTCGGTACGCAAGGGGAAGGTATCAGCACCCCTCACGTCCGTCGTACTCGACGGGATCCACGCATTATTGTCTATCTAAAAGGGTGTGTTGATACTATCTAGCTAAAGGCTTAGGGACAAAAAGAAAAAGAAAAGAGAAATGACTTGCCAGAGCATCGCCGCTCTGTGCCTACGTACTCCCTCGTGCAATGGGAAAGTCAGAGTCAACGTAGTTCGACTAACTACGGCTAAAGAAAAGGGGAAGGTTGCTCGCTGAGACATCGTCGTATCGTGCCTACGTACTTTCATCATGTACAAAAGATCAGAGCAAACGTAGTTCAAGCTAAAAGGACCATAGGTTGGTTCAAAAGTTTTTAAGCCCGAGTAAGGTTAACAGATAGTTCTAGCAGTTGGTGTATGCAGCTCGACCATTGGAGACTTAGGCGTTACCGTTTGCGGTAGAACTAAGAGTTAACGACACTCTTGTTATGAAAATATTTTCCTGATTAAGAAACCTAAAGGGTGAAAAAGGTTTGAATTGTTTTTGTGTTTTTTAGAGAATAAGTGTTTTGAATTTGATTTGCAACTCATGTCGCACTACAGACTATGACCTAAGAGCGAATGCATCGTATATCACCCAAAGGGTGTACACTAAACTCTCTAAGTCCTTGAGATGAGGCCCCTCAATTACCATTTCTCAAGTAGCTTAAGGCTCGTAGCGTGCTACACTTGTCATTCCTTATTAAGTGTTTTATGAATGTTTGAACATGATAGGAGAAGAAGGAACACTAATGGGAGGCTAATCAATCCTAAAAGTTATCATGCAAAGTGGACCTAAAGTTGGGATTCAAAGGGGAACTACCTAATGTTATCATGCATAGTTAGGCACCTAATGTCTATCATAGCCTCAAGAGGTTAGAGAACTTATGGGGAACATGGCAACGAACAGCTAAAGAAGAAGAAGAAGAAGAATGCATATGCAAATGAAGATTCACACATAGAATGCACAAGTAGAATGATAGTGGGAGGAAAATAGTGTGGGGAAGTAGCCACCACAAGCTCATCTCAACCAAGCATGCATATGGAAATGCAAGAAAAGAGTAGAAGGAGAAGTGCACAAGAAGAACCCAATCCAACAAAAGCAAATTACACAAAGATGCACCAAAAAGTGGGATGAAATGACCTAAGTCAAACAACATCAACCACACCAAACCAAATGAAAGGTAAAACAAACCTCAAAGCCAAGTGAGGATGGGAGACCAAAGCAGGGCAGCAAGGACCCGATAATAGGTACTCAACCATAAGCATCACTTATCAAACACAAAGAAACACCAAAAGTGTCCTCAAGGATTCATCATTCTAGGTATGCTTCAAATACCTCCAAAGGAGAGACCAAGCCACCTTAAATGACACTCCAAGGTCATTGAACAGAAGGGAGATGAAGAGGAGAAAACTCACAATCAATATCAAAACAAAACAAAAATAATTGCAAGCAAAAGCACAAAGGAAGCAAGCATGTATCACATAGGAGTTCAAGTTGAAAGCACAAAAGGAAAGGCATCAATCAACAAGCTATGCACATGATTTTGACCTAAAAATAAACATGCAGCAAGCTCAACATGTTTAGAATGTGAAACAAGAAGAGTTGAGAGCTTATTGGATCCACAAGGGTCATTTCCAATCAAAACTAGGTCATGCACTTGTGTGAGCTGTCCTATGAGATTACCTAACTTGTAAGTCACTTCAAAAATAGGAAAAAAGCTCAAAAAATATCAAATAAAATACACAAAGAAGCTACACAAGTTGGCAACCATAGCCCAAGAAATCAAGACAAATGTCCTCTCAAAGCACCATCAAAAGAATCAAATCATTTGGATGTACCACTTTGAAATGGGAGAAACAAGTGCAAAAAGAAAAGCCACAAAAGTCAACCCAAAAGTCAACAACCAGGGGCAAAATGGTCCTCTAAAATTGATCAACTCATCATTGAGATGAGGATCAATTTTCAATCATTGGATCAAAAAGGAATGAGAGAAATAAATGCAAACACAAAACATGTTACAATTCAATTCAATAAAAATAACTCCAATACTTAATTCATTTTTTAATTGAAAATAAAACAGAAAAATAAAATAAAAATATCCAAAAAAAAACTAAACATTTCAAAGTTGATAAAAAATATTTTTGGTGAATTTTTGATGTATTAGAGCTATTTTAATTAATTAAAATTGTAAACAGAAAAATAAAATAAAAAACAAAAGAAATAAAATGAAAATGAAAAAATAAAACGTGGCAAATAGCAACAAATAATAGTTCAAAAATGACTTGGGCCTAGTTTGGGGGTGCACATAGCAGCTGCGCCCAAGGCCCACTCAGAAAATCAAACAAAACCACAAATGTAACACCCTTCTAAACCCCGCAAATAATAGATGCATAATCAGAGTAAAAGTTAACATGCATCCATAAAAGGGCATCACACAAAACTTGCACCACATTAAAACAATTTGTCATGCTCATAAACACGTTTCCATTTAACAGCGGATTCATTAATGAAAATCTTTTAAAAGAAACATTTACTTTCATCATATAAAATCAACATCTCTAGGCACTAAGGCCAACATATCATCATCTCAATTATTCCAAATATGAAAACATAACTTAGGTTACATAATGTAATCCTAAAACATAAGCAATCGATCCCCGTGTTACACGACCAGAGCATGACTCGACCCATAAATAATTACTAAACCGCTACACACGTAGCGACCTCGAACTACAAGTAGAACTTCATAAAGGCCTCCAGCAACCTAATCTGCAATGCCTCATAGAGCATTATAAAACAGCAGAAGGGTGAGAAATATTACCATAATAATCAAAGCATAAAATCATGTATATATAGGTATCATATAATTAACTCCCTATTTCTCACCACAATTCAACTCATAGTCATTTACATCGTCACTTATATATATATATATACAACATGAATATTCACCAAACATTTCACATCATGCATACATCCACAATTCCACAATCTTAACATTCACACGTAAGCATCTCTTCATGCACGCTCCATAAGTATTCAACAAACATCTCATCATTCACACATAAGCATCTCTTCATGCATATGTCATATATTAATTTGACTCAACAACTCAATGCAACTCATGCAATGCGGTACCGACTCTCGTTATCTTTTTTCGGTTTTTACATTAAACCGGGTCCACACTTCTAGACCGATAACCACAAAGGCCCGTCCTCTAAGCCTTCAAACCCACACTTCTAGGTTTGGGACAAGCCACTAGTTTCCACGAAACTAACAGACATTGCCTCTTGACTAAATGATGCATGTACAATCAACCACAACAAATGCACTTAAGACCGACATCTTAATCTCATGCATTCGAATAATTCATCACTTCAAGAATTACATTATGATTGCACACACAACATATTCACATAACATTCATCGATGTATTCATAATTCAACACTATCACCACATTATCACTCACAATGCACACATATCCACGATATGTTCTCATGCATTCTTCACAGTTATCAAACAATGCACACATATCCACGATATGTTCTCATGCATCATTCACATTTAATCACATACATACAATATGCATTTACAACATCTATCAAGCAATGCACACATGTCCACGACATGTTCTCATGCATTCCATTCATACCAACGTATACAAACAATATACATTCAAAATTCAATATCATCACCATATTATCAACAATGCACGCATATCCACAATATGTTCTCATGCATTTTCAAGTAATTCATCATACAAGAATTTCATCATGCTTACACGCATAGCACATTTTCCACACTATGCACATATATTCATAATACATTCTCATGCATTATTCTCTTACAATCACAATCCAATACAACATCATATTTATCAAACGATGCACGCATATCCATCAATATGCTCTCATGCATTCCTCATGTATCTTAACATACAATCGCATATAAACAATATGCATCCACAACACATTTTTCATAGTATGTTTATTCTTTATCTCATGCCATCTCATACAAGGTATACACATCACAATACCATTTATACAATTATAAGTCATGCACACATATCCACAATGTTCTCATGCATACTTATTACATAATTGTACACAACAATCAAACATTCACAAACTCATCAATTAATACACACATAATCATCATTATGTTCTCATGTATTTTAACCGATTACAATTAATCATTCATATCACAACTCTAGGATTCACGCCCGAAGGCTACCCACAACACATGTTATCATAATAGTTCACATACTCATTCATAACATAGAAGTATTAACCAATGCGAATCAACCAAACAATCACCACATGAGCAACACAGCAAAAGAAAAATGCTGTCACATTCACCTTCATTCGCCTGGCGAACCCTCGCAGCGAACCTTCGCCTGGCCTTCGCCTGGTGAACTCTCTCAGCAAACACTCGCTAGGCTTCACCTGGCGAGACTTCCCAGCGAGCCCAAGTCAGTAGCTACTGACTTCATTCGCCACCATTCGCCAGCACCTTCGCCGGGAAAACCTTCGCTATCCACCTTCGCTTGGCGAACTCGCCAGCGAAGTCCACTAGAACTTAAACTTAATTACTCGCCAGCATTCGCTAGGCTTCGCCTGGCGAAGCTTCGCCTTCGCTCGCCTGGCGAGAGCCAGCGAACCTGCGCAGAACAGAATCCATTTTGTCTCTCCTTCATCAATCCATCATCAACCAAACCTCAAACACCCAAATCAGTACAAATAGCATCAATACATGTTACCCGACTATTCTACGGTGTTATTACTCAGTTCCAATCGATTAAATCATCAATCTACCGATTAATCCAACATTTGCCCTAATTGGAAAGTGATGAAAAACTCTACCAAAACCCCAACCCAACATACATAACATCATACAATGATCAAATAGAAACATTTCTCACCCTTACCTCGATTAATCGGAGCTTCGAAATCAGTTCTTGAAGATTCTCCAAGCTTTTCCCTTTTCCTCTTCTTCTTCCTTTCTCTTCTTTTTCTTTTCTATCTTTCTCTTTCTCTCCAATTCCCTTTTTATATTCTTCTATTTCTTTTCCTTCCTCTCTATTATTTTCTTTCCATTCTATTTCCTTCTCAATTCTCTACTACAAATCCCAATTAATAAAAATTAATTCCAACATTAATAAAAATCCCACTAAATCAATTAATTACCATAATTAATTAATTAATTAATGAAATTTGGGCTGTTACAACTCTCCCCCACTTAGGAATTTTCGTCCTCGAAAATGTTACCTGATCCAAACAACTCTGGATACGACTCTCGCATTCCAATTCTTCCAAATCCAATTCTCCCATAACTACTTCCACCAAAGGAATCTCTATACTTCGAAGTTGTTTCTTATCAACAACTAGAACTAGCCACGCCTCCGAAGTCAAGTCCTCTCTCACTTGTACACTATCCACCTGAATCAATGTACCTCTTCAACTTAGACATATGAACACCTCATGCAATCCTCTCAAGCGACAGCGGTAAAACAGTTTAACATGCTATCCGCCTCACACTCCTGCTGCGCTACTCTGATACAGATCAACAAAACACAGGGTGCTCACGAGACTTCAAGCTCGACCAACACCAATTACTACCATAACTCTCAAAACACGGCCTTACTTGGATTCTTTGATTGTTTCCATCGTCCCTTGCACGGTCTTTGATCCGAGTACAACACTCCCGTTGGACATGCAACAACACCAAGGAGTCATACCCTCTTACCCAACGAACTTCATACGATGTTGTTTCCGATACGAAATGGCAACAGTTATTGTAGGCAACTCCATCAACGACAATTAACTACCTTTAGATCCATCTTGGTCCAACACACAAGCTCTCAAAGATTCCTCTTCATACTGGATAGTTTTCTTCGTTTGTCCATGCCATTCACGGACGCTAATCAGAGTTCATCTTCAACATGGCACCCAACCGCTTTCGCAATCTTTCCCATAATCTTAACGAAAAACTTGAGTTCCCATCTAACAGAATGATTCATCTTCACTGGTAGGCAACGAGTTACTCTTGTTAATCCATCCTTAACTGCCCAAATCGGATCATACTTCCTCAAATTCATCAGAAAACTCGGCACAAAGCCCATGGGAATACTATCCCATCCCACTCGAAATACTCAACAGTTGTATCAGATCCAACCATCTCTAATGTCCACACTTCAATTCCCAGCAAGTCTAATCAACATATACAAACTCAATCAATTCCTTCTCCATCTATGGCTATCCAAAACTATTTCTCAAATTCGGTCGCATCTTCCTAGTACCTGCACGGATACTCCATCTTTCTCGATGTACTTCTCCCTGAGTACTCTTATCCAACTCACACTATTCAGAATACACACTTCATCACGACATCTCACAATACCATTTCCCTTAATCCGAAAGTAAGCCCTCTGACTTTTATCCATTAAATTCAATTAATCTATCAACTCAACTCAGAATTCCGATTTCCTCGAACCTCATCAGAATACCAAAAGTCAATCTCAACATCCAAGGCTCAACTCCATAAGAAGTCTCTTCACAGGCCGAACTCATATCTGAATTTGCTTAATCAGTTCTAACTTCCTTACCATCTTCATTAGTGTATACCAAAGTTCCCGATTCGATATCTTAGCTACCACTTGGTCTCATCCGAATGGTAATTTAACCAAAACCATACCCCTTCAGGAGTTCCAATTACTTCTCTTTCTCATATTTGACTCTCTTTCAAATAAAATAAATACCTTAAGGTCAGTAACCATCTCAAATCTCAACTAAACAATTGAGGCTTCCAAACTCCGGTACAAACACACAACAGCAACCCACTCCAAATTACTTGTCAGATAATCCCTCTCTGTACTTTATATTGCCTTCAAGCATAACCAACACTCATTAATGTTGTACTTAACACATCTCTTAATCATATCAACAAAGTATCTCAAAACACAACGACAATCCTGTCGGACTTGGCAAAACCAATACACGAACTGTTGACAGCTTTCTCGAAACTCTTTGAACTTTCTTCACAGTAGTACATCACTGCCTCTTCCCCAATACTAATAACTCAAGTTCCCGACGCTCAACATGAACCCCTATACTCTCCGAACATATCCAACACCATCGGTTACATAACCATTGACTCTCTCAATCAAGTGTGGAAAAATCATTATATCAAACGGACACTCAGCTGTGAACTTACGGTGATAACACAAACCGCACTCTCCGCGCTTACCATAACATCCAAACATTTTTCGCCAATAAATACTTAATTCCATGTCACTACTTTCCCATCACATAGAGCACTGTAATATCTTCCAACGCTTCTAATCTTGCGTCATTCCGAATTACGGTTTTCCGTTACGACAAAATTACGGAAACAACCCTTCCACACTTAAAGGTCATCCAATACCTCTCCAACTCTTGAAATGCTTAAGGGTCCAATTATACCAACCATGTATTCCACATCTCATTTCCTTTAGTAATCACTAGAAGTCATTATTCACCCTTATACTCAACTCCACAATCTGTTGCCGTAGCACACACACCAGACATAATTCTCGACACTACTCAATCAATTTAATTCTTCGACTGTCCAAACAGATATAATTAGTCGGCAAAACCGCCATCTTCCCACTTTCATTAGCACCCCGAATTCCCATCAAAATTAACCATCTCCTCACTGTCTCATGCCGACTCCTCAACACACTTCTTAAGCACCTGGCTTAGCTCCAAACAATTCTCTGCTCACGCCACCTAAGCTTGCAAGACACGTCCATCCCATCCAACAGAACTCCAACTACTATCAACAAGAGATTAAGGGTGATCAGTTCCTCAATTTGTCAATAGGCAGCTGAAAATCATGATGGAGTATAGACTATCTTTACCAAACCACAAGAGTGTTAACCACCCACTGAGCTACAACTTCTACCCTTGCAGCATCTTGGAGAAGCACAATTTCTCCCCCACTTAGATCATTCCCACTTCTCCAGACAAGGTTAAGCAACAACATGTATCGACAGTGTTTTCACACACATGTCGCATACAAGGGAACAAATAACATTAGACAACTTGGCCGGACGGACCGACCTGCTCTGATACCACTAAATGTAACACCCTTCTAAACCCCGCAAATAATAGATGCATAATCAGAGTAAAAGTTAACATGCATCCATAAAAGGGCATCACACAAAACTTGCACCACATTAAAACAATTTGTCATGCTCATAAACACCTTTCCATTTAACAGCGGATTCATTAATGAAAATATTTTAAAAGAAACATCTACTTTCATCATATAAAATCAACATCTCTAGGCACTAAGGCCAACATATCATCATCTCAATTATTCCAAATATGAAAACATAACTTAGGTTACATAATGTAATCCTAAAACATAAGCAATCGATCCCCGTGTTACACGACCAGAGCATGACTCGACCCATAAATAATTACTAAACCGCTACACACGTAGCGACCTCGAACTACAAGCAGAACTTCATAAAGGCCTCCAGCAACCTAATCTGCAATGCCTCATAGAGCATTATAAAACAGCAGAAGGGTGAGAAATATTACCATAATAATCAAAGCATAAAATCATGTATATATAGGTATCATATAATTAACTCCCTATTTCTCACCACAATTCAACTCATAGTCATTTACATCGTCACTTATATATATATACAACATGAATATTCACCAAACATTTCACATCATGCATACATCCACAATTCCACAATCTTAACATTCACACGTAAGCATCTCTTCATGCACGCTCCATGAGTATTCAACAAACATCTCATCATTCACACATAAGCATCTCTTCATGCATATGTCATATATTAATGTGACTCAACAACTCAATGCAACTCATGCAATGCGGTACCGACTCTCGTTATCTTTTTTCGGTTTTTACATTAAACCGGGTCCACACTTCTAGACCGATAACCCGTTATCTTTTTTTCGGTTTTTTTTACATTAAACCGGGTCCACACTTCTAGACCGATAACCACAAAGGCCCGTCCTCTAAGCCTTCAAACCCACACTTCTAGGTTTGGGACAAGCCACTAGTTTCCACGAAACTAACAGACATTGCCTCTTGACTAAATGATGCATGTACAATCAACCACAAAAAATGCACTTAAGACCGACATCTTAATCTCATGCATTCGAATAATTCATCACTTCAAGAATTACATTATGATTGCACACACAACATATTCACATAACATTCATCGATGTATTCATAATTCAACACTATCACCACATTATCACTCACAATGCACACATATCCACGATATGTTCTCATGCATTCTTCACAGTTATCAAACAATGCACACATATCCACGATATGTTCTCATGCATCATTCACATTTAATCACATACATACAATATGCATTTACAACATCTATCAAGCAATGCACACATGTCCACGACATGTTCTCATGCATTCCATTCATACCACCGTATACAAACAATATACATTCAAAATTCAATATCATCACCATATTATCAACGATGCACGCATATCCACAATATGTTCTCATGCATTTTCAAGTAATTCATCATACAAGAATTTCATCATGCTTACACGCATAGCACATTTTCCACACTGTGCACATATATTCATAATACATTCTCATGCATTATTCTCTTACAATCACAATCCAATACAACATCATATTTATCAAATGATGCACGTATATCCGTCAATATGCTCTCATGCATTCCTCATGTATCTTAACATACAATCGCATATAAACAATATGCATCCACAACACATTTTTCATAGTATGTTTATTCTTTATCTCATGCCATCTCATACAAGGTATACACATCACAATACCATTTATACAATTATAAGTCATGCACACATATCCACAATGTTCTCATGCATACTTATTACATAATTGTACACAACAATCAAACATTCACAAACTCATCAATTAATACACACATAATCATCATTATGTTCTCATGTATTTTAACCGATTACAATTAATCATTCATATCACAACTCTAGGATTCACGCCCGAAGGCTACCCACAGCACATGTTATCATAATAGTTCACATACTCATTTATAACATAGAAGTATTAACCTATGCGAATCAACCAAACAATCACCACATGAGCAACACAGCAAAAGAAAAATGATGTCACATTCGCCTTCATTTGCCTGGCGAACCCTCGCAGCGAACCTTCGCCTGGCCTTCGCCTGGCGAACTCTCTCAGCGAACACTCGCTAGGCTTCGCCTGGCGAGACTTCCCAGCGAGCCCAAGTCAGTAGCTACTGACTTCATTCGCCACCATTCGCCAGCACCTTCGCCGAGAGAACCTTCGCTATCCACCTTCGCTTGGCGAACTCGCCAGCGAAGTCCACTGGAACTTAAACTTAATTACTCGCCAGCATTCGCTAGGCTTCGCCTGGCGAAGCTTCGCCTTCGCTCGCCTGGCGAGAGCCAGCGAACCTGCGCAGAACAGAATCCATTCTGTCTCTCCTTCATCAATCCATCATCAACCAAACCTTAAACACCCAAATCAGTACAAATAGCATCAATACATGTTACCCGACTATTCTACGGTGTTATTACTCAGTTCCAACCGATTAAATCATCAATCTACCGATTAATCCAACATTTGCCCTAATTGGAAAGTGATGAAAAACTCTACCAAAACCCCAACCCAACATACATAACATCATACAATGATCAAATAGAAACATTTCTCACCCTTACCTCGATTAATCGGAGCTTCGAAATCGGTTCTTGAAGATTCTCCAAGCTTTTCCCTTTTCCTCTTCTTCTTCCTTTCTCTTCTTTTTCTTTTCTATCTTTCTCTTTCTCTCCAATTCCCTTTTTATATTCTTCTATTTCTTTTCCTTCCTCTCTATTATTTTCTTTCCATTCTATTTCCTTCTCAATTCTCTACTACAAATCCCAATTAATAAAAATTAATTCCAACATTAATAAAAATCCCACTAAATCAATTAATTACCATAATTAATTAATTAATTAATGAAATTTGGGCTGTTACAACAAAAACCTGGGAATTGGGTGCAACGAGTCAAACAAAATGTATCATGGGGACTCAATCAGAGACCTCTGATCAAAAAGTAAGCCATCAAGTGGCTGTAAGCGCGCCAGCGAATAAATGAGGAATTAAAATGGATCATGTGGAATCAGTCAATAATAGACCACCACAGGTCTTAATCTGCACCGTTGAATTCAAAAGTATTCACATCAAGCGAACCTGGGCGTGACAACTCATCATCCCCTACCTCCAGAAACTCTAAAACACACACACCGGCCAGAGAACACTATTCATCATCTTCTCCAGCCAAGCTCCATCGTGAACAGAACCAGCAACAACACATACATCAAAACTCAACCATTCTGGACAAAAATTATATCAAAAATTATCTAGAGATTACGAGGATCTCATTTCTGGCCTCAAAAACCATTAATCATGCGTGAAACTCCAAACTTGAAGCCAACAAGCTTGAACATCAAAATCCAAAAGTTCATCAAAACCTCTCTAATTTGATTTAAAACTCATCTAGAAGTCACGTAGGTTATAGATCAAGTGTCAAACAAGCAAGATCATGCATAAACAAGCCAAAACAGATTCAAACATTTTCAAGCGTCATCCAACAATCACAACCAATGCCAGTTTGTTTTACATCTTAATGATCTACATTGATTCTACGTCTCAAATATGCCAAAATGGCAGTGAATTGATGCTTATCAAGAGTGTAAAGTTGAATTTCAATTACTTAGTGGAGAACTTCCACTGAGCCTTTAAATGGAGCTCAAGCTTGAATTTAATTGCCCAGAATCGTTCACTGATCTCCAATAAAACTTTCTCAATTCACAAATTCTCTTGAAATAACCTCAATCTCCAAATTTGAAATTTGAATTTCCACCGCTTTTTTAAAACTGAACTTGATCGATTTGGCTCCAATTTCAACTTCTGATGAATTGTGAATGTTCAAAACCTTATATGCAATGGATCTTGATGATATTTGAGCCCAAACTCAGCCTCTAACAGCCCATACCAAAATCCAAGGAATTGAGTTTTTGAAGCTTTCATGTACACGAAAATTGCACTAAATTGGCTTCAAAATGGTTGAAACAGCTTGTTGGTACCACATGGAGTATGAATGGTCAGGATTAGAGCCTTAATTGATCTCAATGGCTCATGTTGGTTGTGTAACTTCATAGTGAAGAAACCTTGAAAATGGCTCATTTGAACACCTCAAATTCAAATTGTAAAATTGCCAAAGTGTTTATAATGTTGTTTGCACTCAAAAAATGCACTTATTTGCAACAAAATGTTCAAAAGTGAATTAATTCTCATTTTCCCTTTTTAAACCTTCTTCCATGAAAATTCTCATATTCAATCCTCAAACCAAACCAATTCCATGACTTCTTAATGCTTGACTAAGCAAATAACACCATTTGGAGCAAGTTTTATGTTCGAAAAATCTTCATTTGAAGTTCGCAAGTTGGTGAAATGGACCTATAATTTTATGACCTATAATCTTTCTTTCCCAAAATACCCCTAACTTGTAAACCTCATAACTTTAGTTCTACAAATCAGATGAAAGACTTCTAGTACATTTTTGAAAGCTATGACCAAGACCTACGACTTTCATGTTGGCCAAAAGTTGAGGAGAAACATCCTTCTAGGTCAAATATGGCTTGGAAGTTGGTTGACTTTTGTTGACCAAAATCACATTCCTTTGATGACTTGTAACTTGTATGGATCATAACTTGAGTTCTATAAATCCAATCAAGGAGTTCTAGTATTCAAATTAAAGCTAAGAACATGCTCTACAAGTTCCATGTTGGTCAAAAGTTGAGATGAAACTTGTATGTTGAGATAGGTGGTCTTGAAGTTAGGCACCAAATAGGGGATTTTACCTTGAGAACCCTAATTTAATAACTTCTCACACACTTGATCCTTGATGAATTGAACTTGAAATGATATTTCATATACCTTAACACAACATCCCATGACCATAGAGACTTTGAATTGAGTTTTAATCTCCTTCAATTGCACAGTTGACTGAGGATTAGCCAGATGAAACCATAATTGCAACACCTTCAACTGTAACCTTTCACACTTAGCACAAACACTTAGATGAGCTCCACAATGACTCTCAAGGCACTCAGTGAGCTCTCTCAACATCTTATACCCATAACCATGAATTCACAATGTAACAGCCCAAATTTCATTAAATAATTAATTGTAGTAATTAATTGATTTAGTGGGATTTTATGTTAATGTTGGAATTAATTTTATTAATTGGTATGGATAGAAAATTAAGAAGGAAATTGGAAGGAAAGAAAATAAAAGGAATATATAAGAGAGAAAGAAAAGAAAGGAAAGATAGAAACATTTGGAAAGAAAGAGGAAAGAAGAAGAAAGAAGAGAAAGAGAGGAGAAGAAGAGGAAAAGTGGAAATCATCAAGAACCAACATCAAAGCTCCGATTAATCGAGGTAAGGGTGAGAAATGTTTCTATTTGATCATTGCATGATGTTATGTATGTTGGGTTGGGGTTTTGGTAGAGTTTCCATCCTTTTTCATTTAGGGCAAAAGTTGGAATAATCGGTAGATTGATGATTTAATCGGTTGAAACTGAGCAATAATACCGTAGAATAGACGGGTAACATGTATTGATGCTGTTTATACTGATTTGGATGTGTAAGAGAGGGTTGATGATGGATTGGTGAAGGAAAAGACAGAATAGGGTTCTGTTCTGCGCAGGTTTGCTGGCTCTCGCCAGGCGAGCGAAGGCGAAGCTTCGCCAGGCGAAACCTAGCGAATGCTGGCGAATAATTATGATTAAGTCCCAGTGGACTTCGCTGGCGAGTTCGCCAGGCGAAGTTGGATAGCGAAGGTTCGCCCAGCGAAGGTGCTGGAGAATGGTGGCGAATGAAGTCAGTAGCTACTGACTTGGGCTCGCTGGGAAGTCTCGCCAGGCGAAGCCTAGCGAGTGTTCGCTGAGAGAGTTCGCCAGGCGAAGGTTCGCTGCAGGGTCTCGCCAGGCGAATGTGGGCGAGTTTGACAACATTTTTCTTTTGCTGTGTTGATCATGTGGAGATGGTTTGGTTGTTTCACATAGGTGAATACCTTATGATATGAATATAGATATGATCTATTGTGATAATGTGCGCTGTGGGTAGCCTACGGGCGTGAATCCTAGAATTGTGATTCAAAGGTTAATTGCATTAAGTATAAATACATGTGAACATAATAAGTGATTATGTGTGTATTAATTAATGAATTTGCGAATGCTCGATGTGTATACAATCATGTAATAAGTATGCATGAGAACATTTTGAATATGTGTGCATAACTTATAATTGTATGATTGGTATTGCGATGTGAATACCTTGATTGTTGTGTAAATGCATGGGAACATATGTGATATGTGTGCATTGATGTTGAGTATGATGATGATGTGTGAAATGAATTCATTGATAAATGTTTGATATATGTTGTATGTGCAATCATGATGAAATTCTCGAAGGGGTGAATTATTCGAATGCATGAGATTAAGATGTCGGTCTTAAGTGCATTTGTTGTGGTTGATTGTACATGCATCATTTAGTCAAGAGGCAATGTCTGTTAGTTTCGTGGAAACTAGTGGCTTGTCCCAAACCTAGAAGTGTGGGTTTGAAGGCTTAAAGGACGGGCCTTTGTGGTTATCGGTCTAGAAGTGTGGACCCAGTTTAATGTAAAAACTGAAAAAAGATAACGAGTTATCGGTCTAGAAGTGTGGACCCGGTTTAATGTAAAAACTGAAAAAAGATAACGAGAGTCGGTACCGCATTGCATGAGTTGCATTGAGTTGTTGAGTCACATTAATATATGACATATGCATGAAGTGCTGCTTATGTGTGAATGATGAGATTGTGAAATGGTGAGAATATGCATGATGTGGAAATGTTGTACAATATTCGTGTGGTTATTATATGTGTGGCAAATATATATATAACTAAGAAACTGAAGTGTGGTGAGAAATGTGAATATGTGTTATATGACTACCTATATATATATATATATATAATCTTATGCTTTGATTATTATGGTTATATTTCTCACCCTTCTGCTATTTTATAATGCTCTACGAGGCATTGCAGATTGGGATGCTGGAGTCCTTTTGTGAAGATTAGTCTTCATTCTTTTGAGTCTGCTGCTCTGATATGTAACACCGGGTAGTTAGACTAGTATAGTCATTCTTTTGTGATACATTGCGATGTATCAGCTGATGTGGTTTTGTAATCTAACTGATATGATATATTAATTTGGATTAACTTGTGTGTACTTGGATTAATATTTTGAAAACGATTAAATGATTTTATCTTCCGCTTAAATTGAAAATGTTACATATTTTATGGAGCAAGTGTTTTATTGTTAAGGTTGTGACATTCTTCCTTTATACCTTATTCTGAAAACTATTACTCTGATAAATTTGTATATGCTTAACTGTTCTTTATGCATTTATTTGGGGTATAGAAGGGGGTGTTACAATAGTGGTATCAGAGCAGGTCGGTCCGTCCGGCCAAGTTGTTAGAGTGTTTTCTTCCTGTGTGTTATTGATATGCGTGTGTTGCATTATCAATATTGGTTGTTCTTACGTGGTTCTGTGGTTGGAATTAGTAAGATGGTTGCAGGAAGGAACGACGAAGCGATTGCAGAGGCATTGACGAGATTGGCGGGGGCAATTGGGCAGAATCCTCCGGCCAATGTGAATGTGAGGAATCATGCTGATGATGGATTCCGTGCTTTGGGGAAATTCCAAAAGAATAACCCTCCGGTCTTCAAGGGAACTCATGAACCGGACAAGGCACAAATTTGGTTGAAAGCTGTGGAAAAGATTTTTCGAGTTATGAATTGCTCGGATGCACAGAAGGTGCAGTTCGGGACTCATATGCTCGAAGAAGAAGCTGAAGATTGGTGGGGTAATACTCGCCAAAGATTTGAGGAAGATGATATTGTGATTACGTGGGGTTTGTTTAGAGAAACCTTTCTGGAGAAGTATTTTCCAGGGGATGTGCGGGGGAAGAAAGAGATCGAATTTCTTGAGTTGAAGCAAGGTAATTCGACGGTCGCTGAGTATGCGGCGAAATTTGAGGAGTTGATCAAATTTTGTCCTCACTATAATACTGGTAATGCTGAGAGGTCTAAGTGCCTCAAGTTTGTGAACGGTTTGAGACCCGAGATTAGACAAGCTATTGGATATCAGGAAATCAGGCGGTTTTCTGAGTTAGTTAACAAGAGCAGAATTTATGACGAAGACAGTAGGGCTAGGTCTAGCCACTACAAGAGCCTAAGTGATAAGAAAGGAAAAGGTCAATTCAGAGGAAAACCTTATGTGACTCCTGCAGACAAAGGGAAGCAGAGAATGGGTTATGGCAAGAAGCCAAGTGGGGGAGTTTCTACCCAGGTTAGGTGTTATACTTGTGGTGAAGCGGGGCATCGTGCTCCGGAGTGCAAAAGTGTTGAACAGAGGTGTTTTAAGTGTGGCAAGCCAGGCCACAAGGCTCTAGAGTGTAGAAGCGGTGCGGGTGTTACTTGCTATAACTGTGGTGAGCAAGGGCACATCAGTACCAAGTGCGATAAGCCGAAGAAGAATCAAGGGAGCGGGAAAGTGTTCGCTCTATCTGGATCTGAGACTGCTAGCGACGATCGATTGATCCGAGGTACGTGCTTCATTAATGGTATACCTTTGATCGCTATAATTGATACCGGAGCTATGCATTCTTTCATTTCTTTGGATTGTGTTAGGAGGTTGAATCTTGAGTTGTCTGTGATTGGTGGCGGTATGGTTATTGATACTCCTGCTATGGGTTCGGTAACTACACCGTATGTTTTCTTGAATTGCCCGTTGAGTATTTTCGGTAGAGATTTTGGGATTGATTTAGTGTGTCTTCATTTAGATCAACTTGATGTCATTCTTGGAATGAATTGGTTAAAATTCAATCGTGTGTATATTAACTGTTTTGACAAAACGGTTATTTTTCCCGATTCGGATGTTGAAAGGGATTTGTTTATGACGAGGAAACAAGTGAAGGAATCGGTGCATGATGGGGCTACGGTATTCATGCTTATGGCAACTATGAGAATCGGTGGAAGTGAAAATATTGAGGCTTTTCCCATTGTTAGAGATTTTCCGGAAGTATTCCCTGAAGAGATAAAGGATTTATCGCCGGAGCTAGAAGTGGAGTTTTCGATAGATTTGATTCCTGGAACTAGTCCGATATCGATGGCTCCTTATCGTATGTCGGCATCGGAATTGAAAGAGTTGAAGAGTCAACTTGAGGATTTGCTCGAGAAGAGGTTTATTCGCCCGAGTGTGTCGCCGTGGGGTGCACCGGTGTTGTTGGTTAAGAAGAAAGAGGGTTCTATGAGGCTCTGTGTGGATTACAGACAGCTGAACAAGGTGAATATTAAGAATAAGTATCCACTTCCAAGGATCGATGATTTGATGGATCAGTTGGTTGGTGCAAGCGTGTTTAGCAAGATTGATTTGAGATCTGGGTATCATCAGATCCGTGTGAAAGCTGAGGATATTCAGAAGACGGCCTTTCGGACGAGGTATGGACACTATGAGTATTCCGTGATGCCATTTGGTGTGACTAATGCACCAGGTGTATTTATGGAGTACATGAATAGGATTTTCCATCCTTATTTGGATAATTTTGTGGTGGTGTTTATCGACGACATCTTGGTTTATTCGAAGAGCGAAGGAGAGCATGCCAAGCATTTGAAGATTGTGTTATATGTGCTGAGAGAGAAGCAGTTGTTCGCGAAGCTTTCTAAGTGTGAGTTTTGGTTGAAGGAAGTTAGCTTCCTTGGTCATGTGATCTCGAGTAGTGGTATTGCGGTCGATCCGTCGAAGGTTGAAGCGGTGTCGCAATGGGAGACTCCGAAGTCAGTTTTTGAGATCAGAAGTTTTCTTGGCTTAGCCGGTTATTATCGGAAGTTTATTGAAGGATTTGCTAAGTTATCGTTGCCGTTGACGCAGTTGACTAGGAAAGGTCAAGCCTTTGTTTGGGACGCCAAGTGTGAAGCGAGTTTTCAAGAACTTAAGCAAAGGTTGAGAGCAGCTCCTGTTTTGATCCTGCCAAATCCAGAAGAACCATTCGTTGTATATTGTGATGCTTCTTTGATGGGTTTAGGAGGTGTGTTGATGCAGAATAACCAAGTTGTAGCTTATGCTTCGAGGCAACTCAAAGTGCATGAGAAGAATTATCCGACGCATGACTTAGAGTTGGCCGCCGTTGTGTTCGTGTTGAAACTTTGGAGGCATTATTTATTTGGCGCAAGATTTGAAGTGTTTAGTGACCACAAGAGTTTGAGATATCTTTTTGATCAAAAGGAATTGAATGCGAGACAAAGAAGATGGCTTGAACTTTTGAAGGATTTTGATTTTGGCTTGAACTACCATCCGGGTAAAGCGAATGTAGTAGCGGATGCATTGAGTCGGAAATCATTGCATATGTCGGCATTGATGGTGAAAGAGTTGGAATTGATTGAGCAATTTCGGGATTTGAGTTTGGTATGTGAGAGGACTTCTTTTGGATTTAATTTGGGTATGTTAAAGCTTACAAGTGGTATTTTGGATGAAATTCGAGAAGGACAGAAATCGGATTTGAGCTTAGTTGATCGATTGACTTTAATCAACCAAGGCCAAGGTGGTGATTTTCGGATTGATGAGAATGGTATTATGAGATGTCGAGATCGAATTTGTGTTCCGAACATGGTTGAGCTTAAGAAGAGCATCCTTGAGGAAGGACATCGTAGCGGATTGAGTATTCATCCGGGCGCTACTAAGATGTATCAGGATTTGAGGAAAGTATTTTGGTGGCCTAGTATGAAGAAGGATATCGCGGAATTTGTATATTCTTGTTTGACTTGCCAGAAGTCAAAGATTGAGCATCAGAAGCCATCGGGTTTGATGAAGCCGTTGTTTATTCCTGATTGGAAATGGGATAGTATCTCCATGGATTTTGTATCGGGTTTGTCGAGGACGCCGAGTAATTTTGAGGCTATTTGGGTTATCGTGGATAGGTTTACTAAATCTTCTCACTTTATTCCTATGCGTATGGATTACCCTTTGGAGAAGTTGGCTAAGTTGTATATTGAGAGGATTGTGTGTCTGCATGGTATTCCGTCGAGTATTATTTCGGATAGAGATCCGCGGTTTACTTCGAGATTTTGGGAGAGCTTGCAGAGTGCTTTGGGTACTAAGTTGCGTTTGAGTTCAGCGTATCATCCTCAGACAGATGGTCAGACGGAGAGGACGATTCAGTCGCTTGAAGATCTTTTGAGAGCTTGTGTATTGGAAAAAGGAGGAGCTTGGGATAGCTACTTGCCTTTGATTGAGTTTACCTACAACAACAGTTTCCATTCGAGTATTGGTATGGCACCATTTGAGGCGTTGTATGGTAGGCGGTGTAGGACACCATTGTGTTGGTTCGAGTCCGGAGAGAGTTCTGTTGTTGGACCCGAGTTAGTTCAACAGACTACTGATAAGATCAAGATGATTCAAGAGAAGATGAGAATTACTCAGAGTCGTCAGAAGAGTTATTATGACAAGAGGAGGAAGGCACTTGAATTTCAAGAGGGAGATCATGTGTTTCTTCGAGTCACTCCGATGACAGGCGTTGGTAGGGCACTGAAGTCGCGCAAGTTATCGCCGCGTTTCATTGGTCCTTATCAGATTTTGCAGAGGATAGGATAAGTGTCCTATCGTGTGGCTTTACCACCGTCGCTTGCTAATCTTCATGACGTATTCCATGTATCTCAGTTGAGGAAATACATTGCGGATCCGTCTCATGTAGTCCAAGTAGATGATGTGCAGGTGAGAGATAACCTGACTGTTGAGACATCACCTATGCAGATAGAGGATCGGAAATTGAAGCAGCTTTGAGGTAAAGAGATTGCTTTAGTGAAGGTCGCTTGGGGAGGACCGGCTGGTGGAAATGTTACTTGGGAACTTGAGAGTCAGATGAAGGAGTCTTATCCAGAACTGTTTGAATCAGGTAACATTTTCGAGGGCGAAAATTCCTAAGTGGGGGAGGGTTGTAACAGCCCAAATTTCATTAAATAATTAATTGTAGTAATTAATTGATTTAGTGGGATTTTATGTTAATGTTGGAATTAATTTTATTAATTGGTATGGATAGAAAATTAAGAAGGAAATTGGAAGGAAAGAAAATAAAAGGAATATATAAGAGAGAAAGAAAAGAAAGGAAAGATAGAAACATTTGGAAAGAAAGAGGAAAGAAGAAGAAAGAAGAGAAAGAGAGGAGAAGAAGAGGAAAAGTGGAAATCATCAAGAACCAACATCAAAGCTCCGATTAATCGAGGTAAGGGTGAGAAATGTTTCTATTTGATCATTGCATGATGTTATGTATGTTGGGTTGGGGTTTTGGTAGAGTTTCCATCCTTTTTCATTTAGGGCAAAAGTTGGAATAATCGGTAGATTGATGATTTAATCGGTTGAAACTGAGCAATAATACCGTAGAATAGTCGGGTAACATGTATTGATGCTGTTTATACTGATTTGGATGTGCCAGGCGAAGGCCAGGCGAAGGTTCGCTGCAGGGTCTCGCCAGGCGAATGTGGGCGAGTTTGACAACATTTTTCTTTTGCTGTGTTGATCATGTGGAGATGGTTTGGTTGTTTCACATAGGTGAATACCTTATGATATGAATATAGATATGATCTATTGTGATAATGTGCGCTGTGGGTAGCCTACGGGCGTGAATCCTAGAATTGTGATTCAAAGGTTAATTGCATCAAGTATAAATACATGTGAACATAATAAGTGATTATGTGTGTATTATTTAATGAATTTGCGAATGCTCGATGTGTATACAATTATGTAATGAGTATGCATGAGAACATTTTGAATATGTGTGCATAACTTATAATTGTATGATTGGTATTGCGATGTGAATACCTTGATTATTGTGTAAATGCATGGGAACATATGTGATATGTGTGCATTGTTGTTGAGTATGATGATGATGTGTGAAATGAATACATTGATAAATGTTTGATATATGTTGTATGTGCAATCATGATGAAATTCTCGAAGGAGTGAATTATTCGAATGCATGAGATTAAGATGTCGGTCTTAAGTGCATTTGTTGTGGTTGATTGTACATGCATCATTTAGTCAAGAGGCAATGTCTGTTAGTTTCGTGGAAACTAGTGGCTTGTCCCAAACCTAGAAGTGTGGGTTTGAAGGCTTAGTGGAAGGGCCTTTGTGGTTATCGGTCTAGAAGTGTGGACCCAGTTTAATGTAAAAACCGAAAAAAGATAACGGGTTATCGGTCTAGAAGTGTGGACCCGGTTTAATGTAAAAACCGAAAAAAGATAACGAGAGTCGGTACCGCATTGCATGAGTTGCATTGAGTTGTTGAGTCACATTAATATATGACATATGCATGAAGTGATGCTTATGTGTGAATGATGAGATTGTGAAATGGTGAGAATATGCATGATGTGGAAATGCTGTACAATATTCGTGCGGTTATTATATGTGTGGCAAATATATATATAACTAAGAAACTGAAGTATGGTGAGAAATGTGAATATGTGTTATATGACTACCTATATATATATAATCTTATGCTTTGATTATTATGGTTATATTTCTCACCCTTCTGTTGTTTTATAATGCTCTACGAGGCATTGCAGATTGGGATGCTGGAGTCCTTTTGTGAAGATTAGTCTTCATTCTTTTGAGTCTGCTGCTCTGATATGTAACACCGGGTAGTTAGACTAGTATAGTCATTCTTTTGTGATACATTGCGATGTATCAGCTGATGTGGTTTTGTAATCTAACTGATATGATATATTAATTTGGATTAACTTGTGTGTACTTGGATTAGTATTTTGAAAACGATTAAATGATTTTATCTTCCGCTTAAATTGAAAATGTTACATATTTTATGGAGCAAGTGTTTTATTGTTAAGGTTGTGACATTCTTCCTTTATACCTTATTCTGAAAATTATTACTCTGATAAATTTGTATATGCTTAACTATTCTTTATGCATTTATTTGGGGTATAGAAGGGGGTGTTACACACAACCCTCTGATGATCTTCAGTTGGCCTCCAAGTTATGAGCTGACCCACACACCTCCATCCTTTCTTTCACAAAACCATTGTCCATTTCCTGATCACTTGATTACCATTCCAACTTGAGCAACACCCTTTTCTTAGGCTAAACCCTCTGAGTAGACTCCTCTTGATATGCACAAGCCCTTGATCCCATGTTCAATGAAAAATGCTATGCAATGCAAATGATAGAAAGAAATGAAATGAAACATAAACCAAGCTAAGAAAAAGGTAGGGCAAATTTTGGGGTGCAACAGTTGCCCCTATTCAAACGACTTGGACCTGAAGGAGTGAAAAGCGAACGACTTTCACGCAATCAAGATAAAAGACGGTTGAATACCAAAGAACCCAGAAATTTGTCAACCACAGAAAATAAATCTGCAAACCCTCCTGGGGGAACAAAATCTCCGGAAGATAACTGCTCTGATTACAAACACATTCCGCTGGGGAAAAGAGAAACTTAACCAAGTAACTTTGCTTAGAGAATACCCTGAGATAGGGAAATACTTCAAATTGCCGGAATCTGGATATTCAATGAACAACATGAATCAATGTAATTTGCCGGAGCCTGAACACTCAACGCAAGATCCGGAGTCTGAACACTCAACGTATGATTGACCGGAGCCCGAATACTCGACGGAGAAGTCAGAACCTAAATGCTCAACGAACAAAACGATATACCATATGCAAATTCACCGGAGCCTGGATACTCAACGGAGAAGCCGGAGCCTGAATGCTCAACGCGATAAGCGGAGCCTGAACGCTCAACGAAACAAGAATTACACCATAAACTGGAATCTCTGAAAATTTGCCGGAGTCTGGATACTCAACGCATAAGAAAAGTTACCACCTACTAGAAATTGGCCGGAGTCTGGATACTCAACATAATACATCGGAACCTGAATGTTCAACGAAAATAAATCGGAGCCTGGATGCTCGACGAAATAAACCGGAGCCTAAATAATCAACGAGAGTGACTGGAGCCTGGATACTCGACGAAAAAAAGAGATCATCATCATAAGAAAATTACCGGAGTCTGGATACTCGACGAAAAATTGACCAGAGCCTGGATACTCAACGGGCAAAACCAAATATCACAAATAAAAAATTCACTGGAACCTGGATATTCAACAAAGAATGAGCACTATCACAAAACTTACGGAAGTCTGACTTTACCGGAGTCTGGATACTCAGCGGGGAAAGCAATGCTTCATAAACTGACAATATACCGGAGTCTGAATACTCAACGGAGAGACCGGAGCCTGGACGCTCGACGAAAATTGACCGGAGTATGGATACTCAACGGACGAGAGGAAACTATCTCAAATATACTTATCAAAACTCAACACCCCACTGTCTTTACCAGAGTCTGGCTATTCTACGGGGAAAGAACAATAATATCAATCACCATGGTCTGGATACCACAACAATCTTTACCGGAGCTTGGACACTAGATGGAAGAAAGAAAACCCCATCAACTGGGAATGGACCGGAGTCTAGATACTCAACGGAACACAAATACTTATCCTAATCCTTTAAGATCTGAAGATACTGCTGGGTAACAACCTGAGCCGGGGTTTGGATACCACACGGGCTAGGAGAGATCACATGGTCTGGATACCCAGCAAAAGATCAAAACCTCCGAAGATATACCTGAAACAAAAAGATAACAACCTGGCTTATGTTTCATATGCATATGTTTGAAAATGACATAATGCTCCATACGAAATGGAAATGCTACGCGTTTGGGTAGATGCTATGCACGCGTGCAAATGCAACAAAACTGAATCAGCAAAATAAATGCTAGAGATACAGAAACCACCCTGCTAGGGTAACAAAAATAACCCTGCTGCAAGAATCAACGGTTCTGCCAAGGATAGGAGCACATACTTGCTCATGCCAATAACCATTGGACTCATGCCGAGAAACGGGCTTTTGCTGGCTTTCTACAAAGAAGATACCAACGTGACAACATTCTTCTATCCTGCTAGGGAAGAGAGAATAACACTGCTGGGGAGATCATTGTAACACCTTTCTAACCCCACGGAATAATACATAATTAATTAGAGTAAATTAACATGCTTTCACAAAAGGGCGTCACACAATTTTACAAAATCTCAACATTCACCTGTCATACTCATGTAACATTGAAATAAATAGTCATGCTATTAAATTTTCATCTTGCATGTAACAACGGATTCAATTTATTTACATAAATCCCTTCACAGAATATTCATGTTCATCACATAATCATCAACATTTAGGCAGAGAGGCCATTATCACATATTTCAAATACATTTAAAACACAAATTAGAATACACAATATATCTCTAAGGCATAAATCCAACGATCCCAGTGTTACATAACTAGAGCATGACCTGACCCAACATAATTAAATACTAAACAGCTGCACCAACAGCGAACTTATAACTACTAGCAGTACTACACCAAGATACATGCACGATGTCATAAAGGACATCATTCCAGCAGAAAGGTGAGAAATATTATCATAATAATCAATGCATACAATTATATATATATATATATATATATATATATATATATATATATATATATATATATATATATATATATATATATATATATATATATATATATATATATATATATATATATATATATATATATATATATATATATATATATATATATATATATATATATATATATATATATATATATATATATATATATATATATATATATATATATATATATATATATATATATATATACACACACAATTATAGAATACATATAACCCACATTTTCTCACCACAATTTATTTCCATTATCAGATGCATCACAACGTGCATATAAACAAACATAGACATTCATCAAGCATTTTCATCATGCATACATCCATAAATATCAACATCCCACATAAACATACACATGTTATGTTTTATCTACCAATTCACTATTATACATTCACATTTCTCAATTACACAAGTAATGCACATACGCATATTCCACAATTCTCACCATACTTCATCATAACTCATCATATACTTTACAAAGCATACTTATATAAACAAATATGGACAATCTTATATTCACACTCTCAAATCAACAAGTCATGCACACACGCATGCTTCATACAACAATCACAAATATGCCATGTGACTCAATGCAACTCATGCCATGTGGTACCAACGCTAGTTATCATTTTTCGGTTTTTACATTTAAATCGGGTCCACCCTTCTAGACCGATAACAACAAAGCCCGTCCCCTAGGCTTCAAACCCACCCTTCTAGGTTTGGGACAAGCCACTAGTCTCCACGAAACTAGCAAACATTGCCTCTTGACTAAATGATGCATATGCAATCAACCAACAAAATGCACTTAAGACCGTTCCCGCATCTTAATCCCATGCATTTCAAATAATTCATCACATACGAATTATAACATGATTGCACAATCATCAATGTATTCATTTATCAATACCATTAGCACATCATCAAACAATGCACACATATCCAAGATATGTTCCCATGCATTTCTCACAATTATTAAACAATGCACACATATCCACGATATGTTCCCATGCATTCTTCACATTTAATCACATGCACACAACATGCATTTATAACATTTCAAGGCATTCACATTCAATACCATCATCCCATTCATCAAAATAATGCACACATATCCACGATATGTTCCCATGCATTACATACATTAGCATACAACAATATGCAATTACGTACTTATTAGACAATACACACATATTCACTAATATGTTCTCATGTATCCCTAATCAATTCAAACAATACACATATCACAATCTAGGATTCACGCCTAATGGGCTACCGACAGCTCATCACAATAGTTAAAAAACTATTCATATCACATAGGATTAACATAATTGAACCAAGCAATTAATCATTGGATGGATAAAACAGAAAAGAAATAATGCTGTCCTGCTCGCCACCCTTCGCCTGGCGAAGCCATTGGCGAATGCTCGCTGGGACCTTCGCCCGGCGAACTCGCCAGCGAACAGAGGTCAGTAGCTACTTACTTGATTCGCTACCCTTCGCTAATGTACTCTCCTGGAGAACCTTCGTCACTCACCTTCGCCTGGCGAACTTGCCAGCGAAGACCACTGGGAGTTTTCTTGAATTATTCGCCAGCTATTCGCTGGGCTTCGCCTTCACTCGTCTGGAGAGAGCCAGCGAACCTGCGATATCAGAACCCTCATTCTGTCCCAAAACTTCTACCCTCCCAAAATCGACCGATTCTCACCGAACCAGTTCCAATAATCTTTGTCTCTACTGCGAAAATCGGCGTCGGCTATGACAGAAGAGTCGCCACTGTGCGTTATTTATCCCATAAGAGGGAAAGGAAACGCTCAGAGAAAACCTAACGCAAAGAGGGAAAGGAATGGTCATCGCAACCAAATCCTGGATTAGGGAGTTGGTTACGCAAGGGGAAGGTATTAGCACCCCTCATGTCCGTCGTACTCGACGGGATCCACGCTTGTTTTCTATCTAAGGGTGTGTTTATCTATCTACTCTACAGGTCTGGTCTAAAAAGAAAATAAAATGACTCGACAAAGTATCGCACTTTATGCCTACGTATTCTCGTCTGGAACGAGAAATCAGAGTCAACGTAGTTCGCCTAACTACGGGTTATGGGGGAAGGTTTATCGCCGAGATGTTGCATCTCGTGCCTACGTACTTTCATACGGCATGAAAGATCAGAGCAAATGTAGTTTGGGCTACGGAAGACACAAGTTTGTCTGACAGTTTTTTTATCTCCTTATGAAATGGTTTTCCAGATTAAGGGTCCAAGAGGACAAAAATAGAATTTGACTGTTTGTTTGAATCTTTTACGAAAGAACTGTTTTTTAGGATGTTTACAATCTCAGTCGCCCTAGAGACTATGACCCAGGAGTGAACGCTTCGTACGTCACCCAAAGGGTACCACACTAACATCCAGATTACTGGAGAGAGACCCTCCACCAACCTTTTCCCAGATAGCTTAAGGCTCGTAACGCACGACTTCAATTAACCTTATTACTGTATTTTTGAATTGTTTTGAGATGAGAAGAGAAAGACGCCCTAAAACTATGGTTGAAAGGGAATCTACCTACAGTTATCATGCATGGGTCAAAACCTAATGTCTGTCATAATTCCCTCTTGCACAGAGGAAATCAGAGATCCTAGGGGAAACAGCAAAAGAAAAGCAAGCAGTAAACAGTAAACAGTAAAATGCATGCTATGCAACAGTACAAGCGAGGCAAGGGAGTCCGGCTCAACCTCAAACCTAAGAAAACAACAGGAAAGAGGAGACAAGCTCCACCTCAATCCTAGAGGAACGCAACACAAGCCAACAGACAAAACACCAAAAGAAAAGCAGAGGAAACAACAACAACAGTCTTCAGCAGACAACACCTTCAATCCTCAACAGCAACAGCTCTACACAGCAAATCCTCTTGACGGCAATGTTGACAGCAAAAGGCTTCATCCTCAAGCTAGCTTCTATCTTCAAGCTTCATCAAACTTCATATTCAATCTCTAGCAAGCACACTCCAAGCAGAGGAATAATCACTAAGATCAAGGTTGCAATGTTAAGAACCAAATGAAAACCAAAGGAAATCATCAAGTACCAACATTGAAATGGAAGGGCGTCCTCAAAGTTCTACTCAACTATGGGCATACCACACATCCCTCCAAAGGAGAGATGGAGTTTCCCTAGGAGGACTTTACATCATTGGATAGAATAGATGCACACAATGCATTCTATGTTTGATGAAAGAATCAAAACTAGTCCTAATGGCTCTTCCTAAAACCCTAATTTCCTAAGCTCCTAAAACAACTCCTAAATGAAAAGAAAACTTCAACTCCAAGCTCCAATATTCAAGCCATAGCAGCTATACCAAGTCTAGAAGACCTCTCAAAAAGTAATCCAAGCAAATTCAGCTCCAAAGTCACCAACAAAACCAAGCAAGCAAAGGCACACAAAATAGAACACTACAAGCACAAGCAACTTGCAAAATACAACTAAAATAGAAAACAAAGCTGTAAAATTCTAATAAAATTCCTAGGGGAACATACATGTTTGAAAAACCTAGGGTTAAAATATTAAAGCCTAAGTCAACTTCTAGGGCCACTAAATAATTTCTAGATCGAAGGGTATCAAGGTGATCCACAAGTTTGGGAAGGCTCTAATCTCAACACCTAAAACAGAACCTAAAGTTGTTCTAAAATTCCAAAAAAAATCCTAAGGGAGCATACATGTCTACCCTAACACATACTAAAAAATTAAAGCCAAAATCAACACCAATTGGAAGAACAAAATTCATCAAAACAGATGGCCAAATATGCAAAATTAAAAGAATTAAACAAAATAAGAAAAATCAAATTAAATTGAAAAATGCATGAAAATGCATTTTATTGATTTCAGAAAATCACAAATCCTCTCAAGATCATGGAGATATTTTTTAAATAATTTTTGGATCAAAATTGAATTTATTGTGATTTTTTGAATCAATAAAGCATTTAAAAATAATAAAAATGAATAAAAGAAAATAGAAACTCAGAATAAAACATGAGCCACAGGATTGCATGACTGGTCCACTGCTCCAAGCGCTGAGGGCATGCCACCTCATTTAATGAAACTGCATGGTTTTGATACTCAGAAATTCAAATAAAACTTTAAGTCGTGGTCATTGGATGATTGGCTTAGTCGTTGGTCAAAGGCAGATTTGATGGCTTAGGAGTCATCTTCTTCAAATCACAGGCTGGCCTGAGTGAGACTCAGTGTGGTGGCTGGAGAAAACTCCGGTCATCTTCTCCAGTGAGCAGGGGGTTGCAGTTGTCCAGAAACAGCAATCCTTATACCAATCTCATTCAGAATTTCATCAGGAATTCAAATCTCCTATCCATATATTCTAACTCTCCATAGATTTCAAGATTCGAAGCAAAGTTCAGAACACACATCCAGATCAATCATCATCAATTGCAAATCTAAGGCTATAGAATTCATCCTCATGCTTCATACATCAGTCTGATCTATCTAGATTGCTCTAACTCTCCATGAATCGAGAGATTCGAATCAAAACATAAATGTTAAGTCATGATCAATCATCACCAAATGCTTCCAAATTGATCCTAAAACGATCTACAACTTGTCTAGATCCTAACCACAATTTCAAATCTAACTACATCATGCTAATTCATGTGGAAAGTTGAAAGTTACTAACCTGTTGTAGATCTAGTAACAGAGGTAGCTAGAGCTTGATTCAACCTTCAAAACTCTCCAGAATCATTCAAGGATGCAAGAGAGAGATGTTGTAAGCCTCAATTTGCTCTGAATCAGCCTGGAACTTAAAACCCGATATGTACTTGCTTGCTTGAAAATGAAGTTGCTATCTCTGCTTCAGCCACGAAACCTGCACCAAAATGATTCTGAAATCATCAAAGAACTTAAATAGAACATGTCTATGGACTTTAGAAGCTCATTTGAGGCCCAATCCAGCCAATCCAAAATTTTGTTTTTCTCTTCACATGTGCAATGTAACAGTCACGAATTGGCCATGAAAATTGCTCTAGAAGCTTCCCTTTCACTTGCAAATTCCCTTGTGAGTATATTCAGACCAAAAGGAGCACTTGAATTGCATTGGTAAGGAACTTTTATGTGTGACTTGCAAATGAAGAAATCAAATGACAACTCATGAAACTTGGCCTAAACTCAAAATTCTGGTAATGCCAAAGTGTCTAAAATTCAATTTCCATTCAAAAAATGTAGTTACTTGACATGTTTTGGTCCTATAACTCAAAATTGGCATTTTCCCTCCTTAATTCATTTGAAAATTTCCCTTTTTGAAACAATTTCAAACCAAGTCTTGCTATGAGCCCAATCAATCCATCATGAATTCTTATTTAGCCTAAAAACCCCATTTTGAGCAACTTTCATGTTGAACAAAAATTCATTTGACAAGTGCAAGTTGGAGATTTTGGCCTATGATTGAAAATGACCTATAATCTCACTTTCCCAAAATACCCCTGACTTGTAAACCTGATAACTTGAGTTCTACAAATCAGAAGGAAGACTTCTAGTACAATTTAGAAAGCTAAGATCATGAGGAACAACTTTAATGTTGGCCAAAAGTTTATGTGAAACTTCCTTCTAGGTCAAAAATAGCTTTGAAGTCAGATGATTTTCACAGACAAATTTCAGAAGCATTTGAGGACTTGTAACTTGTCTGGGTAATAACTTGAGTTCTATAAATCCCCTTGAGGACTTCTAGTACTCAAATTAAAGGTATTGAGATGCTCTAAAAGTTTCATGTTTGCCAAAGATCCATCTGAAACTTGTATTTTGACTTATGTGGTCATGAAGTTAGGCACTAAACAGGGAATTTTTGCACTGAAACCCTAATTTAGCAACTTCCCACACTATTGATTCTTCTTGATTTGATCTTGGCACAACACCACAAGTGTCTTATCATATCATTTCATGAACTCCATGACCTAAAATTAGGCCTTGATTCCCCTTCAATTGCACAGTTGACCTAGAATTGATCCAGATGAAACCCTAATTGCTTGCACCTCAACTATGGCTCTTGCATTTGACACAATGACTTGATTAAACTCTCCCATAGCCCTCTAGGCATTCTATGAGCTTCATACGCATCTGCTTCTTACATTCAACACTTCACAACCCTCTGATGGTCTTCAGTTGATCCTCAAGTTAGGAGAAGATTCACACTCAAACATCTAAACCCTTAGGCACTCAAACCATATTCTGATGACTTTGACAACTCCTCAATCTTGAATGAGACCTCTTGCTAGGCTTCTTTTGAGAAGAATCACACTTGATCCCCTACTATATGAATGATACCGCGATATGAAAATTATATAACTATGCAGATGATAATGCAATGAAACATAAACCAGGTAAGAAAAGGTTGAGCAAATTTTGGGGTGCAACAACTGCCCCTATTCAAATGGCTTGGACCCGACTGGGTGAAGAGCGAACGGCCTTCAAACAATCGAGGTAGAAGACGGTTGAATACCAAGAAACCCGGAAATTTGCCAACCGCAGAAATACACAACGAAAACTGCTTGGGTAACAACATCCGTTGTGCTGAACCCAGTTGTTACGGCAACAACTGATCAATCATCTGATAAAACTTGGGATTTCAACATTAACCCCCTGCGTGACGCCACAGGCATCGAATTAACTTTGCAAGAAACAACTCCGTCCACAACTGGACTAAACTTCGTCAATACGAGGAGAGGCTCCATCACCATGGGTACAATTCCTGTTCATAACTGGAATAACGATCTCTGTCAATCACAGGTAATGACTCCACTGGGGACAATTCCGTCGATCACGGATAATAACTCCGTCCACACGGGTAACAATCACTGTCAACATAGGTAACAATTCCGTCAACACGGATAACAATCACTATCAACACAGGTACGATTCCATCAACACGGATAATAATCACCGTCAACACGGGAGACGATCCGTCAACACGGATAATAATCTCCGTCATCCCGGGTACGATCTCTGTCAGCCACAGGTACGATCTCTGTCAGCCACAGGTAACCATCGTTGTCAACACAGGCGCAATCACTGTCAATCACAGGTACGATCCGTCAGCACGGACAATAATCTCTGCCAATCACAGGTACAATTCCGTCAACACGGAGAACAATCATTGTCAACACAGGTACGATCTCTGTCCATCACAGGTAACAATCTCTGTCAACACATGCGCAATCACTGTCAATCACAGATACGATCCGTCAACACGGATGACAATCACTGTCAACATAGGGAAACAATTCCGTCAACACGGATACATTTGAAGAATACTTTGCTGGAGAATACAAGAAACTTAACTAAACAACTCTGTGGGGAAATCACTAGTGACACCTCTGAAAGTTTAAGGCACGAAATCTTTCAGTGCTGACGTAACAGCACCCTGAGAAGAATCCCGTCGGGGACAAAGAGAAACTTAACCAAGCAACTCTATTAGGGGACGAACGTTATCATCACCTATCTTACGCTGAGAATTTGAATATTTGGAAATCCTTCTGAATAAGAATCCCACTCCTCTGCAAGGGAACGACACCTGAAAACAAAGAGGTCACCAACCTGGCTTATGTTTCAAAATGCGTATGTTTGACAATGGCGTAATGCTCCATACAGCATGGAAATGCTACGCGTTTGGGTAGATGCAAATATGATGATATATGCAAACGGAAAAGATGCCAAGAGGCGCTTCAGCAACATAAATGCTGAAAACAAGACCCAATTCGCTGGGGATAACCATCCTGTCGTGAAATGGCTCACAAGCTTGAAGTTACGAACTCTGATGAGGATGTTCATACTGTCAGAGGAAAAACAACCTGCTGGGGAGAAGGAGAAACAATCATGCGCGGGTATAATCCTTCTGAACCAAAGACGACTTGGTTATACTTTGCGGGAGTTACCCTATTGGGTATTGAGTGTGCACATACTCACTGCTGGGAATGCCCTTTCTGTAGGGGACAACAAAATCCATTGAGGATACTCTCGTGACAACTTCCCTGGGGAATACTCTTCTGGGGAGGACCACACACATCCAATAGGGATAAGTGCCATCTCAAATCTTCTGAGATAAGATGTGACTTCCATCTGCTGAGGAGTGATACAATCATTTTGTCACGGGACCCTTGCTAGGGAACACAACTTCCCTTGACTGTTTGCTCCAAAGGTGAGAACCCTGCAAAACACAAATGAGACAGAACAAATCTATACAACAAGATCTATCCCGGTTAGTATCCGTGACATTCATTCAGTCAATTCAAAGTTTTAGCAATTATTGGCAAGGGCCAGCAAGTTTATGCACGTGCGAGTTCATCAAAAACATCGGTGTTTCTCACAAACAAAATAGTAAAGAACAAACATCAAGTACTGAATAACATGCTTTATTGATAACAGACCTGTAAAAAGGCAAAATTTTGTACACTGGATGCAACTCCTGAAAAGAGGAAGTTACACACAAGCAAAATACAAGTATTACAGAAGCACAGAAAAAATTTGTATACATGTTGGCAACGTGGTACAGACGAACACCATGAGCTGATCCTCCTATGACTCGCCTGACTCTGACGCTTTCCTGATACTCGATCTTCGGAAGAGATTGTTTTGGATATACGACTCTCAGGTACTCCCAAACCACTAAGCAACGCAGTATCAAACTCGGACCGCAGGTATTTGCTTTTTCAAATCCCTAACTTTTGCGTGAACCGCCCTTTGCGGGTTTTCAATTCACCGGGATACCCTTTTTTGCTGAAGTTGCCCTTTTCAGGTTTTCAACTTCGCGGGTGTACATTTTTTCAATTTTATCCCTAACTTTTGCCCGAACCTTTTATTCCTTTTTATGGTTCGCCGGGATGCCCCATTTTTGCCTAGATATTCTTTTTCTTTCCAGCGGATCATTTTAAGCAAAGTATTTTTTAACTGCGTCCGAATTCACAGGGGATGTGACATCCTCGCCATCCATGGTGGACAACAGTAAGGCTCCTCCAGAGAAAACCTTTCTAACGACATATGGACCTTCATAGTTGGGAGTCCATTAGCCCCTGTGATCTGATTGTGGTGGGAGAATCTTTTTCAGCACAAGATCGCTTGTCTGAAAGCTTCGAGGACACACCTTCTTATCATAAGATTTCTTCATCCGACTCTGATACAGCCGACCATATACTAGAGAAGCCAGCCTCTTCTCATCCATTAAACTGAGCTAATTCAATCTATCTTTCACCCATTCTGCCTCATCCAGTTGGATATCACACAAAACCCTCAGAGAAGGAATCTCAACCTCCAATGGTAGGACAACCTCCATACCATATACCAGTGAAAAAGGAGTTGCCCCGGTTGATGTGCGTACCGTCGTACGATAACCGTGCAAAGCAAAAGGCAACATCTCATGCCAGCCCTTGTAAGTCACAACCATCTTCTGAACGATCTTCTTTATGTTTTTATTGGCCGCTTCTACAGCGCCATTCATTTTAGGCCGATAAGGAGAAGAGTTGTGCTGTTCAATTTTGAAATTCTGGCACAATTCCTTCATCATCTTGTTATTCAAATTCGAACCGTTGTCAGTGATAATCCGCTCCGGGATTCCATATCTGCAGATAATATCCTTCTTGATAAATCTGGCTACCACCTGCTTGGTAACATTAGCATACGACGCCGCTTCAACCCATTTGGTGAAGTAATCAAGAGCTACCAAGATAAAACGATGTCCTTTGGATGTCGTGGGCTCAATTTTTCCAATCACATCAATTCCCCACATGGAAAAAGGCCAAGGCGACGACATAATGTTCAGAGGGCTCAGAGGCACATGAATCTTGTCCGCATAAATCTGGCATTTATGACACTTCTTTGCAAATTTGAAGCAATTTGTTTCCATTGTTAGCCAGTAATACCCTGCTCTTAATAGCTTTCTCGTCATTGCATGTCCGCCGGCATGCGTGCCAAATGTACCCTCGTGGATTTCTTCCATTAGCAACTTAGCCTCTTTCTCATCCACACACCGCAACAACACCAAGTCGTGGTTTCTCTTGTACAAAACCCCATCCAGATTCAGATGGAAATTGCCAGCCAATCTCCTAAGAGTCTTCTGATCACGACTGGATGCCCCAGCTGGATAATCTTGGTTCTTCAGGAAATTTTGGATATCATAATACCACGGTTTACCATCGGAAGCTTCCTCAATGGTGAATATGAAAGCGGGCCTATCAAGGCGAGAGATAACTATCCTGGGAGCCTCATTCCAGAAGTTAACCTTATACATCAAAGACAAAGTCGCGAGAGCGTCTGCCATCTGATTTTTTGCTCGTGGTACATGGTGCAATTCCACCTTGTCAAAGAAAGGTAACAACCTCCTTGCATAATTCATATAAGGTATCAGATTAGGCTGACGAGTCTCCCACTCTCCCTTGATATGGTTCACAACTAGCGCAGAGTCTCCGTACACGTCAAGATTTTTAATTCTCAGATCGATAGCCTCTTCGAGACCCATAATGCACGCTTCATATTCGGCCTCATTGTTGGTAACTGGAAAGGTCAATCTGGCAGTGAATGGGATGTGTGACCCATGAGGAGTAGTAATGATTGAACCTATTCCACTTCCATATGAATTAACGGCACTGTCAAATATCAATTGCCATTTGGACCCCAACTCTGGACCTTCATCCGGCAATGGCTCCTCACAGCCTTTCATTTTTAAGTACATGATATCCTCGTCAGGAAAATGAAAACTCATCGACTGATAATCATCAATTAGCTGCTCAGCTAGGTACTCCGACAGAACACTACCTTTAATAGCCTTTTGAGAAACATACTGGATATCGTATTCTGTCAATACCATCTGCCATCGGGCAATCCTTCCGGAAAGTGCTTGCTTTTCAAACACGTATTTGATTGGATCCATCTTTGAAATTAGCATGGTTGTATGATTTAACATGTATTGCCTCAAGCGTTTGGCAGCCCAGGCTAGCGCACAACACGTCTTTTCGAGCATTGAGTAACAGGACTCACAACCTGTGAACTTTTTACTCAAGTAGTAAATCGCATGCTCTTTACGTCCAGTCTCGTCATGTTGACCGATAACACAACCCATACTTTTCTCAAGAACCGTCAAATACATAATCAATGGTCTCCCGGCTACTGGGGGTATCAATATTGGAGGTTCCTGCAAATATTCTTTTATTTTTCCAAACGCCCTTTGAATAATGGCTCGCACGTGGCCGTTAGATGAGATATGAACCGGGCAATGTAGTTCAATCTCCCTAAAAAGCCACGAACCTCTTTTTCTATTTTCGGCGTTGGCATTTCTTGTATTGCTTTTATCTTAGCAGGATCAACCTCAATTCCTTTTTTGCTAACAATAAACCGCAATAGCTTACCGGATCTCACCCCGAAGGTGCACTTGTTAGGATTCAGCCTCAGCCTGAATTTCTTAAGCCTCTTGAACAATTTCAGAAGATTGACCAGATGCTCTTCCTCCGTCTAGGATTTGGCAATCATATCGTCAACATAGACTTCGATCTCTTTATTCATCATGTCATGAAAGAGTGTTGTCATAGCTCGCTAATATGTTGCCCCGACGTTCTTCAAACCAAAGGGCATCACTTTGTAGCAGAACGTTCCCCACGGGGTAATGAAAGTTGTCTTCTCCATATCATCTGGCGCCATCTTTATCTGATTATAGCCCAAAAAGCCGTCCATGAAGGAAAACACGGAGAATTGAGCGGTGTTGTCGACCAGCACATCAATATGAGGAAGCGGAAAGTCGTCTTTTGGGCTCGCCTTATTCAAATCTCAATAGTCCACGCACATCCGCACCTTACCATCTTTCTTTGGTACAGGTACTATATTAGCGACCCATGAGGGATAAGTTGTAACAGCCAGGAAACTAGCACCCCATTGTTTCTGAACTTCCTCTTTAATTTTCACAGGCATATCTGGTCGAGTTCTTCTGAGTTTCTGCTTAACCGGCGGACATTCCTCACGCAATGGCAGACGGTGAACCACCATATCAGTATCCAACCTAGGCATGTCTTCTTAAGACCAAGCAAAGATATCACCGTACTCCCGCAGCATCTCGATAAGCCTTTGCTTGATATCACTTTGCAGTGCAGCCCCTATCCGGATATTCCTGACAACCTCTTTGGACCCCACGTTGATAATTTCAATTTCCTCCTGATGAGGCAGAATGATTTTCTCTTCTTGTTTCAAAAGTCGAGTCATCTCTTCTGATAAGTCATTATCCTCAACAATCTATTCTTCTGCTTGAAATATCGGGTGCTTGAAGTCGAAGCGAGTCATAGGAAGTTCGTGATCGGTGTCGTCTAAAATACGAATCCTGCAATGAGAATGGTTAAATATTTCAAATAATGCAAACAAATCACATAACCACGTTGCCATTTTATTGTTAAACAAAAACAGGAAAAACAAGGATCACAAAATTTGCATGAGAAAACGCCTTTATTAATGATTAAACAAAGTACACACATAAGCAGGTAGCCTTAAAAACAGAATCATTATGCCCTGGGTAGGACACAGGATTATATAATAATTGAGAAAACAAATCATTACTGTTTTGTAGTCACTGGGACAAGTTCCTGGATAGACCAGTTGCACAAATTCTGTCCTGGCACGCCGGGCTTGATCCACGAGTCCATATCGCAGTCACTATCTCCGTCTTCAGCATCGGAAACAGCATTGATTGTTTCATATCAGACCCCACCTGGAGTGATCACCACTGGTCCTCTGAACTTTAGCACGCCTGATGCGGAAGGTGACGACGTCGGGCGATACCCCAACCCAAACTTGTCCATCTTGACAGGAATTTCCAAGACTTGGCCCCATCCTTTGGTTGCTCCAGCCTGAACCGCTGCCTGAGCGTCTTTGTACGAAGACATGGCCACCTCTGTCCCTTTGCTAGGAATATGAGACTTTTCTTTAATCTGTAACCACTCGAAGGCTTGGCATGGCGTCTCATGGATCTCCGCATCCACTTCGACGTACTTGAATGACGAAAGATGACTAACCAGAATGTCCTCCTCTCCGCAAATAGTAACAACACTGTCCCCGACCATGTATTTAAGCATCTGATGCAGCATGGACGTCACAGCCCCTGCAGAATGTATCCATGGTCGCCCAAGTAAACAGCTGTAAGCGGGATGTATGTCCATGATGTAGAACATTGTGTCAAACACTTCCGACCTGACCTGGAGTGGCAACGTTACAGACCCAAACACCGACCTTTTGGTCCCATCAAAAGCCCTCATGACCAAATCACTTGGCGTGCATATGATTCCTCGGACATCTAGCTTCATCATAGCCTTCTTTGGCAACACATTCAAAGATGATCCAGTGTCTACAAGAACGTGCGACATAACAGTGCCCCGACACTCCACTGAAATATGCAAAGCCATATTATGGTCCCGACCTCTAGGCGTCAAATCAAAGTCAGTAAAACCCAGGTTGTGGCCAGCATTCACGTGCGCCAGTACCCCCTCAAGCTGATTAACAGTTACTTCCTGAGGTACAAAAGACGTGTCCAAGATTTTCGACAAGGCATTCCGATGGGCCTCGGAACAAAGCAACAATGATAGTATTGAAATTTTGGAGGGTGTCTGCTGCAAGTGCTCCACAATCTTATAGTCACTTTTGCGAATCAACCTCATAAACTCTTCTACATCCTTGACCGATGTTTCTTTCTCTTTTGACTGGGAAGGTCCTCCTTCATTCACTTTGGCTTTGCCTCTAGCAATCCTTTCAGCCTCAATTTCGAGTGAAGTGAAGATTCTACCACTGCGGGTCATACCTCCCGCTTCAACAATATTGCCCATTGCCCCTGCTGGCTGGCTATCCACATTAATCTTTTCCCCGTTGCAAAAAGCTTTCAACCCATAATTCCATGGAATGGCTTTCGTACTCTCATAAGGAACGGGTCCTGCTTTCGTTATCGTGATAGTTGGCCGCTTGGCGGGTGCTGATATCGTAATAGTCTTTCGTGGAATTGTAATTGTTGCGACCTCATCCTGCTTTTCACATGTTACCTCATCAGGTTTCTCAATAGCAGTGCGGTCAAACTGTAAAGTTCCCTCATCAATCATGCCTGAATACCTCTCTTCAAATCAATACAGCCCTCTGGTCGGGTCCAACAATCCAAACAGTACTCATCACATCCGGGGAAGACCCCCCCCCCCTTCAACAATCTGCTTTTAACATAGCTTAAAGGTGTCTTCAGATCATTTACGTCCATAACCAAATCGAAATCCTCCTCTGTCAAAACAACATTTGCTCCATGATTCGGCATTGGTTTCTGTACAATATTGGGACCATCATTACTGAAGTTAATGACTTTACTATCAATTAAATCTTGGACTTTGTGTTTAAAAGCATGACAACTCTCGATATCATGTCCGGGTGCCCCGGAATGAAATTCACACTGCTTACTAGAGTCATACCCGTAAGGAAGTGCCCCTATGGGTGGGTTCAACGTTCTCTTCTCAACCAGATTCAAACTTAACAGCGTCTGAAGCAGTTCTGCATACGTTGACGGAGGTGTATCAAATACCCTCTTTGGTTTCCCTATTTGGATCCTTCTCTGAGCAGGATTATACCTTTGTTGTTGTTGTTGCTGCTGTTGTGGTTGTTGTCGTTGTTGTGGTATAGGGATCGTCACACTAGCAACCTGTTGTTGAATATACTGGTTCCGACCTCTACCTCGTCCTCGACCACCATACACTGCGCTGGCGTCTCCTTGCCTTTTACCACCAAAGACCTTTTTCGCACCTCCAGCTGAGGTCGATTCACCGGCTTAAATCTTACCAATTTTGATGCCATTTTCAATTCGTTCCCCCATGAGTATCATGTCAGAGAAACTACCCATCGAGCAATTGAGCAATTTATCATAATACATCCCAGAGAATGTTCCAACAAAAATATCAATCAATTCCCTTTCAACCATAGCGGGGTGGACTCTTGCCGCCAGATCGCGCCAACGCTGAGCATACTCCTTGAAACTCTCCCCATTCTTTTGTGAAAGACTTTAAAGCTGGACTCTATTTGGGGCAAGGTCACTATTGTATTGGTAATGTCTAACAAAAGCATCCGCCAATTCTTTCCAACTTCCGATTTGTGCAGGCTCTAGTCCCATGTACCATTCCAGCGATGGTCCTGACAAACTATCTTGAAAAAAATGCATAAGCATCTTCTCATCATTAGAGTATGCAGACATCCTCCGATAATATGAACGCACATGAACCCGTGGGCATGTATCCCCTTTATATTTATCGAAAGAGGGAGCTTTGAACTTCAATGGTACTCTCAGCCCAGGAACCAGCTCCATGGAAGCCATGTCCAAACCTCCAAAATTTTGATTGGCTATGCCTCTCATCTGTTCCTCCAGCATTTTAATCCTCCGATCACTATCAGTGGGACCCTCAAAACCCATGCCTTGCCCAGAAAAGGCATCTTCCTGACGATCTCTATTCCAGTATGGCCCCTCATTACCATATCCGTCATAAGCAGCATTACGGCCATAACCATGACCACTTTGGAAGAACCTGGGATCATACCTCAGTTGCCAAGCTCTTGATTAACAGCCACTGTCCCAAAACCAGTATTGAAAGGACCCATCCCAGCACCATTGGTATTCACATTGCCAAACCCAGCATTGCCATAGCCATTATTACCAAAACCTTGATTGTTATCACCAAACCCTCCGTTGCCGAAGCCCTGATTATTGAAGCCATCATTGCCATCCCGATTGCCAAAGCCAAGACCCTGATTATTGTCACCGAAACTAGTATTGATACCAAAATTCCTGTTGGTTTCCACATTCCCATTAACATTATCAACATTTCTGTTACCAGCGTTGCCGTTGCCGTTGCCAATACCAGTCTCACCAGCATTTGGCATCACTTCCTCCCTGCGAGGAGTCTCAACATGAGCAGAGTTGTATTCAGTATTACCAGCCGCTCGCGCCAGCAGCGGTTGCACCAGAGTTTGAAGATGTTCATGGCCTTTAGCCACAGCCTCTATTGTCTGCATGAATTGGGCCAACCTATCCCGGATCTCCTGCATCCTAGACTGTACTTGATCCATGATCTTCATACTGTTGCTTCTTGTAGCGTACTGGTGAATTCTTTGTTCGTCAATCTTGAAACAACCTGTAAGATGCAGGAGATAAGATTCAAGCTACAAAAATGTACCTGCCATGCAATATGAATATGCAAATGCACACGTGTAAATATGCACCAGGTTAATTTCCCCCCCCCCCCCGATTCTAGTTCCAGAGAAGAAGCCATAACGACAATGGAGTCACAAGCAAGCGCAGAATCAGAAACCTCATACATAGACAAATGCCATGAGGCAGAGTACAAAGATACAACTGAATACAACTGAAAAAAGACCTTGGCCAACAAGCTTGGCGATGCTCAAAATACAAGTACAAATACCAAGAGAAAAGAAAAGGTAAATCAGGCCAAATGGCGCGCTCTGATATCTTCTAATATCCTCAACATCTCCGGATGACCTAGTCTGGAGATTAGTTCCTGTATCAATAATGCATGTCGCTCAACAGTAGATCTCAGCTTTTTGGCGTCCTCTTCACAGGCTCCCTTGCCAAAACACTCATCAATCATGTATCTTTTGGAGCCAGCCTTCAATTCACCACCCCTAGTTTCTTTGACCATGTTGCTCACTCTAGACTCAGCGTCACGTCTATGAGATACCTCTTCAGCAATCTTCGTATCCTTAGCATTAAGCTGCTCCTCTAACTGGGAAATCTGAAGCTTCAACTCATCTTCACGCTCCTTCCGGCTAGTAAGCGTGGCATTCCACAAAAGTTCCCATTTGGAAAGTCGAGAATAAGCCTTTTTCAGAAGTTCTTTCTTAGTAGCAAGTACACTACTAACACCATTCAAGGCTACTCCTACTTTCTCCCTCTTGCTGGTCTCTTCAGTCAAGTCTGAACCCAACCTATTAATCATCTCAGTCTGCTTCTTCAAAGTGAAGGTTGCCTCATTCTTCTCATGCCGAAGCTGGAAAATCTCTTTCTCTAACTCTTCATTTGCTCTCTACAACTCTTCCTTTCCAGCCAGCAGCTTGTTATACTTCTCAATCTCTACTGAAGTAGGTTCCTCAATCACCGGAAGATACAAAGGCTCTACAGCAGGATATGGCATCAAAGAAGATCTAACTCTCTCATGGATCCAGCGCCGATAAGGATTGTAAGCTCGACTGTCACTCTTACCAAGCAATGTCTTTCCTCTTCTGTGAATATTACCCCAAGCATGCCTCAATCTGACCAAAACATCTCTGTCTAATAAACCTGTGAGATACAGAGATTCCTGTATCTCGTCTTCAACCGGAGAGTCCCTCAAAGCATAGCCAAATTGCCTCACAAGCAGAGAAGGGTTATAGTTAATACAACCTTTTCGTCCAATCAAGGGAACGTTCGGAAAGCCACTGCAACTATATATAATATCCACTCCAAGCAAGTTCCGATCAAATCAAACAATGTTCTTAACACACAATCCCATCAATCTGGAAGACCAATCTAAAGTACCAGCAGTATCAACAAAAGGTCCCTTCTTAGGAAGATGTCCCTAAAACCACCTGGATAGAAGAGGTACACAGCAGGAAACATTCTTTCCCCAATGTTTTTCATTCTTATAGTGAATAGAATGATAAACGTCACCCAAGAGAGTAGGCACCAGATTCTTCGAGGCAAGAATAAGGAAAGCATCTGAGTCAACAAAATTAGGCAAGTTAGGGAACAATACAATCCCATAAATGCAAACAGCCAGAATAGCGTTGAAGACAATCCAACATCCATCCTTCGCACACTGCGTAGCCTTCTCAACCAAGCAACAAAGATGAAAACCATAAGCTCCATTCAACTTAACCAAACCTCCGGGGAACTCAGAAGCATCTAAACTGAAAATCTCAGCAAGCTTAGCCAACTCAGGCTCAGTATCCTCATGAACAAAAGGCATCTGATCTAACACAGGAACTCCCAGCATATTAGAATACTCCTCCAAAGTAGGAGCTAGAATAAAATTAGGGAACAAGAAGCATCTCAACTGAGGCTCGTAAAACTGCATCACGGTATACAATCTAGTCACCTCAAACACAGAAGGTCTGCACAACAAACTGAGCAGTTTCCCATAAGACTCTCTAAACTCAGCCCTCACTCTCTGATCTGCTAGAGCAACCAACTGCAATAAGGAACTGATATCTAGAGAAGGCAACCTGTAAGCAACTGTCCTCTTCATGGACTCCATGTCTGGCAAGAATAACACTAGAATCTGGGGGGAACAAACACACCTGCAATATAAATACACGTTAATGAAATGCAGACATGAAAATGCAGATGCATATGCAACAGGGGATCAAGTGCAATAATGAAGAATTGTGCTGTGTTGTACTGCCACTTTAGAACCATCAGATCTTCTCCTCAACCACAAAAGAACCCTCACAACCAATTCTCACTGACAGAGACAAACCGGGTGTTCTGAGGCCAGAGCTTTCCTCCAAAAAGACCCACCTAACCTCTCACAGGTATGTACTTAACTCGCAGACGAGGTACTGCATCCTATGCGGTCATCAGCGTCACAAACTTTCAAAAGCGATGATATGATACCCAGAAGGTGTGGCATCATCATCCCTTGAAGAGGCCTCACTTAGCCGAATCCCAAATGATAGGCTCCCAGAGTCGACAACCCTCAAATCCAACAACCTGTCGAGCCCAAAGGGCCAGGCAAGATACCATCAAAGAGAATCTCGTCTGAGTGTAAATTTCGTAGCTAGCTGGTGCGAGCAAAGCAAGCAGGCTAACCACTACTTTCTACTTCTAAGTCTATGTGCACTCAAGCCCAGGTCCGGCTTATCTCTCAAACTAACCCTCTACCCACAGCATAACAATAATAACATATAGTACTGAAAGTAAAGACAGAAAGATAAATATATATAAAACCCAAATGGGAAAACAAGCGCTAGGATTGACTCGCATAGGGAACCATTGGAGTCGCCAGCAGAGTCGCCAGCTGTCGCTACTGCGAAAATCGGCGCTGGCTATGACAGAAGAGTCGCCACCGTGCGTTATTTATCCCACAAGAGGGAAAGGAAATGCTCAGAGAAAACCTAACGCAAAGAGGGAAAGGAATGGTCATCGCAACCAAATCCTGGATTCGGGAGTCGGTTACGCAAGGGGAAGGTATTAGCACCCCTCACGTTCGTCGTACTCGACGGGATCCACGCTTGTTTTCTGTCTAAGGGTGTGTTTATCTATCTACTCTACAGGTCTGGTCTAAAAAGAAATGAAAATGACTCGGCAAAGTATCGCACTTTATGCCTACGTATTCCCGTATGGAACGAGAAATCAGAGTCAACGTAGTTCGCCTAACTAAGGGTTATGAGGGAAGGTTGCTCGCCGAGATGTCGCATCTCGTGCCTACGTACTTTCATACGGCATGAAAGATCAGAGCAAACGTAGTTCAGGCTACGGAAGACACAAGTTTGTCTGACAGTTATTTATCTCCTTATGAAAGGGTTTTCCAGATTAAGGGTCCAAGAGGAAAAAAACAGAATTTGACTGTTTGTTTGAATCTTTTACGAAAGAACTTTTTTTTAGGATGTTTACACTCTCAGTCGCACTAGAGACTATGACCTAGGAGTGAACGCTTCGTACGTCACCCAAAGGTTACCACACTAACATCCAGATTATCGGAGAGAGACCCTCCACCAACCTTTTCCCAGATAGCTTAAGGCTCGCAACGTACGACTTCAATTAACCTTATTACTGTATTTTTGAATTGTTTTGAGATGAGAATAGAAAGACACCCTAAAACTATGGTTGAAAGGGAATCTACCTACAGTTATCATGCATGGGTCAAAACCTAATATCTGTCATAATTCCCTCTTGCACAAAGGAAATCAGAGATCCTAGGGGAAACAGCAAAAGAAAAGCAAGCAGTAAACAGTAAACAGTAAAATGCATGCTATGCAACAGTACAAGCGAGGCAAGGGAGTCCAGCTCAACCTCACAAGCCAACAGACAAAACAGCAAAAGAAAAGCAGAGGAAACAACAACAATAGTCTTCAGCAGACAACAACTTCAATCCTCAACAGCAACAGCTCTACACAGCAAATCCTCTTGACAGCAAAGTTGAAAGCAAAAGGCTTCATCCTCAAGCTAGATTCTATCTTCAAGCTTCATCAAACTTCATCTTCAAGCTCTATAAAGCACACTCCAAGCAGAGGAATAATCACTAAGATCAAGGTTGCAATGTTAAGAACCAAATGAAAACCAAAGGAAATCATCAAGTACCAACATTGAAATGGAAGGGCATCCTCAAAGTTCTACTCAACTATGGGCATACCACACATCCCTCCAAAGGAGAGATGGAGTTTCCCTAGGAGGAATTTACATCATTGGATATAATAGAAGCACACAATGCATTCTATGTTTGATGAAAGAATCAAAACTAGTCCTAATGGCTCTTCCTAAAACCCTAATTTCCTAGGCTCCTAAAACAACTCCTAAAAGAAAAGAAAACTTCAACTCCAAGCTCCAATCTTCAAGCCATAGCAGCTATACCAAGTCCAGAAGACCTCTCAAAAAGGAATCCAAGCAAATTCAGCTTCAAAGTCACCAACAAAACCAAGCAAGCAAAGGCACACAAAATAGAACACTACAAGCACAAGCAACTTGCAAAATACAAATAAAATAGAAAACAAAGTGGTAAAATTCTAATAAAATTCCTAGGGGAACATACATGTTTGAAAAACCTAGGGTTAAAATATTAAATCCTAAATCAACTTCTAGGTCCACTAAATAATTTCTAGATTGAAGGGTATCAAGGTGATTCACAAGTTTGGGAAGGCTCTAATCTCAACACCTAAACCAGAACCTAAATTTGTTCTAAAATTCCAAGAAAACTCCTAAGGGAGAATACATGTCTACCTTAACACATACTAAAAAATCAAAGCCAAAATCAACACCAGTTGGAAGAACAAAATTCAACAAAATAGATGGCCAAATATGCAAAATTAAACAAATTAAACAAAATAAGAAAAATCAAATTTAATTTAAAAATGCATGAAAATGCATTTTATTGATTTATGAAAATCACAAATCCTCTCAAGATCATGGAGATATTTTTGAAATAATTTTTGGATCAAAATTGAATTTATTGTGATTTTTTGAATCAATAAAGCATTTAAAAATAATAAAAATGAATAAAAGAAAATAGAAACTCAGAATAAAACATGAGCCACAGGATTGCATGATTGTTCACTGATCCAAGCGCTGAGGGCATGCCACCTCATTTAATGAAACCGCATGGTTTTGATCCTCAAAAAGTCAAATAAAACTTTAAATCGTGGTGTCGCTTTCGCGAAAATAAGGCGCCGACACAACAGAAGAGTCGCCACCTTTCGTTATTTATCCCTCGGGGCGGGAAAGGAAACGATCGGAAAAACCTAACGAAAAAGGGTAAGACAAGGTCGTCGCAACCGTTGTCTGGGTTCGGGAGTCGGTTACGCAAGGGGAAGGTATTAGCACCCCTCACGTCCGTCGTACTCGACGGGATCCACGCTTGCTTGGGTTGTCTACGGGTGAAAAAACAATCTATCTATGGCTGCTAAATCCATGCCTACGTATTCTCATCAGAGAATGTCAGAGTCAATGTAGTTCGGGAAACTACGGGAGAAGTTGCTCGGCAAGACGTCGCGTCTTGGGCCTACGTATTCTCATCAGAGAAATCAGAGCATGACGTAGTTCAGGCTAACTACGGCTAGACACGGGTGTTCTCGGTCACACGGGGGTGAGAGATTAAGTTGACGATACTAGCGTACGCATTCTAGCAGTTAGGTGGACGCTGCTCGACCATTGGAGACTTAGGCGTACCTGTTTGCGGTAGAACGGACATAGTATGTCGGGTTTAAAGGTATGGGAACCTACGGGAACTAGAACTACGGTCTGGTCTCAAATGCGCTCGGGCAAGAGAAAAGGATAACATCAGTCGTCAGCGGGAAAGTCTCGATCGCACGGCAGCGAGGAGAACAAAAGGTTAGTTGTTAGTGTGCTCGCTAGGATATCGCATCCTATGCCTACATATTCTCATCAGAGAAAATCAGAGCAGCTGTAGTTCAGCTAACTACGAGTAGAACGGAGACCACAGCACAAATCTCATTTTATTAATATTCTGAAGAAATTATAATGATTGAGTACAGGAAAATAAACTCCCTAAAAATCTTATCCAACTAACATGGAAAATCTAATGAAAAATAGAAGTGGAAAGAGTCCCCTAACAAGTGGACCTTTAATTCTACCTCTAAAAAGGCGTAAAAGAAACTCCTACAAGAAAATATATCCTAAAAAGAAAATATTAAAATACTATCCCTTTTTTATATCACTATATTTTCCATCTTCTATTTTTCTATTACATATTCTTTTCTTATATTCTTTTTCTTAAAAAATCTAAGCTAAGAAAATAAAATAAAAAAACAAGAGAAAAACAAAAAGGGGGTGCAAATTGCAGCAGGAGGGGTATACAGCCAGCAGAAAATAAAAGAAACTGGGCCCAGCCCATAAGTGCATTCAGAAAAAAACAGAAACACAAAAACGGGGGGGGGGGGGGGGGGGGGGGGGGGGGGGTGCAGCGCAGGGGCGTAGGTGTGTAACCCAGCAAAAGAAGCCCAGCCCAACAATCCCAATGCAGCCAAAAAGGAGGGGCATAAGCCAAAAAACGGGGTGTTGTACAATTAGTAAGAGAAACAGAAAACCCAGCCCAATCATCTTAACATACACATGGGGAGGGGGGCAAAAACAACAATGGGAGGTGTGCGTAAAAAAAAACACTAACGGGCTTCAGGGGAGCCCAAACACATAATCCACTCCGTTTTACCCTCCTCAGTAAGTAAAAACCCTAGTTGATTATGTTTTTCATTTCACTGTTCACCATAAACCAACTGCGCCGTTTCTTTGCCCTCAGCCTCTTGTTGCACCCCAAAATTTGCCCAACCTTTTCTAACCTAGGTTTATGTTTCAATTGCATAATCATTTGCATTGGCATCATGTACATAGTGCATTCATCTGCATTGCATAGCATAGGCAAGCTATCTTAATCAAGGGATCAAAGTGCTATTCTTATCTCAGGAGGCATATCCAAGGGTTTTCATTCATATTCAAGACTACTCAGGTCATCAGGGAAGAATTTGAGCTTTGAAGAGTTGACAGGTTGATCAGTGAGTTCTCCCCTATCTTGAGGTTATTTGGGGATCATCAGAGGAAGTGTGAGCCATGAGCCAAGAGCATGAGGTGTGTGTGGATGTTATGAAGAGCCTAGATGATCATTTTTGAGGAGTAACCAAGTCATTGGAATGATTGCAAGAGTCTCAGTTGAAGTCAGTCAACTAGGGTTTTATCTGGGTCAACACTAGGTCAACCCTAGGTCAAAGACTTGTTTTGAAAAGCATCAAGGATCATTTGGAGAATGTGGGATTCATTATTTGCTATATGGATATGGATATGGTGTTGGGCCAAAGGAAAATCAACAGGAGTCAAGGAGAAGAGGAGTTACCAAATTAGGGTTTCAGTGTAAAATCCCCTGATTTGGGTCCAACTTCAAAGCAGTGTAACTCAAGATGAAAGCTTCATATGAATTTCTGGTCCACATGAAACTTGTAGAGTATCTTCATAGCTTTAATTTGAGTGGTGGAAGTCATCAAGATGATTTATAGAACTCAAGTTATAGCTCTTGCAAGTTACAGGTCATCTGAGGGCACTGAAATTTGTCTGTAAAAGTTGTCTGTCTTCCAAGCAACTTTTGACCTTCAAGGAGATTTAAAATGGATTTCTGGCCAACATGAGAGTTGTTCCTCATTGTCTTAGCTTTCTATGAAGGTATGGTATGCCTTCATATGATTTGTGGAACTCTACTTATGTCCTTGGCAAGCAAAGGGTATTTTGGTTATTTGAGAATTACAGGTCATTCTTAGCCTATGCCTAAAACTCATACAAGGAAGCTTCAAATGAAAAACTTCCCAACATCAAAGTTGCTCAAAATGTCATTTTAAGTCTCTAAAAGAGGTCATGGAAGATTGGAAATGCTTAGAACTCAAGTTGATAAAAGTTGGTAAAAAATGACTTAAAAATGGCATATAACTTGAAAAAGTTCAAATGGAAAATTAGTTTGGGCAACCTATAAATCCAAAATGGGTCATGTAATATACCAAATTGATTCTAAACCACATTCTAAAGACATTGGTTCAGCCACATTTTTGAGTTTAGGAACAAATTTTGGAGTTGCTTTGTAAATCCATGACTTGCATAATAAGGTACAAATGCCAAACTTAATGAAATGCAAAGAATAAGCTTGCTATGCATCTAGACCTTTCCAATAACTCATGTAAGGAGATTTTCAAGCATAATTAAAGGGATGTACCAAGTCTAGGCATGAGATATCACAAGAGATGAGATAAAGGATCATATCATGACATGAGATATTCTAGAATCATCATAGAGGGATCCAGAAACTTCTAGGCATTGCTATCATCATCTATATAATGAATGGAGAAGGTTGGTGAAAAAGTTTGGTGAAAAGAGAGAGAGAAAAGTGAGAACTCCATTGTTGCTTCAATTGTAAGAAAGAGTGAATTCATACAATCAACATCAATTCTGTTCATTCTTCTTCTTCATCCACAATCCATTGAATCTCTTGAGTGCATACATGCTGAATTAGAGAGTCATCCATGGAAGATTGAAGAGCTAGGGTTTGAAGTTTCAAGAAGCAAACCAAATTCGAATCTCACATTAGAAGCATTCTTCTTCCAACTTTTTGCAAACAGAAACAAGAGCATCATCTAAGGACCATTTGTGAGGGATTGCAAGCACTGAAACAAGCTGATTCCACCTCTGCCATAGCTACCTAGCAGGTTGGTGAATTCTCCTCTATCTCCCTAATTATATGTTGTTAGATTAGATTGTTAGTGTAAGATTGTTAGGTTAGGTTAGATGATCATTTTCAGAGAGGTTGAGAGCATTCCATGAGGTTTAATGGCAGGATGTTGAAACTTTGATGATCAAGATTGGTTAGGTTAGTGAGTGTTATTGTACACACGATAGCATATTGAGATCAGTGAGACATGAAGAACGCATTAGTGCCATTAGAACCTAGAATTGTTAGGGTTGATCACAGTGAGAATTCTTGGAACCAATGATTTCGTGTCCTCTGTTTGTGAGTTCTATGGAGTTTTAATCAAAACCAAGGATAGGGTTGTATTCCTGGGAAAGAATAGATCAAGATTGGTCTTTGTAGTTTGGAATTTCATGCTGGTTTGAGAGAGAACAAGAGTGTGGAAGTTTCATGCACAAACCTGGTTTCACGAAGAAACCCTAACCCAAGGTTAGTGATGACTTTTTAACCGTTAGATTAGGATTAATGTTTGACTCAAGACTTAAATCCAATGGCTGTAATTCAATTTGAAAACGGAGGGAAAATCTGAACTTAATGGAACGCAGCGTTCCACTTAAGTTGAGTCTTGGGCCTCAGCAAAACATACTAACCACACCCCACCAGCGAGCCCATTTCATGTTTTAACTAAAATTAGTTGCTAATTGCACCGGGTTCTTAATCTTTTTCTTTTGATTTTTTAGTTTGATTTTCTGAATGTATTGGGCTTAGGCACGCTTGCTAATCACGCCCCCCACTTCCTGGCCCATCTAGAATTGAACTGAGCGCAGTTGCTTGTGACACCCCCTCCCCATTTAATTCATTTCTTTGGTTTTATTTTTCTTTTAATATTTTTAGCATCTTTAAAAAATCATATAAAATCAGAAAATTGATATTTTTAATTGCTTCTTTTTGCATTAGGTCAAAAATTCTGTTAAGAAAAATAATAAATAATAAAATTAGCATTTTATTTTGTTTTAGTATTTTTTGTGTATTTTTCTTTTAAATAGCTTTTTAAGTGATTTAGTTTAGCACCTAATTTTGTTGATTTTAGTTCAATTAGCTCCCCTTAGATTTAGGGTCCATTCTTTTTAGGGTGATTAACTTAGGACTTTAGCTTCCTCATAGGATTTAATTCATAATTTTAGGATTAATTTTTAGATGATTTGATTAGGTGAGATTAGAGTGGTTAAAATTAGGGTTTTAAGTGAACATAGATGAGATAGATCATTTCTTCTAGGAATTTTAATTTGATTTTTGGGGTAGGGGACTATAGGGGTTATGGGTAGATAATAGATCCCTTAGAAAATATTAGGCTTCCCCTATTACTATTAGTATATTGCTTGTATTTGATTGACTGTATGGTGTGCCCTCTCTAGGGTTATTATTTGACTGTGTGGGGTATTGGGTTTGTTTGGGGCTTGGGGTTTGAGATGAAGACTGTGTTGATGAAGCCCATCTGAAGATCAAAGAGAATGAAGACCAACTTCCAGAGTTGATGAGGAGTATCTCTTGCTGTCAGTTGTTGAAGGTTATAGGATCTAGGAGTTAGGCATATCTCTAGAATAGAAAACTTGATTCACAAACATGGAAGGTCTTGATTGCCTCCATCCCTCTCTATGATGCAGAGTCTCTCTAAGAGACTCACCCCCTTCCTTTGCAAGGCTTGGTGATAGTGTCTAAGAGATAGAACTCTTGAGAGAAATCTTCTATGTGTTATTAGCAGTCTGTTTGCCACCTTTGGTGGTCAACTAATTGCTTAGCACCCAGTTCATTCTTGTGATTGTTTCCTTAGCTGGGAGATTGGGACTTGAAGAAAAGCCATTGAGAGATTGGAGATAAAAGACTGATGCTTGCTTGAAGCTTGTGGATAGTTGATGCTGACTTGAAGACAAATGCTGATGAAGACTGCTTTTGCTGTTTATTTTAGCTGTTGATAATTCTTGATGTATTGTGTGAATTTCCCTGACTGTATTGTTTGCTGTTTAACCTGTTAGGTTGAAAGTGAATTCTGTTCACTTTTGCCTATTGTTTTCTAGGTTCGAGGTTGAGTGGGACTCCCTTGCCTCGCTTGTATTGTTGCATCCATGCATTTTACTGCTTTATTGTATATATCTGCTTTATTGTTTCTGTTTTCGTTTATCCCTTAGGATCTCTGTTTCTCTCTGCGCAAGAGAGGAGCATGATAGACATTAGGTCTTAACCCATGCATGATAACATTAGGGTAGGTTTTATCCCTTTTAACCCTAGGATTTTTAGAGTGTCATCTCTTCTTTCTTCAAAACAACAGAAAAACATTAATAAAGGTTATAACAGAAATCAATTCATTTCTTCTGTCAAAAGATTTGAACAAACACAAACCTTTTTGCAATAAGAAAACCCTTGTTTAAGGTGAGATTTTTCATAAAAGACACTTGAACAGCTTGTGTCATGCGTAGCCCGAACTACGTTTGCTCTGATCTTTCATGCTGTGTGGAAGTACGTAGGCATAGGATGCGATATCCTAGCGAGCAACCTTCACCCACCTTCCCCCGTAGTTAGGCGAACTACGTTGACTCTGATTTCTCGTTCCAGACAGGAATACGTAGGCATAAAGTGCGATGCTTTACCGAGTCATGTTTTCTTTTCTTTTCAGACCTCATCCTTTAGTTTAGATAGAAGTGTAATCCGTACAAACAAGCAAGCGTGGATCCCATCGAGTACGATGGACGTGAGGGGTGCTAATACCTTCCCCTTGCGTAACCGACTCCTGAACCCAGGTTTTGGTTGCGATGACCATACCTTTTCCCATTTTCGCGAGGTTTACTTCGAGCGCTTCCTTTCCCTCCGTTGGGATAAATAACGCACGGTGGCGACTCTTCTGTCAGCCGGCGCCGATTTTCGCAGTAGCTGGCGACTCTGCTGGGGATCCAACGTCCCCTGGCTGCTAAGGACTGCGATAGTTCCTTATGCATTTGGGATCCAACGTCCCTTGAGCGAGTCAATCCTAGCGCTTGTTTTCCCGTTAAGGATTTTGTATGGATTTATATTTCTGTCATTTACTTTCAGCATTATATTATTGTTATTATTGCTGTATTGGGGTGTGACGGGTGTTCTATGATTGAGAGATAAGCCGGACCTGGGCTTGAGTGCACCTAGAATTAGAGTGGAAATTAGTGGGCGCGCACGTGCTTTGCATGTCCTAGTGTCCCACGAAATCCACACTCAGACGAGGTTCTTCTGGTTGGCCTCCTGTCCTGCCCTTTGGGTGGCTCGGGTTGCTGGTTAGTTGGATTGTCGACTCTGGGAACCGATCATTTGGAAGTTGGCTAAGTGAGGCCTCTTCAGGATTTGATGATGCCACTCCTTCTGGGAATCGTATCATCAACCCTGAAAGTTTGTGACGCCGACGACCGCATAGGATGCCATACCTTTGTCAGTTACTAGGACACCTACCTGTGAGAGGGTTTTGGGGTTATGCAGGTAACTAGGCCTTCAGATACCGGTTATTTCTTGACCAGAGATCCTGGGTATTTATGGACAGTGATGAGGTCTATCAGAGACCAGTCAGAGTTATGGTATGAGGTCTATCAGAGACCAGTTGGAGTTATGTTTTGGGGTCTATCAGAGACCAGTGTTGGAGCTTTGTATTGGGTCTATCTGAGACCAAGGTTTGAGGAATTCTGGAGGGCCTGTCTGAGACTTTTGATATGGTTCAGGCTTCTCATCTATGGCACTTGGTCCCTGTTGTATGTTACTTGCATTGCATTGTTTGCATAATCATTATCATTGCATCCCATTAACGTGTGTCTGTGCTGCAGGTGCATTTGCATATTCCCTAGTTCTAGTGTCTGGACTTCTGAGTATTGATCATGGCTGGTTTGAGGATGACAGTTGCCTACAAGCTACCTATTCCTGATATTACTCCCCTCCTCGGTCTGATTTCTCTTGCTGATGAGGATGTCCGTAGAAGCTTCAGGCAGAGTTACGGACGGCTGTTGAGTTTGGTTCGCAAATCAACTGATGATGAATTGAATGGGCTGTACACCTTGATGCAATTCTACGACCCTGCTTTGAGATGCTTCACGTTTGCTGATTTTATCTTGGGGCCCACCATGGAGGAGTATGTAGAGTTTACTGAGCTGCCGGTACAGAATGCAGTTCCTTTTATTCACTCTGCCGCTGAGCCCAAGCTGGAGGATTTAGCTAAGGCCTTGCACATGAATGCTTCTGAGCTGTTGATGACTTCTTGGCGAGGGGTTCCAGGTTTCTCTCTCCAGTTTCTGGTTGGTAAGGCTCAAGAATACGCCAAGAATGGGTGTTGGGTGGTCTTTAACGCTGTTTTGGCTCTATGCATTTATGGGATAATGTTGTTTCCCAATTTCCCAAACTTCGTGGATATGGATGCATTTCATCTGTTCGCTGCTGGCAACCCGGTAACCACATTGATCGGGGACTTTTACCATTCGATGCACTACAGAAATGAGAACAGGAGAGGCAAGAACGTCTCTTGTTGCGTGCCTCTGCTGTACATGTGGTTTAAGAGCCATCTTCCCCTGAAGGGACCTTTTGTGGATAGTGCAATTACAGCTGACTGGCCAGAACGTATGATGAGGCTATCTTCTGAAGACATTGAGTGGTTTGACCGAGACTTGCTGGGGTCTGAGCTTATTTTCAGTTGTTCTGGGTATCCTAACGTTCCTTTGATAGGAAGAAAAGGGTGTATTAATTACAACCCATCTCTGTTCGTCCGCCAGTTTGGATACGCGTTGAAAAACCCACCTCAGGAGGAAGAAGTACAGGAATCTCTGTACTTCACCGGTGATTTGAATGGAGAGTTACTAGCCAAGCTTCGGCATGCCTGGATGCGTATTAACAGAAAAGGGAAACCACTGTTGGGGAAGAATGATTGTCAGGCTTATGCACCCTACAAAGTTTGGATCCAGGAGAGAGCAAGACGGTTGCTGATGCCATTTCCAGCTGCGCCGGTCCCTATTCATGTTCCGGTGGAAGAACCAACCACTGTCACTATGGAGGCCTACGAGCGAGTTGTGAAAGAAAAGGAAGCTTTGATGAAGATTAATGAAGAGTTAGAAAAGGAGCTGGCTCAGATGCGTAGTGAGAAGAATAAGGCTGTACGTTCTTTCCAACAGCAGATCGAACTAGTAAACAGGCTAGGTGCTGAGTTGATTGAGGAGAAAAAGAAGCGCGAACGTCTGGGGCAAGAGTTCAGAAGCTCTCATGACATGTTGGAGTCCAAAAAGAAAGCACTCGATGCCGCTCACCGAGAAATCTCTTCTTGTAACAAGACGTGGAATGCTATGCTAACCAACAACAAAAAGAGGGAAGATAAATTGAAGCAGCAAATTTCTGAACTCGAAGAGCAGTTGAAGGCTAGCATTAAGAAGCATGAAGAGGAGGTGATGACCAGATATAGTCTCCAGAATGCATTGAACAAGGCCATCGAAGGCAGGAACGAAGCTGTGTCTCAGAAGCGGAAGCTAAAGGATCGCTTCGGAGAAGGGGCGTGGGAGGAAACCGCTGGTGACGTGCGACGTGTTCTCAAACGAAGAAATCAACTTGTTGAGGGGCTGCTTACCCGACCAAGTCATCCAGAGACTAAGAAGTTACTAGAAGAGTACCGGGCTCATGAGCGTACTTGACCATTTCATATATTAATGTGTATGCTTTATTTGCGTTTGTGCTGACCATCACCAGGATTGTTGGTTGAGGTCATGCCTTCTTATTGTATACTCAGTAATATTGTATTCTTGGATTTCTCTGCAATATACGAGGTTTTCTATGACTCGGCTCCAATCACCGTATTGCTAGCACTGTCACTGCACTAGCGCATTCACACTAGAATCGGGGAATGATAATCCCTAATGCACAGACACATATTGCATTTTGCATACATACTCATATTTGCATTACAGGTTTGTGATCCGTGTATCTTATCTCCTGCATCCGTTCCAGGTATTTTCAGGATTGCAGAAAAGCAGGTTCACCGTTACTCTACAAGGATCAACCAGAAGAAGATCATGGACAACGTGCAGAGTGAAATGTAAGAGATGCGTGACAGGATGGCCCTGCTCATGCAAACCATGGAGACCATCGCCAAAGGACAAGAGCAACTGCAGAATCTGGTTCAACCGATAGTCGCACGGGCTGAAAACAACGGGACACCGCATGGTGAGAACATTGCTGCTTCTCCCCGAATTGAGAATCGTCAAAGTGCTTATGCTATTCCCGTAACCGGTTTGAATGTTGGAGAAACTGGTCCTGTAGGTGGAGGTGGGAACACCGGTAATATGAATGCCAATGCAGATACTGCTGGGGTATTTGTGGGTAATGTCAACCAGGGTTTCAATGGGGGCGTTGAGAATGTCGAAATGAATGGTATTAATGGTAACCAGGGCTTCAATGGTGTGAATATGGGGTATGGCAGCATGGCTGGCGCCAAAGCTGGGTTTGGTGGCTATGGTAATCTTGGATATGGAACTGGCGCATACAACGCCCAAGAGATGGGTAATCTGAGGTATGACCCCAGGTACGTCCAAACGGGTCTGGGCCGTGATGCAGATTATGTTGGATATGATGCAGTACCTCGCTGGGAGGATCGTCAGGAGGATGTGTTCTCTGGTCAGAACGAAGGCTATGAAAGGGCTAGGGATGACAACCATCGGATGAGATTGCTAGAAGAGAAGGTGAATGGATTGGCCAGCCAGAATGCTCTTGGGCTGGATATGTCAAATATGGGATTAGTCCCAGGGTTGAGGGTCCCGCTGAAATTCAAAGCACCGTCATTTGATAAGTACAAAGGGGATACATGCCCTAGGGTGCATGTGCGCGCATTTTACAGGCGCATGTCTGCGTATTCTGAGGATGAAAAGATGCTAATGCACTTCTTCCAGGAGAGTCTGTCAGGGCCATCGCTGGAGTGGTACATGAGCTTGGAGCCTACTCAGATCAGGAGTTGGAAAGAGCTGGCAGAGGCTTTTGTTCGACATTATCAATATAATAGTGATCTCGCCCCTAACCGAGTCCAGTTGCAGAGCATGTCTCAAAAGTCTAGCAAGAGCTTTAAGGAATACGCCCAGAGATGGCGAGATTTGGCTGCTAGGGTGCACCCTCCGATGGTGGAGCGCGAAATGATGGATATGTTCATAGGAACTTTCTCTGGAATGTACTATGATCGGTTTCTTAATTTTTCGATGAGTACTTTCTCTGAGTTGATTTTGATGGGGGAACGCATTGAAAACGGGGTAAAAATTGGTAAAATTCAAGCGGGTGAGTCCAGCTCCGCAGGAGGTAATAAGAAGACGTTTGGTGGTAAAAGGCAGGGTGATACCAACGCCGTATACAATGCTCGACGAAGGAATAAAAGTCAGAACTGGCATCAGCAGTCGCAGGTGGCAAGCGTAACCATTCCAGGGCCTTCTCAGCAGCAGAAACAACAACCACCGCAGCAGGCTCAGCAGCAGCCTAATAATCAGCGCAGGCTTCAGAACCCACGACCGAGGAGAGTATTCGAGGTACCGCCGGTATCATATGCAGAACTCCTTCAAACTTTGTTGAAATTGCAGCTAGTCGAGAAGAGGACTTTAGCACCACCAACTGGCCAACCACCAGTCGGATATGATGTTAATGAACACTGTGACTTCCATTCGGGTGCACCAGGGCACAATATTGAAAATTGCCTAGCTTTCAAGCATAAAGTACAGGATTTGCTTGATAGTACGGCTATTAATTTCGGGAAGGAAGGTCCCAACATCACGCAGCAGCCAATGCCCAAGCATGGTGGGGCTGGGGCCAATGCAGTCATGGTAGATGATGAGTTGAACTTGGTTTCAGAAGTGAGCGAGCTGAAAACCCCTTTGAGTTACGTAAAGCAGCGCTTGTTGAAAGGAGGTGTTTATCCCGGATGCAGTGAAGAGTGTGATGACTGTGTGGTTCAACCTGAGGGTTGTGAGAAGTTGAAAAGGGGAGTTCAGGGTTTGATGGATGAGGGAATTTTGCAGTTTGACAGGGCTGTGGGGCGAGAGAAGTCTGTCGAGACAGAATCTGAAGAAGAGCGTAGGGAGGTCGCTACGATCACCATTCCGTTCAAATCAGTGACGATTTCGGCATCATCGAAAAAGCCGACCATTACTATTACCAAGGCTAAGCCAGTCCCTTATGAGAGCACAAAGGCAGTCCCGTGGAGTTATGGTGCTGAGGTGTATTGTAATGGGGAAAAGATTGACTTGAATGATCCGCCAGCGGGGTCCATGGATAACGTAGTGGGAGCGGGTGGTATAACCCGGGGCGGGAGAATTTTCACTTCACCTGAGGTTGAAGCAGAGAGGCTTGCCAGGGGTAAGAACAAAGTTGTTGAGGGGGAATCTTCGGGGAGTAAAGAGAAAGAGCCGATAACCAAAGATGTGGAAGAATTCATGAGGTTAATTCGCAAAAGTGATTACAAGATTGTAGAGCACCTGCAGCAGACCCCGTCAAAGATCTCCATATTATCGCTATTGTTGTGTTCTGAGGCGCATAGAAATGCCCTGTTGAAGGTACTTGAGACATCCTTCGTGCCGCAAGAGATTTCAGTTAATCAGCTGGAGGGAGTCATGGCACATGTTAACGCTGGGCATGGACTGGGATTCACGGATTTTGACTTAACGCCTAGAGGGAGTGATCACAATAATGCCTTGCACATCTCTATCGAATGCCGGGGCACTATTTTATCCCATGTGCTGGTAGACACCGGGTCCTCGTTGAATGTGTTACCAAAGAAAGCCTTGTTGAAATTGGATACTCGGGGGTTGTTGTGCACCCCTAGTGATTTGGTAGTGAGGGCCTTTGACGGAACGAGGAGGTCGGTATTCGGGTCAGTAACGTTACCCATCCAGGTAGGTCTGGAGGTGTTTGATACAGTGTTTTACATCATGGACATCCAGCCTGCATATAGCTGTTTGATCGGGAGACCTTGGATTCATGCCGCTGGGGCAGTAACTTCTACGCTCCATCAGAAGCTGAAATATATGGTCGAGGGGAGTATTGTGACGGTGTGTGGCGAAGAGGATATCTTAGTCAGTCAGTTGTCTTCCTTCAAGTACGTGGAGGTAGATGGAGAAATTCATGAAACGCTGTGCCAGGCGTTCGAAGGGGTGAAGGTTAAAGAAGAGGTTCCGTTAAAGAGTGAAGGGCAAGAGGTGGTCGTCTCCTCATATAAAGAAGCCAAGGCGTTGGTACAAGCAGGAGAGACTCAGAAGTGGGGGCAGGTTCTGGACATCCTAGTGAAGCAAGATAGGTATGGCTTGGGGTACCACCCATCTCCCTCGCAGAGTGCGCCTAAGTACAAGGGACCTGTGGTGTTCACGCCCGGTGGAGTTAGCTTCGAAAGGATTAACGCCGTGTCTGATACGGAGGAAGTGGATAGCGACAGCGACATGGACGCATGGATTCGACCCAGCACGCCGGGCAAAGCCTATGCAACTGGTCCATCCAGGACGTCATCCAAGTCACCAAACAGTAATGCGTTGTTTTTTTCAATCATTGTATGATCACATGCCTTGCCCGGGGCATCGATGATCTTGTCTTAGGGCCTAACTGTTTACCTGTATGTTTGCATGATCAATAAATGACGGCGTTTTTTACATTCAAATGTTGTGATCCTTTTCTTTCTGTTTTTATTTTTCAATAAAAAGGCAGCGTGGTTATGCATTTTGCTTGTACATCATTTTTGAAGCACTCAACCGTTTCCCTCGCAGGATTCATGAATTTTCAGATGACGCCGACCAAAAACTTCCTATGACTCGTTTAGACTTCGAGCATCCGATCTTCCAAGCTGAGGAGGAGATTGTGGATGATAGTGACTTACCAGAAGAGCTTAGTCGGTTGTTGAAGCAAGAGGAGAGAGTCATTCTGCCTCACCAGGAAGAGATTGATATTGTCAACTTGGGGTCTGAAGAATGCGTCAGGAATATCCGTATAGGGGCCGCGTTGCAAGTGGACATCAAGCAAGAGCTTATTGAGATGCTGCGTGAATACAGTGATATATTTGCTTGGTCCTACGAGGACATGCCAGGTTTGGATACTGATATGGTTGTTCATCGTCTGCCGTTGAAGGAAGATTGCCCGCCTATGAAGCAGAAACTCAGAAGGACTCGTCCTGACATGGCCGTAAAGATAAAGGAAGAAGTGCAGAAGCAATGGGATGCTGAATTCCTGGCTGTTACCACTTATCCCACTTGGGTCGCTAATATCGTGCCTGTGCCAAAGAAAGATGGCAAGGTTCGAATGTGTGTTGATTATAGGGATCTAAACAAAGCGATCCCGAAAGATGATTTCCCGCTGCCGCATATTGACGTGTTAGTTGACAACACGACTCAGTTTTCGGAATTCTCCTTCATGGATGGATTTTCGGGGTACAACCAGAACAAAATGGCTCCTGAGGATATGGAAAAAACGACCTTTATCACCCCGTGGGGAACCTTCTATTACAAGGTAATTCCCTTTGGTTTGAAAAATGCTGGGGCAACGTACCAGCGGGCTATGACAATGCTTTTTCACGACATGATGCACAGAGAAATTGAGGTGTATGTCGATGACATGATTGCCAAGTCTCAAACAGAGGAAGAACATCTGGTTAATCTGCTGAAGTTGTTCAAGAGGCTGAGGAAGTTCAGGCTGAGGCTGAATCCTAATAAATGTACCTTCGGAGTGAGATCCGGGAAGCTACTGGGGTTCATTGTGAGCAAGAAAGGGATCGAGGTCAATCCTGCAAAAATAAAAGCAATACAAGAGATGCCAGCACCGAGAACAGAAAAAGAAGTCTGGGGATTCTTAGGGAGGTTGAATTACATTGCTAGGTTCATCTCTCACCTAACGACCACGTGTGAACCATTATTCAAACTGTTAAAGAATGATCAAGCGGTGGTCTGGAATGAAAATTGCCAAAGGGCATTTGAAAAGATAAAAGAATACTTGCAGGAACCTCCGGTGTTGATACCCCCAGTAGCGGGACGACCACTGATTATGTATCTGACGGTTCTGGAGAACAGTATGGGTTGTGTTCTCGGTCAACATGACGAGACAGGAAGGAAAGAGCATGCGATTTACTACTTGAGTAAAAAGTTCACGGATTGTGAATCTCGATACTCTATGCTCGAAAAGACGTGTTGTGCATTGGCGTGGGCTGCCAAACGTCTAAGACAATATATGCTGAACCATACAACCATGCTGATATCGAAGATGGATCCGATCAAATATGTGTTTGAAAAGCAAGCGCTCTCCGGAAGGATTGCTAGATGGCAGATGGTATTGACAGAATACGATATCCAGTATGTTTCCCAGAAGGCCATTAAGGGAAGTGTTCTGTCCGAATATCTCGCCGAACAGCCAATTGAGGATTATCAGCCTATGAAGTTTGAGTTTCCTGATGAGGACATAATGTACTTGAAAGCTAAGGATTGCGATGAGCCGTTGCCTGGTGAAGGTCCTGAGCGGAGTTCCCAGTGGCAATTGATTTTTGGTGGGGCTGTCAATTCGTACGGTAGCGGTATCGGGGCAATCATTACAACTCCCCACGGGTCGCACATCCCGTTCACAGCCAGATTGACTTTTCCAGTGACGAATAACGAAGCCGAGTACGAAGCTTGTATTATGGGGTTAGAGGAGGCTATTGATCTGAGGATCAAGAATCTGGATGTATATGGGGATTCAGCATTGGTTGTGAATCAGATCAAGGGAGAGTGGGAGACGCGCCAACCTAATCTGATACCGTACATGAATTATGCGAGAAGGCTGCTACCTTTCTTTGATAGAGTAGAGTTTCATCATGTACCTCGGGCGGAGAATCAAATGGCAGACGCCCTTGCAACATTATCCTCGATGTATAAGGTCAACTACTGGAACGAGGCTCCAAGGATTGTCATCTCTCGCCTTGATAGGTCGGATTTTGTGTTTGCAATTGATGAAGCATCTGATGGTAAACCTTGGTACTTCGATATACAGAATTTCCTGAAGAATAAGGAATATCCGGCTGGGGCATCCAGTCGTGATCAGAAGACTCTAAGGAGATTAGCAGGCAACTTCTATCTGAATCCCGACGGCGTTTTGTATAGAAGGAACCACGATTCGGTACTCCTCCGGTGCGTAAACGATAAGGAAGCCAACTTGCTCATGGAAGAGGTCCATGAGGGAACTTTTGGTACACATGCTGGTGGGCAGGCTATGACTCGAAAGTTGTTGCGGACGGGGTATTACTGGTTAACGATGGAAACTGACTGTTTCAAATTTGCCAAGCGGTGTCACAAGTGCCAGGTCTATGCAGATAAGATCCATGTGCCACCCAGTCCACTGAATGTTATGGCTTCTCCGTGGCCTTTCTCCATGTGGGGAATCAATATGATTGGCAAGATTGAGCCTACTGCTTCTAATGGGCATCGCTTCATTCTGGTCGCGATCGATTACTTCACCAAGTGGGTGGAAGCAGCATCTTACGCCAACGTGACGAAGCAGGTGGTGGCCAGATTTATCAAGAAGGATATAATTTGCAGATACGGTATTCCTGAATGGATCATTACTGATAATGGTTCAAATTTGAACAATAAGATGATGAGAGATCTGTGTCGGGATTTCAAGATCGAGCATCATAATTTATCTCCCTACAGACCCAAGATGAATGGCGTTGTTGAAGCGGCCAATAAGAACATAAAGAAAATTGTTTAGAAGATGGTGGTGACGTATAAGGATTGGCATGAGATGCTGCCATTTGCTTTGCACGGTTATCGTACTACAGTGCGTACATCAACTGAGGCAACACCATTCTCACTAGTATATGGCACGGAGGCTGTCCTGCCATTGGAGGTTGAGATACCATCTTTGAGGGTTTTACTTGATGTTAAGCTGGACGAGGCAGAATGGGCGAGAAATAGATTGAATCAGCTGAGCTTGATAGATGAGAAAAGACTGGCATCCATTGCACATGGAAGGCTGTATCAGAGTCGGATGAAGAAAGCGTTCGACAAGAAGATTCGACCTCGAAGCTTTCAGACGGGTGATCTTGTGCTGAAGAAGATTCTCCCACCGCAATCGGATCACAGGGGCAAATGGACTCCTAATTACGAAGGTCCATACGTCGTGAGAAAGGTCTTCTCCGGAGGAGCCTTACTGTTATCCACCATGGATGGTGAAGACTTTTCGTCCCCTGTGAACTCGGACGCAGTTAAAAAATACTTTGCTTAAAATTGACCCGCTGGACAGTAAAAAGAGAGTTCAGGCAAAAATGGGGCATCCTGGCGAACCAAAAACAGAATAAAAAGGTTCGGGCAAAAGTTAGGGATAAAATGAAAAAATGTACACCCGCGAAGTCGAAAACCTACACTGGGCGGCTTCGGCAAAAAAGGGTATCCCGGTGAATCGAAAACCCGCAAAGGGCGATTCACGCAAAAGTTAGGGATTTAAGAAGCAAATGACTGCGGTCCAAGTTTGATGATTAGTGGTTTGGGAGCATCTAGGGGTCAATTATCCAAAGCAATCTCTTCCGAAGACAAAGATCGGGAAAGCGTCAGAGTCCGACGAGTCATAGGAGGATCGGTTCATTGTGTTCGTCTGTAACACGTTGCCGACATGTGTACAAATTTTATTCTGTATATTTGTATACTTCTGCATTTTGTTTATGTGTGACTACCTCTTTTCAGGAGTTGCATCTGATGTATGAGCCTTGCCTATTCTCAGGCCGTTATCAATAAAGTGTTTTATTCAGTGTAGTGCGTGACTTTGGTTTTAATTTTTTACAGTTTTGTTTGTAAAAAAACGCCGATGTTTGTTGATAAACTTACATGCGTGTAACCAGGCGGGCCTCGACCGATGATTGTTAAAACCAGAAACTACCTGAATGGTTGTCGCGGGTGACTACCAAGATGTTTATTTTTTGCATAGATTGCCTTGTGTTTGCTTGTTGACTTTTGCAGGTATTCGAAAGCTCGCAAAGTTCCCCGCCAGAGTCCATGGCAGGCTGGTACCCTCTCCAGAGGATGAACGTTATGTCCTTCCCCGGTGAAGTCGCCCCAGGCAAAATTGAGTGTTGTCTCCCCAGGAGAGCGGAGATTGCATAAAAGGAAAGGATCAATGTATTTTCAGTTCAGAATTAGCTTATCAAGCGGAGCAGAGTTTTCCCCAGCAAGGGTCGAGACGGATATGATTAATTTCCCCAAAAAGTTTCGTGCGTAGTGCGAATCAGAGCACACCGGTCAATCCCCAGCTCAGTGATAGCAGGATGAAGTATCCCCACAGGGCGTAATCAGAGTGTTGATACATTTGAAAGCAGTTCCCGGGATTGCTTTTCTCTTTCCTCAACAGGTTGATCTTTCCTCGTCAGGATGATCATTTTTCAGCAGAATTTGAAGTTTTGAGTTTGTGAGCTACTTTCCCAGCAGGATGGTCATCCCCGGCGGAGTTAGTTCATCTTTCCAACATTTATTTTGTTGGAAGCGTATCGGTAGTATTCCGGTCATCCCCAGCGGATCCAGTTTGTCTTCAGCATTTATTTTGCTGAAGTAAATCTTTGCATAAACATGCATCATACTCGCATTTTACACGAATACGTAGCATTTCCATGCTGTGTGGAAGCATTACGTCATTATCAAACATGCATTGTTGAAACATAAGCCAGGTGGTTACCTCGTCCGTTTCAGACATGTTGTTCCCTGCCGATAGGAGAAATCGTGATTCAGGAAGATGCTGTTTTATGGTCAAAGTACGCGGTGATTGTATTTGTACCATATACGGGGTTCATGTGGTAGGACACGCAGTGATTGTGTTGATCTTCGTAGGTGTATCTGTGATCGAATGGCGCAGTGATCGTATTCGTCCCGATCTAAGAAGATTGTTTTGTAAGGCACGCAGTGATCGTGTTGGTATTGTCTCGGGGTTTTATTGGGTAAGGCACGCGGTGATCGCGTTCACTCTATTGGTGGTGCAGGACACGCAGTGATCGTGTTTGCCATATCATGTGATGTTTGTTGGTCGATATATGCAGTGATCGTATTCGTCTGTATACAGTGGTTATAGATTGACACGCAGTGATCGCGTTCATCCAGTTTTTGTTGGTCGGTATGCGCAGTGATCGTATTCGTCCGTTATACGGTTTGGTTATGGGGTGAGGCACGCAGTGAACGTGTTCATCTGGTTGTTAGTGGCCGAAGTACGCGGTGATCGTATTCGTCCCATGTTTGAAGTCGTGTCACAACACGCAGTGATCGTGTTTCCTCTAGTCAAGAGGGCCGTGACATGAAGCGCGCAGTGATCGCGTTCACCCTATGTATGGTTAGAATATGCAGTGATCGTATTCGTCCGGTTATGTGGGTTAGTTGAGACACATAGCACGCAGTGATCGTGTTTTCTCCAGTCAAGAGGATTGTGGCTCAGAACGCGCAGTGATCGTGTTCAAACACGCAGTGATCGTGTTCAAGATACGCAGTGATCATACTCGTATAGCACACAGTGATCGTGTTTTCTCCAGTCAAGAGGATCGTGGCTCAGAGCGCGCAGTGATCATGTTCAAGCACGCAGTGATCGTGTTGATAGTACCATGGGAACTTGTGATGCGGAGCGCGCAGTGATCGTGGCTATTGTATCAGTTGGTTTTGTTGGTCGGCATACGCAGTAATCGTATTCGTCCTATTACATGGGTTGGTTTTGTGGCACACGCAGTGATCGTGTTGACATCATTTTGGGGGTTCGTTGGTCGAGATACGCAGTGATCGTGTTTATCTCATCCGGTTGGACTTATGGTCGATATGATTCTGGTTGTACCACCGCACACAGTGATCGTGTTCGTCGTGTTTGGCCCTTTAGTTGAGGTTGTTTGTGATACACGCGATGTTCGTATTCGTCGCAGTTTTGTGGAGTTATGGCGTACGACATGTAGTGATCGTGTTCGTCATGTCATATTCCCCTAGCAGAGTTACTTGGTCAAGCATTTCTCTTTCTCCCCAGCCGAGTCCTTTCTCAGAGTGCTGTGGAAATGGCATAATGCAATTTTTGGGTAGTTACTCGCAGTTTCCCCAATAGAGATATAATCCCCAAAAGGGTATTCTTCAACGAGATACTTGGTTAAGTTCCTCATAGTCCCCGGCAGGGTATTCTTTGACGGGTCGCTTGGTTAAGTTACTTGTATTCCCCCAGCGGAGTCTTTCTCAGGACGCTGTGGTGTCAGCATTAGAAGATGGTCTCCCGTAGTTCCCCCAGCAGAGTTTTGTGCTCCAGCAGGGTTTTACTTCAATGAGCTAGTTGTTTAAGTCCTCCATAGTCCCCAGCAGGGTGCTTGCTACAGGAGTTGTTTGGTTAAATTCCTTGTATTTTTCAACAAGGTTATTCTCGTCAGGATGCTTGGTTAAGTTCCCAATTGCCCCAGCAGGTGTTTGACGGCAGTCGTCAGAATTGTCCCCTCAGAGCTACTTAGTTAAGTTTCTCGTTTCCCCGCAGAGTCGGTTGTTCATGTCTTCGAACATTGCCCCGCTTGGTTAAGCGTTTGCTCGTTTCTTCAGGATATGAAAGGTTGATCAGTGAAGTCAACATGACAAGTGAAGTCAATATTCTCCCGCTGGTTAGCGTGTGCTCGGCTGATAAGTGAGATCAACAGAGGTTGATAAGTGATATCAACAATTTCTCATTGTTTGGCGTATGCTCATTTCTTCGGAATGGAGTGGTATGCGGACAATATCAGTTTATTTTACAAAAGCACATTGACAGAGGAGTGGTTAGTTGTTGCCATGACAACAGAAGGCATTTCTCTGAAGGGTTTTCTCCTCAAGCAGTAGTCGTATACGCAACTTATTTTTGCGGTTGGCAAATTTTCGGGTTCTTTCGTATTCAACCGTCTCGTACCTTGAATGTCTGAAGGCTGCGCGCTCTTCATCCAGTCGGGTCCAAGCCGCTTGAATAGGGGCAGCTGTTGCACCCCAAAATTTGCCCAACCTTTTCTAACCTAGGTTTATGTTTCAATTGCATAATCATTTGCATTGGCATCATGTACATAGTGCATTCATCTGCATTGCATAGCATAGGCAAGCTATCTTAATCAAGGGATCAAAGTGCTATTCTTATCTCAAGAGGCATATCCAAGGGTTTTCATTCATATTCAAGACTACTCAGGTCATCAGGGAAGAATTTGAGCTTTGAAAAGTTGACAGGTTGATCAGTGAGTTCTCCCCTATCTTGAGGTTATTTGGGGATCATCAGAGGAAGTGTGAGCCATGAGCCAAGAGCATGGGGTGTGTGTGGATGTTATGAAGAGCCTAGATGATCATTTTTGAGGAGTAACCAAGTCATTGGAATGATTGCAAGAGTCTCAGTTGAAGTCAGTCAACTAGGGTTTTATCTGGGTCAACACTAGGTCAACCCTAGGTCAAAGACTTGTTTTGAAAGGCATCAAGGATCATTTGGAGAATGTGGGATTCATTATTTGCTATATGGATATGGATATGGTGTTGTGCCAAAGAAAAATCAACAGGAGTCAAGGAGAAGAGGAGTTACCAAATTAGGGTTTCAGTGTAAAATCCCCTGATTTGGGTCCAACTTCAAAGCAGTGTAACTCAAGATGCAAGCTTCATATGAATTTCTGGTCCACATGAAACTTGTATAGTATCTTCACAGCTTTAATTTGAGTGGTGGAAGTCATCAAGATGATTTATAGAACTCAAGTTATAGCTCTTGCAAGTTACAGGTCATCTGAGGGCACTGAAATTTGTCTGTAAAAGTTGTCTGTCTTCCAAGCAACTTTTGACCTTCAAGGAGATTTCAAATGGATTTCTGGCCAACATGATAGTTGTTCCTAATTGTCTTAGATTTATAGGAAGGTATGGTATGCCTTCATATGATTTGTGGAACTCTACTTATGTCCTTGGCAAGCAAAGGGTATTTTGGTCATTTGAGAATTACAGGTCATTCTTAGCCTATGCCTAAAACTCATACAAGGAAGCTTCAAATGAAAAACTTCCCAACATCAAAGTTGCTCAAAATGTCATTTTAAGTCTAGAAAAGAGGTCATGGAATTTTGGAAATGCTTAGAACTCAAGTTGATAAAAGTTGGTAAAAAATGACTTAAAAATGGCATATAACTTGAAAAAGTTCAAATGGAAAATTGGTTTGGGCAACCTATAAATCCAAAATGGGTCATGTAATATACAAAATTGATTCTAAACCACATTCTAAAGACATTGGTTCAGCCACATTTTTGAGTTTAGGCTTAAATTTTGGAGTTGCTTTGTAAATCCATGACTTGCATAATAAGGTACAAATGCCAAACTTAATGAAATGCAAAGAATAAGCTTGCTATGCATCTAGACCTTTCCAATAACTCATGTAAGGAGATTTTCAAGCATAATCAAAGGGATGTACCAAGTCTAGGCATGAGATATCACAAGAGATGAGATAAAGGATCATATCATGACATGAGATATTCTAGAATCATCATAGAGGGATCCAGAAACTTCTGGGCATTGCCATCATCATCTATATAATGAATGGAGAAGGTTGGTGAAAAAGGTTGGTGAAAAGAGAGAGAGAAAAGTGAGAACTCCATTGATGCTTCAATTGTAAGAAAGAGTGAATTCATACAATCAACATCAATTCTGTTCATTCTTCTTCTTCATCCACAATCCATTGAATCTCTTGAGTGCATACATGCTGAATTAGAGAGCCATCCATGGAAGATTGAAGAGCTAGGGTTTGAAGTTTCAAGAAGCAAACCAGATTCGAATCTCACATTAGAAGCATTCTTCTTCCAACTTTTTGCAAACAGAAACAAGAGCATCATCTAAGGACCATTTGTGAGGGATTGCAAGCACTGAAACAAGCTGATTCCACCTCTGCCATAGCTACCTAGCAGGTTGGTGAATTCTCCTCTATCTCCCTAATTATATGTTGTTAGATTAGATTGTTAGTGTAAGATTGTTAGGTTAGGTTAGATGATCATTTTCAGAGAGGTTGAGAGCATTCCATGAGGTTTAACGGCAGGATGTTGAAACTTTGATGATCAAGATTGGTTAGGTTAGTGAGTGTTATTGTACACACGATAGCATACTGAGATCAGTGAGACATGAAGAACGCATTAGTGCCATTCAAACCTAGAATTGTTAGGGTTGATCACAGTGAGAATTCTTGGAACCAATGATTTCGTGTCCTCTGTTTGTGAGTTCTATGGAGTTTTAATCAAAACCAAGGATAGGGCTGTATTCCTGGGAAAGAATAGATCAAGATTGGTCTTTTTAGTTTGGAATTTCATGCTGGATTAAGAGAGAACAAGAGTGTGTAAGTTTCATGCACAAACCTGGTTTCACGAAGAAACCCTAACCCAAGGTTAGTGATGACTTTTTAACCGTTAGATTAGGATTAATGTTTGACTCAAGACTTAAATCCAATGGCTGTAATTCAATTTGAAAACGGAGGGAAAATATGAACTTAATGGAACGCAGCGTTCCACTTAAGTTGAGTCTTGGGCCTCAGCAAAACATACTAACCACACCCCACCAGCGAGCCCATTTCATGTTTTAACTAAAATTAGTTGCTAATTGCACCGGGTTCTTAATCTTTTTCTTTTGATTTTTTAGTTTGATTTTCTGAATGTATTGGGCTTAGGCACGCTTGCTAATCACGCCCCCACTTCCTGGCCCATCTAGAATTGAACTGAGCGCAGTTGCTTGTGACACCCCCTCCCCATTTAATTCATTTCTTTGGTTTTATTTTTCTTTTAATATTTTTAGCATCTTTAAAAAATCATATAAAATCAGAAAATTGATATTTTTAATTGCTTCTTTTTGCATTAGGTCAATAATTCTGTTAAGAAAAATAATAAATAATAAAATTAGAATTTTATTTTGTTTTAGTATTTTTTGTGTATTTTTCTTTTAAATAGCTTTTTAAGTGATTTAGTTTAGCACCTAATTTTGTTGATTTTAGTTCAATTAGCTCCCCTTAGATTTAGGGTCCATTCTTTTTAGGGTGATTAACTTAGGACTTTAGCTTCCTCATAGGATTTAATTCATAATTTTAGGATTAATTTTTAGATGATTTGATTAGGTGAGATTAGAGTGGTTAAAATTAGGGTTTTAAGTGAACATAGATGAGATAGATCATTTCTTCTAGGAATTTTAATTTGATTTTTGGGGTAGGGGACTATAGGGGTTATGGGTAGATAATAGATCCCTTAGAAAATATTAGGCTTCCCCTATTACTATTAGTATATTGCTTGTATTTGATTGACTGTGTGGTGTGCCCTCTCTAGGGTTATTATTTGACTGTGTGGGGTATTGGGTTTGTTTGGGGCTTGGGGTTTGAGCTGAAGACTGTGTTGATGAAGCCCATCTGAAGATCAAAGAGAATGAAGACCAACTTCCAGAGTTGATGAGGAGTATCTCTTGCTGTCAGTTGTTGAAGGTTATAGGATCTAGGAGTTAGGCATAGCTCTAGAATAGAAAACTTGATTCACAAACATGGAAGGTCTTGATTGCCTCCATCCCTCTCTATGATGCAGAGTCTCTCTAAGACACTCACCCCCTTCCTTTGGAAGGCTTGGTGATAGTGTCTAAGAGATAGAACTCTTGATAGAAATCTTCTATGTGTTATTAGCAGTCTGTTTGCCACCTTTGGTGGTCAACTAATTGCTTAGCACCTAGTTCATTCTTGTGATTGTTTCCTTAGCTGGGAGATTGGGACTTGAAGAAAAGCCATTGAGAGATTGGAGATAAAAGACTGATGCTTGCTTGAAGCTTGTGGATAGTTGATGCTGACTTGAAGACAGATGCTGATGAAGACTGCTTTTGCTGTTTATTTTAGCTGTTGATAATTCTTGATGTATTGTGTGAATTTCCCTGACTGTATTGTTTGCTGTTTAACCTGTTAGGTTGAAAGTGAATTCTGTTCACTTTTGCCTATTGTTTTCTAGGTTCTAGGTTGAGTGGGACTCCCTTGCCTCGCTTGTATTGTTGCATCCATGCATTTTACTGCTTTATTGTATATATCTGCTTTATTGTTTCTCTTTTCGTTTATCCCATAGGATCTCTGTTTCTCTCTGTGCAAGAGAGGAGCATGATAGACATTAGGTCTTAACCCATGCATGATAACATTAGGGTAGGTTTTATCCCTTTTAACCCTAGGATTTTTAGAGTGTCATCTCTTCTTTCTTCAAAACAACAGAAAAACATTAATAAAGGTTATAACAGAAACCAATTCATTTCTTCCTTCAAAAGATTTGAACAAACACAAACCTTTTTGCAATAAGAAAACCCTTGTTTAAGGTGAGATTTTTCATAAAAGACACTTGAACAGCTTGTGTCATGCGTAGCCCGAACTACGTTTGCTCTGATCTTTCATGCTGTGTGGAAGTACGTAGGTATATGATGCGATATCCTAGCGAGCAACCTTTACCCACCTTCCCCCGTAGTTAGGCGAACTACGTTGAGTCTGATTTCTCGTTCCAGACGGGAATACGTAGGCATAAAGTGCGATGCTTTACCGAGTCATGTTTTCTTTTCTTTTCAGACCTCATCCTTTAGTTTAGATAGAAGTGTAATCCGTACAAACAAGCAAGCGTGGATCCCATCGAGTACGATGGACGTGAGGGGTGCTAATACCTTCCCCTTGCGTAACCGACTCCCGAACCCAGGTTTTGGTTGCGATGACCATACCTTTTCCCGTTTTCGCGAGGTTTACTTCGAGTGTTTCCTTTCCCTCCGTTGGGATAAATAACGCACGGTGGCGACTCTTCTGTCAGCCGGCGCCGATTTTCGCAGTAGCGACACCTCTCTCTCAGATTCTTTCTCATCTCCGTCCCTCAAACAATCCTCACCAACCATTCTCAAATAATCTCAAACCAAAACCTTCTGAACTTTATCATCAACAACAAACCAGCAACACCAACGCCATTAGTACAAATCTGGACACCAAAATTAAACTCCTGGTTTTGACAATCTCATAGGAGGTTTGTGAAGATAGAAGGTCCATGTTCTAAACAGAAACCCAACAATGATGATGCTTGAAAGAAAAAAAACAGGAGAAGATGAATCTTGATGTTATCGGATTGTCTTGATGTTTAGCGGCGAAGATTATCAAACAACGAAAGCACATGCAGAGATTCGGATGAAGGTTCTTGAATGGATCTTTTGCTACTATTCTTGAGCTTGATGAGGATCTTACAACCTTCTGGAAAGGCGATGAAGAAAAACAAAATTACGTGAATCTGTAAAAAACCTGAAGAATGCTGAAGTTGATGAAGATCAATGACGGTGTAAATATGTTGACGATCCTTGAAGATGTTGTTGCTAAATCTGCGAAGAATATGAACATGCATGTGATGATCTAACACTTCTTGTTGAAGGTTGATCGAAGACGTTGAAGGTGTTCTTCGATAATCTGGAGAATGATGAAGATTGTTGATGATCGGAGATGAATCTTGGTGATTCGCTGGAAAAGTGATGCGAAGGTTATTGGTTTTCGGGTGATCAGTTAATGAATCTGATGAACTTCAAATGAGGATTTCTGGAAAAAATGATTATTGATGATGATTTCTGGAAATCAGTTGATGAACATGATGTTGTTGGTGAAGATCCGTATGAATTTTCCGGCGGTCACATGAAGTTTCCGGCGACAGTTACGGTTTTCCGGCGACAGTTACCGACGTGAATTGGTAGCCTTGATTTCACCGGTGATCAGTTAATGAATCTGATGAACTTCAAATGAGGATTTCTGGAAAAAATGATTATTGATGATGATTTCTGGAAATCAGTTGATGAACATGATGTTGTTGGTGAAGATCCGTATGAATTTTCCGGCGGTCACATGAAGTTTCCGGCGACAGTTACGATTTTTCGGCGACAGTTACTGACGTGAATTGGTAGCCTTGATTTCACCGGTGATGAGTCTGGCGGTTTGCATGCCGGCCGGTGAGGGAGTGGGTGAGGTGGTACGCGTGGCAACACGCATGCAGAGGGAAGATGAAGTGAGGACGCGTGGCGATGGTGGAGGAAGAAAAACGTGGATGAGGTGGAAGAAAACCTGAAGCACACGTGGGACCTTATATAGATGACACCTGGACTGAACAGACTGGGCCTCCAAAAACTTGACACATGGCCCACGAATTTAATGAACTCTGATTAATGATTAATGACCCTAATTAAACTAATGATTAAGCCTAATTAAACACAATTAAATGCTAATGAAAAATAAAACTAATCTAATCCTAATTAAATCTAATAAGACCCTGATTAACACCTAAACAAATGATTAAGATCTAATTAAACTCTATTAAATCCTAATTAAATCTAAAAGAGAATTAACTATTAAATCTATTAATATCTAAACTAATAAAAATAGAAAAAAAAACTCTATTAATTCTATTTAAAAATCCTAATAAAAGAAAATCATTTAAAAAACTCTACTTAATATCTAAAAAAATATGATTTATTCAAAAATCTATTTAAAACAATTAATATCTATTAAAAAATCTAACTAACACCTAGAAAAATCCATTAACTCTATAAAAAAAATTCTAGAAAATAAGGGAAAAACCCTAAAAATACGGGGAAGCCGATTAAATCGATTAGCGAACTATATCGAAATAAACGGTAAAAATCCTAGACACCGAGATGTCCTAAAAAACAACAGCGGGAGCTGAAAACACCGGGACGAGCACCGATTCTCAAAATACATCCTCGTATTAGCCTGAAATGCCTGAAGCGCGATCAGAGGGATGTAATCCCGATAAAGTCAATCTGACTGGAAAAAATGCAATGTACGCGGTATGCAAATGCAAAAATGAAATGAGTCGAAACATGAGCCAAATTGCGACAAGTAGTTGGTCAAATTTTGGGGTACAACACGTGGCCGTTGGATGATTGGCTTAGTCGTTGGTCAAAGGCAGATCTGATGGCTTAGGAGTCATCTTCTCCAAATCACAGGCTGGCCTGAGTGAGACTCAGTGTGGTGGCCGGAGAAGACTCCGGTCGTCTTCTCCGGTGAGCAGGGGGTTGCAGGTGTCCAGAAACAGCAATCCTTATACCAATCTCATTCAAAATTTCATTAGGAATTCAAATCTCTTATCCATATATTCTAACTCTCCATAGATTTCAAGATTCGAAGCAAAGTTCAGAACACACATCCAGATCAATCATCATCAATTGCAAATCTAAGGCTATAGAATTCATCCTCATGCTTCATACATCACTCTGATCTATCTAGATTGCTCTAACTCTCCATGAATCGAGAGATTCGAATCAAAACAGACATGCTAAGTCATGATCAATCATCACCAAATGCTTCCAAATTGATCCTAAAACGATCTACAACTTGTCTAGATCCTAATCACAAGTTCAAATCTAACTACATCATGCTAATTCATGTGGAAAGTTGAAAGTTACTAACCTGTTGTAGATCTAGTAACAGAGGTAGCTAGAGCTTGATTCAACCTTCAAAACTCTCTAGAATCATTCAAGGATGCAAGAGAGAGATGTTGTAAGCCTCAATTTGCTCTGAATCAGCCTGGAACTCAAAACCCGATCTGTACTTGCTTGCTTGAAAATGAAGTTGCTATCTCTGCTTCAGCCATGAAACTTGCACCAAAATGATTCTGAAATCATCAAAGAACTTAAATAGAACATTTCTATGGGCTTTAGAAGCTCAATTGAGGCCCAATCCAGCCAATCCAAATTTCTGTTTTTCTCTTCACATGTGCAATGTAACAGTCACGAATTGGCCATGAAAATTGCTCTAGAAGCTTCCCTTTCACTTGCAAATTCCCTTGTGAGTTTATTCAGACCAAAAGGAGCAGTTGAATTGCATTGGTAAGGAACTTGGATGTGTGACTTGCAAATGAAGAAATCAAATGACAACTCATGAAACTTGGACTAAACTCAAAATTCTGGTAATGCCAAAGTGTCTAAAATTCAATTTCCATTCAAAAAATGTAGTTACTTGACATGTTTTGGTCCTGTAACTCAAAATTGGCATTTTCCCTCCTTAATTCATTTGAAATTTCCTTTTTTGAAACCATTTCAAACCAAGTCTTGCTATGAGCCCAATCAATCCATCATGACTTCTTGGTTAGCCTAAAAACCTCATTTTGAGAAACTTTCATGTTGAACAAAAATTCATTTGACAAGTGAAAGTTGGTGATTTTGGCCTATGATTGAAAATGACCTATAATCTCACATTCCCAAAATACCCCTGACTTGTAAACCTTATAACTTGAGTTCTACAAATCAGATGGAAGACTTCTAGTACAATTTAGAAAGCTAAGATCATGAGGAACGACTTTCATGTTGGCCAAAAGTTCATTTGAAACCTCTTTCTAGGTTAAAAATAGCTTTGAAGTCAGATGATTTTCATAGACAAATTTCAGAAGCATCTGAGGACTTGTAACTTGTCTGGGTCATAACTTGAGTTCTATAAATCCCCTTGAGGACTTCTAGTACTCAAATTAAAGGTATTAAGATGATATACAAGTTTCATGTTGGCCAAATATCCATTTGAAACTTGTATCTTGACTTATGTGGTCATGAAGTTAGGCACTAAATAGGGAATTTTTGCACTGAAACCCTAATTTAGCAACTTCCCACACTCTTGATTCTTCTTGATTTGATCTTGGCACAACACCACAAGTGTCTCATCATATCATTACATGAACTCCATGACCTAAAAGTAGGCCTTGATACCCTTCAATTGCACAATTGACCTAGAATTGATCCAGATGAAACCCTAATTGCTTGCACCTCAACTATGGCTCTTGCATTTGACACAATGACTTGATTAAACTCTCCCATAGCCCTCTAGGCATTCTATGAGCTTCATACACATCCTCTTCTCACATTCAACACTTCACAACCCTCTGATGTTCTTCAATTGATCCTCAAGTTAGGAGAAGATTCACACTCAAACATCTAAACCCTTAGGCACTTAAACCACATTCTGATGACTTTGACAACTCCTCAATCTTGAATGAGACCTCTTGCTAGGCTTCTTTTGAGAAGAATCACACTTGATCCCCTACTATATGAATGATACCATGATATGCAAATGATATAGCTATGCAGATGATAATGCAATGAAACATAAACCAGGTAAGAAAAGGTTGAGCAAATTTTGGGGTGCAACAATCTTAATCCCACATCACCCGAATATTCTACGACATTATTTTCAGTTTCTAACCGATTAAACTATGATTTTACCGATTAAATCTCCTTTGCCCTAAATGGAAAAATGATGGAAATTCACAATAAACCAAACCCACACATACATAATCATACACATGGATTAAATAACAATGTTTCTCACCCTTACCTTGGTTTAATCGAAGCTTGAAGCGGATCCTTGAGCTTTCCATGCTTTTCCCTCTTCTCTTCTCTTTTCTCCTCTTTCTTTCTTTCTCTTCTCTTTCTTTCCCGTATGTTTTCTTTTCCATCTATTTTCCTTTATATACTTTCCATTTGATTTTTCTTTCTATTATATTTCTTTTCTCATAATATCTACCCAATCCTTTCTCACAAAATATCTCATCTTGACATTAATTAGAAAATATCTGGTAAATCCACATTATTCTACCAAATATAATAAATCAGTTAAATCCATTAACTCATATAATTTAAATAAATACAATGGTTCCTTTAAATCAAATAAACCACTTAAAGCAATTAATTAGTACCAATAATTAATTACTGACAATTGGGCTATTACAACCCTCCCCTACTTTAGGAATTTTCGTCCTCGAAAATGTTACTTGATTCAAATAACTCTGGACACGATCCTCACATCCTAATCTCCCAAATCTAACTCTCTCTCGAACTACCTCCATCAAAGGAATCCCTTTACCTCGAAGTTACCTCTTGTTCCTCATCCTGAACTAGAAATGCCTCAGAAATCAAATCGTCTCTCTCTCTCTTGCACACCATCCATCTGAATCAATGTACCTTCTTAGCTTAGACACATGAACATATTATGTAATCTCCACAAGTGACAGAGGTAAACCAATCTATCATGCCATTTTCCCCACGCTTCCGCTGCGCCACTCCGATACAGATTCACAAAACACAGGATATACTTCCGAGACCCCAAGCTCGACCAACACCAGTTACTATCGTAACTCTCAAAACACGTCCTTTCTTGGATCCTTTTAATCTTTTCAGTCATCTCTTGCACAATCTTTGGCCTGAGTACAACACTCTCACTGGACACACGTCTATCCAAAGGAGTCCCACACCTCTTACCAAACAAAGTCTCATACGATGATATTCCGATACTAGAATAATAGAAGTTATTGTAGGTAAACTCAATCAATGACAAGTAACCATCTCCTGATCCATCTTGATCCAACACATAAGCTCTCAACAAAATCTCTACATATTGGATAGTCCTCTTTGTCTACCCATCCGTCCATGGATGCTAGACAGAGATTATCTTCAACATGTCGCTCAAAGTGTCTGCAACTCTCTCAAAATCCCAATGAAAAACTCTGATTCCCATCTGACACAACATTCGACGACACTTCGCACAACTTCACAACTTCATCGATACACATCTCAACTAGCTTCAACATAGAATGATTAATCCTCATTGGTAAGAAATAAGTTAATCTTGTCAATCTATCCATAACCACTCAAATCGAATCATACCCCTTCAAATTCTTCGAAAAACCTGGCACAAAATCCGTGGAAATACTATTCCATCCCACTCAGGAATATTCAACAGTGGCATCCGACCCAACGGTCTCTGACGTTTATTCTCCGTCATTCTAATGAGTCTAATCCAGCATATACAAACTCAATCACTTCTCTCTTCATCTGTGGTCATCAAAATAATTCCTCAAATTCGGTCACACCTTCCCAGTACCTGCATGGATACTCCATCTATCTCAATGTCCTTCTTCCAAAGTACTCTCATCCAACTCACTCTATTCAGAACACATACTCCATCCTGACACATCATGATACCATTTCCATAAATCTGAAAATCACCTCCTCGACTTTTATCCCTTAAACTCAATCAATCTATTAACTCGAATTAGAATTCCGACCTCCTCGAATCTCATCGAGAATACCAATAATCAGTCTCATTATATAAAGCTCAACTCCATGAGAAGTCTCTTCACAGACCACACCCATATTCCGAATTTAGTCAATCAGTCATAACTTCATTACCATCATCATTGGTACATACAGAGATTTCCAATGCAATAACTCAGTTACCACTTGGTCCCACTCGAATGGTAACTCAACCAAAACCATACTCTTTCAGAAGTCCCAATTATTTCCTCTACATCATATTCAACTTCTCAAATCAAACAAATACCTTAGGATCTTAAGATTATTAACCATCTCAAATCTCAACTAAACAGTTGAGGCTTCTAAACTCCGGTACAAACACGCAACAACAACCAACTCTAAATCACCTGTCTGATAATTCCCTTATGTACTTTAAGTTGCTTCAAAGCATAGCCAAAACTCGTTGATGTTGCACTTAACATATCTCCCAGTCATATTAACAAAGCATTACAACACAACGAATAGTTCCGTCGGATTCGGCAAAACCAACACACAAGCTATTGACAACTTTCCCAAAAACTCTCTGAACTTCTTCACAGTGGCATTTCACTACTTCTTCTCCAATACAGATAACTCTAATTCTCGATGTGCAACATGATCCTCTATACTCTTCGACGCATCCAAACACCATCGATTACACAACCATAACTCACTCAATTAAGTATGGAGAACCCCATGTCAAACGGACACTTAGTTGTGAACTTATGGCGAAACTCGAACCGCACTTACCACAACATCCAAACATATTTCATCAATAAATACATAATTCCATGTCACTACTTCATCATCACACAGGGCACTGTAATAGCTTCCAACGCTTCTAATTTTGCGTCATTCCGAGTTACGGTTCTCCCGTTGCAGCGACAATACGAAAACAACGTTTCCACTCTTAGAAGGTCATTCATCACATCTCCAGCTCTTTAAATGTTTGAAGGTCTAATTATACCAACCTTGTATTGCACATCTAATTTCCTTTAGTAATCACCAGAAGTCATTATCCACCCTTAACATACTCGACCTCACAATCTGTTGTCGTAGCACATACCAGACGCAAGTCTCAAACCACTCAATCAATTTTAATTCCTTGGCCACTCAAACAAACATATAATATGGAGCTTCCAATATCTGATTAGTCCCCGCAACTAAGTCGATCACAACTCAACTTCACGTCTTTGTTGTTTATCACTTATCTTGTTAGGATAACTCTCAGACTACCACAATCAAACGGTAAACCGACAACTTCTCCACTTTCATTAATACTCAAAATTCCCATCAAAATCAAACATCTCATCACTGTCCTGCGCCGACTCATCAAACAATTCTTAAGCACTCGGCTTAACTCCAAACAATTCTCTGCTCACGCCATCTAAGCTTGCAAGACACATCCATCCCATCCAACACAGTCCCAACTACTATCAACAAGAGATTAAGGGTGATCAGTTCCTCAATTTGTCAATAGACAGCCGAAATCATAATGGGGCATAGACCATCTTTACCAAACTATAATAGCATTTAATTACACACTGAGCTACAACTCCACACTTGCAGCATTCTGAGGAATCACAAGCTTCTCCCCCACTTTGATCATTCCCACTTCTGCAGACAAGGTTAAACAACAAATATGTATCGACAGTGTTTTTACACACATGTCGCATACAAGGGAACAAATAACATTAGACAACATGGCCGGACGGACAGACCTGCTCTGATACCACTATTGTAACACCCTTCTAACCCCACAGAATAATACGTAATTAATCAGAGTAATTTAACATGCTTTCACAAAAGGGCGTCACACAATTTTACAAAATCTCAACATTCGCCTGTCATACTCATGTAACATTGAAATAAATAGTCATGCTATTAAATTTTCATCTTGCATGTAATAGCGGATTCAATTTATTTACATAAATCCCTTCACAGAATATTCATTTTCATCACATAATCATTAACACTTAGGCAGAGAGGCCATTATCACATATTTCAAATACATTTAAAATACAAATTAGAATACACAATATATCTCTAAGGCATAAACCCAACGATCCTAGTGTTACATAACCAGAGCATGACCTGACCCAACATAATTAAATACTAAACAGCTGCACCAACAGCGAACTCGCAACTACTAGCAGTACTACACCAAGATACATGCACGATGTCATAAAGGACATCATTCCAGCAGAAGGGTGAGAAATATTATCATAATAATTAATGCATACAATTATAGAATACATATAACTCACATTCTCTCACCATAATTCATTTCCATTATCAGATGCATCACAACGTGCATATAAACAAACATAGACATTCATCAAGCATTTTCATCATGCATTCATCCATAAATCTCAACATCCCACATAAACATACACATGTTATGTTTTATCTACCAATTCACTATTATACATTCACATTTCTCAATTACACAAGTAATGCACATACGCATATTTCACAATTCTCACCATGTTTCATCATAACTCATCATATACTTTACAAAGCATACTTATATAAACAAATATGGACAATCTTATATTCACACTCTCAAATCAACAAGTCATGCCCACACGCATGCTTCATATAACAATCACAAATATGCCATGTGACTCAATGCAACTCATGCCATGTGGTACCAACACTTGTTATCATTTTTCAGTTTTTACATTTAAACTGGGTCCACCCTTCTAGACCGATAACAACAAAGCCCGTCCCCTAGGCTTCAAACCCACCCTTCTAGGTTTGGGACAAGCCACTAGTCTCCACGAAACTAGCAAACATTGCCTCTTGACTAAATGATGCATATGCAATCAACCAACAAAATGCACTTAAGACCGTTCCCGTATCTTAATCCCATGCATTTCAAATAATTCATTACATACGAATTATAACATGATTGCACACACAACATATCACAACAATCATCAACGTATTCATTTATCAATACCATTAGCACATCATCAAACAATGCACACATATCCAAGATATGTTCCCATGCATCTCTCACAATTATTAAATAATGCACACATATCCACGATATGTTCCCATACATTCTTCACATTTAATCACATGCACACAACATGCATTTATAACATTTCAAGGCATTCACATTCAATACCATCATCCCATTCATCAAAACAATGCACACATATCCACAATATGTTCCCATGCATTACATACATTAGCATACAACAATATGCAATTACGTACTTATTAAACAATACACACATATTCACTAATATGTTCTCATGTATCCCTAATCAATTCAAACAATACACATATCACAATCTAGGATTCACGCCTAAAGGATACCCATAACTCATCACAATAGTACACAAACTATTCATATCACATAGGATTAACATAATTGAACAAAGAAATTAATCATTGGATGGATAAAACAGAAAAGAAACAATGATGTCCTGCTCGCCACCCTTCGCCTGGCGAAGCCATTAGCGAATGCTCGTTGGGACCTTCGCCCGGCAAACTCGCCAGCGAACAGAGGTCAGTAGCTACTGACTTGATTGGCTACCATTCGCTAATGTACTCGCCTGGCGAACCTTCGTCACTCACCTTCGCCTGCGAACTTGCCAGCGAAGACCACTAGGAGTTTTCTTGAATTATTCGCCAGCTATTTGCTGGGCTTCGCCCGGCGAAGCTTCGCCTTCACTCGCCTGGTGAGAGCCAGCGAACCTGCAATATCAGAATCCTCATTCTGTCCCAAAACTTCTACCCTCCAAAAATCGACCGATTCTCACCGAACCAGTTCCAGTAATCTTAATCCCACATCACCCGAATATTCTAGGACATTATTTTCAGTTTCTAACCAATTAAACTACGATTCTACCGATTAAATCTCCTTTGCCCTAAATGAAAAAATGGTGGAAATTCACAACAAACCAAACCCACACATACATAATCATACACATGGATTAAATAACAATGTTTCTCACCCTTACCTTGGTTTAATCGAAGCTTGAAGCGGATCCTTGAGCTTTCCAAGCTTTTCCCTCTTCTCTTCTCTTTTCTCCTCTTTCTTTCTTTCTCTTCTCTTTCTTTCCCTTATGTTTTCTTTTCCAGCTATTTTCCTTTATATATTTTCCATTTGATTTTTCTTTCTATTATATTTCTTTTCTCATAATATCTACCAAATCCTTTCTCACAAAATATCTCATCTTGACATTAATTAGAAAATATCTGGTAAATCCACATTATTCTACCAAATACAATAAATCAGTTAAATCCATTAACTCATATAATTTAAATAAATCCAATGATTCCTTTAAATAAAATAAACCACTTAAACCAATTAATTAGTACCAATAATTAATTACTGAAAATTGGGCTGTTACAATCATCCTTTTCAACTCGCTGGGGATTGCTCTGCCAGGGAACGAACCTAACCAGGTTGTCAATTACTCTATGGGGAGAAAATCCAAACACGACTCACTTAGCTGACTCACAAATGATCGGTTCCTAGAGTCGACAACCCTCAAATCCAAAATTCCCTCGAGCCCAAAGGGCCAGAAAGAAAGTTGTCTCAGAGAATCTCGTCTGAGCGTGAATTTCATGGTGAGCTAGTACGAGCAAAGCAAGCATAACCACCACTAATCTCCACTACTAAAGTTAGGTGTATACTCAAGCCCAGTTCCGGCTTATCACTCAATGGAACTTCCCCCCCCACAGAACAACAGTAATGATATATGATACGGAAAATAAATGCGGGAAAGTAAATAAAGCACATATGTACAACACCCAAGGATAAACAGACAAGCGCTAAGATTGACTCGCATAGGGAACCAGAGTCCCCAGCAGAGTCGTCAGCTGTCGCAACTGCGAAAAACCATCGGCGGAAAAACAGAACATTCGCCACTTTCGTTATTTATCCCAAAGAGAGGGAAAGGAAACGATCGCAAAAACCTAAAGAAAAAGGGAAAGACAAGGTCATCGCAACCATGTCTAAATTCGGGAGTCAGTTACGCAAGGGGAAGGTATCAGAACCCCTCACGTCCGTCGTACTTGACGGGATCCACGCATTTTTGTCTATCTAAAAGGGTGTGTTGATACTATCTACCTAAAGGCTTAGGGAAAAAAAGAAAAAGAAAAGAGAAATGACTCGGCAGAGCATCGCCGCTCTGTGCCTACGTACTCCCTCGTGCAATGGGAAAGTCAGAGTCAATGTAGTTCGACTAACTACGGCTAAAGAAAAGGGGAAGGTTGCTTGCTGAGACATCGCCGTCTCGTGCCTACGTACTTTCGTCTGGTACGAAAGATCAGAGCAAACGTAGTTCGAGATAAAAGGACCACAGGTTGGTTCAAAAGTTTTTAAGCCCGAGTAGGGTTAACAGATAGTTCTAGCAGTTGGTGTATGCAGCTCGACCATTAGAGACTTAGGCGTTACCATTTGCGGTAGAACTAAAAGTTAACGACACTCTTGTTATGAAAAGATTTTCCTGATTAAGAACCCCAAAGGGTGAAAAAGGTTTGAATTGTTTTTGTGTTTTTTAGAGAAGAAGTGTTTTGAATTTGATTTGCAACTCATGTCGCACTAGAGACTATGACCTAAGAGCGAATGCGTCGTATATCACCCAAAGGGTGTACACTAAACACTCTAGGTCCTTGAGAGGAGGGCCCTCAATTACCATTTCTCAAGTAGCTTAAGGCTCGTAGCGTGCTACACTTGTCATTCATTATTAAGTGTTTTATGAATGTTTGAAGATGAAAGGAGAAGAAGGAACCCTAATGGGAGACTAATCAATCCTAAAAGTTATCATGCAAAGTGGACCTAAAGTTGGGATTCAAAGGGGAACTACCTAATGTTATCATGCATAGTTAGGCACCTAATGTCTATCATAACCTCAAGAGGTTAGAGAACTTATGGGGAACATGGAAAAGAAAAGCTAAAGAAGAAGAATAAGAAGAATGCATATGCAAATGAAGATGCACACATAGAATGCACAAGTAGAATGATAGTGGGAGGAAAATTGTGTGGGGAAGTAGCCACCACAAGCTCATCTCAACCAAGCATGCAGATGGAAATGCAAGAAAAGAGAAGAAGGATAAGTGCACAAGAAGAACTCAATCCAACAAAAGCAAATTACACAAAGATGCACCAAAAAGTGGGATGAAATAACCTAAGTCAAACAACATCAACCACACCAAACCAAATGAAAGGCAAAACAAACCTCAAAGCCAAGTGAGGATGGGGTACCAAACGAGGGCAGAAAGGACCCCATAATAGGTACTCAACCATAAGCATCACTTATCAAACACAAAGAAACACCAAAAGTGTCCTCAAGGATTCATCATTCTAGGTATGCTTCAAATACCTCCAAATGAGGGACCAAGCCACCTTAAATGACACTCCAAGGTCATTGGACAAAAGGGAGATGAAGAGGAGAAAGCTCACAATCAATATCAAAACAAAACAAAAAGAATTGCAAGAAAAAGCACAAAGGAAGCAAGCATGAACATTTTCAAAAAGAAACACATCAATCAACAAGCAATGGACATAATTTTAACCTAAAAATGAACATGCAACAAGCTCAACATGTCTAGAATATGAATCAAGAAGAGTTGAGAGCTTATTGGATCCACAAGGGTCATTTCCAATCCAAGCTAGGTCATGCACTTGTGTGAGCTGTCCTATGAGATGACCTAACTTGCAAGTCACCTCAAAAATAGGAAAAACGCTCAAAAAATATCAAATAAAATACACAAAGAAGATAAACATGTTGGAAACCAGAGGCCAAAAGATCAAGACAAATATTCCCTCAAGGCACCACCAAAAGAAAGGATTCATTTAGATGTACCACTTTGAAATGGGAGAAACAAAGGCACAAAGAAAAGCCACAAAAGTCAACAACCAGGGGCAAAATGGTCCTAAAAAATTGATCAACTCATCATTGAGATGAGGATCAATTTTCAATCATTGGATCAAAAAGGAGGAAGAGAAATAAATGCAAAAACAAACAAGGTTACAATTTAAACCATTTAAAACCACTCCAATATTTAATTCATTTTTTAATTGAAAATAAAACTGAAAAATAAAATAAAAATGTCCAAAAAATATTAGACATCTCAAAGTATATAAAAAATATTTTTGGTGAACTTTTAAAGTATTGGAGTTATTTTTAATGATTTAAATTCAAAAACAGAAAATAAAATAAAAATCAAAAGAAATAAAAAGAAAATAGAAAACCTGTGTGGCAAATAGCAATTACATGAAGTTCAAAATAAGAATTGGGCCCAAACTGGGGTGGGATTAGCACGCACACCCAAGGCCCAACAGAAAAAACTCAGAAAGAAATAAAAACCTGGTAATCACGTGGAACAAGGTCAAACATGGTGCATCATGGAAATCATTCTAGCACGCGTGATCAATTAGTAACCACATCAGAGGGCCACAAGCACGCCAGCAAATAAATGAAATATTCAAATGCTATCACATGCATTCAGTCAACTATGGCCTATCGTAGGTCTTAATCATGAGCGTTGGAATGGAAAGTCATCAGATCATGTGAACATGGGCGTGACACCTCAGCGTCATCTACCTCCAAAACCCTAAAACACACACAGCCGGCCGGAGACACTATTCATCGTCTTCTCCGCCCAACCTCCACCGTGCGCAGCAACAACAACAACGTGCATCACCAATTCTCAACCATTTTGCATGAATTTTATACCAAAATTCATCTAGAGATCATGAGGATCTCAAATCCACCATCAAAACTCTCTTATCATGCATAATAAATCCAAACCGAAGCCAACAAGATTGTGCACCAAAATCCAAAGTTCATCAAAACATCTCCAATTTTGTTTAAAACTCATCTAGAAGTTATGTAGGTTACAGATCCATCAACAATTAAGCCAAAACACGCAAGAACAAGCCAAAACAGATCCAAACATTTTTGAGCATCAACCAACAATCAACACCAATTCCAGTTCGTTTTACATATTAATGATATACATTGTTTCTACGTCTCAAATATGCAAAAGATCAGGAGTGTAAAGTTGATTTTCAATTACCTAGTGGAGAACTTCCTCTGAGCCTTCCAATGGAGCTTAAGCTTGAAGAAAATTGTCCAGAATCGTTCAATGATATTCAATAGAGCTTTTGCAGTTCACAATTTGGCTTGAAATGTCCTCTATCTCCAAATTCGGAATTTGAATTTTCAACACATTTTCAAAACTGTTCTTGAGCAATCCTCATCCAATTCTTCGTTCTGATGATTTGTTCATGCTTAAAACCTTATATGTGATGGATCTTGATAAGAATTGAGCCCAATCTCAGCCTCTAACAGCCCAATTGAAAATCCAAGGAATTGAATTTGAAGCTTTCTCATGTACACGAAACTCCCATCAATTTGGCTCCAAAATGCTTGAAAATGCTTGCTGGTACGACATGGGATGTGGATGGCTATGATTAAAACCTTAATTGATCTCAATGGTTCATGTTTGTTGTGTAACTTCATAATGAAGTAACCTTGAAAATGGCTCACTAAAACACCTCAAACTCAAAATCTAAAATTGCCAATCTGTTTAAAATGTGGTTTCCACTCAAAAAATGTACTCATTTGCACTAAAATGTTTAAAAATGAATTAATTCCCATTTTGCCCTTTAAAATCCCTTTTTATGAAAATTCACATATCCATTCCTCAAACCAAGCCAATTCCATGACTTCTCAATGTTTAAATAAGCAAATAAAACCATTTGGAGCAAGTTTCATGTTGGAGAAATCTTCATTTGAAGTGTGGAAGTTGGTGAAATGGACCTATAATTTTATGACCTATAATCTCACTTTCCCAAAATACCCCTAACTTGTAAACCTCACAACTTGAGTTATACAAATCATATGAAAGACTTCTAGTACTTTTTGGACAGCTAAGACCAAGACCTACAACTTTCATGTTGGCCAAAAGTTGAGGAGAAACATCCTTCTAGGTCAAAAATGTAGAAGCATGCTTCAGTCTCAAGTTTTGATGATGTCAATGCTACTCAAAGTTAATATCTCTTGATTGCAAAAAGACAAGCCGTTCAAAGTCATCAAGATCAAGTCAAGCTATCTTTCAAGTCAAGCTATATGGAACTGATTCTTCCAGACTTGCCTGCATTACTGGTATATCAAATCCACCTTTTTAATTTTGATATACAAGTGTTCAAAAACATCAATCTTTTGTGCATAATACATACACATGTTTTTGAAACTTTAAAAATGGTATAACATTAATTTTAAAAAGCATTTTTCTAAAAATTAGCAGTGTTAACCGATTAACCATATGGGTTAACCGGTTAACCATTTTGAATTTTGAATTTTCTGGGCTAACGTACCAGTGTTAACCGATTAACCATATGGGTTAACCGATTAACACTGAACGTGCAGTGAAAAATTGCTTTGTTTTGAGTTCAAAATTATTTTTAAAATCATACCTTTTAATGGTTTGAATCTTTTAAAATCATACCTTTTGTGAAAGGTTATTTTACTCATATAAATTCTGAGTTTCTCATTTTTTGAAATGACACCAACAACAAAAAACCAATACTCATTTTTAAAATTGTCTTAGAATCAAATTCATTTTTAAAAAGTGTTCATACTTGCATTTAAAGTTTCATATTCATTGAACACTTGTATTGAAAAATTACAAAGAGTGAACTTTGATTCATTGGAGAAGATCACTTTGACAATTATACTCAATCCAAATTCATTACAATTTTTTTTTGTATTTGACTTGTGATCCAGGATTGTTGGACACAAGGGTGAGTGTTTACAAGAGGATTGTTCTTGTACACTTGTGAGTTTTTATTGTTTGATAGTAGGCCTCACCGGTTGATGGTGTGATAGGTTGTACTGTTTTAAACAATAGTGAAAATTCTCTTTCATGTTGAAAGGGGAGTGGAGTACTCTCGGATTGTGAGGGGAACCACTATAAATCCTGTGTCTTTCTTTCTTTCTGTTGATTTACTGCTTTCCATAACCAAGAACACCATCCAGTATATTTCCAAGAACCATATAAACACCGGAAAAATTTCAAAAGTCCTAATTCACCCCCCCCCCCCCCCCCTCTTAGGCATACTCTGTTCTTACAATTGGCATCAGAGCAGGTTAAGGTAACCTGTTCCTAACGATTCAGTATGGCTTCCGCAAGTACCAACCCGGTTTTCAAATATGGTGGAAGTAGTAACAAACCACCACTCTTTTCTGGAGAATACTTCGATTTTTGGAAAATCCGTATGAAGGCACATCTTGAGGCTCAAGGAGATGGTATATGGGAAACCGTTGAAACTGGTCCACATGTTCCTACAAGTGTGGTAAATGGTGTTGGAACCCCAAAGATCAAATCCTCATATGATGAAGATGACAAGAAGAGAATCTTGAATGAGAAGAAAGCAATCAACATACTTCAAAGCGCTCTCAGTATGGATGAATTCTTTCGCATATCACAGTGTCAATCGGCAAAACAGATTTGGGATACCTTGGTAGAAACGCATGAAGGAACAGCAGAAGTAAAAAGATCAAGACTTAACACGTTAAGTCAAGAATATGAGATGTTCCGTATGCAGCCCGGTGAATCTATTGTTGCCTTGCAAAAGAGGTCCGTTCATCTGACAAATCACCTGATTGCTCTTGGGAGGACCTTCACCAACGATGATCTCAACTTAAAAGTCCTAAGATCCTTGACAAGAGAATGGCAACCAAAAGTGACTGCAATTTCGGAAAAGAAAAGTCTTTCAACGATGACATCCGCTTCATTATTCGGGAAACTTTAAGAGCATGAACTGGAACTTGGAAGGCTTGAGAAACATGAAAGTCAAGACAAGAAGTCCAAAGGAATTGCCTTGAAGACTGACACAAAGGATGACAAAATTGACGAATCTTCCGAAGACGAAAATTTCATGCTTCTAGTAAAGAAGCTTGGTAAGTTTTTCAATAATAATAAAACTTCTTCTTTTCCTAAAAAGAATAAACATTTCAGGAAAAAGGAAGCATCCACATCAAACCAAGAAATTACATGCTATGAATGTGGAAGACAAGGTCACATAAAGCCAGACTGCCCAAAACTCGCAAATAAAGGAAAATTCAAGGGCAAGAAGGATTTCAAAACAAAGAAGGCTTATGTCGCATGGGACGACAACGAAGTGAGTTCATCATCGGAATCAGATAGCGATGAATGTGCAAATATTGCCTTAATGGCCTCTCACCATTCCGATGATGAAAATGAGGTTAGTAGTAATTTTTCTGTCTATGATAATGATGCACAAGAAGTTATAGATGAACTTCTAAAAGAGTGCAAAACTTTGTACAAAGACATCTCATCACAAAAGAAAAGAATTTTACTTTTAGAAAAACAAAATTCTGATTTCTTGAAAAATATTGAAGATGAAAAACAAAAAGTGATGGATGAAGAACAAAGTCTTGTATGTAAGAATTGTGAGTCTTTGTCTTTTCAAATTGTTCAACTTAAAAGAGTTTTAGAAAGATACGAAAAGGGTCAAATTGGCTTGGAAGAGATTCTTAAACATCAAAGGTATCCTAATGATAAAAGTGGATTGGGATATTCTAAATTTTCAAAACCAAGCACCAATAAGACCATTTTTGTAAGAGCAAGTGAACAAATTGTGAAGAAAGAGACAAGCACTTCTAAGACTCAGCATCAAAATCATAACAAGAAAAGAATTAATAAGAAAAAGAATTATATTCCTAGATATAGAAGTCATTTTCAACCTACATGTTTTTATTGTGGTATTAAAGGGCACACACCTAATGCTTGCTATGTACGTAATATTGGTGTTGCAAAGGGGCATTATGTGTGGGTGGAAAAAGGTACTAACTATCAAGGACCCAAAGCAACTTGGGTACCTAACACTACCTAATTTTGTTTTGTAGGTATGCTTGAAGACAACCACAAATGAATGGTATCTTGATAGTGGTTGCTCGAAGCATATGACGGGAGATATAAACAAATTTTCAAGTCTATCATTAAAGGCCAAAGGATACGTCACTTACGGTGATGATAATAAAGGAAAAATTCTTGGAGTTGGAACCATTGGTGCACCTCCATGTACCGTCATCGAAGACGTTCTTTTTGTTGAAGGCCTTAAGCATAACCTGCTTAGCATCAGTCAATTGTGTGACAAAGGGTTCAAAATCAACTTCACAAAGGAGGAATGCTTGATCGAACACGAAGTCACTCATGAGATTCTGCTAAAAGGTAAAAGATACAATAATATTTTTATGATCTCTTTTGATGATTCTTCTTTAAAGGTAAAGTGTCTTATGGCGAACAACAACGAGGCATGGCTTTGGCATAAAAGATTTGCTCACATTCACATGGAGCATTTAAACAAATTAATCAAGCATGATCTGGTTGTTGGGCTTCCGAAGATAAAATTCATCAAGGATAAATTATGCGATGCATGTAAAAAGGGAAAACAGACCAAGACAACTTTCAAATCCAAGCAAGTGGTTTCTACATCAAGACCACTTCAATTATTGCACATGGATCTTTTTGGTCCATCAAGAACGAAGAGCTTTGGAGGTAGTATTTATGCTTTAGTTATTGTTGATGATTTTTCTCGATATACATGGACAATGTTTTTAGTGCAGAAAAATGATGCGTTTAAAGCATTCAAAAAGTATGCAAAACAAATTCAAAACGAGAAGTCACTCACTATAGCCTCCATAAGAAGCGACCACGGTGGAGAATTTCAAAATTCAGACTTTGAAGAATTTTGCGAAGAAAATGGAATTTCTCATAATTTTTCGGCACCAAGAACTCCTCAACAAAACGGCGTCGTAGAACGGAAGAATCGCTCACTAGTTGAACTTGCTAGAACAATGCTCAGCGACACAAATCTTCCAAAATATTTCTGGGCAGAAGCAGTAAGCACGGCATGCTTTGTAAGCAACCGCGTGAATATTCGACCGCTACTCAAAAAGACTCCGTATGAGTTGTTCAAGGGAAGGAAACCAAATATATATCATTCTTCCACATATTTGGCTGCAAATGCTTCGTTCTCAACAACAATAAGGACAATCTCGGTAAGTTTGATGAGAAGTCCGACGAAGGTATATTTCTTGGTTACTCTTCTTATAGTAAAGCTTTTAGAATTTTTAATAAAAGAACTCTTACCATTGAAGAGTCCATTCATGTTTCGTTTGATGAGACTAACCCCTCGAAAGAGGATAATATTGTTTTGGATGATGATGATGATTTTGTAGATACTTCACAAAATGAAGAAATTGTTTCAAAAGATCAAACAATATTACAAGAAGATGTTACTCAAGAAAATCAAGATCTTCCGAAAGAATGGAGAACACACAGAGATCACCCAATTGATAAAGTTATTGGTGATATTAGTCAAGGCGTGGCAACTCGACTTAACTTAAAGGATGCGTGTCTCAACATGGCATTTGTATCCCAAATTGAACCATCAAAGATCGATGAAGCTTTAGGCGACGACCAATGGATTATAGCAATGCAAGAAGAACTTAATCAGTTCGAAAGAAATCAAGTTTGGACCCTTGTACCAAGACCGGACAATAAGCATATTATAGGAACCAGATGGGTATTCAAGAACAAACTTGACGAGAACGGGATTATAGTTCGTAACAAGGCAAGATTGGTCGCACAAGGCTACAACCAGGAGGAAGGAATTGATTTTGATGAAACATTCGCTCCGGTAGCAAGGTTAGAAGCAATTAGATTACTACTTGCTTACGCTTGTTCTATGAATATTCAGTTATTCCAAATGGATGTCAAAAGCGCTTTCCTGAATGGATACATTAATGAGGAAGTCTACGTCAAACAACCTCCGGGTTTTGAAGACTTCAAAAATCCCTCACATGTTTTCAAACTGAAGAAGGCTCTCTACGGTTTAAAACAAGCACCACGAGCATGGTATGATCGCCTTAGCAACTTCTTATGTGAGAAAGGATTTACAAAAGGAAAGGTTGACAAGACGCTGTTTATAAAGAAGATCAAGGGTAACACCTTGTTAGTACAAGTCTACATCGACGACATCATATTTGGATCAACAAACAAAGAACTGTGCGAAGAATTCTCACTCATGATGCGAGAAGAATTCGAGATGTCCATGATGGGAAAGTTAAATTATTTTCTTGGACTACAAATCAAGCAAACCAAGGATGGAATCTTCCTCAGCCAATCCAAGTACTGTAAGGAATTAATAAAGAAATTCGATATGGATAGTTGCAAGATGATGTTTACTCCTATGGGATCCGAAATGTATGTTGATCAAGATGAATCTGGTACTCCAGTTGATATTACTAAATATCAAGGTATGATTGGTTTATTACTATATTTGACGGCAAGCCGTCCTGACATTATGTTTAGTGTTTGTTTGTGTGCGCGCTTCCAAGCAAATCCGAAGGAATCGCATCTCACTGCTGTGAAGAGAATTATCAAGTATCTCAAAGGAACGACCAACGTTGGATTATGGTATCCTAAAGGTAGTATTTATTCTTTAGTTGGTTATTCTGACGCTGACTATGCAGGATGCAAAACCGATAGAAAAAGTACAAGTGGTACATGTCATATTCTCAGAAATGCTCTAGTATCATGGGCCTGCAAGAAGCAAGCTTGTGTAGCACTCAGCACCACCGAAGCAGAATACATCGCCGCAGGAAGTTGATGTGCACAGATTTTATGGCTGAAACAACAACTTCTGGATTATGGTGTTGACCTCGGATGCATTCCTCTACGGTGTGACAATACTAGTGCCATAAATATCACAAAGAATCCGGTTATGCATTCCAGAACAAAGCACATTGATATCCGGCATCATTTCCTTCGAGATCACGTATTAAACAGAGATGTTGATGTTACTTTCGTCGACACACACAACCAACTCGCCGACATCTTCACCAAGCCTTTGGCAAAAGAATCATTCTACAAAATTCGGAGAGAACTTGGGATTCTTGATGAAGGTGACATCTGATCCTTGTCTCTATTTTATGTATGCATTAATTGTGATATGTTTTCATGTATATGCATTCTGTTTTTATGTATTTTTCAAAAATTCGAGCATGTTAATCGATTAACCATATGGGTTAACCGATTAACACTGTTAAATTTTCAATTCTGATTAAATTTTTTAATGTGTTAACCGATTAACCTATATGGTTAACCGATTAACACTGTAAATTTTTCAAAAAATCAGAAACGAAAATTATATTAATTTTTGAGAATTTTATATTTTTTCTTTATATATTTTGTGTGGTCCATATTCTCTTAAATATCCACATCCATATCCAAAATCCACATTCCCTCTTAAAATCATAACTTCTCTCTCCCACTCTTAAAAGTTGGAAAAACTCCCCATAACCTCTCAAACCCTAACTTCCTCAGAACCCACAACCCCAGTTTCTCTCAAACCTCCATCCATGGCTTCAGCATCAAACCGCGGCAAGGGAAAACTTCCAGAACACCATTCTGCATCAGAATCAGATGACGACAGTATTCCAATGGAAACCACCAAGAAGAGACGGATGGATTTCAAAGTGCGTGTTCGTCAACTTATGCCGGTAAAGTATGTGAATCTTCGAGCTTTTCCTGCAATATCTTTTGATTTTCCTGCTCTGTTGGAATATCAGCGTATCGACAAGTTCGTCACCGACTCTGGTATTATCTATCCTGATCTGGTTAAAGCTTTTATGAATAAAATGTCTGTATATCTGGATATAGATGAGAACCACATGATCTGGTCCACCATTAGAGATCATGAGTTTGTTGAGAATTTATCCACCCTTGCTAGACACCTTAAGATCCCATCAAAGGGATGCTTCCTGAGAAAAGGTGTAAACCATGTAGATGGACCCTGGGCAAACTATGATAAAATGGAGTATTACTATCAGATTTGCAGGTTCCCAAAAGAAACCGTTATTGCCAACTCCCGCACTGCTCGTATGCTATGCTATGCCAAGAATCTGACAGTATCTGATCGAATGCTTCACTACATTATTTGCTATGTCCTCATTCCAAAGGACTCAAATCACTCTCAGATCAACGACTTGGAAATGCAGCTGATCTTTGCTATTAAGAATCGCATCAGAGTCAATTGGATTTTGACTATTATGTATCATCTGCAGCAACAACTTCATTGCATTACCCGGCTGCCGTATGCTCGCTTGGTTTCTAGAATTCTGGAATTAACTGAACTTGACCTCAACAGAGAACCATCCTCCAAGATGAAACCTACAACTAATGAGATCAATGAGATTAATATTGTGAAGAATACTGGAATCATCAAGGCGGCTGACGGTACCTACAGGTATACTGATGATGGTCCTGTGCATCACGCTTATCCAATGCCTGAAGGGGGTCTGACCAGTGAGTTTCTCTACACAACCATGATGAACCAGCATCGAGAATCCATGAATATGCATAAAGAGACCTCCCGAGCAATTGCCTCCCTTAGAAACCTCATACTTAACCCTCCACATTCCAGCACCCGAGTTGTGGACGACGAGATTGAAGAAGAGGTTGATAGTGATGAAGAAGAAGAGGAGGAGGATATGGCGGATGAGGATGTTTAGAGAATATGCTGCTGCTGTTGTTTTTATTGCTTTCCTTTCTAGTTATAAGTTTTTATGCTTTCATTTGAACTATGTTTTATTGTAACAAGTACAATTTCTATTTGCTGCATTTTATATGTACTATGTTTGTGCTTTGTGTTTTCTTGGCTTTGCATGTGCTTATTACTATATTTGTTGCTATCTTGTGATTTCTTTGAAAGCTCTTCCTTTTTGCTGATGTCAAAGGGGGAGAAGAGCTTGGTTCTGTTACTATCTCTCTGTGTGCAGATTTTTTTTCCTCTGTTAAGATAGGGGAAGTTGCTAGACATAGGGGGAGAACCAGATCAAGAACCAAGAGATATCGCACAACATTTTTGATTGCCATCATCAAAAAGGGGGAGAATGTAGAAGCATGCTTCAGTCTCAAGTTTTGATGATGTCAATGCTACTCAAAGTTAATATCTCTTGATTGCAAAAAGACAAGCCGTTCAAAGTCATCAAGATCAAGTCAAGCTATCTTTCAAGTCAAGCTATATGGAACTGATTCTTCCAGACTTGCCTGCATTACTGGTATATCAAATCCACCTTTTTAATTTTGATATACAAGTGTTCAAAAACATCAATCTTTTGTGCATAATACATACACATGTTTTTGAAACTTTAAAAATGGTATAACATTAATTTTAAAAAGCATTTTTCTGAAAATTAGCAGTGTTAACCGATTAACCATATGGGTTAACCGGTTAACCATTTTGAATTTTGAATTTTCTGGGCTAACGTACCAGTGTTAACCGATTAACCATATGGGTTAACCGATTAACACTGAACGTGCAGTGAAAAATTGCTTTGTTTTGAGTTCAAAATTATTTTTAAAATCATACCTTTTAATGGTTTGAATCTTTTAAAATCATACCTTTTGTGAAAGGTTATTTTACTCATATAAATTCTGAGTTTCTCATTTTTTGAAATGACACCAACAACAAAAAACCAATACTCATTTTTAAAATTGTCTTAGAATCAAATTCATTTTTAAAAAGTGTTCATACTTGCATTTAAAGTTTCATATTCATTGAACACTTGTATTGAAAAATTACAAAGAGTGAACTTTGATTCATTGGAGAAGATCACTTTGACAATTATACTCAATCCAAATTCATTACAATTTTTTTTTGTATTTGACTTGTGATCCAGGATTGTTGGACACAAGGGTGAGTGTTTACAAGAGGATTGTTCTTGTACACTTGTGAGTTTTTATTGTTTGATAGTAGGCCTCATCGGTTGATGGTGTGATAGGTTGTACTGTTTTAAACAATAGTGAAAATTCTCTTTCATGTTGAAAGGGGAGTGGAGTACTCTCGGATTGTGAGGGGAACCACTATAAATCCTGTGTCTTTCTTTCTTTCTGTTGATTTACTGCTTTCCATAACCAAGAACACCATCCAGTATATTTCCAAGAACCATATAAAAACCGGAAAAATTTCAAAAGTCCTAATTCACCCCCCCCCCCCCTCTTAGGCATACTCTGTTCTTACAAAAAATGGCTTGGAAGTTGGTTGACTTTTGTTGACCAAAATCACATCCCTCTGATGACCTGTAACTTGTTTGGAGCATAACTTGAGTTCTATAAATCCAATCAAGGACTTCTAGTACTCAAAGGAAAGCTAAGAACATGACCTACAAGTTCCATGTTGGTCAAAAGTTGAGATGAAACTTGTATCTTGAGATAGGTGGTCTTGAAGTTGAGCACTAAATAGGGGATTTTACCCTGAGAACCCTAATTTAGTAACTTCTCACACACTTGATCCTTGATGAATTGAACTTTAAATGATATCTCATTTATCTGAACACAACATCCCATGACCATAAAGACTTTGAATTGAGTTTTAATCTGCTTCAATTTCACAATTGACTGAGGATTAGCCAGATGAAAACCATAGATGCAACACCTTCAACTGTAACTTTTCACACTTAGCACAAACACTTGGATGAGCTACACAATGACCCTCAAGGCACTCAATGAGCTCTCTCACCATCTTATATCCATAACCATGACTTCACAATCCTCTGATGATCTTCAATTGGCCTCCAAGTTAGGAGCGGACCCACATACATCCCTTTATCCTTTCAGAAGACTTTTGACCACTTCAAGATGACTTGATGACCATTCAAGCTTGAGTAACACCCCTTGCTTAGGCTCAACCCTCTGAGTAGGCTCCTCTTGATATGCACAACCTCTTGATCCCCTGTTCAATGAAAAATGCTATGCAATGCAAATGCTAGAAAGAAATGAAATGAAACACAAGCTAGCCAAAGAAAAAGGTTGGGCAAATTTTAGGGTAAAACATCTATCACCAAAAAGATGATAGAGTGACACACACACAAAAGGATGTACAGTCTATCATCAAAAGGATGATTGAGAACACTAGCACACTCTGGCACCAAAAGGATTACAGACCTATCATCAAAAGGATAATAGAGCGACACACACACATAATCCTGACATCAAAAGGATATATGGTCAATCACCAAAAGGATGATAGAGAACAGTTGCACAATCTGGCACCAAAAGGATGACATACATATCACCAAAATCATGTTACAGCGACACGCGAATACAATCCTGACATCAAAAGGATGTAGGGTATATAACCAAAAGGATGATAGAGAACACTCGCACAATCTAGCACCAAAAGGATGACATACCCTTCATCAAAAGGTTAATATAGCGACACACACACACAATCCCGACACCAAATGGATGCAAGCTTATCACCAAAAGAATGATAGACAACACTCGCACAATCTGGCACCAAAAGGATGACATATCCATCACCAAAAGAATGATAGAACGACACACGCACAAAATCCCGACACCAAAAGGATGTAGGCCTATCACCAAGAAGATGATAGAGAACACTCGCACAATCTGGCACCAAAAGGATGACAGACCTATCATAAAAAGGATGATAGAGTGACATACGCACACAATCCCGACACCAAAAGGATGTAGGGTCTATCACCAAAAGAATGAAAGAGAACACTCGCACAATATGGCAGTAAAAGGATGAGAGACCTATCACCAAAAGGATGAAAGAACGACATGCGCACATCATCCTGACATCAAAAGGATGTATGATCAATCACCAAAAGGATGATAGAGATCACTTGCACAATCTGGCACCAAAAGGATGACACACCTATTACCAAAAAGATGATAGAGCGACACACGCACACAAAATAGACACCAAAAGGATGCATGGCCTATCACCAAAAAGATGATAGAGAACACTCGCACAATCTGGCACCAAAAGGAATGCAGATCTATCACCAAAAGGATGATAAAGTTACCCACACACAAAAGGATGTACGGTCTATCATCAAAAGGATGATTAAGAACACTAGCACACTCTGGCACCTAAAGGAATACAGACCTATCACCAAAAGGAGAATAGAGTGACACACACATAATCCTGACATCAAAAGGATATATGGTCAATCACCAAAAGGATTATAGAGAACACTTGCACAATCTGGCACCAAAACGATGACAGACCTATCACCAAAATCATGTTACAGCGACACGCGAATACAATCCTGACATCAAAAGGATGTAGGGTATCTCACCAAAAGGATGATAGAGAACACTCGCACAATTTGGCACCAAAAGGATGACAGACCTATCACCAAAAGGATAATAGACTGACACGCGCACACAATTCTGACATCAAAAGGATGTAGGGTCTATCACCAAATTGATGATAGAGAACACTCGCGAAATCTGGCACCAAAAGGAGGACAGATCCATCACTAAAAGGATGATAGAACGACACATGCACACAATCCTGACATCAAAAGGATGTAGGGTCTATCACCAAAAGGATGATAGAGAACACTCGCATAATCCGGCACCAATAGGATGACAGACCTTTCACCAAAAGGATGATAGAGTGAGACACGCACACAATCCCCACACCAGAAGGATGTAGGGTCTATCACCAAAAGGATGATAGAGAACACTCGCACAATCTAACACCAAAAGGATGAGAGACCTATCACAAAAAGAATGATAGAGTGACAAATGCACATAATCCCGACACCAAAAGGATGTAGGGTCTATTACCAAAAGGATGATAGAGAACACTCTCACAATTTGACACCAAAAGGATGACATATCCATCATCAAAAGGATGATATAGCGACACACGCACACAATCCTGACACCAAAAGGATGCAGGGTCTATCACCAAAAGAATGATAGAGAACACTCGCACAATCTGGCAACATAAGGATGACAAACCTATCACCAAAAGCATGATAGAACGACACGCCTACACAATCCTGACATCAGAAGGATGTATGGTCAATCACCAAAAGGATGATAGAGAACACTTGCGCAATCTGGCATCAAAAGGTTGACACACCCATCACCAAAAAGATGATAGAGCGACACATGTACACAATCCCGACACCATAAGGGTGCAGGGCCTATAACCAAAAAGATGATAGGGAACACTCGTATAATCTGGCACGAAAAAGATGACAGATCTATCACTAAAAGGATGATAGAGCGACACGCGCACACAATCCAGACATTAAAAGGATGTAGGGTCTATCACCAAAAGGATGATAGAGAACACTCGCACAATCTGACACCAAAAGGATGACATACCCATCACCAAGTGGATGATAAAGCGACACACACACACACAATCCTGACACCAAAAGGATGCATGGTCTATCATCAAAAGGATGATAGAGAACACTCACACAATCTGGCACCAAAAGGATGACAGATCCATCACCCAAAGGATGATAGAGCGACACATGCACACAATCCCGACACCAAAAGGATGTACGACCTATTGTTGCACCCCAAAATTTGCTCAACCTTTTCTTGCCTGATTTGTGTTTCATTGCATTTCATTTGCATTGTTACATCATGTACATAGTTCAATCATTGGCATATCATAGCATAACATGCATCCAACAAGGGATCAAGAGTGTCTATCAAGAGAAGATCCTAGCAAGGTGTGTTATCCAAGATGAGAAGTCATCCAGGCCATCAAGAAAGGATTTGAAGTCTTGATAAGTTTGAGTGCCTACATGTGGGTTTTGCTCCTATCTTGAGGAATGTTGAGAATCATCAGTGGGATGAGAAGCATGGGATGTGAATGTGAGGTGTGTATGGATCTCATGGGGTGCCTAGAGGGCCATATTGAAGCAAAGACAAGTCATTGATTCAAGTATGAGAGCCACAGTTGAGGTGCAGTCAACTGGGGTTTCATCTGGGTCAACCCTAATTCAATTGAGTAGTTGGAGAGCATAAAAGCCTACTTTGAGGTCATGGGATTCATGAATTGGTATGTTGATACATGTGTGGTGTTGTGCCAAGGTTAAGCAAAGAAAGATCAAGATTGTGGGAAGTTACTAAATTAGGGTTTCAGTGTAAAATCCCCTGTTTAGTGCCTAACTTCAAAGCCACATAAGTCAAAATACAAGTTTCAAATGTATCTTTGGCCAGCATGAAACTTGTAGAGCTTCTCAATACCTTTAATTTGAGTATTAGAAGTCTTCAAGAAGATTTGTAGGACTCAAGTTATGGTCTTTGCAAATTACAGGTCACCAGAGGACACTGAAATTTATCTGTGAAAGTCACTTGACTTCGAAGCAACCTTTGCCCTTCAAGGAATTTTCAAATGGATTCTTGGCCAACATGAGAGTTGTAGATATTGATCTTAGCTTTCCATAGAGTACTAGAAGTCCTCAAGGGGATGTATAGAACTCCAGTTATGATCTTCGAAATCCAGGGGTATTTTGGGTATTGGTGATTATAAGTCATTCTCAAGCATAGGTCTAAATCTCCAACTTAGAGGCCTCAAATGGAAAATTGTTCAACTAGAAAGTTGCTCAAAATATGGTTTTTAGGCTAACCAAGAACTTATGGTGAATTGTTTTGGCTCATATCAAAGATTGGTGTGAAGTGGTTTGAATAAGGAAGAAATTCAAAGGCAATTATGGTGGGAAATTGAAATAAATGGTTATGGGTCCAAAACAAGTCAAATAACCACTCATTTTAATCAGAAAATATGTTTTAGAAACATTCACAATTGTGGAATTTTCATTTGAAGTGTCCTTCATGGCCTTTCACAAGATTTCTTGACATAAAAGTTACATCACACAATTCCTTCACAAAGGCAATGTGGAGATTCCTTTTGGGATGAATTCACTCCAAATGAAATATGTAAGTCATCCAAAGCTTCCAATGCAAGCTATGAAGCCAATTTCATGCATTACCATAACCAAAATTTTGAAGAAAAGTTGGACTTGGATTTTTAATTTTGGGCTTGGGCCTGAGCTCTAGAAGGTTCTAAACAATCCTATAAAGGTCTAGGAGCTCATCAGGAATAGGGTTGGTGATTGATTGGGGTTGAAAGCAAATATCACCATTGAAGCTTGAAGAAGAAAAGTGAAAGAGTGAATTTCTGTTAGAGGCCGTTTCAAGCACAATTGAGGATTCAATCTTCTTCTAACATCATCACTCATTGGATCTGGAACGTTTTGGATCAAGAATCAAGCCGGAAACGACTCCAATTGAAGCTCGAACATAGGTTCTTACTTCATGAATTTTATCTTAATTTATGTGGTTTCAATGCATTAGAATCATGTGGTTAGGTTCACCTTAAGTTGTAGATGATTTCTGGGCGAAGAATTTGATGTTTAGTGAGATTTTAGGATTAGATTCGTTTTCGGTTGAGATCTGGAATTTTTGATTCGTGGATTTTTAGGCTGTTTAAGTAGTATATTTGGATTCCTCTCAAAATTTCATGCAAAATTGGTTCAAGAATCGTTGCAAACGGATAAATATTGAGGGAGTTATGGTTGTTCAAAGTTTGCCGGAAAAAAAAACTCCATATCCATGGCCGCGGGTACTGTTCATGAAGTGCAGAAAATTCAATTGGGGAAGAAGAGCAGCAGCCGTTGGATCGTGAGGAAGAGGGGACTTAGTCTCCCAATCGGACGAAGGAGAGGGAGCCACGCGGCCGGACGTCAAAACGACGTCGTTTTGGCTTTTCGTGGGGGCTTCAGGCACGCGGGTTCGATCCCGCTGTGGCGCTTTTCTTTTTATTTCAATTGATTTTCGTTTTGCCTTGTGGAGTGACTCCAAGCGCGTGTGTTCGAATCCTGGCAGGGTACTTTTTTTTCTTTTCCATTTCTCGGCTTTTTCGTTTTGTGTTACTATTATTTTATTTTTGTTTCTCATGGGCCTGGGTCACGCCTTGCTGTGCGCACCCCCCTTTGGGCCCAGTCTGGGGAATTAGCTGAATTTTATTGCTATTCAGCACACAGATTTGTCATTTTTTCATTATTTTCTTTTAATTTCATATTTTTCTTATAGTATAGAAATAAATCCATAATAAATAGGAAATTTAATCTTTTTAATCCCAGTTTTTTTCCTTGGTTCCTTAGAATGTGTAGAATTTAATAGGATAAAAAAATATTTGATTCATGTATTTTATATTTTAGTTGCATTTTTGTACTTTTAATGGCTTTTTATTTTGATATGTTTGGTATGCCATTTTGCTGATTTTATTGTGAATGATTGGTGTATGATTTGAGTTGATTTCTTTTGCGCTAGTTAGCTTAGATATGCATGTACCCATAGTAATTTTATCATATTTTTGTGAGAGAAGTTTAGGCTAGTTTGAGCATTGGACATTAGGTGGTTTAGAATTAGGGTTTTAAGATGATACCTTTAGGTTTAGGGCATAGTTTTAGGTCCAAATGAATGGTTAACCCCCTGGTTTTTGTATGAGAGATTCTTAAGAGGTTTAGGAACCCTTAGTAATTTTTGTAGGATTTTACAATCAATTTTGGCATTTTAAGTAGAATTAGTTTTAAGACTAACTTCTAGGTGTTTCTGGTGAACTAATGTGACTAGTTTAATTCAATAGTTCCCCTTAGACTAGGGTGGTGTTGCTTTTGAGCTTAGGTAATCATGAAGACCAATTGAAGATGCTTTGGAGAGCTTTAAGGAGATTGGATGTGAAGATTCTCTCATCTTTTGGATGCTTGTCAGGAGCTTAAGGAAACTAGGGTTTTATGAAGAGCATTAGACTAGTTTTGCTTCTTTCTTCAAACATGGAGTATCTTGTCCATCTCCATTCTATCCAATGACATAAAGTCCTCCTTGGGAAGCTCCATATCTCCTTAGGAGGGATGAGTGGTATGCCCAAGTGAGTACAACTTTGAGGATACCTTTCATTTGCAATGTTGAGTTCTCAGTGACTTCCCTTGGTTGTCATTGAGCCTCTTAACATTTCACCTTGATCTTGTTGGTTTGATTCTCCCTTGGAGGTGCTTGTTGAAGCTTAGTAGAGAGGAAGTTTTCTGCTTGTTGAAGCTTGGTGAGGATGGAGTCAATAGCTTGTTGAAGCTAGGGTTTTACTGCTTGTTGAAGTTGAAGTCAGGAGCTTGTTGAAGCTGGTTACTAGTTGGGGTTTGAGCTTGCTTAAGCTGGGAGCTTGTTGAAGCCTGGTGCTTGTTGAAGATTGAAAGTTTATTGAAGCTTGAAGATGGGATTTATTCATGAAGATGAAGGTTGTTGCTGTCAACTTTTTGCTGGTTAATCATCTGTTGCTGTCAGAGCTGCTGTTGGCTGTAGGAGTTTAGTGCTGCTGCTTGGGCTGCCTTCTCTGCTGTGGATTTTGTTCTCTGTATTGTTTGTTGGCTTGCGTAGCTTGCCCCCTAGGTTTGAGGTGAATGTTGATTCACTTTGCCTGTTGTTTTCCCAGGTTCGAGGTTGAGTGGGACTCCCTTGCCTCGCTTGCATTGCTGCATTGCATGCATTTTATTGTATTTGCTTGCTTTCTTTTCTGTTTATCCCCTAGGATCTCTGATTCCCTCTATGCAGGAGGGAATTATAACAGACATTAGGATTCTTATCCATGCATGACAACATTAGGTTAGTTTTATCCCCTTTCAGCCCTAGGCTTTTTAGAGCTTCTTTCTCTTCTTATCTCAAAACAATTCAAAAGCACAGTAATAAGGTTAATCGACGTCGTACGCTACGAGCCTTAAGCTATTTGAGAAAGGTTGTTGGAGGGTCACTCTTCAGTAATCTGACTGCTTAGTGTGGTATCCTTAGGGTGACATGCGACGTAGTCACTCTCTAATCATAGTCTCTAGTGCGTCAGAGATTGCAAACAAACTAAAAAACACTTCTTTCGTAAAAGATTTAAAACAAACATCAAAGTGTCATTTATGTCCGCTTGGACTCTTAATCAAGAAAAACCCTTTCCTAAGGTAATAAAAAACCTAGTTAGACAAGCTTGTGTCTTTCGTAGCCCGAACTATGTTTGCTCTGATCTTTCATGCTGTATGAAAGTACGTAGGCATAGGATGCGATATCCTAGCGAGCAACCTTCCCCTCCTTTCCCGTAGGTAGGCGAACTACGTTGTCTCTGATTTCTCGTTTCAGAAGGGAATACGTATGCATAAAGTGTGATACTTTGCCGAGTCATTTTCTTTTCTTTTTAACCCAGACCTATAGAGTAGATATAATAACACACCCTTAGATAGAAAACAAGCGTGGATCCCGTCGAGTACGACGGACGTGAGGGGTGCTAATACCTTCCCCTTGCGTAACCGACTCCCGAATCCAGGATTTGGTTGCGATGACCATTCCTTTCCCTCTTTGCGTTAGGTTTACACTGAGCGTTTCCTTTCCCTTTTGTGGGATAAATAACGCACGGTGGCGACTCTTCTGTCATAGCCGACGCTGATTTTTGCAATAGCGACAGCTGGGGACTCCAACGGTTCGCAACGCGAGTCGATCCTAGCGCTTGTTTTCCCGTCTAGGGTTTTGTATGTATTTACGTTTCTGCCTTTACTTTCAGTACTATATTATTGTTGTTGTGCTGGGTAGAGGGTTAGATTGAGAGATAAGCCGGACCTGGGCTTGAGTTTGCACATAGACTTAGAAGTAGAGAGTAGTGGTTAGTCTGCTTGCTTAGCTCGCACCAGCTAGCCGCGAAATCTACGCTCGGACGAGATTCTCTTTGATGCTTCTTGCCTGACCCTTAGGGCTCGACAAGTTGTCTGACCCGAGGATTGTCGACTCTGGGGACCTATCATTTGGGATTCAACTAAGTGAGGTCGCTTCAAGGGATGATGACGCCACACCTTCTGGGTATCGTATCATCGCTCTTGAAAGTCTGTGACGTTGAACCCGCATAGGATGTCGTACCTCGTCTTCGAGTTAAGTACATACCTGTGAGGGGTAGGTAGGTCTGTTTGCAGGAAACCTTTGACCTCAGAGTACCTGGTTTATCTCTGTCAGTGAGATATGGTTACAGGGTTCATTTGAGTGGTTGGTTTGGTTTGAGATGAAGATTTGATGGTTCTCAGGCTTCAGTACAAAGCAGCACAGTTCATCAGCATTGCACTTGATCTCCTGTTGGCATATGCATGTGGATTTTCATGTTTGCATTTCATTAACGTGTATTTATGTTGCAGGTGTGATCATTCCCCTCTGATTCTAGTGTATCTTCTAGCCAGACATGGAGTCCATGAAGAGGACAGTTGCTTACCGATTGCATTCGCCAAATATCAGTGCCTTGCTGGGATTAGTTGCTCTAGCTGATGAGAGAGTGAGCGCTGAGTTCAGAGTACCTTATGGGAGATTGCTTAATTTATTGTACAGGCCTTCAGCATTTGAGACGACTAGGGTGTATATTTTATGCAGTTTTATGAGCCTCAACTGAGATGCTTCCTGTTCCCCGACTATATTCTGGCACCCACTTTGGAGGAGTATTCTGCTATGTTGGGGGTTCCTGTGTTAGACCAGATGCTCTTTATACATGTTGATGCTGAGCCTGAGTTGGCTACACTTGCTGAGATTGTCAGTTTAGACGCTTCTGAGTTTCCTGGAGGATTGGTCAAGGTGAACGGAGCCTATGGTTTTCACCTGTCTGTCCTGGTTGAGAAGGCTACACAGTTCGCGAAGAGTGGATGTTGGGTTTCCTTCAGTGCCATTCTAGCTGTCTGCATCTATGGGACTGTCTTGTTTCCTAATGTGCCAGATTCATTGACTCAGATGCCTTCTTGATTCTTGCCTCGAAGAATCCAGTTCCTACTCTCTTGGGCGATGTTTATCATTCTATTCACTATAAGAATGAGAAACATCGGGGCAAGAATGTTTCCTGCTGTCTTCCTCTTTTGTACAAGTGGTTCTAGGGACATCTTCCGAAGACAGGGCCTTTTGTTGATGTTGTTGATACTTTGGATTGGTCTTCCCGGTTGAGGGGCTGTCTTCTGAGAACATCATTTGGTTTGATCAAAACATTCTTGGCACTGATATTACGTATAGTTTGAGTGGCTTTCTGAATGTCCCTTTGATTGGACGGAAAGGCTGTATCAACTATAACCCTTCTCTGCTGGTGAGACAATTTGGTTATGCCCTGAAAGATGCTCCTATTGAGGTTGAGATACAAGAATCTCTGTATCTCACGGGCTCATTAGACGAGGCTGTTTTGATTAGGTTGAGACATGCATGGGCTAACATCCATAGGAGAGGGAAGGATTTGCTTGGTAAGAGAAACAACAAAGCTTATGATCCCTATTTGGCTTGGATCCACGAGAGAGCTAGGATTTCCCTGATGCCATATCCTGCTGTGGAACCTCTGTATCTTCCAGTGATTGAGGCACCTATTTCGGTAGAGATTGAGAAGTATAACAAATTGTTGGCTGAAAATGAAGAATTGAAGAAAGCCAATGATGAGTTAGAGAAAGAGATCTTCCAGTTGCGTCATGAGAAGAATGAATCTACCTTCACTGTGAAGGAACAAATTGAGTTGATTAACAGGTTGGGTTCAGATTTGACTGAAGATACCGACAAGAGAGAAAAGGTGGGAGCAGCCTTGAACGGTGTTAGCAAGGTGCTTGCTTTCAAGAAGGAACTCTTAAACAAAGCTTATTCCCGACTCGGCAAGTGGGAAACATTATTGTATACCACGCTTACCTAGCGGAAGGAGCGTGAAGATGAGCTGAAGCTGCAGATTGCCACGCTAGAGGCGCAGATTAGAGCCCAGGATGCAAAGATTGCTGAAGAGACATCACTGAGGAGCACTGTTGAGCTCAAAGTAAGTGACCTTGACAAGAAGCCGAGGGGTTGTGAATTGAAGGCCGACTCCAAGAGATGCAGACTCGACGAGTGTTTTGGTGAAGGAACCTGCAAGGACGACGCCAAAAAGCTGAGATCCACTGCTGAGCGACATGCATTACTGATACAAGAGCTAATCTCCGGACTAGGTCATTCGGAGACGTTGAGGATATTAGAAGATGTCAGAGCGCGCCATTTGGCCTGAGTTATCTTTGCCTTGCTTTTGTTATCTGTACTTGCATGTTGACCATCGCCAGGCTTGTTGGCCGAGGTCTCTTCAGTTGTATTCAGTTGTACTCTTGTACTCTGCCTCTTGGCATTTGTTTATGTATGAGGGTTTTCTGATTCCTTGCTTGCTTGATGGGGACTCCATTGGCGTGATGGCCTTCTCTCTGAAACTAGAATCGGGGGGGAATATAACCTGTAGCATATTTATACATTTGTATCTGCATCCTCATATTGCATGACCGGTATTTTTGAATCTGTATCTTATTTCCTGCATCTCATAGGTTTTTCAGGATTGACGACTAGAGAGTCCACCGCTATTCAACCAGAAACAACTGCAGGAAGATAATGGATCAAGTTCAGGTCGAGATGCAGGAAATCCGCGAGAAGCTGACTTTGTTCATGCAAGCTATGGAGAGCATGGCTAAGGGCTAGAAGAATCTTCAGACCTTGGTGCAGCCACTGCTGACGCGGGCAAACGGAAATGGCAACACTGACCACATTTCTGTTGAAACTCCTCGCCGGGAGGATGAGATACCGGCAGTTGTTACTCTGCCTGTTGTGACTGTCATCGGAAACACTGGTACTGGTCCAGGTGCTGGCGCTGGTAATGGCAACACTGGAAATGGTGGTGATGGGCATGTTGTTAACAACAAAGGCAACATTGTGGATGCCGATCAAGGATTCGTTGACAACGTTGGCTTTGGAAACAATGGGTATGGCAATGTCAATCAGGACGGGAACTTCGGGTTCAACAATCAAGGCTTCGGTAATGACGGTTACGGAAACAATCAGGGGTATGGCTATGGTAATGGTGGGTTCGGTAATATGAATAACAACGACACTGGAGCATTTCCTTTCAACAATGGTTTTGGACCTGCTGGGGTCAATCAAGGGTTCGGCAACCGAGGACAGGGTCCTGTGTTCAATCAGCAAGGATTTGGCGGTAATATGGGTTACGGTGGGTATGGCAATGACTGGAAGGTGGATCAACAGGAGGACGCTTTTTCAGGAAGAGGTATGGGACCTGAAGGCCCTATTGACCCTGTTTAGAGGATCAAAATGCTAGAAGAGCAGATGAAAGGTGTGGTCGATCAGAACTCCGCTGGGTTAGATATGACTACTATGGGGTTGGTACCAGGGCTGAGGGTGCCATTAAAATTCAAGGCTCCAACATTCGACAAATACAAAGGGGATACCTGCCCAAAGGTCCATGTACGTTCTTATTATAGAAGGATGTCTACGTATTCCAATGATGAAAGGATGCTCATGCATTTATTTCAAGACAGCTTATCGGGACCATCTTTGGAATGGTACATGGGGCTGGAGCCCACTCAGATTAGAAGCTGGAAATAGTTGGCTGATGCTTTCGTTATGCATTACAAATATAACAGTGATTTGGCGCCAAACAGAGTTCAGTTGCAGAGTCTGTCGCAGAAAAGTGGTGAAAGTTTCAAAGAGTATGCGCAGCGGTGGCGCGATATGGCAGCTTGGGTGCACCCTCCTCTGGTTGAAAGGGAGATGAATGACATGTTTGTGGGGACATTTACAGGAATGTACTATGACAAGTTACTCAATGTTTCGATGGGTAGCTTCTCCGATATGATCCTTATGGGGGAAAGGATCGAAAATGGAATTAAAATTGGGAAGATTCAGGCAGGCGAATCTACTTCGGCTGGGGGTGCGAGAAAGGCGTTCGGCGGAAGACGACAAGGTGATACAAGCGCCGTATTTGGTGGCAGAGGCCGGGGCAGAGGTAGAAATCAGTATAGCCAACCTTAACAAATTGCCAGTGTTACTATTCCAATTCCTCAACAACAGCAGCAGCAGCAACCACAGCAGCACCAAAGGCAGAATCAGGGTCAGAGAAGGTTTCAGAATGCAAAGCCGAAGAGAGTATTTGATAAGCCTCCGTCGACATATGCAGAGCTTCTTCAGACATTGCTGGGATTGAACTTGGTTGAGAAAAGAACTTTGGAACCGCCTACATGACCGGTACTTCCTTATGGGTACGACGCTATTAAGCACTGCGAATTCCATTACGGGGCGCCCGGACATGATGTAGAATCTTGTCATGCTTTCAAGCATAAAGTTCAGGATTTGTTGGACAGTAAAGCCATCAATTTTGGTCAAACTGGGCATAATATCGTACAACAACCTATGCCTAATCATGGGGCAAATGCTATCTTGACAGAAGAAAATTTGAACTTGGTGACGGATGTTCACGAACTGAAGACACCATTGAATGAAGTGAAAAGCAGGTTGCTCAGAGGGGGAGTATTCCCTGGTTGTGATGAATATTGTTTAGAGTGTTGGACCCAGCCCGAGGGTTGAACTGATTTAAAGCAGGGCATTCAGGCCATGATCGACGAAGGGACCTTGCAATTTGATAGAACTGCGGTTGAGAAGCCTGTGGAGGCATTATGTGATAAGCAGAATGATATTGCAACGGTAACGATCCCGAGAAAGACTATAACGATAACGGCGCCCGCCCAGCGGCCAACTATTATGATTACCAAAGTAGGGCCTGTTCCCTTTGAGAGTACGAAAGCTGTCCCGTGGACATATGGATTAGAAGCATATTGCAACGGTGAAAAGATTGTGGCGAATAGCCAGCCAGCTGGGGCTGTTTACAATGTCGTTGGAACGGGGGGCATGACCCGTAGCGGAAGGATCTTTACCTCACCTGAAATAGAAGCAGAAAGATTGGCCAAAGGCAAAGCCAAAGTAAATGAAAGCGGGCCTACTCAATCGAAAGAAAACGATACGTCACTCAAGGACGTAGAGGAGTTCATGAGACTGATTCGAAAAAGCGACTACAAAATTGTTGAACACCTACAGCAGACGCCGTCAAAGATTTCTATCTTGTCATTGTTGTTATGTTCCGAGGCCCACCGGAACGCCTTGCTGAAAATACTGGATACGTCATTTGTGCCTCAAGAAGTTTCTGTAAATCAGTTAGAGAGGGTAATGGCGCATGTCAATGCTGGACATAGCCTGGGTTTCACAGATTTCTATCTAACGCCCAGGGGTCGAGAGCACAACATGGCCTTGCATATCTCGGTGGAATGCCGGGGCACCGTACTGTCGCATGTATTGGTGGATACTGGATCGTCGTTGAACGTACTACCAAAGAAAGCCATGATGAAATTGGACATACGGGGAATTATTTGCACGCCTAGCGATTTATTTGTGAGGGCGTTTGACGGGACGAAAAGATCAGTGTTTGGGTCAATAACGTTACTACTTCAGGTGGGGCCGAAAATTTTTTATACCGAATTCTACATCATGGACATCCATCCAGCTTATAGCTGCCTTCTTGGACGCCCATGGATCCATGCTGCAGGGGCCGTGACGTCCACGCTGCACCAGAAGTTGAAGTACATGGTGGGTGATAGTGTTGTTACCGTTTGCGGGGAGGAGGACATTTTGGTCAGTCACCTGTGATCGTTCAGATATGTTGAGGTCGACGGAGAAATACACGAGACACCTTGTCAAGCCTTCGAAGGGTTGCGGATCAAAGACAAAGCTCAGGGTTCCAGCAAAATATCAGAGGTGGCAGTGTCATCTTACAAAGAGGCTCAAGCTTTAGTGCAGACTGGTGAGACTAAAGGCTGGGGGCAGGTACTGGAGATTCCCGTGAAGAATGACAAGTTTGGGCTAGGGTATCGACCGACGTCGTCAGCGTCATCTTCAGGAGCGCCCAGGTTCAAGGGACCGGTCACGGTTACGGCAAACAGGGTGTGCTTTGAGACTATCAACACTATTTCCGATGCTGAAGACGGAGATAGCGACTGCGATATGGACGCGTGGATCAAGCCAAGCGTGCTAGGACAAAGTCTCTGCAACTGGTCCATCCGGGAAACTGTCCCAGTGACTTTTAAACAGTAATGATTTGTTTTATCAATTGTTGAATAATCCTATGTCCTACCCGGGGCATAGTGATGTTACATTAGGGCTACTTGATTATGTGTATTGCACTGTTTAATCATGACATAAAGGCGTTTTTCATATTCAGATATTGTGATCCCTGTTTTTCATGTTTTTTTTTACTTTAACAATAAATGGCAACGTGGTTATTTGCTTTGTTTGCGTGTTGAAGCGTTTAACCATTTCCTTTGTAGGACTAATATTTCAGATGACATCTCCTACAAACCGCCTATGACTCGTCTCGACTTCGAGCACCCGGTATTCCTAGCAGAGGAAGAGTTGTTGAGGATAGCGACCTGCCAGAGGAGCTGACTCGTTTGTTGAAACAGGAAGAGAGAATCATTCTGCCTCATCAGGAGGAAATTGAGATTATCAACTTGGGGTCGGAAGAAGTTGTGAGAAATATTCGTATAGGGGCTGCGCTGCAGAGCGACGTCAAGCAAAGGATGACCGAGATACTGCGAGAGTATAGTGATATATTTGCTTGGTCATACGAGGATATGCCTGGGTTAGATACGGACATGGTTGTGCACCGTCTGCCGTTGCGAGAGGAATGTCCGCCTGTTAAGCAGAAACTCAGAAGAACCAGACCAGACATGGCTGTGAAAATTAAGGAGGAAGTTCAAAAACAGCGGGATGCTGGTTTCCTAGCTGTTACAACTTATCCGTCATGGGTCGCTAATATAGTACCAGTACCGAAGAAAGACGTTAAAGTGCGAATGTGTGTAGACTACCGTGATCTGAATAGGGCGAGCCCGAAAGACGACTTTCCACTTCCTCATATTGATGTGCTGGTTGATAACACTGCTCAGTTCTCCGTATTCTCCTTCACTGATGGCTTCTCAGGCTATAATCAGATCAAAATGGCGCCGAAAGACATGGAGAAGACTACCTTCATTACTCCCTGGGGAACATTTTGCTACAAAGTGATGCCCTTCGGACTGAAGAACGCTGGGGCAACATATTAACGTGCTATGACGACTCTCTTTCATGACATGATGCACAAAGAGATCGAGGTTTATGTTGATGATATGATTACCAAATCCCAGACAGAGGAGGAGCATTTGGTTAATCTGCTAAAACTGTTCAAAAGACTTAGGAAGTTCAGGTTGAGACTGAACCCTAACAAGTGCACCTTTGGGGTGAGATCGGGTAAACTGTTGGGGTTTATTGTGAGCGAGAAGGGAATAGAGGTTGATCCTGTGAAGATAAAAGCAATACGAGAAATGCCGACGCCTAAAACAGAAAAAGAAGTGCGTGGGTTTTTAGGGAGGTTGAACTACATCACTCGGTTCATATCTCACCTAACTGCAACATGCGAGCCGTTACTCAAGTTGTTGAAAAAGGATCAGGTGTTGACCTGGAATGAAAATTGTCAAAAGGCGTTCGACAAGATAAAAGAATACTTGCAGGAACCTCCTGTTTTGATACCCCCAGTGGCCGGTAGACCTTTGATTATGTATTTGACGGTTCTTGAGGAAAGTATGGGTTGTGTTCTCGGTCAACACGACGAGACCGGACGTAAAGAGCATGCGATATACTATTTGAGTAAGAAGTTTACCGACTGTGAGTCCAGATACTCAATGCTCGAGAAGACGTGTTGCGCGCTAGCCTAGGCCGCCAAACGTTTGAGGCAATACATGCTGAATCATACAACCCTGCTTATTTCAAAGATGGATCCAATCAAATATGTGTTTGAAAAGCAAGCACTCTCTGGAAGAATTGCACGATGGAAGATGGTGTTAACCGAATACGATATCCAATATGTCTCGCAAAAGGCTATTAAGGGTAGCGTCCTGTTAGAGTACCTTGCGGAGCAGCCTGTTGAGGACTACCAATCGATGAGGTTTGATTTTCCTGACGAGGATATCATGTACCTGAAGATGAAAGATTGTGAAGAACCGTTGCCAGACGAAGGACCAGAGTTGGGTTCCAAATGGCAGTTGATATTTGACGGAGCTGTAAATTCCTACGGTAGCGGAATAGGGGCAATTATCACCACTCCTCAGGGGTCTCACATCCCTTTACTGCCCGATTGACCTTTCCTGTTACCAATAATGAGGCTGAATATGAGGCTTGCATCATGGGTCTGGAGAAAGCCATTGATTTGCGAATCAAGCATCTGGATGTATACGGAGACTCAGCTCTAGTGGTGAATCAGATTAAAGGAGAATGGGAGACACGTCAGCCCAATTTGATACCATATATGAATTATGCAAGGAGATTGTTGCCTTTCTTTGATAAGGTGGAATTGCATCACGTGCCACGAGCAGAAAATCAAATGGCTGACGCCCTGGCGACATTGTCTTCAATGTATAAAGTTAACTTCTGGAACGAGGCTCCCCAGATTGTTATCTCTCGGCTCGAGAAGCCTGCATTCATATTTGCCATTGACGAGGCTCCTGATGGTAAACCCTGGTACTTTGACATCTAAAATTTTCTGAAGAACAAGGAGTATCCGGCTGGGGCATCCAGTCGTGATCAGAAGACTCTCAAGAGATTGGCTGGCAATTTCTATCTGAACCCGGACGGTGTCCTGTACAAAAGAAACCACGACTTGGTGTTGCTACGCTGTGTAGATGAGAAAGAGGCGAAGTTTCTCATGGAAGAGATACATGAGGGTACATTTGGTACACATGCTGGTGGACATGCTATGACGAGAAAACTGTTGCGGGCAGGTTATTATTGGTTGACTATGGAAACAGACTGTTTCAAATTTGCAAAAAGGTGTCATAAATGCCAGATTTATGCGGACAAAATCCATGTGCCTCCAAGTCCTCTGAATGTGATGTCATCACCGTGGCCTTTCTCGATGTGGGGAATTGATATTATTGGCAAGATTGAGCCCACGACATCAAACGGACACCGGTTCATTTTGGTGGCAATCGATTACTTCACCAAATGGGTGGAAGCAACATCATAAGCTAATGTCACCAAACAAGTGGTGGCCAGATTTATCAAACGAGATATTATCTGCAGATATGGAATCCCTGAGCGGATTATCACCGACAATGGTTCAAATTTGAATAATAAAATGATGAAAGAGCTGTGTCAGAATTTTAAGATTGAGCATCACAACTCTTCTCCTTACCAGCCCAAGATGAATGGCGTTGTCGAAGCGGCCAATAAGAACATAAAGAAGATTGTTCAGAAGATGGTTGTGAAGTATAAGGATTGGCACGAGATACTACCTTTCGCTTTACACGGTTATCGTACGACGGTACGCACATCAACCGGGGCAACCCCTTTCTCATTGGTATACGGGATGGAGGCAGTGTTACCATTGGAGGTCGAGATTCCTTCTCTGAGGGTTTTATGTGATGTCCAACTTGACGAGGCAGAATGGGTTAAAGATAGACTGAATCAGCTCAGTTTAATGGATGCGAAGAGACTGACTTCTTTAGCATACGGTTGGTTATATCAGAGTCGGATGAAGAAAGCTTACGACAAGAAGGTGTGCCCTCGAAGCTTTTAGACGGGCGATCTTGTTTTGAAGAAGATACTCCCACCACAAACAGATCACAGGGGCAAGTGGACCCCCAATTACGAAGGTCCTTACGTTATTAGAAAAGTCTTCTCTGGAGGGGCCTTGTTACTATCCACCATGGATGGTGAAGACTTTACGTCTCTTGTGAATTCGGGCGCAGTTAAAAAATACTTTGCTTGAAAGTGACCCGCTAGACAGTAAAAAGAGAGTCCAGGCAAAAATGGGGCATCCCGGCGAACCATAAAAAATGAATAAAAAGGTTCGGGCAAAAGTTAGGGATAAAACAGAAAAGATGTACACCCGCGAAGTCGAAAACCTGAAAAGGGAGACTTCGGCAAAAAAGGGTATCCCGGTGAATTGAAAACCCGCAAAGGGCGGTTCACGCAAAAGTTAGGGATTGAAAAACAATCTCTTCCCGCGAAGTCGAAAACCTGAAAAGGGTGAATTGATACGGCATTGCTTAGTGGTTTGGGAGTACCCGGGGGTCGTCTATCCAAAAACAATCTCTTCCGAAGATCGAGTACCGGGAAAGCGCAGAGTCGGGCGAGTCATAGGAGGATCAGCTCATGGTGTTTGTTTGTACCTTGTTGCCTACATGTATACAAATATTGTTTTGTATTTTATTTATGCTTCTTGTTCATATATATATTTATGTGTGGTTGTGCTTAACTTCCTCTTTTCAAGAGTTGCATCCAGTGTACAAAACTTTGCCTATTCGGAGGCCCGTTATCAATAAAACATGTTATTCAGTACTTGATGCTTGCTCTTTACTGTTTTGTTTGTGAAAGCCGCCGATGTTTTTGATAAACTTGCACTTACATAATCTTGCTGGCCCTTGCCAATAATTGCTAAAACCCCGAATTGACTGAAGTAATGTCACAGATGATAACCCGGATAGATTCTGTTGTATAGGCATGTTTTGTCTCGTTTGTGTTTTGCAAGATTCTTACCTTTGGAGCAAATGGTCAGGAATTGTATTCCTCAGCCAAGGTCGCTTGACGTAAGACCTGATTCCAGTTGATGTCATTCCTCAGCTAGTCGCAGCTTATCCCCCGAGATTTGAAATGACATCTATCCCTTCCCAGAGGAGGGAATTATCTTCCCCAGGAGAGTGTCCTCATGGAAAGCCGTCCATAGGATTAATCCCAGCAAGTCAAAATCAGTGTCCCCTGCAGAGGTTGTGCTCCTCAGCGAATCGAAGATGTGCACGTTCAATCTTCAGCATGGGAGATTCCCGCCATAGCTAATCGAGTTGTTGATTCGAAAGGTTTATATCCACGAAGGATGGTTTATTGCTCCCCACAGGTCGTCATGCCATTGACAGGATGTTGATCCTCAGCAGTATCCGTAACTCTAAATGCGTAAATTGTGCCCAGACAGTGTGTTTCGCCCAGAAGTGTCGCTTCTTTCCCAGCTAAGTTTGTTCACCAGCAGGGTGTTTGTCCTTGCCTCCAAGTGGAAATTGATGTTTAGTCTCTCCCCGGCAGAGTTGGTTGTACTTCTGGCGTTTATTTCGCCAGGATATTTTGTGATACTCGTTCTCCCAGGCAGAGTTGGCTTTTTCCTCAGCATTCATGTTGTTGAGACAACACTACCAGAGTTTCCCGGCAGATTAATCCTGCATTTGCATTTGCATATATCGCATCCACTCAAACGCGTAGCATTTCCGTGCCGTACGGAGCATCACGCCATTTTCAAACATACGCATTTTGAAACATAAATCAGGTTGGTTAACCTTTGTGCTCGCAGGTGTGTTTTCTCAACAGGAGTATGGAGTTCTAGCTCAGATCTATGACCAGACATTCGAGGTCTCGCCGTGAGACGTGTGATGATACGGTTCATCTTACTATTTTCCCCACAGAGTTAATTGGTTAAGTTTCTCTTTGACCCCGAGCAGAGTTGTTTGCTTAAATTTCTCTCGTTTTCCCCGCAAAAGTTGCTTGTTGCAGTTCCTCTTATCCGGCCAGCGGATTATTTTCTTCAAATTTGTTGTTATATCAACGTCAAAGGGTTTTATGAATCAAAATTTCATAATGGTGCCGCCGGTTATTGAAACAGGCGTCCGGCGGTTTGGTTTCCAAATATCCCCAGTAGAGTCCGCCTCAAAGTCACTGTCACGTCAGTGCTAAAAGGTTTGTGGGTTGGGACCAATGGAGTTAGCTATTGTGGAGATAAGCAGAGAAACTGTATTCAGAGTATCTTCCCGTATGAACAAACGGATGTATTTTCTTACTGGTTGACAGGAGTATTTCCCCGGAGTCGTCAAAATTTTATTGCCTATATTGATAGGAGTTCCTCGTGTTGACGAAATATGAGTCCTGACGTGGACAATTTATTCCTATATTGACGGGATGTCTTCGTGCTAGTGAAGTGGGTGTCCTAACGTGGACATATTTATTTCCTCGGGTTGACGAGATGTGTTAGTCCTAACGTGGATAGATTCAATTTCTCCGTATTGATGGAATATGAAGTCCTGACGTGGACAAAATTGATTACTCTTCGTGGACCATTTATCCCCAGCGGATATCTTCCTTCGTATCGGCAAAATGTGTGTCCTGACGTGGACAAGTTTATAGTTCTTCGTGATGATAAGATGCGCGAGTCCTGACGTGGACAAATTTACCTTTCTTCGTGTTGGCGAGGCGTGAGTCCTGACGTGACAAGTTTTATTTTCTCAGCGGGTCGAAGAGGTGCGAGTCCTAACGTGGACAATTTTATCTTTCTTCGGGTTGACGGAACGGTGTCCTGACATGGACGATTTTACTCCCATGCTGATAGGATTTTCTTGTGCTGATGAGATGTGAGTCCTGACGTGGACAAATCAAAGCGAGATGCGAGTCCTGACGTGGACAAATTAAGACGAGATGTTATTCCTAACATGGACAGTTTCTTCCTAACGTGGACAGTTTATTCCTAACATGGACAATTTATTCCTAACGTGGACGATTTATTCCTAACGTGGACAGCTTATTCCTAACGTGGACGATTTATTCCTAACGTGGACGATTTATTCCTTACGTGGATGGTTTATTCTTAATGTGAATGATTTATTCCTGACATGGACAATTTATTCCTATGTTGATAGGATTCCCTCGTGCTGACGAAATGCAGACGAGTCATCCCCAGCGAAGTCGCGGGGATTTTTCCGTGTTGACGGCAGGTGGACAGTTTAAATTGAGATTTATTCGTGTTGAAGAAATAAGCGTCCTAACGTGGACAAATTTCTATTCTTGTGTTGTTGAGATGTGAGTCCTGACGTGGACAGATTTGTACTTATTCGTGGTTTGACGAAATTTGGGTCCAAATGTGGGCAAGGTTACTCTTGTGACGACGGAATCTCTATTCGTGTTGACGACTTTGTTTCTCTTCTTGTGTTGACAAGGTTAGTCCAGTTGTGGACGGAGGTGTTTTTTGCAAAAATTGTTCAGTACCTGTGGCGTTACATAGGTGGTTGAAGTTGAAACAAGGGTATTACCAGACGTCGGATCAGCTGTTGCCGTAACAACCAGATTCAGTTGGTGGGTGTCGGTCCCTAAGCAGTGCAGTTTATTTCTGCGGTTGGCAAATTTCCGGGTTTCTTGGTATTCAACCATCTCGTACCTCGATTGTCTGAAGGCCGTTCGCTCTTCACCTCAATCGGGTCCAAGCCGTTTGAATAGGGGCAGTTGTTGCACCCCAAAATTTGCTCAACCTTTTCTTGCCTGATTTGTGTTTCATTGCATTTCATTTGCATAGTTACATCATGTACATAGTTCAATCATTGGCATATCATAGCATAGCATGCATCCAACAAGGGATCAAGAGTGTCTATCAAGAGAAGAGCCTAGCAAGGTGTGTTATCCAAGATGAGAAGTCATCCAGGCCATCAAGAAAGGATTTGAAGTCTTGAGAAGTTTGAGTGCCTACATGTGGGTTTTGCTCCTATCTTGAGGAATGTTGAGAATCATCAGTGGGATGAGAAGCATGGGATGTGAATGTGAGGTGTGTATGGATCTCATGGGGTGCCTAGAGGGCCATATTGAAGCTAAGACAAGTCATTGATTCAAGTATGAGAGCCACAATTGTGGTGCAGTCAACTAGGGTTTCATCTGGGTCAACCCTAATTCAATTGAGTAGTTGGAGAGCATCAAAGCCTACTTTGAGGTCATGGGATTAATGAATTGGTATGTTTATACATGTGTGGTGTTGTGCCAAGGTTAAGCAAAGAAAGATAAAGAATGTGGGAAGTTACTAAATTAGGGTTTCAGTGTAAAATCCCCTATTTAGTGCCTAACTTCAAAGCCACATAAGTGAAAATACAAGTTTTAAATGGATCTTTGGCCAACATGAAACTTTTAGAGCTTCTCAATAGCTTTAATTTGAGTACTAGAAGCCCTCAAGAAGATTCGTAGGACTCAAGTTATGGTCTTTGCAAATTACAGGTCACCAGAGGACACTGAAATTTATCTGTGAAAGTCACTTGAATTCCAAGCAACTCTTTCCCTTCAAGGAGTTTTCAAATGGATTCTTGGCCAACATGAGAGTTGTAGATCTTGATATTAGCTTTCCATAGAGTACTAGAAGTCCTCAAGGGGATGTATAGAACTCCAGTTATGATCTTGGCAATCCAGGGGTATTTTGGGTATTGGTGATTATAAGTCATTCTCAAGCATGGGTCAAAATCTCCAACTTAGAGGCCTCAAATGGAAAATTTTTCAACTACAAATTTGCTCAAAATATGGTTTTTAGGCTAACCAAGAACTCATGGTGAATTTTTTTGGCTCATATCAAAGATTGGTGTGAAGTGGTTTGAATAAGGAAGAAATTCAAAGGCAATTTTGGTGGGAAATTGAAATAAATGGTTATGGGTCCAAAACAAGTCAAATAACCACTCATTTTAATCAGAAAATATGTTTTAGAAACATTGGCAATGTGGAGATTCCTTTTGGGCTGAATTCACTCCAAATGAAATATGTAAGTCATCCAAAGCTTCCAATGCAAGCTATGAAGCCAATTTCATGCATTACCATAACCAAAATTTTGAAGAAAAGTTGGACTTGGATTTTTAATTTTGGGCTTGGGCCTGAGCTCTAGAAGGTTCTAAACAATCCTATAAAGGTCTAGGAGCTCATCAGAAACAGGGTTGGTGATTGATTGAGGTTGAAAGCAAATATCACCATTGAAGCTTGAAGAAGAAAAGTGAAAGAGTGAATTTCTGTTAGAGGCCGTTTCAAGCACAATTGAGGATTCAATCTTCTTCTAACATCATCACTCATTGGATCTAGAACGTTTTGGATCAAGAATCAAGCCGGAAACGACTCCAATTGAAGCTCGAACGTAGGTTCTTACTTCTTGAATTTTCTCTTAATTTATGTGGTTTCAATGCATTAGAATCATGTGGTTAGGTTCACCTTAAGTTGTAGATGATTTCTGGGCGAAGAATTTTATGTTTAGTGAGATTTTAGGATTAGATTCGTTTTCGGTTGAGATCTGGAATTTTTGATTCGTGGATTTTTAGGCTGTTTAAGTAGTATATTTGGATTCCTCTTGAAATTTCATGCAAAATTGGTTCAAGAATCGTTGCAAACGGATAATATTGAGGGAGTTATGGTTGTTCAAAGTTTGTCGGAAAAAAAACTCCATATCCATGGCCGCGGGTACTGTTCATGAAGTGCAGAAAATTCAATTGGGGAAGAAGAGCAGCAGCCGTTGGATCGTGAGGGAGAGGGGACTTAGTCTCCCAATCGGACGAAGGAGAGGGAGCCACGCGGTCGGACGTCAAAACGACGTCGTTTTGCCTTCGCGTGGGGGCTTCAGGCGCGCGGGTTCGATCCCGCTATGGCGCTTTTCTTTTTATTTCAATTGATTTTCGTTTTGCCTTGTGGAGTGACTCCAAGCGCGTGTGTTCGAATCCTGGCAGGGTACTTTTTTTTCTTTTCCATTTCTCTTCTTTTTCGTTTTGTGTTACTATTGTTTTATTTTTGTTTCTCATGGGCCTGGGTCATGCCTTGCTGTGCGCACCCCCCTTTGGGCCCAGTCTGGGGAATCAGCTGAATTTTATTGCTATTTAGCACACAGTTTTTTCATTTTTTCATTATTTTCTTTTAATTTCATATTTTTCTTATAGTATAGAAATAAATCCATAATAAATAGGAAATTTAATCTTTTCAATCCCACTTTTTTTCCTTGATTCCTTAGAATGTGTAGAATTTAATAGGATAAAAAAAGATTTGATTCATGCATTTTATATTTTAGTTGCATTTTTGTACTTTTAATGGCTTTTTATTTTGATATGTTTGGTATGCCATTTTTCTGATTTTATTGTGAATGATTGGTGTATGAGTTTGAGTTGATTTCTTTTGGGCTAGTTATGTTAGATATGCATGTACCCATAGTAATTTTCTAATAATTTTTTGAGAGAATTTTAGGCTAGTTTGAGCATTGGACATTAGGTGGTTTAGAATTAGGGTTTTAAGATGATACCTTTAGGTTTAGGGCATAGTTTTAGGTCCAAATGAATGGTTAACCCCCTGCTTTTTGTATGAGATATTCTTAAGAGGTTTAGGAACCCTTATTAATTTTTGTAGGATTTTAAAATCACTTTTGGTATTTTAAGTAGAATTAGTTTTAAGACTAACTTCTAGGTGTTTCTGGTGAACTAATGTGACTAGTTTAATTCAATAGTTCCCCTTAGACTAGGGTGGTGTTGCTTTTGAGCTTGGGTAATCAGGAAGACCAATTGAAGATGCTTTTGAGAGCTTGAAGGAGCTTGGATGTGAAGATTCTCTCATCTTGTGGATTCTTGTCAGGAGCTTAAGGAAACTAAGGTTTTATGAAGAGCATTAGACTAGTTTTGCTTCTTTCTTCAAACATGGAGTATCTTGTCCATCTCCATTCTATCCAATGACATAAAGTCCTCCTTGGGAAGCTCCATCTCTCCTTAGGAGGGATGAGTGGTATGCCCAAGTGAGTAGAACTTTAAGGATACCTTTCATTTGCAATGTTGAGTTCTCAGTGACTTCCCTTGGTTGCCATTGAACCTCTTAACATTTCACCTTGATCTTGTTGGTTTGATTCTCCCTTGGAGGTGCTTGTTGAAGCTTAGTAGAGAGGAAGTTTTGTGCTTGTTGAAGCTTGGTGAGGATGGAGTCAGTAGCTTGTTGAAGCTAGGGTTTTACTGCTTGTTGAAGTTGAAGTCAGGAGCTTGTTGAAGCTGGTTACTGGTTGGGGTTTGAGCTTGCTTAAGCTGGGAGCTTGTTGAAGCCTGGTGCTTGTTGAAGATTGAAAGTTTATTGAAGCTTGAAGATGGGAGTTATTCATGAAGATGAAGGTTGTTGCTGTCAACTATTTGCTGGTTAATCATCTGTTGCTGTCAGAGCTGCTGTTGGCTGTAGGATTTTGGTGCTGCTGCTTGGGCTGCCTTCTCTGCTGTGGATTTTGTTCTCTGTATTGTTTGTTGGCTTGCGTAGCTTGCCCCCTAGGTTTGAGGTGAATGTTGATTCACTTTGCCTGTTGTTTTCCCAGGTTCGAGGTTGAGTGGGACTCCCTTGCCTCGCTTGTATTGCTGCATTGCATGCATTTTACTATATTTGCTTACTTTCTTTTCTGTTTATCCCCTAGGATCACTGATTCCCTCTGTGCAGGAGGGAATTATGACAGACATTAGGATTCTTATCCATGCATGACAACATTAGGTTAGTTTTATCCCCTTTCATCCCTAGGCTTTTTAGAGCTTCTTTCTCTTCTTATCTCAAAACAATTCAAAAGCACAGTAATAAGGTTAATCGACGTCGTACGCTACGAGCCTTAAGCTATTTGAGAAAGGTTGCTGGAGGGTCACTCTTCAGTAATCTGACTACTTAGTGTGGTACCCTTAGGGTGACATGCGACGTAGTCACTCTCTAATCATAGTCTCTAGTGCGTCAGAGATTGCAAACAAACTAAAAAACACTTCTTTCGTAAAAGATTCAAAACAAACATCAAAGTGTCATTTTTGTCCGCTTGGACTCTTAATCAAGAAAAACCCTTTCCTAAGGTAATAAAAAACCCAGTCAGACAAGCTTGTGTCTTCCGTAGCCCGAACTACGTTCGCTCTGATCTTTCATGCTGTATGAAAGTACGTAGGCATAGGATGCGATATCCTAGCAAGCAACCTTCCCCTCCTTTCCCGTAGGTAGGCGAACTATGTTGACTCTGATTTCTCGTTTCAGACGGGAATACGTAGGCATAAAGTGAGATACTTTGCCGAGTCATTTTCTTTTGTTTTTAACCCAGACCTATAGAGTAGATAGAATAACACACCCTTAGATAGAAAACAAGCGTGGATCCCGTCGAGTACGACAGACGTGAGGGGTGCTAATACCTTCCCCTTGCGTAACCGACTCCCGAATCCAGGATTTGGTTGCGATGACCATTCCTTTCCCTCTTTGCGTTAGGTTTACTCTGAGCGTTTCCTTTCCCTTTTATGGGATAAATAACGCACGGTGGCCACTCTTCTGTCATAGCCGGCGCCGATTTTCGCAGTAGCGACACCTATCACCAAAAAGATGATAGAGAACACTCGCACAATCTAGCATCAAAAGGATGACATACCCATCATCAAAAGGTTAATATAACGACACGCACACAATCCTGACACCAAAAGGATGCAGGGCCTATCACCAATAGAATGATAGAAAACACTCGCACAATCTAGCAACAAAAGGATGACAGACCTATCACCAAAAACATGATAGAGCGACACGCGCACACAATCTTGACATCAGAAGGATGTATGGTCAATCACCAAAAGGATGATAGAGAACACTTGCACAATCTGGCACCAAAAAGATAACACACCCATCATCAAAAAGATGATAGAGCGACACATATACGCAATCCCGACACCATAAGGATGCATGGCGTATAACCAAAAAGATGAATTGGAACACTCGCATAATCTGGCACCAAAAAGATGACATATCTATCACTAAAAGGATGATAGAGGGACACGTGCACACATTCCTGACATTAAAAGGATGTAGGGTCTATCACCAAAAGGATTATAGAGAAGACTCGCACAATCTGGCACCAAAAGGATGACATACCCATCACCAAGAGGATGATAGAGCGACACACACACACACACACACACAATCCTGACACCAAAAGGATGCATGGTCTATCACCAAAAGGATGATAGAGAACACTCGCACAACCTGGCACCAAAAGGATGTCAGATCCATCACCCAAAGGATGATAGAGCGAGACATGCACACAATCCCAACACCAAAAGGATGCAGGGCCTATTACCAAAAAGATGATAGAGAACACTCGCACAATCTAGCACCAAAAGGATGACATACCCGTCATCAAAAGGTTAATGTAGAGACACACACACACAATCCTGACACCAAAAGGATGCAGGGCCTATCACCAAAAGAAGGATAGAGAACACTCGCACAATCTGGCACCAAAAGGATGATAGACCCATCACCAAAAGAATTATAGAGAGAGACACACACACACAATCCCGACACCAAAAGGATGCGGGCCTATCACCAAAAAGATGATAGAGAACACTCGCACAATCTGGCACCAAAAGGATGACAGATCTATCACAAAAAGGATAATAGAGTAACACACGCACACAATCCCGACACCAAAAGGATGTAGGGTCTATCACCAAAAGGATGATAGAGAACATTTGCATAATTATGCACCAAAATGATGACATACCCGTCACCAAAAGGATGATAGAGCGTAAAAAACACACAATCCTGACACCAAAAGGATGCAGGGTTGTCGGTACCGCGAAAATAAGGTGGCGGCAAAACAGAAGAGTCTCCACCTTTCGTTATTTATCCCACAAAAAGGGAAAGGAAACGATCGGAAAAACCTGACAAAAAGGTATAAGACAAGGTCACCGCAACCAATGTCTGGATTCGGGAGTCGGTTACACAATGGGAAGGTATTAGCACCCCTCACGTCCATCGTACTCGATGGGATCCTGGCTTGTTGTGTTTATCTGACGGGTTGGTTATATTTATCTACGCTAAAAGTCTGGTCTGAAAAGAAAAGAAAATGATTCCGCAGAACACATCAGTTCTATGCCTACGTATTCCCGTCTGGAACGAGAAATCAGAGTCAACGTAGTTCGCCTAACTACGGGTTACGGAGGAAGGTTGCTCGCCGAGATATCGCATCTCGTGCCTACGTACTTTCACACGGTGTGAAAGATCAGAGGAAACGCAGTTCGGGACAATAAGAGACACAGGTTTGTCTTTTTTATCCGAGTAGGGTTAACAGATGGTTCCAGCAGTTGGTGTATGCAGCTCGCTCGACGGAGACTTAGGCATTTGCCGTTTGCGGTAGAACCGGGAGTTAACAAAACTCTCCTTATGAAAATGGTTTCCAAGGATTAAAGGTCCATGAGGACAAAAAGAGTTTGATCATTGTTTTCTGTCTTTTAGAAGAAGTATCTTTTATGGTTGTTTGCAACTGATATCGCACTAGAGACTATGACCTGAGTTTGAATGCGTCTCATGTCACCCAAAGGGTGGCATACTAAACATCCAAGCTGATGGAAAGAAACTCTCCAACAACCCTTTCTCAAGTAGCTTAAGACTCGTAGCGTACAACATCAATTAACCTTTATTACTGTATTTTGATTTGTTTGAAGATGAGAAGAGAAAAGACGCACTAAAGGGGAATTGATCCAATCCTAAAGTTGTCATGCAAAGTAGATCCTATGGTTGAGGTTAGGAGGGAACTACCTAATGTTATCATGCATGGTTAGAACCCTAATGCCTGTCATAACTTCTCTTGAACAAGAGAAATCATAGTTCCTAGGGGAACATGGCAAAGGAAAGCAACAACAAAAGAAATAATTGCAAGAGATAAAACTGTAAGTAAAATGCATGCAATGCAACAAAACAAGCAGAAGGATACAAGCTCAACTTCTAGAGCAAGCAAGCTAGAGGAAACACACAAAGCACAGGAAAGGGAGACAACACTCAACCTTAAGCCAACAAGCAAAGCCAAGCAATAACAGTCAAGCAGAGGGAGACAGACTCAACCTCTAATGCAGACAAGCAAAGGGAGAAACTCAACCTTTAGGATGCTCTTAGGCCTAGAATCATCTACATGAGACCCAGTCTAATACAACATACCAAGCAGTCACACAAGCAAAGCAATCAGAAAACACAGCAGACAAGATGGTAACCCAACAGCTCAACAGAAAAGCAGTCTAACAGCAAAACAAACAAACAGTCTGCAATCAACTTCAAGTCCAAGCCATATTCAAGAGAAGGAAATGAAAGCTCCAACAAAAGAGAAGAGAGTTAACATCAAGATTATTGATTGATGACGGGAAGCATGATGGAAACCAAGGGAATCCATCATGGCACTCAACCATACATCTGAGATAGGCATCCTCAAAGGTTCTACCTCTTGTGATATGCCACACATCCTTCCAAAGGAAGGATGAGGCTTCCACATAGGGACCTTGAATCATGGGATGAGAATGGAAAGCAATCAAGGCAATCCATGTTTATTTGAAGAAAGAGAAAGCAAACTAAGCTCTTCCTAAACCCTAATTGATCAAGCTACAAGAAAGCTACTAAAATGAGGTCTAAACCCCAAATCAAACACCACAATCAAGAAAACAGAAGCCTCCATATGTCTAAAACACCATCAAAGAAAATTAGCAAACCTATTATGAACTAAAGTCCACCATTGGAGTTCAACTAGTGCAAGTGTTATGTTGAAAGCATATTAGAACTAGCCTAAGTATTAAATCTAGTTAAAATACTAAATCATCTCCTAAAATCCTATAAAATTTTCTAAGGGAACCTACATGTGTTAGGTACTTATGGTACAAAAACCAGGGATTAAATCAATGGGGAAAGTCACTAAAGAATTCCTAAACTTAAAGTTGTCAAAGGGAAACCCTAAAACAGAAGGTCATGGGAACCTAATCCAAAATAGAACCTAAATTCATCTAAAAAATATGAAGTAATTCCTAAGGGATCATGCATCTCTATACTAACAACCAACAAAAAATCTCATTCAAATTCCATACCAATTGATCATACAAAAATCAGCAGAAAAACGAAGAATTATGCCAAAATTAAAGAAATAAAGAAAATGCAAAAAATCAAATTAAATTGAGAATTGCATGAAAATAAAATGTAACCACACCAGAAAATCAAAAATTAAATCTAGATAATCCACATATTTTTATTTTATTTTTCTGACCAAAATTGGATTTACTATGAATTTAAAATGAAACAAGTAATTAAAATAAAAAGAAAATGAATTAAAAAACAATAAAAGCCAGGAAAATATCAGGAGCGTTGGATCAATGGACTTTGTATGCTAATCTAAAGGCTGAGGCGCTGCCACCTAATAAATGAAACAGAGCGTTTTTGGGAAGTCCAAGTCAATCCCAGAATTAGATCTCACTCGTTGGATCTGATTACAAAGTCTTTGTTTCAATTCCATCCAATGATCCACACTTCGTCTTCTTCATTCAAACCTCAGAGGAGGGAAAATAGCAGCGGTGGCCGGAGAACGACGTCGGTCGTCTTCCCGGCGAGACATCATGTACAGGCGATCAAAACACTTCAAACCTTATATGAACTTCTTCAGATTTTCACCAGGATTCCGAATATGCTATCCATTCATCCTAATTCTTCATGCATTTCAAAATTCGAACGCAAACAGAAATCACTCCATAATTTTGATCATCATCAAAGCTCAATCTAAATCCATGGATCAATTTCTCACGCTTCATAGATTATCTTGAACTAATCAAATCGTGCTAACACCTTGAGATCAAAGAGTTTCAAAGCCAAACAGAAAGTTGATCACATCCTAATTTGTCTCTAAACTCCACAATTTTGATCCAGAATCCATCTATAATCTCTCCTAAACCTTAACCTCATGCTAAAACATGCTAGATCATCATGAATCTACAACAATTTTGAAAGTTGCATACCTGAGTTGCAGCTTCAAATTAGAGCAGTTAGGGCACGATCCTTTGCTTCAAACTGTGCAAATACACTCTATGATTGATGCTGAAGATGATTGAATCCTCAATTGCCTTGAATTACTCTTGAAATGAAAACACGATTTGCACTTGCTCCCTTGAAACTCACTTTGCACTCTCTGGTTCTAGCTTTAAATCAGCACCAACCCTGATCCAAATCACTTTCTAAACATAAATAGAAGTGAATGGAAGATTCTAGAGGCCCATAGAAAGCCCAAACTCAGAAATCCAAGTTTCACTTTTGCTTGAAAATTTCACCCATGGCTATGCACGATTCGGAGCTCAAAACTTCTCCTAGAAGCTTCACATAGCTTGCTCATTGACTGTGGAGAGTGTATGGATCAATTTGAGTCCTTAATTCCATCCCATGACCAACCTTTGATGTGTTACTTCCTCATGAAGTATCAAAGTAAAACACTATGAATTATGCTTCAAAATGACTTTCTAATATTGCCAATGTGCTCCAAATTATTTTTCTGATCAAAATGAGCACTCATTTGCAATGGTTTGAGCACATATGAATTAATTTGAATTTTTTCACTTAAATGCCTTTAAATTCCCCTTTTGTCAACTTCCTTCAAACCAAGTATCACTCTAAGCCAAATCAATACATCCTTGATACATGGTTGACCTAAAAATGCCATTTTGAGAAAGTTTCATGTTGGGCAAAACTTCATTTGAAGCTTGCAAGATAGTGAAAATGACCTATAATGCCAAATGACCTATAATCTCACTTTCCCAAAATACCCCTAACTTATAAACCTCATAACTTGAGTTCTACAAATCAGATGGGAGACTTCTATTATAATTTGGAAAGCTAAGATCAGGATCTACAACTTTCATGTTAGCCAAAAGTTGAGGAGAAACACCCTTCTAGGTCAAAAGTGCCTTGGAAGTTGGTTGACTTTTGCAGACAAATTTCACAATCATCTGATGACCTGTAACTTGTCTGGATCATAACTTGAGTTCTATAAATCCAATGGAGGACTTCTAGTACTCAAATTAAAGCTAAGAACATGCTCTACAAGTTTCCTGTTGGCAAAAAGATTAGATGAAACTTTTATCTTGAGATAAGTTATCTTGAAGTCAGGCACTAAATAAGGGATTTTACCCTGAGAACCTTAGTTTAGCAACTCCTCACACTTTGAATTCTTCTTGGATTGATCTTGGAACATCACCTCATGTATCTCAACATAACTTTCAATGATCACAAAGACTTAGAATTGAGTCTTGATCCTCTTCAATTACACAGTTGACTCAAGGTTACTCGGATGAAAACCCTAATTGTAACACCCTCAACTGTGGCTCTTCACACTTAACATAATGACTTGACTTAGCTCCACCATGACCCTCAAGGCACTCCATGAGCTCTATCTATGATCAAGGATCCACAACCCACCGATAGTCTTCAATTGGTCCTCAGGTTAGGAGATTAACCACATACAAACAACCAAACTTCTCAAAAACCCAACCCTCTTCCTGATGACTTTGGTGACTTCTCAAGCTTGAATAAGACCTCTAGATAGGCTCCTCTTGATATAAACCACACTTGATCCCCTACTATATGAACAATAATATGCTATGCAAATGCTAGATCAATGATATGCTAATGTAATGAAACATAAACCAAGTGAGAAAAAGGTTAGGCAAATTTTAGGGTGCAACAGCTGCCCCTATTCAAGCGGCTTGAACCTGACGGGATGAAAAGCGAACGACTTTCAGCCAATCAAGGTAGAAGACAGTTGAATACCAAAGGACCCGAAAATTTGCTAATCGAAAAAAATAAACTGCACAATCTGCTTGGGGAACAAAATCCAGACAATTAAATCCGATTGTCACGGCAACAAACTGACCAATCATCTGATACAGAACCTGATTTCAACATCAACCACCTGCGTGACGCCACAGGCGTTGAATCCACATATTAGATCAACAACAAATGTACGCTACAATGAGCGGGCGCCGCATCATAGGACTATATCAAAATATCATCCTTGACCTTCTATTTCCGAAGGAACGGGCAAAGCACTACGTAAAAGTGTGAATCGTCAGTATCTTTGACCTTCCATTTCCGCAGAAACGGGCATACGCTAAATAAAAGCGAGGATCGTCAATATCTCTGACCTTCCATTTCCGAAGAAACGGGCATACGCTAAATCAAAGCGAGAATCGTCAATATCTCTGACCTTCCATTTCCGTAGAAACGGGCATACGCTAAATAAAAGCGAGAATTGTCAATATCTCTGACCTTCCATTTCCGTAGAAACGGGCATACGCTAAATAAAAGCGAGGATCGTCAATATCTCTGACCTTCCATTTCCGAAGAAACGGGCATACGCTAAATAAAAGCGAGAATCGTCAATATCTCTGACCTTCCATTTCCGTAGAAACGGGCATACGCTAAATAAAAGCGAGAATCGTCAATATCTCTGACCTTCCATTTCTGCAGAAACGGGCATACGCTAAATAAAAGCGAGGATCGTCAATATCTCTGACCTTCCATTTTCGTAGAAACGGGCATACGCTAAATAAAAGTGAGAATCGTTAATATCTCTGACCTTCCATTTCCGCAGAAACGGGCATACGCTAAATAAAAGCGAGAACTGAGCATCCGAAGACTTGAACAAGCAACTCTGCAGGGAATTTCTTACATCAGCTGCCAGACATCCATCTTGAACAAAAATGGGTAACAACTTCGAAGGTATAATCGTGAAGTTTTTGAATGCTTACGTAACAGCCATCCGAGGAACACTCTACTGGGGAAACTCTGACGTCAACTGCCAGACATTTACCTTGACAACAGGTAATAACTTCAAAGGTCTAATCCATGAAATCTTTCCTTTTACAACGTTGATGCAACAACGATCTGAGGAAAACTCCGCTGGGGAAGAAGAGAAACTTAACCAAGTAACTCTGATAAAAGCATACATGATAGGACGAACGTCATCATCACATGTCTTATGTCAACATTTGAATATTCGAAAACCATCCTGAACAAGAATCCCAATTACCTGCAGGGAAGACACCTGAAACAAAGAGGTAACCAACCTGGTTTATGTTTCAAAATGCACATGTTTGAAAATGGCGTAATGCTCCATACGAAATGGAAATGCTACTCGTTTGGGGTAGATGCTATGCACGATGCAAATGCAAAGAGGCGTTCCAGCAAAATAAACGTTGGAAGAACAAAGCCAAACTTCTGCTGGGGGGAAGAGACAATCCTGCTGGGGATATCTCGATAAATCCGGAGTTACGAACTCTACAGAGGATGATAAACCCTCTTGGAGGAAAGAAAACCTGTTGGAGAACCGAAAGGATAGTCCTACGTGGGGATGATCCTTCTAAACCGACGACAACCTGGTTGTACCCTGTGAGGACTTCACTGGGGATTAAACGTACACACGACCAACTGCTGGGAATGCACATCACTGCCTGACCGCTTACTAACTCGCATCCAACTCTTCTGGGGATAAAAATGTGACTTCAATCTGCCGGGAAGGAATAAGATCGTCTAGAGCCTTCTCCTACGTTAAGGATGACAGATCTATCACAAAAAGGATGATAGAGTGACACACGCACACAATCCCGACACCAAAAGGATGTAGGGTCTATCAACAAAAGGATGATGGAGAACACTCGCACAATCAGGAACCAAAATGATGACATACCCATCATCAAAAGGTTAATATAGCGACACACACACAATCCTGACACCAAAAGGATGCAGATCCTATCACCAAAAGAAGGATAGAGAACACTCGCACAATATGGAACCAAAAGGATGACAGAACCATCACCAAAAGAATGATAGAGCGACACACGCACACAGTCCTGACACCAAAAGGATGCGAGCCTATCACCAAAAAGATGATAGAGAACACTCGTACAATCTGGCACCAAAAGGATGATAGAGCGACACATGTACACAATCCCAACACCAAAAGGATGTAGTGTCTATCACCAAAAGGATGATATAGAACACTCGCACAATATAGAACCAAAAGGATGACAAACCTATCAGCCAAAGATGGAAGAGCGACATGCGCACATCATCCTAACATCAAAGGGATGTATGGTCAATCACCAAAACGATGATAGAGACCACTTGCACAATCTGGCACCAAAAGGATGACACACACATCACCAAAAAGATGATAGAGCGACACACGCACACAATCCCGACACCAAAAGGATTCAGGGCCTATCACCAAATCGATGATAGAGAACACTTGCACACCAAACTCCAAAAAGATGATAGTAATGCACACGCACACAATCCCAACACCAAAAGGATGTAGGGACTATCGCCAAAAGGATGATAGAGAACACTTTCCCAATCTTGCCCCAAAAGGATGACAAACTCATCATCAAAAGGTTAATATAGCGACACACGCACACAATCCCGACACCAAAAGGACCCAGGGCCTATCACCAAAAGAATGATAGAGAACACTCGCACAATCTGGAACCAAAAGGATGACATCCCCATCAACAAAAGAATTATAGAGCGACACGCGCACTCAATCCCGACACCAAAAGGATGCAGGCCTATCACCAAAAAGATGATAGAGAACACTCGCATAATCTGGCAGCAAAAGGATGACCGATCTATCACAAAAAGGATTTTAGAGTGACACAAACACACAATCCCGACACCAAAAGGATGTAAGGTCTATCACGAAAAGGATGATAGAGAACACTCTCACAATCTATCACCAAAAGGATGATAGAGAAAACTCGCATAATCTGGCACCCAAAGGAAGACAGGGTGTCTCACCAAAAGGATGATAGAGAAAACTCGCACAATCTGGCACCAAAAAGAAGCAGGGCCTATCACCAAAAAGATGATAGAGAACACTCGCACAATATGGCACCAAAAGGATGACATACCCATCATCAAAAGGTTAATATAGCGACACACATACACAATCCTGACACCAAAAGGATGCAGGGCCTATCACAAAAAGAAGGATAGAGAACACTCATACAATCTGGAACCAAAAGGATGATAGACCGATCACCAAAAGAATGATAGAGCGACACACGCACACAATCCTGACACAAAAATAATGCGGGCCTATAACCAAAAAGATGAAAGAGAACACTCGGACAATCTGGCACCAAAAGGATGACATACCCATCATTAAAAGGTTAATATAGCGACGCAGACACACAATCCTGACACCCAAAGGATGGAGAGCCTATCACCAAAAGAAGGATAGAGAACACTCGCACAATATAGCCCCAAAAGGATGACAGACCTATCCCCAAAAGCATGATAGAGCGACACCCGCACACAATCCTGACATCAGAAGGATGTATGGTCAATCACCAAAAGGATGATAGAGAACAGTTGCGCAATCTGGAACCAAAAAGATGAATGACCTATCACCAAAAGGATGATAGAGTGACACACGCACACAATCCCGACACCAGAAGGATGTATGGTCTATCACCAAAAGGATGATAGAGAAAACTCACACAATCTGGCACCAAAAGGAAGACAGGGTCTCTCACCAAAAGGATGATAGAGAACACTCGCACAATCTGGCACTAAAAGGATGACAAATCCATCACGCAAAGGATGATAGAGCGGCACAGACACACAATCCCGACACCAAAAGGATGCAGGGCCTATCACCAAAAAGATGATAGAGAACACTCGCACAATCTGGCACCAAAAGTATGACATACCCATCATCAAAAGGTTAATATAGCGACACTCGTACACAATCCTGACAGCAAAAGGATGCAGGGCCTATCACCAAAAGAAGGATAGAGAACACCCGCACAATCTGGCACCAAAAGGATGACAGACGCATCACCAAAAGAATGATAGAGCGACACACGCACACAATCCTGACACCAAAATGATGCGGGCCTATAACCAAAAAGATGATAGAGAACACTCGGACAATCTGGCACCAAAAGGATGACATACCCAACATTAAAAGGTTAATATAGTGACACACACACACAATCCTGATACCAAAAGGATGGAGAGCCTATCACCAAAAGAAGGATAGAGAACACTCGCACAATATGGCACCAAAAGGAGGTCAAACCTATTCCCAAAAGCATGATAGAGCGACACACGCACACAATCCTGACATCAGAAGGATGTATGGTCAATCACCAAAAGGATGATAGAGAACACTTGCACAATCTGGAACCAAGAAGATGAATGACCTATCACCAAAAGGATGATAGAGTGACACACGCACACAATCCCGACACCAGTAGGATGTATGGTCTATTACAAAAAGGATGATAGAGAAAACTCGCACAATCAGGCACCAAAAGGAAGACAGGGTCTCTCACCAAAAGGATGATAGAGAACACTCGCACAATCTGGCACTAAAAGGATGACAGATCCATCACCCAAAGGATGATAGAGCGGCACACGCACACAATCCTGACACCAAAATGATGCAGGGCCTATCACCAAAAAGATGATAGAGAACACTCGCACAATCTGGCACCAAAAGGATAACATACCCATCATCAAAAGATTAATATAGCGACACACATACACAATCCTGACACCAAAAGGATGCAGGGCCTGTCACCAAAAGAAGGATAGAGAACACTCGCACAATCTGGCACCAAAAGGATGACAGACCCGTCACCAAAATAATGATAGAGCGACACACGCACACAATCTTGACACAAAAATGATGCGGGCCTATAACCAAAAAGATAATAAAGAACACTCAAACAATCTGGAACCAAAAGGATGACATACCCATCATTAAAAGGTTAATATAGCGAAACACACACAATCCTGACACCAAAAGGATGGAGAGCCTATCACCAAAATAAGGATAGAGAACACTCGCACAATATGGCACTAAAAGGATGACAAACCTATCCCCAAAAGCATGATAGAGCGACACGCGCACACAATCCTGACATCAGAAGGATGTATGGTCAATCACCAAAAGGATGATAGAGAACACTTGTGCAATTTGGCACCAAAAAGATGAATGACCTATCACCAAAAGGATGATAGAGTGACACACGCACACAATCCCGACACCAGACGGATGTATGGTCTATTACCAAAAGGATGATAGAGAAAACTCGCACAATCTGGCACCAAAAGGAAGACAGGGTCTCTCACCAAAAGGATGATAGAGAACACTCGCACAATCTGGCACTAAAAGGATGACAGATCCATCACCCAAAGGATGATAGAGCGGCACACGCACACAATCCCCACACCAAAAGGATGCAGGGCCTATCACCAAAAAGATGATAGAGAACACTCGCACAATCTGGCACTAAAAGGATGACATACCCATCATCAAAAGGTTAATATAGCGACACACACACAAAATCCTGACACCAAAAGGATGCAGGGCCTATCACCAAAAGAAGGATAGAGAACACTCGCACAATCTGGCACCAAAAGGATGATAGACCGATCACCAAAAGAATGATAGAGCGACACACGCACACAATCCTGACACAAAAATAATGCGGGCCTATAACCAAAAAGATGATAGAGAACACTCGGACAATCTGGAACCAAAAGGATTACATACCGATCATTAAAAGGTTAATATAGCGACACACACACACAATCCTGACACCAAAAGGATGGAGAGCCTATCACCAAAATAAGGATAGAGAACACTCGCACAATATGGCACCAAAAGGATGACAGACCTATCCCCAAAAGCATGATAGAACTACACGCGCACACAATCCTGACATTAGAAGGATGTATGGTCAATCACCAAAAGGATGATAGAGAACACTTGTGCAATTTGGCACAAAAAGATGAATGACCTATCACCAAAAGGATGATAGAGTGACACACGCACACAATCCCGACACCAGAAGGATGTATGGTCTATCACCAAAAGGATGATAGAGAAAACTCGCACAATCTGACACCAAAAGGAAGACAGGGTCTCTCACCAAAAGGATGATAGAGAACACTCGCACAATCTGGCACTAAAAGGATGACAGATCCAGCACCCAAAGGATGATAGAGCGTCACACACACACAATCTCGACACCAAAAGGATGCAGGGCCTATCACCAAACAGATGATAGAGAACACTCGCATAATCTGGCACCAAAAGGATGACATACCCATCATCAAAAGGTTAATATATCGACACACATACACAATCCTGACACCAAAAGGATGCAGGGCCTATCACCAAAAGAAGGATAGAGAACACTCGCACAATCTGGCACCAAAAGGATGATAGACCGATCACCAAAAGAATGATAGAGCGACACACGCACATAATCCTGACACAAAAATAATGTGGGCCTATAACCAAAAAGATGATAGAGAACACTCGGACAATCTGGCACCAAAAGGATGACATACCCATCATTAAAAGGTTAATATAGCGACACACACACACAATCCTGACACCAAAAGGATGGAGAGCCTATCACCAAAAGAAGGATAGAGAACACTCGCACAATATGGCACCAAAAGGATGACAGACCTATTCCCAAAAGCATGATAGAGCGACACGCGCACACAATCTTGACATCAGAAGGATGTATGGTTGTTGCACCCCAAATTTTGACCCCTTAGATTCTCATTATCATTTTAGGAGCATACTCATGAATCATCTAACCTTAACCCAGTGCAAGTTTGTCTTTGTCAAATTACAGATGAATTAGGTTTTTTGTACAAGTTGAAGCTTCAGGGTTTGTGATCAATCAAAGTTTTTGGCTAATTCAATCATGAAACAAGATCAAGGGTATCATATGATGCCAATTGAATCCAATTTGAGGTTGTTACCCCAGAATCAAGAAAAGTGTATTTCAGGGCACCCGATTAGGGTTTTTGACTAGTAAAAGTCAACTGTAGTTTGACTTTGATGTTGGAAGGTGTTTTAATGGTGAGATTATAATCCATGAAGTTCACATAGCTTAATAAAGTTCATTCAAGAAGTTTCAAAGTCTCAGGAGGTCCAGAGTGTCAACAGACGACTCGGTAGTTGCCGATCGATCGAACGGTTGACCAAAAAGTCAACTCTTCAAATTTAAAGAATTGGAATTCAAATTATGAATATAAAATGCTCCTTATATCATATTGCACTTGCCTATCAATTTTCATGACCATTGGATCAAGGATGAAGGAGTAATCGAAAAATCGGGAAATTAGGGTTTTGACAAGGGCTTAACCATAACTCCTTAACCACACATCCAATTAAGTTGGTTCAAGGCTCATTTGAAAGCTCTTGAAAAATCCTACAAAAGTCCCTAAGTGGTCCATGATCAGAAAATGCATAGATTTGGAGTTATGATCAAATTCATTTCTAGAAGAGAAAAAGACTTAGAGAAATTTCACTTTTAAGTTCATTTTTTAGCAACTTTGAGAGACTTTTTGACCAAGTTTCTTTGAGAAATTGAAACTCATGAAAGCATGAATTTTTTAGAGCTATTTTGAGGGCTTTCTAAAAAGTACTAGCACATCTCAAAAGGATTTGTGAGCTGAAAGTTAGGGTTATGGCAAGTTGGTGGTTTTTCACTTTAGTCCCACATTGTCAAATGTTCAAAAATCATTCTTTTCTCAAATCTGACCAATCTCAGCTTGTGAATCTTGTTTTATTTTATGTATAGAAGGTTTGTAGCCCAAGAGAACCAAGGAAATTCAGAAAATGTGGAATTAGCCAAGCTTGCAAGTTGCCTTGCAAGTGGAATTAGCCAAGCTTGCAAGTGGCTTTACCACTTGCACCAAAAAGTAAAAAGACGAGCATGAGGTGTAAAGAGCAATTCTGAACAGCCACAAGCCTGTACCTCCTAGCCTGAAATTAGCCACACTAGCTCATCATTTTTCTTGACTATTGAGGCTTGCCTATCAGCCAAGAAAACCCTCTTGTGGAGGTTTCATCCAAAAAGTGAAAAACCTTTCCTCAAAGTGAAGAAATCTCCAAATCTGCCCCAAGCCACTTCTTTGCCTATAAAAGGGAGCCCTCACCACTTCATTTTCAACACAATATTAATTCTAAAAACCAGAGAAAACCCAAGCCCTTGCTATTTCCACTCCTTGCTTCAAGAATCACAAAGTCACTTTTTCACTAAAACACCAAAAAATCTGTCTTGCTACCAAGGCTGCCAAATTCATTTCTCTACATTCAAACTCCTCAACAACCATCCGCACAATCTCTAAATATGGTGTAGAAGGTGTCCAAGACCTTAAACCATTCAGAAACCTCACCATTCAAAAAGTCAACTTCATCACCAAGTTACTTTGACCAAAAGCCACAAAATTTGTCAAAACTTGTTCTAGCTGTTTTCTTGGTGTTTTAATCACTCAAACACCTCTCATATATCATTTCTCAATTGTCCAAAACATTGAAGATCATGGGTGGAGTTTATTTCTCCAACTGTCTTGAAGTTTGCTTTCTTACTTCACAAGGAAGAAATCTCTCAAAGGATAGGAGCACTTGAAGTTTCTTTGGGTTTCTTGGTGTTTAAACTTGCGCCACACAGGCTACTAGAGGTATGTGAACACTATTTTCTTGCTTTGCACTATAATTCTATGAATTGGCATTTTGAGCTCATTGTATGAAAAACATGACATGTGTATGATTTGTGCATAATTTATGTCATAACAAGAGGTGGTTGTTTGATTGATTTAAGACACCTTTTAAAATCAAGATTATGTTGAGTATAGATGTTTGTGTAAAGTTGTTTGTATCTAGTTTGCATTCTCAGTCACAAAATGCCACATTTTGCATTTTTCATGCCATAGACATGTTAGTTTGGATTACAGGTCTGAATGTGCTCATGTTTGAATTTAGAATTATCCTATAGTGCATTTATGACATGTGTATATGACCTGCATCACCTGTTCTCATCTGTTTCAATGTGTCACTTCAAAAATTCCTCTTTTCAAAACAATGTGCTTTGAGAAATACCAAAAACTTTTCTTTCCATAAAGCAACTATTTCTTGAGCATGAACACCTTCAGTTTTATGTATATAGCTTGTGTATATGAGTTTTGTGGCTTGTATGTGTAGGATTTTGAATTGAGTGTCTCATCATGAACCAAAATGCCAATTTTGCAACTCTGTCATCACTTCTTGCAACAATTTGTCTTTGATTTTAAATTGTGCTCAAACATATTCCATATCATGTATATGTGTTGTGTATGTGATTAATTGGGTCAGAACATGCAAAAAAATGAGAATTGCATCTTTCATGCATCGTGCTTTGTGCCAAAATGCAGTTCAAGTACCATTTTCCATGACAGTTGTTGTTTGACTTCAAAAGGTGTTTGGTTCCTCTCCATATCATAATTATGTTGTGTATACATGATTAGCTTGGTCTGAATATATATCTAGAACTAATATGGCACAGTTTCATGCATTTCACTTCGCAAACCTATCACTTGAATCACCATATTTCATAACAGTTAGAATTGAACCCTACTATGTGCTTTGATTCACCTAATGACATATACTTGATGTGTACAAGTGTTCATTTTGATCAAAATGTGTTTTGAAACTGAACTGCCATGATTCATGCATATCATTCATGTAAACTTGCATTTCACATAAAACTTTTTCATTTCAGCATGAATTAAGCTCTACCTTGTGCATGAATCCCTTCATTGTCATATATGTATTGTGTTTACATGATTTATTGAACTTAAAGCTAGCTGGAATATGACATACACATCTAAATGCATTTTCAAACATCCAAGAGCACATGCTATCGGGTTTTAAAATGGGTAGGGATTTTCAAAAATCTAAAAGTGCCATTTTGTTCCTCATGAAATTATACATCATTTAGACCTAAATTTTGTCAAAAAACATAAAGAAATGAGACAGTTATGGCCAATTTGCAAAACTGATTTTGGTGCCTTAATTTTGCCAAACCTGGATTGTAAACTTCCCATATATATTTATGGGGTGGCTTCCATCAATGGATGTATAGCCACCCCAGTGGTAAGACCATTGCCAAAAGTGTGCCTTGTACCTTGTGAACCTGGGTTCGACCCCTGAGGAGGGCAACCCTTTTGATTAATTTTGTCATTTTTCATCCAATCTTCAAAAATTCATATCTCTCTCATTTTTAATCATTTTTCACCCATTATTTTTGCATTGTGTTCATATTAATGTCTACTTTAATTCCATATTTTTAATTTCCATCTTTATATAAATTTCCATCCCTTTTGGCTATGTGCAAATTATGTGCAGTTTGTGATCGTTTTCACGTATGCAGATGAATTTCTCTCTTGTTGTAATTGTATATGCTTATGTTTTGCTTGCCCTCATATCCTTAGATGTTAGTTAACATGCTAGGATTTTTATTTTGGTGGTTACCATGTTCATTTTACTTCATCTGCTAATTTTACTTGAGCTTGATCTGTTGTCACACTTCCTACTTAAACAACTGCTTTGATTGTCATCCATACATCTTCATTTTGTCTTTCCACATGCTCATTTATTGGTTGTCACCATGAATGCATCTTTATTATGTTGTTATCTTGTCCAATATTTTCCTTCCCTAAGTGATGAAGCTTGTTAGCTTTCATCCAAGTTGCCTCTCCTGTCTCCTTCCAAAGGAAAAGTCTTTCCATTTGATTCTCATGTCATGGATAACTTATTCACCCATTTCCTTGACTTTGTTAAGTCACTTTGACCTTAGTTTAGTAACCATTAGACTTTGCTTTAAGTCTAAAAGACCCATCTGTACTAGGAGTGTTCTTCAACTAGAACCCTAGGATATAGTTTGTCAACTCTATGTAAGAATCATCGTCATGATTTCTTACTTCCCCTTTTGAATATTACAAACTAGATTAGGGAGTTTTGTCAAAATCCAAACAAATATTATCATGTTTGTCCCCCCTTGAACCTTGATCATAATCAAGTGTTCTTCATCCCTTGTGAGGTGAACTACGATTGCTCTGATTCTATCCTAGTTAGGATACGTAGGCAGAAGACGCGACGTCTTTGCGAGCAAACTTAGTGTATATAACTTTAGGTTTCAACTCATATCTTTTCCCAATCCAAAGTACATTTTCACAAACTTAGCAAGCAATCAAACAAAAGGTTCCTGTAGAGTACTACAGATGCTTAGGGTGCTAACACCTTCCCTAGGTATAACCAACCCCCGATCCCCGAATCTCTTAAGCATTGTCGTTACATCGCGAAAAAGGTTTTTCTTTCTTTAGACCTTTCCTTTGGATAAAATAAAGTTCGGTTGTAAAAGAAAAAAGGTTCAAGTTAATTTAATAGCTTGATATCCATGAAATCTTTGCATTTGCATTTTCATTAATTAATCATTCAAGGAACTAAAGATTGTTTTGCAGATATTATAGGATGGATTCTGGAAAAAAGCAGAGGTTGTATTCCAAAGACCAAAATTGGAGAACTTGAAGAAACTGGGAAGTTTAGTAGAAGACCCCGAGGCATTCAGAGAGAAGTATGGGAATATGCTGTCTTTGCTAGAAGTTCAAGTATATGAAGAGATGTTATCCGCACTCATGCAGTTCTATGATTCAACCTATCACTGTTTCACCTTTCCAGACTATCAGTTGCAACCAACCTTGGAAGAATATTCCGCCCTGATGGGAGTAGGCGTCACTCCTAGACCATTTTCTGGAAGAAAAGGGACTCCTAATGAAAGAGCAGTTACAGAGGCCGCGTATTTGGAGGTGGACGAAGTACGATCTCATATGATTGCTAAGGGAGGGTTGTATGGATTTCCAATTGTGTTCCTATATGAAAAAGCTCAGAGCTATGCCTTATCAAAGAATATTGAAGCATTTGAGGCCATCCTGGTTTTGCTAATTTACGGACTGTTCCTGTTCCCGACTGCTAATGATTTTGTGGACGCAAATGCAATCAACCTTTTCTTAATCAAAAATCCTGTACCTACCTTGCTGGCTGATACGTACTTTACCATCCACCATAGGAACCGTTATGGAGTTGGACGGATTGAGTGTTGCACCATTCTCCTGCACAAGTGGTTTATTTCGCACTTGCCAAAAATTCCAGCCCTCTAGGAAAAGCAAAATGGGCTCTCATGGACAGAAAAGCTGTTATTGCTTAAACACTCAGATATTAAGTGGTATGACCCTATGTATGAAGGGATTGCCATGATCCAAAGCTGTGGAGATTTCCCGAATGTACCGCTTATCAGCGTCAATGGTTGCATTAGCTATAATCCTATTCTGGCTCGTCGACAGTTGGGGCACCCCATGGAGGATGAACCGGACCCAGACTTTTTGAGAAGATTTTACATTGAAGAGGGGAAGAATCCCGCTTACAGGGCTCGAATTGTGTATGCTTGGCATTATGTCCACACGAGGGGAGTAACTGCCCTAGGTTGCCACGACACTACTGTTTCAGAATCTTACTTATCATGGGTAAAAGAAGCAGCGTTGGAGATGTTCTATACTCGTTTTGAGCCTGACTCACCCAAACCTACTCTCTTAGAAGAATTGAAAGCTGCTTTGGCAAAAGCTGAAAAAGTAGGAAAGACTTGGAGAGATAAATATTTCAAGGCTATGCAAGAGAAGGAAGAACTTCAAGAGTTGATCCGTCAAGGTGGAAAGAGAAGTCAGCCAGAAGACGAAGGGCCGTGCAACAAGAAGATCTCAAATCCTTTTATTTTCTGTTTTATTTCATCATGTATATGTATCAAAGACTTGTATTTCAGTTTCAGAATCGTTGTTGTAAAACTCTCAGTTATTAATCTATGAAGACTTTGAATTTGTTTATTTCCATTGTTATAATTTTTGCAAATATTTCTTTGAATTCCTTGAATGATTAATTTTGCATTGTTGCATTTTGCGTTCATAAGCATTGCATGTGCATGTTCTTGTGTTGTGTCTCATCTCGCTGTCTTGTCTCCAGAAAGAATCACACTGAATCCTCACCACCAATACAACACCCAAGCCCAAGCTCGCCTAAGAATGGAAGGACAGAATTTGGATGTGGACATAATTGATAATGAACTTGGAGAGCTACGAGGAGGCATGGGGAAGATCATGGAAGCCCTACAAGTCATTCGTGCAAAGTTGGACACTCAAGCCACTGTTGTTTCTAAAATCACTGGCATAGCTGTAGAGTCGATCCCAACGGCAGTCACTGTTACAAATGTTCCACCATACGGGTTATCGCCTGGTTTTGTACCTCCACCAGTACTCAATCAACAAGCAGTTCCTTTAGGGCCAGAAGTTCCTCAAGCTATTCCTACTTACACTCAACCTTCTGTTCAGGTTCAGGCGTGCCCTGTTTTTCATAATCCTCCACCAGTGTACGAAGGTCTTGATGGGTATGAAGAAGAGAGCAGACGACATGATAAGTTGAAAGAAAGTGTAGAAACTATCGGCAGGAAGGTCAGAGCAATGGAAGGAAATGACATCTTTGGTACTGATGCCAGAGATATGTGCTTAGTGTCTGGATTGGTAATTCCGCCAAAATTCAAGGTTCCCAATTTTGATCAGTATTCTGGGGCTACCTGTCCTCGGACGCATCTGATTATGTATTACCGAAGAATGGCCCTCACATGGAAGATGACAAGTTAATGATTCACTGTTTCAAAGATAGTCTGAAAGGACCTCCTGCTAAATGGTATTTGGGTTTGGATCAGTCTCGTATTCATAGTTTCCAAGACTTGGCTGATGCTTTTGTGAAACATTACAAGTACAACATGGATTTAGCCCTTGATAGAAGACAGTTACTGAGTATGTCACAGAAGAGTTCAGAATCTTTCAAAGAGTATGCACAGAGGTGGAGGGAAACTGCCTCTCAGGTAGAACCTCCTTTGAGTGAAAAAGAATTGACAGATTGGTTCGTCGATACAGTAAGACCGGAGTTTTATGAGAAGATGATCAGTAGTGTAATCGCCAGTTTTTTTGATATAGTAGCAGTGGGGGTGAGAGTGGAGTTAGGAATGAAGAATGGGAAGGTGGATAGTGGTTCCAGCAGTTCTGATAACAACAATGTCAAGAAACTCAGCAGTAATTTTCATAAAAAGAAGGAAGGGGAGACAAATGCAGTAACTATGGGAAGAAAGAGTCGCACCTCAGCAAGGCTTTGTTCAGCAGCCTCAAGCGAGTTATGTTCAGCAATCCCAGCAACAATGACCAATGTATCCGTTGCAGTATACCTAACAACCATATGTGGCAGCTGTAACTCCGACTTTCAGTCATCCTGTTCCCAGTTATCAGACAGTGCAGCCAGCACCTGTATATCAGCCAATTCAAGAAGGGTATCAACGAGCGCCCAACGCTCCTCCCTATCAGCAACATCATCATCCTAGAGCTTAGGCACCAAGACAAAACTATCAGAATCGGAGACCAACAACAAAACCTCCACTTCCTCAGATACCGATGACTTACACAGAGTTGTGCCCCTCCTTAGTGCAGCAGGGATTGGTAACACACGACCATTAAATCCAGACACTACATCTCCTCACTATAATCCAAATGCTCATTGTGCCTTTCACGAAGGCGCTGTCGGTCATGATTTAGAAGGCTGTCTTGCTTTAAAACATCTCGTCAGGGAGTTGATGGAAATGAAGATCTTGTCTTTTGATGATGTACCCCCAAATGTCAAAAGTAATCCATTGCCGAACCATGGAGGGGTCAATGCAGTAGAAGAAGTGTCAGATGAAAGGATGGTCCGAGGTGTGTCAGAGATTAGAACCCCGTTGAGGTTACTTCACATGAAACTACTGAAAGCAGGATTGATAGAGGATACCCATAATGATTGTGAAAAATGTTCTAGTGATTCTAGAGGGTGTGATGAGGTACGAAGAGGTATACAAAGATTGATTGATGAAGGAATATTACAAGTGTGTAGTAAGGCGAGGAAAGAAGAAGTTGCAGTAATTGAGCCTATTTTTAATTTACCAAAGAAAGGTGAGAAAGTTCCGGTGTTCAAAATGACCAACAAAAGCATGAAGCCAATTTTCAACAAGTCAGCTATCGATCAACCTATACCGGTTGTTATTCAGAAACCAAGACCGTTTCCTTTTGAAAGCACAAAGGCCGTTCCGTGGAAGTATGACATGACTGTGATAGACCGAGGATCAGGAAAGGTTATTCAGAAAGAGACAGTAAGAGACAACCAAGTGGACGTGACAAACATTGCAGGTACAAGCAAAATGACCCGTAGTGGTCGCATCTATCAACCAAAAATGACAGTAGTCGCTCCGAAAGAGGTTACCCCTGCTGCGACAAAAGAACAAGAGGTACCAGGTACCGAAGGAGACGACGAATAATTCTTAAGGATTATTCGGAAAAGTGATTACAGGATTATTGATCAGCTCCACCAAACCCCATCAAAGATATTGATCTTGTCTTTCTTAATGAATTCTCCAGCTCACAGAGAAGCTCTGCAAAAAGTATTGAAACAAGCACATGTGACAAAAGACATAACTCTCGGACAATTGGATTCAGTAATAGCCAACATTACAGCCTGTAACACCCTGAGCTTTAGTGACGCGGAGTTGCCAAACGAAGGACGCAATCACAACCGTGCATTGCAAATATCTGTCAGGTGCCAAGAAGACACCATGGAACGAGTTTTAGTCGATACTGGATCCTCATTGAATGTATTTCCCGTCAGGTCGCTCGCAAGGCTAGCATATATAGGGGCGGAAATGAGACCGACATCTTTGATTGTAAAAGCTTTTGACGGTTCAAGAAGAACGGTTGTGGGAGAGATAGAATTGCCAATCATGATCGGACCTCATGTGTTCGACATTACATTCCAAGTCATGGACATTAACCCAGCTTATAGTTGTTTGTTGTGACGACCGTGGATTCACACCGCTGGGGCAGTAACTTCCACCATACATCAGAGAATGAAATTTGTTGTGAATGATAAGTTAGTGATTGTACACGGTGAAGAGGACCTAATGGTGAGCAATCTATCATCATTCAAGTATATTGAAGCAGATGAGGGCGTATTAGAAACTTCCTTTCAGGCACTCGAGATAGCTAATGCAGTGATGTTGGAAGAAACAGTGGCTAAGAGTGGTCCGTCTTTTGCATCCGCTCGGAGCATCAAGTCTACACTGGAAGAAGGCACTCCTGCAGGTTGGGGAGAGATTATCGAAGTAAAACCAAAGATGGATCGCCGAGGGTTGGGTTTCAAACCAACTCATGATGAAGCACCGACACATGACAAAGGACGTCCAAAGAGTATGCAAGAAGTATTCATCAGTGGAGGTTTCTAAGTCAGTGTTGTGGAAGAAGATTTTAAAGATGAAGACCTGGAGCATTTAGTGTATCATTGCAACACTGCCTTGAGCAACTGGGAAGCTATTGAGATTCCTTTGGTTTTTCCTGAGTCAAAGTAATTTGTTTGTCTTTCTTTTCTTGTTGTTGTTTTGAATCTCCATAGCCATGCCCAAGGCTATAGGAATGTTTTGTAAGGGCCCCGAGCTTTCAAGAAAATCAATGAAAAATGAACTATTTTGTTAATTTCCTTGTGTTATTTCCTTTACTGCTTTTGCTTTCATTTTAAACGAAAAATGGAAATCTTAAAAAACCAAAACAAATTTATCTTTTGTGTGATGCATATGTCTTTGTGTGTATTAATAAATTAAGCCATTCCAACGTGCAATGATGTCCTAAAACCCATTGAATCCCATGACTTTGCATTCCCTCCAGACTTTGATTCACCAATATACCAAGCTGAAGATGAGGACGAAGATTTTGAAGTACCTGATGAACTGGTAAAGTTGGCACACCATGAGTATGTAGAGCTTCAACCCTACAAAGAACAGGTAGAAGTCATTAATCTTGGCACCGAAGAAGACAAGAAAGAAGTAAAGATTGGGGCACCTCTAGGGGCAGAAGTCAAGCAGAAACTAGAAGAACTTTTGAAAGAATATGTGGATGTATTTGCTTGGTCATACCAAGATATGCCGGGTCTAGACACCGACATAGTGGTTCACAAGTTACCACTTCGACCAGAATGCCCACCGGTTAAGCAAAAGCTCCGAAGAACAAGACCTGACATGGCTCTCAAGATTTGAGATGAGGTGAAAAAACAGATTGATGCGGGTTTCTTAGTAGTGTCCAAATACCCCGAATGGGTGGCCAATATTGTACCTGTACCGAAAAAGGATGGGAAAGTCAGAATGTGTGTGGATTACAGGGATCTAAACAAGGCCAGTCCGAAGGATGATTTCCCTTTGCCCCATATCGATACTTTGGTGGATAATACGACTTGTTTTGCAGTTTTCTCATTTATGGATGGGTTCTCCGGTTACAATCAGATTAAGATGGATCCCGATGACATGGAAAAAACTACTTTCATTACTCCGTGGGGGACTTACTGTTACAAAGTTATGCCCTTCGGTCTGAAGAACGCAGGTGCTACTTATCAAAGGGCCATGGTAACTTTATTTCATGATATGATGCATAAGGAGATAGAGGTATATGTTGATGACATGATAGCCAAATCTCAAAGCGAAGAGGACCATCTAGAACATCTTTTGAAATTGTTTAATAGACTCAGAAAATATCAGTTGAGACTGAATCCAGCCAAGTGTACCTTTGGGGTAAGATCTGGGAAGTTACTCGGCTTCATTGTCAGCCACCGAGGGATTAAAGTAGATCCAGACAAAGTCTGAGCCATTCAAGACATGTCGGCTCCACAAACAGAAAAGCAAGTCAGAGGTTTTCGTGGAAGACTGAACTACATATCCAGGTTTATTTCCAATATGACTCCCACTTGCGAGCCCATCTTCAAATTGTTACGCAAGGACCAGACGGTTGTTTGGAATTCAGACTGTCAGCAAGCATTTGATAAGATCAAGGGCTATCTTCAAGAGCCTCCAATCTTAATACCTCCGGTTTCGGGAAGACCTCTCTTCATGTATTTGACAGTACTGGAGAATTCAATGGGTTGTGTGTTAGGTCAGCAGGATGAGTTTGGACAAAAAGAACATGTTATCTATTATTTGAGTAAGAAGTTTACTGATTGTGAAAGCCGATATTCACTTCTGGAGAAAACTTGTTGTGCTTTGGCATGGGCGGCCAAACGTTTGAGGCAGTACATGATTTGTCATACCACTTTGTTGATTTCAAAAATGGATCCAATAAAGTATATTTTTGAGAAGCCTGCTCAGACTGGAAGACTCACCCGTTGGCATATGTTATTATCAGAATACGACATCCAGTACGTAGCTCAGAAGTCTATCAAGGGTAGTGTTTTGTCAGAATATCTTGTAGATCAACCAGTAGAAGATTATGAGTCTCTCAAATTCGATTTCCCAGATGAAGACATTATGTTGGTAAAAGATTGCGAAGAGCCAGGTCTTGATGAGGGTCCGCAGGAAGGTCTTTGGTGGAAAATGATGTTCGATGGTTCCTCCAACTACAGTGGGCATGGCGTAGGCGCCGTTTTAATGAATCCAGAAGGTGGTTAAACTCCATTCACAGCCAGGTTAGATTTTGACTGCACAAACAATATCGTCGAATATGAAGCATGCATTCTCGGCCTCGAGGCAGTTATTGACCTCAAAATCAAACTTCTTGAAGTCAGTGGGGATTCAACTTTGGTTATCTATCAGGTTACTGGAGAATGGGAAACTAGACATGAGAATTTGATTCCTTATAGAGCCTACATCGTCAAGATGATGGAATATGTCGATGAAATCACTTTCAAGCATGTCCCGAGATCTGAAAATCACATTGCCGACGCCCTAGCCATGTTAGCCTCAATGTGGAAAGTCAGGGATGTCAATGATGCCACTCTCATCAGAATTGAACGCAAGACCGAGCCCACCTACTGTCAGATGGTTGAAGAAGAAACTGATGACAAACCATGGTTCCATGACATAAAGAATTACCTGTCCAGACAAGAGTATCCAGCTGATGCTACATCACTTGACAAGAAAACTCTGAGACGATTAGCATCCAAGTTCTTTCTCAGTAATGATGTACTCTACAAAAGGAATCATGATATGGTCCTGCTTAGATGTGTTGACAGACGAGAAGCATAGTTGTTAATGCAAGATATTCACGAAGGAATATTTGGCACTCATGCCAATGGATATGCTATGTCTAAAAAGATTTTGAGGGCTGGTTATTACTGGTTGACTTTAGAAACTGACTGTATTCAATATGCCAGGAAATGTCACAAGTGTCAGATTTATACGGACAAGAAGCACATACCACCAACATTGCTAAATGTATTGTCATCACCATGGCCTTTCTCTATGTGGGGCATCGATATGATTGGGGAAATTGAACCAAAAGCTTCTAACGGACACCGATTTATTCTGGTTGCAATTGACTATTTCACAAAGCGGGTTGAAGCTGCATCCTACACTAATGTTACTCGGCAAGTGGTGGCCCGTTTTATCAAAAAGGAGATTATCTGTCGTTACGGAATTCCAAGCAGGATCATAACGGACAATGGTACCAACTTGAACAACAAAATCATGAAAGAGTTGTGCGATGACTTCAAAATTGAACATCACAATTCTTCTCCTTATCGTCCCAAGATGAATGGAGCTGTAGAAGCTGCAAATAAAAACATCAAAAAGATTTTGCAGAAGATGGTGAAAACTTACAAAGATTGGCATGAGATGCTACCATTTGCCTTGCATGGGTACAGAACGTTCATCCACACTTCAACAGGGGCAACTCCTATTTCTTTGGTATATGGAATGGATGCGGTACTTCCTATCGAGGTCGATATAACTTCTTTGAGAGTCATAATGGAAACCAAGCTTGAAGAAGCAGAATGGGTGAGAGAAAGGTTTGATCAGTTGAATCTTATCGACGAAAAGCGCATGTCTGCAATGTGTCATGGTCAGTTATATCAGAAAAGGATCAAGAGGGCCTTTGACAAGAACGTTCGTGTCCGAGAATTCCGAGAAGGAGAACTTGTACTCAAAAAGATTTTACCAGTTCATAAGGACGCACGGGGAAAATAGATGCCTAACTATGACGGCCCGTTTGTTGTGAAAACAGTCTTCTCAGGATGCTCGTTGATTCTCACTACCATGGATGGAGAGCAGCTTACTCATCCAGTGAATTCTGATGTAGTCCGAAAATATTACGCCTAAAGGAACCCGATAAGCCGAAAAACTCAAAGGCGCGGCTTATGCAAAAGTTAGGGTTGAAGAAAAAGAAAGAAAAGAGAAAAGGAGAAAAAGAAATAAAAATAAGAGCTCGCTAAGTTGAAAACCCGAAAGGGCGGCTTAGGCAAAAATGAGCGTCCCGGTGGATTGAAAACCCGAAAGGGCAATCCCGACAAAAGTTAGGGACAAAGGCGTTTCACTGTATCAGATGAGTTATCACTAACGCAGAAGGTCCTACAAGAATTCACTCCGACCGCTCTCGTCAGAAGCAAGGATTTTGGGGAGTTTTAGTCTTTAGGGATAGTTTGGTCATGGGATTCGATGTAACCTTATCCACGTTGCCATTTTTTCACTTGTAAGATTTCTATGGAATTTTGTCATTTGCAAGATTTCATCCTTGAATAAAATCAGTTTTGGACCATTCTTTCCTTTGCAAATTTATCATTTCCTTTATTTTCTTTGTTATGCAAAATATTGTTCGTTGATCAACGATAGTTTTGAAAGCATTAGGGTCAAATTATTTGAATAAAACTTGAAAATATTAACAAACGCAAAAACTTCAACTCATGGAAAAAGTCGAGGAAAATCATACTTCCCCGAAACCTCAGGGTAGCGGAAGCTTTCATATGCAATCCAATTACATTCCCCAATGAAGTGTAAGCAAGTCGAACTGCTGATTTTCCTTTGATCAGGTGTGGGTATCAAACCTTGAAGATTGATTTCTCAAGGAACTTCTTATGATGATGTGAAGGCTCGTCCCAGTAGAAGATGTCTGAGCACTTAAATTTACTTTGTCATCTCTGAATAGCTTGTTTAGAAAGCTCGGTTTCCCTGTTAGGATTGGATTTATTTTCAAAGAACTACATACACCTTTTCAGCCAGGGTTCAGTGTGATTCATTTTGCCTCTCGAGTTCGGTGTGCTATCTGTCGATCCCCCGTGAAATGTCCAATCACTATTGGTGAACTTCCACCTAAAGATCAGTTGTAACTGGCATTGTTTTAGAAGCCAATCGTTATTGGTATTCTTTTGGTCGTCACCATATTTCTTGTTAAGACCAGTCGTAACTGGCATTGCCTTAAAATCTACTCGTTAATATCTTGTGATGCGGTCGTCACCACCTTCACCAATTCCCCATTCGTAACTGGTAGAGTTTGAAATCCAATCGTTATTGGTTTTTCTTTTGGTCATCACCATACTTTCCTTTGAAGTCCAGTCGTAACTGGCGTTGTCTTAACTTCGCTCGTTATTACCTTTTGGTTTGGTTGTTACCAACCTTTTCCCTCTGAAGTCTAGTCGTCACTAGCAAATCCCCTGTGAAGTCTGGTCATTACTAGTTGATCTTCCATTTAGGCCCAGTCGTAACTGGCAGATGTTCGAAGTCCTGTCGGCATTGATATTTTGTCGGTCGTCACCAACCTTCCCCATGGAAGTCCATTCGTAACTGGCGTCACTTGGAATCCAATCGTTATTGGTATCTTTCGGTTTGGTCGTTACCAACCTCCCTAGCTAAAGCCTAGTAGCTTGATGGCAATCTCATAACCACATGTGTTGGTATACCCTGATTTGGTCGTCACCATGTTTCTTTTAAAGTCCATTCGTAACTGGCATTACTTGAAACCCAATCTTCATTGGTACCCGGACTTGGTCGTTACCAATCTCCTTTAAAGTCCAGTAGTTACTGGCATTGCTTGAAATTTGGTCATCACCAATTTCCCCAGTCAAAATCTTACGTATTTTCGATTGGATCTGAGAAATCTCATTTGTTATTATCTCAGGTTGGTCGTTACCATTACCTACGGAAAGTCTAGTGGTTGCTAGCACTGCCTGAGCCATTTGTTAAAACTGGGTGACATCATTATCCCCAGTGAAATCTTCCTCCCCAGACAAGTCTCGGAGATCTAGTCGTCACTAGTATCCCCAATATGTTTTGTCTTTGTTTCGAGTCCATTCCTGAAGATCCCGTTTGAACTCTTCACTACAGTAAGTTCCTCATCTGATCATCTCCAGTGAGGTTCGTGTTTTAGTTCTTCATTCCCGAGTAGAAAGTCTCTCCTTTTCCCGGTGGAAATCTACCTCTTTCCCCAGTGGAGTGTTTGCTCATCCCCAGTGAGATTGTCATCTTCATTGGATTTTGTGCATCCTCATGTGAAATTTTTCTCTCAGTTATCACTAGTCATGTTTGAACTATTGATTGTTATATCTCAGTTTTCCCCAGTGTCGGATTCACAAAACCAGGTCCCATGAGTAGGTACTCGTTTTGTTTTCTGTCTTCTGCATATGTCTCGCATCCAAGCATCATGAAACATCATTTAGAATTCATGGCATATCATGGCCTGTCCTTTTGCATATCATCAGATCTAAGGGACAAAATTTTCGGTTTTCTATATTTAAATACCTTCCGCTGCGATTCTATGAGGATTGTCATCTCTCAGTTCCACCTAGTGAAGATATTTAAAAAGGGGCAACTGTTGCACCCTAAATTTTGACCTCTTATATTTTCATTATCATTTTAGGAGCATACTCATGAATCATCTAACCTTAACCCAGTGCAAGTTTGTCTTTGTCAAATTACAGATGAATCAGGCTTTTTGTACAAGTTGAAGCTTCAGGGTTTGTGATCAATCAAATTTTAGGGCTAATTCAATCATGAAACAAGATCAAGGGTATCATATGATGTCAATTGAATCCAATTTGAGGTTGTTACCCCAGAATCAAGAATAGTGTATTTCAGGGCACCCGATTAGGGTGTTTGACTAGTAAAAGTCAACTGTAGTTTGACTTTGATGTTGGAAGGTGTTTTAATGGTTATATTATAATCCATGAAGTTCATATAGCTTAATAAAGTTCATTCAAGAAGTTTCAAAGTCTCAGGAGGTCCAGAGTGTCAACAGACGACTCGGTAGTCGCCGATCGATCGAACGGTTGACCAAAAAGTCAACTCTTCAAATTTAAGGAATTGGACTTTAAAGTATGAATAAAAAATGCTCCTTATATCATATTGCACTTTCCTATCAATTTTTGTGACCATTGGATCAAGGATGAATGAGTAATCGAAAAATCAGGAAATTAGGGTTTTGAAAAGGGCTAAACCATAACTCCTTAACCACACATCCAATTGAGTTGGTTCAAAGCTCATTTGAAAGCTCTTGACAAATCCCACAAAAGTCCCTAAGTGGTCCATGGTCAGAAAATGCATAGATTTAGAGTTATGATCAAATTCATTTCTAGAAGAGAAAAACACTTACAGAAATTTCACATTTAAGTTCATTTTTTAGCAACTTTGAGAGACTTTTTGACCAAGTTCCTTTGGGAAATTGAAACTCATGAAAACCTTAATGTTTTAGAGCTATTTGAGGGCTTTCTAAAAAGTACTAGCACATCTCAAAAGGATTTGTGAGCTTAAAGTTAGGGTTATGGAAAGTTAGTGGTTTTTCACTTTAGTCCCACATTGTCAAATGTTCAAAAATCATTCTTTTCTCAAATCTGACCAATCTCAGCTTGTGAATCTTGTTTTATTTGATGTATAGAAGGTTTGTAGCCCAAGAGAACCAAGGAAATGCAGAAAATGTGGAATTAGCCAAGCTTGCAAGTTGCCTTGCAAGTGGCAAAGCCACTTGCACCAAAAAGTAAAAAGGCAAGCATGAGGTGTAAAGAGCAATTCTGAACAGCCACAAGCTTGTACCTCCTAGCCTGAAATTAGCCACACTAGCTCATCATTTTTCTTGACTATTGAGGCTTGCCTATCAGCCAAGAAAACCCTCTTGTGGAGGTTTCATCCAAAAAGTGAAAAACCTTTCCTCAAAGTGAAGAAATATCAAAATCAGCCCCAAGCCACTTCTTTGCCTATAAAAGGGAGCCCTCACCACTTCATTTTCAACAAAATATTAATTCTAAAAACCAGAGAAAACCCAATCCCTTGCTATTTCCACTCCTTGCTTCAAGAATCACAAAGTCACTTTTTCACTAAAACACCAAAACATTTGTCTTGCTACCAAGGCTGCCAAATTCATTTCTCTACATTCAAACTCCTTAACAACCATCCACACAATCTCTAAATATGGTATAGAAGGTATCCAAGACCTTAAACCATTCAAAAACCCCACCATTCAAAAAGTCAACTTCATCACCAAGTTACTTTGACCAAAAGCCACAAAATTTGTCAAAACTTGTTCTAGCTGTTCTCTTGGTGTTTTAATCACTCAAACACCTCTCATATATCATTTCGCAACTGTCCAAAACATTGAAGATCATTGGTGGAGTTTATTTCTCCAACCGTCTTAAAGTTTGCTTTCTTACTTCACAAGGAAGAAATCTCTCAAAGGATAGGAGCACTTGAAGTTCCTCTGGGTTTCTTGGTGTTTAAACTTGCTCCACACAGGCCACTAGAGGTATGTGAACACTCTTTTCTTGCTTTGCACTATAATTCTATGATTTGGCATTTTGAGCTCATTGTATGAAAAACATGACATGTGTATGATTTGTGCATAATTTATGTCATAACAAGAGGTGGTTGTTTGATTGATTTGAGACACCTTTTAAAATCAGGATTATGTTGAGTATAGATGTTTGTGTAAAGCTGTTTGTATGTAGTTTGCATTCTCAGTCAAAAATGCCACATTTTGCATTTTTCATGCCATAGACATGTTAGTATGGATTACAAGTCTGAATGTGCTCATGTTTGAATTTAGAATTATCCTATAGTGCATTTATGACATGTGTATATGACCTGCATCACCTGTTCTCATCTATTTCAATGTGTCACTTCAAAAATGCCTCTTTTCTAAACAATGTGCTTTGAGAAATACCAAAAACTTTTCTGTCCATAAAGCAACTATTTCTTGAGCATGAACACCTTCAGTTTTATGTATATAGCTTGTGTATATGAGTTTTGTGGCTTGTATGTGTAGGATTTTGAACTGAGTGTCTCATCATGAACCAAAATGCCAATTTTGCAACTCTGTCATCACTTTTTGCAACAGTTTGTCTTTGATTTTAAATTGTGCTCAAACTTATTCCATATCATGTATATGTGCTGTGTATGTGATTAATTGGGTCAGAACATGCATAAAAATGAGAATTGCATCTTTCATGCATCATGCTTTGTGCCAAAATGCAGTTCAAGTACCATTTTCCATGACAGTTGTTGTTTGACTTCAAAAGGTGTTTGGTTCCTCTCCATATCATAATTTTGTTGTGTATACATGATTAGCTTGGTCTGAATATATATCTAGAAATGATATGGCACAGTTTCATGCATTTCACTTCACAAACATATCACTTGAATCACCATATTTCATAACAGTTAGAATTGAACCCCACTCTGTGCTTTGATTCACCTAATGACATATACTTGATGTGTATGAGTGTTCATTTTGATCAAAATGTGTTTTGAAACTGAACTGCCATGATTCATGCATATCATTCATGTAAACTAGCATTTCACATAGCAATTTCTCATTTCAGCATGAATTAAGCTCTACCATGTGCATGAATCCCTTCATTGTCATTTATGTATTGTGTTTACATGATTTATTGAACTTAAAGCTAGCTGGAATATGACATACACATCTAAATGCATTTTCAAACATCCAAGAGCACATGCTATCGGGTTTTAAAATGGGTAGGGATTTTCAAAAATCTAAAAGTGCCATTTTGTTCCTCATGAAATTCTACATCATTTAGACCTAAATTTTGTCAAAAAACATAAAGAAATGAGAAAGTTATGGCCAATTTGCAAAACTGATTTTGGTGCCTTAATTTTGCCCAACCTGGTTTGTAAACTTCCCATATATATTTATGGGGTGGCTTCCATCAATGGATGTATAGCCACCCCAGTGGTAAGACCATTTTCAAAAGCGCGCCTTGTACCTTGTGAACCTGGGTTCGACCCCTAAGGAGGGCAACCCTTTTGATTAATTTTGTCATTTTTCATCCAATCTTCAAAAATTCTTATATCTCTCATTTTTAATCATTTTTCACCCATTCTTTTTGCATTGTGTTCATCTTAATGTCTACTTTCATGCCATATTTTTAATTTCCATGTTTACTTAAATTTTCATCCCTTTTGGCTATGTGCAAATTATGTGCAGTTTGTGATCGTTTTCACGTATGCAGATGAATTTCTCTCTTGTTGTAATTGTATATGCTTATGTTTTGCTTGCCCTCATATCCTTAGATGTTAGTTAACATGCTAGGATTTTTATTTTGGTGGTTACCATGTTCATTTTACTTCATCTGTTAATTTTACTTGAGCTTGATCTGTTGTCACACTTCCTGCTTAAACAACTGCTTTGATTGTCATCCATACATCTTCATTTTGTCTTTCCACATGCTCATTTATTGGTTGTCACCATGAATGCATCTTTATTATGTTGTTATCTTGTCTAATATTTTCCTTCCCCAAGTGATGAAGCTTGTTAGCTTTCATCCAAGTTGCCTCTCATGTTTGTCCCCCCTTGAACCTTGATCATAATCAAATGTTCTTCATCCCTTGTGAGGTGAACTACGATTGCTCTGATTCTATCCAGGTTAGGATACGTAGGCAGAATACGTGACGTCTTTGCGAGCAAACTTAGTGTATATAACTTTAGGTTTCAACTCATATCTTTTCCCAATCCATAGTACATTTTCACAAACTTAGCAAGCAATCAAACAAAAGGTTCCTGTAGAGTACTACAGATGCTTAGGGTGCTAACACCTTCCCTAGATATAACCAACACCCATTCCCCGAATCTCTTAAGCGTTGTCGTTACATCGCGAAAAAGGTTTTTCTTTCTTTAGACCATTCCTTTGGATAAAATAAAGTTCGGTTGTAAAAGAAATAAGGTTCAAGTTAATTTAATAGCTTGATATCCAATTTTCACCGCAACAATGGTCAATCACCAAAAGGATGATAGAGAACACTTGCACAATCTGGAACCAAAAAGATGAATGACCTATCACCAAAAGGATGATAAAGTGACACACGCACACAATCCCGACACCAGAAGGATGTATGGTCTATCACCAAAAGGATGATAGAGAAAACTCGCACAATCTGGCACCAAAAGGAAGACAGGGTCTCTCACCAAAAGGATGATAGAGAACACTCGCACAATCTGGCACTAAAAGGATGACAGATCCAACACCCAAAGGATGATAGAGCAGCACACGCACACAATCCCGACACCAAAAGGATGCTGGGCCTATCACTAAAAAGATGATAGAGAACACTCGCACAATCTGGCACCAAAAGGATGACATACCCATCATCAAAAGGTTAATATAGCGACACATATACACAATCCTGACACTAAAAGGATGCAGGGCCTATCACCAAAAGGATGACATACCCATCACCAAAAGAATGATAGAGCGACACACCCACACAATCCTGACACAAAAATGATGCGGGCCTATAACCAAAAAGATGATAGAGAACACTCGAACAATCTGGCACCAAAAGGATGACATACCCCTCACTAAAAGGTTAATATAGCGACACACACACAATCCTGACACCAAAAGGATGGAGAGCCTATCACCAAAAGAAGGATAGAGAACACTCGCACAATATGGCACCAAAAGGATGACAGACCTATTCCCAAAAGTATGATAGAGCGACACGCCCACACAATCCTGACATCAGAAGGATGTATGGTCAATCACCAAAAGGATGATAGTGAACACTTGCGCAATCTGGAACCAAAAAGATGAATGAGCTATCACCAAAAGGATGATAGAGTGACACACGCACACAATCCCGACACCAGAAGGATGTATGGTCTATCACCAAAAGGATGATAGAGAAAACTCGCACAATCTGGCACCAAAAGGAAGACAGGGTCTCTCACCAAAAGGATGATGGAGAACACTCGCACAATCTGGCACTAAAAGGATGACAAATCCATCACCCAAAGGATGATTGACGGCACACGCACACAATCCCGACACCAAAAGGATGCAGGGCCTATCACCAAAAAGATGATAGAGAACACTCACACAATCTGGCACCAAAAGGATGACATACCCATCATCAAAAGGTTAATATAGCGACACATATACACAATCATCACACTAAAAAGATGCAGGGCCTATCACCAAAAGAAGGATAGAGAACACTCGCGCAATCTGGAACCAAAAGGATGACAGACCCATCACTAAAAGAATGATAGAGCGACACACGCACACAATCCTGACACAAAAATGATGCGGGCCTATAACCAAAAAGATGATAGAGAACACTCGGACAATCTGGCACCAAAAGGACGACATACCCATCACTAAAAGGTTAATATAGCGACACACACATCCTGACACCAAAAGGATGGAGAGCCTATAACCAAAAGAAGGATAGAGAACACTCGCACAATATGGCACCAAAAGGATGACAGACTTATTCCCAAAAGCATGATAGAGCGACACGCGCACACAATCCTGACATCAGAAGGATGTATGGTCAATCACCAAAAGGATGATAGAGAACACTTGCGCAATTTGGAACCAAAACGATGAATGACCTATCACCAAAAGGATGATAGAGAACACTTGCGCAATCTGGAACCAAAACGATGAATGACCTATCACCAAAAGGATGATAGAGTGACACACGCACACAATCCCGACACCAGAAGGATGTATGGTCTATCACCAAAAGGATGATAGAGAAAATTCGCACAATCTGGCACCAAAAGGAAGACAGGGTCTCTCACCAAAAGGATGATAGAGAACACTCGCACAATCTGGCACTAAAAGGATGACAAATCCATCACCCAAAGGATGATAGACGGCACACGCACACAATCCCGACACCAAAAGGATGCAGGGCCTATCACCAAAAAGATGATAGAGAACACTCGCACAATCTGGCACCAAAAGGATGACATACCCATCATCAAAAGGTTAATATAGCGACACACATACACAATCATCACACCAAAAGGATGCAGGGCCTATCACCAAAAGAAGGATAGAGAACACTCGCGCAATCTGAACCAAAAGGATGACAGACCCATCACTAAATGAATGATAGAGCGACACACGCACACAATCCTGACACAAAAATGATGCGGGCCTATAACCAAAAAGATAATAGAGAACACTCGGACAATCTGGCACCAAAAGGACGACATACCCATCACTAAAAGGTTAATATAGCGACACACACATCCTGACACCAAAAGGATGGAGAGCCTATAACCAAAAGAAGGATAGAGAACACTCGCACAATATGGCACCAAAAGGATGACAGACCTATTCCCAAAAGCATGATAGAGCGACACACGCACACAATCCTGACATCAGAAGGATGTATGGTCAATCACCAAAAGGATGATAGAGAACACTTGCGCAATCTGGAACCAAAACGATGAATGACCTATCACCAAAAGGATGATAGAGTGACACACGCACACAATCCCGACACCAGAAGGATGTATGGTCTATCACCAAAAGGATGATAGAGAAAACTCACACAATCTGGCAACAAAAGGAAAACAGGGTCTCTCACCAAAAGGATGATAGAGAACACTCGCACAATCTGGCACTAAAAGGATGACAGATCCATCACCCAAAGGATGATAGAGCGGCACACGCACACAAGCCCGACACCAAAAGGATGCAGGGCCTATCACCAAAAAGATGATAGAGAACACTCGCACAATCAGGCACCAACAGGATGACATCTCCATCATCAAAAGGTTAATATAGCAACACACACACACAATCCTGACACCAAAAGGATGCAGGGCCTATCACCAAAAGAAGGATGGAGAACACTCGCGCAATCTGGAACCAAAAGGATGACAGACCCATCACCAAAAGAATGATAGAGCGAAACACGGACACAATCCTGACACAAAAATGATGCGGGCCTATAACCAAAAAGATGATAGAGTACACTCGGACAATCTAGCACCAAAAGGATGACATACCCATCATTAAAAGGTTAATATAGCGACACACACAAACACAATCCTGACACCAAAAGGATGGAGAGCCTATCACCAAAAGAAGGATAGAGAACACTCGCACAATATGGCACCAAAAGGATGACAGACCTATTCCCAAAAGTATGATAGAGCGACACGCGCACACAATCCTGACATCAGAAGGATGTATGGTCATTCCCCAAAAGGATGATAGAGAACACTTGCGTAATCTGGAACCAAAAAGATGAATGACCTATCACCATAAGGATGATAGAGTGACACACGCACATAATCCCGACACCAGAAGGATGTATGGTCTATCACCAAAAGGATGATAGAGAAAACTTGCACAATCTGGCATCGAAAAGGAAGACAGGGTCTCTCACCAAAAGGATGATAGAGAACACTCGCACAATCTGGCACTAAAAGGATGACAGATCCATCACCCAAGGGATGATAGAGCGGCACACGCACACAATCCCGACACCAAAAGGATGTCGGGCCTATCACCAAAAAGATGATAGAGAACACTCGCACAATCTGACACCAAAAGGATGACATACCCATCATCAAAAGGTTAATATAGCGACACATATACACAATCATCACACTAAAAAGATGCAGGGCCTATCACCAAAAGAAGGATAGAGAACACTCGCGCAATCTGGAACCAAAAGGATGACAGACCCATCACTAAAAGAATGATAGAGCGACACACGCACACAATCCTGACACAAAAGTGATGCGGGCCTATAACCAAAAAGATGATAGAGAACACTCGGACAATCTGGCACCAAAAGGACGACATACCCATCACTAAAAGGTTAATATAGCGACACACACATCCTGACACCAAAAGGATGGAGAGCCTATAACCAAAAGAAGGATAGAGAACACTCGCACAATATGGCACCAAAAGGATGACAGACTTATTCCCAAAAGCATGATAGAGCTACACGCGCACACAATCCTGACATCAGAAGGATGTATGGTCAATCACCAAAAGGATGATAGAGAACACTTGCGCAATTTGGAACCAAAACGATGAATGACCTATCACCAAAAGGATGATAGAGAACACTTGCGCAATCTGGAACCAAAATGATGAATGACCTATCACCAAAAGGATGATAGAGTGACACACGCACACAATCCCGACACCAGAAGGATGTATGGTCTATCACCAAAAGGATGATAGAGAAAATTCGCACAATCTGGCACCAAAAGGAAGACAGGGTCTCTCACCAAAAGGATGATAGAGAACACTCGCACAATCTGGCACTAAAAGGATGACAAATCCATCACCCAAAGGATGATAGACGGCACACGCACACAATCCCGACACCAAAAGGATGCAGGGCCTATCACCAAAAAGATGATAGAGAACACTCGCACAATCTGGCACCAAAAGGATGACATACCCATCATCAAAAGGTTAATATAGCGACACACATACACAATCATCACACCAAAAGGATGCAGGGCCTATCACCAAAAGAAGGATAGAGAACACTCGCGCAATCTGGAACTAAAAGGATGACAGACCCATCACTAAATGAATGATAGAGCGACACACGCACACAATCCTGACACAAAAATGATGCGGGCCTATAACCAAAAAGATAATAGAGAACACTCGGACAATCTGGCACCAAAAGGACGACATACCCATCACTAAAAGGTTAATATAGCGACACACACATCCTGACACCAAAAGGATGGAGAGCCTATAACCAAAAGAAGGATAGAGAACACTCGCACAATATGGCACCAAAAGGATGACAGACCTATTCCCAAAAGCATGATAGAGCGACACACGCACACAATCCTGACATCAGAAGGATGTATGGTCAATCACCAAAAGGATGATAGAGAACACTTGCGCAATCTGGAACCAAAACGATGAATGACCTATCACCAAAAGGATGATAGAGTGACACACGCACACAATCCCGACACCAGAAGGATGTATGGTCTATCACCAAAAGGATGATAGAGAAAACTCGCACAATCTGGCAACAAAAGGAAAACAGGGTCTCTCACCAAAAGGATGATAGAGAACACTCGCACAATCTGGCACTAAAAGGATGACAGATCCATCACCCAAAGGATGATAGAGCGGCACACGCACACAAGCCCGACACCAAAAGGATGCAGGGCCTATCACCAAAAAGATGATAGAGAACACTCGCACAATCTGGCACCAAAAGGATGACATCTCCATCATCAAAAGGTTAATATAGCAACACACACACACAATCCTGACACCAAAAGGATGCAGGGCCTATCACTAAAAGAAGGATGGAGAACACTCGCGCAATCTGGAACCAAAAGGATGACAGACCCATCACCAAAAGAATGATAGAGAACCAAAAACATGGACACAATCCTGACACAAAAATGATGCGGGCCTATAACCAAAAAGATGATAGAGAACACTCGGACAATCTAGCACCAAAAGGATGACATACCCATCATTAAAAGGTTAATATAGCGACACACACACACACAATCCTGACACCAAAAGGATGGAGAGCCTATCACCAAAATAAGGATAGAGAACACTCGCACAATATGGCACCAAAAGGATGACAGACCTATTCCCAAAAGTATGATAGAGCGACACGCGCACACAATCCTGACATCAGAAGGATGTATGGTCATTCCCCAAAAGGATGATAGAGAACACTTGCGCAATCTGGAACCAAAAAGATGAATGACCTATCACCATAAGGATGATAGAGTGACACACGCACATAATCCCGACACCAGAAGGATGTATGGTCTATCACCAAAAGGATGATAGAGAAAACTTGCACAATCTGGCATCGAAAAGGAAGACAGGGTCTCTCACCAAAAGGATGATAGAGAACACTCGCACAATCTGGCACTAAAAGGATGACAGATCCATCACCCAAGGGATGATAGAGCGGCACACGCACACAATCCCGACACCAAAAGGATGTCGGGCCTATCACCAAAAAGATGATAGAGAACACTCGCACAATCTGACACCAAAAGGATGACATACCCATCATCAAAAGGTTAATATAGCGACACACATACACAATACTGACACCAAAAGGATGACAGACCCATCACTAAAAGAATGATAGAGCGACGCACGCACACAATCCTGACACAAAAATGATGCGGGCCTATAACCAAAAAGATGATAGAGAACACTCGGACAATCTGGCACCAAAAGGATGACATACCCATCATTAAATGGTTAATATAGCGACACACACACACAATCCTGACACCAAAAGGATGGAGAGCCTATCACCAAAAGAAGGATAGAGATTACTCGCACAATATGGCACCAAAAGGATGACAGACCTATTCCCAAAATTATGATAGAGCGACACGCGTACACAATCCTGACATCAGAAGGATGTATGGTCAATCCCCAAAAGGATGATAGAGAACACTTGCGCAATCTGGAACCAAAAAGATGAATGACCTATCACCAAAAGGATGATAGAGTGACACACGCACACAATCCCGACACCAGAAGGATGTATGGTCTATCACCAAAAGGATGATAGAGCAAACTCGCACAATCTGGCACCAAAAGGAAGACAGGGTCTCTCACCAAAAGGATGATAGAGAACACTCGCACAATCTGGCACTAAAAGGATGACAGATTCATCACCCAAAGGATGATGAGCGGCACACGCACACAATCCCGACACCAAAAGGATGCAGGGCCTATCACCAAAAAGATGATAGAGAACACTCGCACAATCTGGCACCAAAAGGATGACACACTCATCATCAAAAGGTTAATATAGCGACACACATACACAATCCTGACACCAAAAGGATGCATGGCCTATCACCAAAAGAAGGATAGAGAACACTCGCGCAATCTGGAACCAAAAGGATGACAGACCCATCACCAAAAGAATGATAGAGCGACACAAGCACACAATCCTGACACCAAAAGGATGCAGGCTATAACCAAAGAGATGATAGAGAACACTCGCACAATCTGGCACCAAAAGGGTGACAAATCTTTCATAAAAAGGAAGATAGATTGACACACGCACACAATCCCAACACCAAAAGGATGTAGGGTCTATCACCAAAAGGATGATAGAGAACACTCGCACAATCTAGCACCAAAAGGATGACAAACCTATCACCCAAAGGATGGAAGAGTGACATGCACACATCATCCTAGCATCAAAAGGATGTATGGTCAATCACCAAATGGATGATAGAGAATAGATGCACAATCTGGCACCAAAAGGATGACACACCAATCACCAAAAAGATGATAGAGTGACACACACACACAATCCAGACACCAAAAGGATACATGGCCTATAACCAAAAAGATGATAGAGAACACTTGTACAATCTAGCACCAAAAGGAATGCAGATCTATCACCAAAAGGATGGTACATTGACAAACGCACACAATTCCGACACTAAAAGGATGTAGAATCTATCACAAAAAGGATGATAGAGAACACTTGCACAATCTGGAACCAAAAGGATGACATACCCATCATCAAATGGTTAATATACCAACACACGCACACAATCCCGACACCAAAATGATGCAGGGCCTAACACCAAAAGAATGATAGAGAACACTCGGACAATCTAGCACTAAAAGGATGGCATATCCATCACCAAAATAATGATAGAGAACACTCGCATAATCTGGCACCAAATGGATGACAAATCAATCACAAAAAGGATGACTGCGTGACACACACACTAAATCCCGATTCCAAAAGGATGTAGGGTCTATCACCAAAAGGATGATAGAGAACACTAGCACAATCTGGCACCAAAAGGATGACAGACCTATCACCAAAAGGATGTAGGGCCTATCACCAAAAGGATGTAGGGCCTATAACCAAAAGGATGATAGAGAACACTCGCACAATTTGTCACCAGAAGGATGACAGACCTATCACCAAAATCATGTTACAGCGCCACGCGAATACAATCCTGACATCAAAAGAATGTACGGTATATCACCAAAAGGATGATTTGGCACCAAAAAGATGCCAGACCTATCACCAAACGGATGTTAGAGCGACACGCGCGCAGAATTTTGACATCAAAAGGATGATGGGTCTATCACCAAAAGGATGATAGAGAACACTCGCACAATCTGGCACCAAAAGGATGACATACCCATCACGAAAAGGATGATAGAGCGACACACGCACACAATCTCGACACTAAAAGGATGCAGGGCCTATCACCAAAAAGATGATAGAGAACACTCACACAATCTGGCACCAAAAGGATGAAAGAACCATCACCAAAAGGATGATAGAGCAACACATGCACACAATCCCTACACCAAAAGGATGCAGGGTCTATCACCAAAAGGATGATAGAGAACACTCGCACAATCAGGCACCAAAAGGATGACAGACCTATCACCAAAAGCATGATAGAGCGACACGCGCACACAATCCTGACATCAGAATGATGTATGGTCAATCACCAAAAGGATGACACACCCATCACCAAAAAGATGATAGAGTGACTCACGCACACAATCCAGACACCAAAAGGATACATGGCCTATCACCAAAAAGATGATAGAGAACACTTGTACAATCTAGCACCAAAAGGAATGCAGATCTATCACCAAAAGGATGATACATTGACAAACGCACATAATTCCGACACTAAAAGGATGTAGAATCTATCACAAAAAGGATGATAGAGAATACTTGCACAATCTGGAACCAAAAGGATGACATACCCATCAAATGGTTAATATACCAACACACGCACACAATCCCGACACCAAAAGGATGTAGGGCCTAACACCAAAAGAATGATAGAGAACACTCGGACAATCTAGCACTAAAAGGATGACAGGTCCATCACCAAAAGAATGATAGAGAACACTCGCATAATTTGGCACCAAATGGATGACAAATCAATCACAAAAAGGATGATTGAGTGACACACACACTAAATCCCGATTCCAAAAGGATGTAGGGTCTATCACCAAAAGGATGATAGAGAACACTAGCACAATCTGGCACCAAAAGGATGACAGACCTATCACCAAAAGGATGTAGGGCCTATCACCAAAAGGATGTAGGGCCTATCACCAAAAGGAAGATAGAGAACACTCGCACAATTTGTCACCAAAAGGATGACAGACCTATCACCAAAATCATGTTACAACGCCACGCGAATACAATCCTGACATCAAAAGAATGTACGGTATATCACCAAAAGGATAATTTAGAACCAAAAGGATGCCAGACCTATCACCAAAAGGATGATAGAGTGACACGCGTGCAGAATTTTGACATCAAAAGGATGATGGGTCTATCACCAAAAGGATGATAGAGAACACTCACACAATCTGGCACCAAAAGGATGACATACCCATTAAGAAAAGGATGATAGAGCGACACACGCACACAATCCCGACACTAAAAGGATGCAGGGCCTATCACCAAAAAGATGATAGAGAACACTCGCACAATCTGGCACCAAAAGGATGAAAGAACCATCACCAAAAGGATGATAGAGCAACACATGCACACAATCCCGACACCAAAAGGATGCAGGGTCTATCACCAAAAGGATGATAGAGAACACTCGCACAATCTGGCACCACAAGGATGACAGACCTATCACCAAATGCATGATTGAGCGACACGCGCACACAATCCTGACATCAAAATGATGTATGGTCAATCACCAAAAGGATGATAGAGATCACTTGCGCAATCTTGAACCAAAAGGATGACACACCCATCACCAAAAATATGATAGAGCGACACATACACATAATCCCGACACCATAAGGATGTAAGGCCTATAACCAAAAAGATGATAGAGAACACTCGCATAATCTGGCACCAAAAAGATCACAGATCTATCACGAAAGGGATGATAGAGCGACACGCGCACAGAATTTTGACATCAAAATGATGATGGGTCTATCACCAAAAGGATGATAGAGAACACTCGCACAATCTGGCACCAAAAGGATGACATACCCATCACGAAAAGGATGATAGAGCGACACACGCACACAATCCCGACACTAAAAGGATGCAGGGCCTATCACCAAAAAGATGATAGAGAACACTCGCACAATCTGGCACCAAAAGGATGAAAGAACCATCACCAAAAGGATGATAGAGCAACACACGCATACAATCCTGACACCAAAAGGATGCAGGGTCTATCACCAAAAGGATGATAGAGAACACTCACACAATCTGGCACCAAAGGGATGACAGACCTATCACCAAAAGCATGATAGAGCGACACACGCACACAATCCTAACATCAAAAGGATGTATGGTCAATCACCAAAAGGATGATAGAGATCACTTGTGCAATCTTGCACCAAAAGGATGACACACCCATCACCAAAAAGATGATAGAGCGACACATACACACAATCCCAAAACCATAAGGATGTAGGGCCAATAACCAAAAAGATAATAGAGAACACTCGCATAATCTGGCACTAAAAAGATGGCAGATCTATCACCAAAAGGATGATAGAGCGACACACGCACACAATCCCGACACTAAAAGGATGCAAGGCCTATCACCAAAAAGATGATAGAGAACACTCACACAATCTGGCACCAAAAGGATGAAAGACCCATCACCAAAAGAATGATAGAGCGACACATACACACAATCCCGACACCATAAGGATGCAAGGCCTATAACCAAAAAGATGATTGAGAACACTTGCATAATCTTGCACCAAAAAGATGACAGATCTATCACCAAAAGGATGATAGAACCACACACGCATACATTTTTGACATTAAGAGGATGTACGGTCGATCACCAAAAGGATGATAGAGAACACTCGCACAATCTGGCACCAAAAGGATGACATACCCATCATCAAAAGGTTAATATAGCGACACACATATACAATCCTAACACCAAAAGGATGCATGGCCTATCACCTAAAGAGGATAGAGAACACTCGCACAATCTTGCACCAAAAGGATGACGGACCCATCACCAAAAGAATGATAGACCGACACAAGCACACAATCCTGACACCAAAAGGATGTGGGCCTATAACCAAAAATATGATAGAGAACACTCGCACAATCTGGAACCAAAAGAATGACAGATCTATCATAAAAAGGATGATAGATTGACACACGCACACAATCCCAACACCAAAAGGATGTAGGGTCTATCACCAAAAGGATGATAGAGAACACTCGCACAATCTAGCACCAAAAGGATGACAAACCTATCACCCAAAGGATGGAAGAGTGACATGCACACATCATCCTGGCATCAAAAGGATGTATGGTGAATCACCAAATGGATGTTAGAGAACAGATGCACAATCTGGCACCAAAAGGATGACACACCCATCACCAAAAAGATGATAGAGTGACACACGCACACAATCCAGACACCAAAAGGATACATGGCCTATCACCAAAAAGATGATAGAGAACACTTGTACAATCTAGCACCAAAAGGAATGCAGATCTATCACCAAAATGATGATACAGTGACAAACGCACACAATTCCGACACCAAAAGGATGTAGAATCTATCACAAAAAGGATGATAGAGAACACTTGCACAATCTGGAACCAAAAGGATGACATACCCATCATCAAAAGGTTAATATAGCAACACACACACTCAATCCCGAAACCAAAAGGATGCAGGGCCTAACACCAAAAGAATGATAGAGAACACTCGGACAATCTGGCACTAAAAGGATGACAGATCCATCAACAAAACAATGATAGAGCGACACCCGCACTCAATCCCGACACCAAAAGGATGAAAGCCTATCACCAAAAAGATGATAGAGAACACTCGCATAATCTGGCACCAAATGGATGACAAATCAATCACGAAAAGGATGATTGAGTGACACACACACTAAATCCCGATTGCAAAAGGATGTAGGGTCTATCACCAAAAGGATGATAGAGAACACTAGCACAATCTGGAACCTAAAGGATGATAGACCTATCACCAAAAGGATGATAGAGCGACACACGCACACAATCCCGACACCAAAAGGATGTAGGGCCTATCACCAAAAGGACGATAGAGAACACTCGCACAATTTGGCACCAGAAGGATGACATACCTATCACCAAAATGATGTTACAACGACACGCGAATACAATCCTGACATCAAAAGATTGTACGGTATATCACCAAAAGGATGATAGAGAACACTCGCACAATTTAGCACCAAAAGGTTGAAAGACCTATCATCAAAAGGGAAATAGACTCACACGCGCTCAGAATCCTGACATCAAAAGGATGTAGGGTCTATCACCAAATGGATGATAGAGAAAACTCGCACAATTTGGCACCAAAAGGATGACAGATCCATCACCAAAAGGATGATAGAGCGACACACACACACAATCCCGACACTAAAAGGATGTAGAGCCTATCACCAAAAAGATGATAGAGAACACTCACACAATCTGGCACCAAAAGGATGACAGATGTATCACCAAAAGGATGATCGAGCGGCACGCGCACACAATTTTGACATCAAAAGGATGTAGGGTCTATCACCAAAAGGCTGATAGAGAACACTCGCACAATCTGCACCAAAAGGATGAGATACCCATCACCAAAAGAATGATAGAACAACACACGCACACAATCCTGACATCAGAAAGTTGTATGGTCGATAACCAAAAGGATGATAGAGAACACTTGCGCAATCTTGAACCAAAAGGATGACACACCCATCACCAAAAAGATGATAGAGCGACACATACACACAATCCCGACACCATAAGGATGTGAGGCCTATAACCATAAAGATGATAGAGAACACTCGCATAATCTGGCACCACAAAGATGACAAATGTATCACCATAAGGATGATCGAGCGGCACGCGCAAACAATTTTGACATCAAAAGGATGTAGGGTCTATCACCAAAAGGCTGATAGAGAACACTCGCACAATCTGCACCAAAAGGATGAGATACCCATCACCAAAAGAATGATAGAACGACAAACGCACACAATCCCGACCATAAAAGGATGCAGGGCCTATCACCAAAAAGATGATAGAGAACACTCGCACAATATGGCACCAAAAGGATGAAAGACATATCACCAAAAGGATGATAGAGTGACACACGCACACAATCCCGACACCAAAAGGATGCAGGGTCTATAACCAAAAGGATGATAGAGAACACTCGCACAATCTGGCACCAAAAGGATGACATACCCATCACCAAAAGGATGATAGAGCGACACACGCGCACAGTCCCGACACTAAAAAGATGCAAAGCCTATCACCAAAAAGATGATAGAGAACACTCACACAATCTGGCACCAAAAGGATGAAAGGCCCATCACCAAAAGGATGATAGAGCGACACATACACACAATCCCGACACCATAAGGATGTAAGGCCTATAATCAAAAAGATGATAGAGAACTCTCGCATAATCTTGCACCAAAAAGATGACAGATCTATCACCAAAAGGATGATAGAGCGAGACGCGCACACATTTTTGACATCAAGAGGATGTACGGTCTATCACCAAAAGGATGATAGAGAACACTCCCACAATCTGGCACCAAAAGGATGACAGACCTATCACCAAAAGCATGATAGAGCGACACGCGCACACAATCCTGACATTAGAAAGATGTATGGTCAATCATCAAAAGGATGATAGAGAACACTTGCGTAATCTTTCACAAAAACGATGACACACCCATCACCAAAAATATGATAGAGCGACACATACACACAATCCTGACACCATAAGGATGTAGGGCCTATAACCAAAAATATGATAGAGAACACTCGCACAATCTGGCACCTAAAGGATGACATACCCATCACTAATAGGATGATAGAGCGACACACGCGCACAGTCCCGACACTAAAAAGATGCAGGGTCTATCACCAAATGAATGATAGAGAAAACTCGCACAATCTGGCACCAAATGGATGACATACCGATCACCAAAAGGATGATAGAGCGAAACACGCACACAATCCCGACACTAAAAGGATGCAGGGCCTATCACCAAAGAGATGATAGAGAACACTGGCACAATCTGGCACCAAAAGGATGAACGACCTATCACCAAAAGCATGATAGAGCGACACGCGCACACAATCCTGACATCAGAAGGATGTATGTTCAATCACCAAAAGGATGATAGAGAACACTTGCGCAATCTGGCAACAAAAGGATGACACACCCATCACCAAAAACATGATAGAGCGACACATACACACAATCCCGATACCAAAATGATGCAGGGCCTATAACTAAAAAGATGATAGAGAACACTCGCATAATCTTACACCAAAAAGATGACAGATCTATCACCAAAAGGATGATAGAGAGACTCGCGCACACATTTTTGACATCAAAAAGATGTACGGTCTATCACCAAAAGGATGTTAGATAACACTCGCACTATCTGGCACCAAAAGGATGACAGACCTATCACCAAAAGCATGAAAGAGCGACATGCGCACACAATCCTGACATCAGAAGGATGTGTGGTCGATAACCAAAAGGATGATAGAGAACACTTGCGCAATCTTAAACCAAAAGGATGACACACCCATCACCAAAAAGATGATAGAGCGACACGTACACACAATCCCGACACCATAAGGATGTGAGGCCTATAACCAAAAAGATGATAGAGAACACTCGCATAATCTGGCAACAAAAAGATGACAGATGTATCACCAAAAGGATGATCGAGCGGCACGTGCACACAATTTTGACATCAAAAGGATGTAGGGTCTATCACCAAAAGGCTGATAGAGAACACTCGCACAATCTTCACCAAAAGGATGAGATACCCATCACCAAAAGAATTACAGAACGACACACGCACACAATCCCGACCATAAAGGGATGCAGGGCCTATCACCAAAAAGATGATAGAGAACACTCGCACAATATGGCACCAAAAGGATGAAAGACCCATCACCAAAAGGATGATAGAGTGACACACGCACACAATCCCGAAACCAAAAGGATGCAGGGTCTATAACCAAAAGGATGATAGAGAACACTCGCACAATCTGGCACCAAAAGGATGACATACCCATCACTAAAAGGATGATAGAGCGACACACGCGCACAGTCCCGACACTAAAAAGATGCAGGGTCTATCACCAAATGGATGATAGAGAAAACTCGCACAATTTGGCACCAAATGGATGACATACCGATCACTAAAAGGATGATAGAGTGAAACACGCACACAATCCCGACACTAAAAGGATGCAGGGCCTATCACCAAAAAGATGATAGAGAACACTCGCACAATCTGGCACCAAAAGGATGAACGACCTATCACCAAAAGCATGATAGAGCGACACGCGCACACAATTCTGACATCAGAAGGATGTATGGTCAATCATCAAAAGGATGATAGAGAACACTTGCGCAATCTTGAACCAAAAGGATGACACACCCATCACCAAAATGATGATAGAGCGACACATACACACAATCCCGACACCATAAGGATGTGAGGCCTATAACCAAAAAGATGATAGAGAACACTCGCATAATCTGGCACCAAAAAGATGACAGATGTATCACCAAAAGGATGATCGAGCGGCACGCGCACACAATTTTGACATCAAAAGGATGTAGGGTCTATCACCAAAAGGCTGATAGAGAACACTCGCACAATCTGCACCAAAAGGATGAGATAGCCATCACCAAAAGAATGATAGAACAACACACGCACACAATCCTGACATCAGAAAGTTGTATGGTCGATAACCAAAAGGATGATAGAGAACACTTGCGCAATCTTGAACCAAAAGGATGACACACCCATCACCAAAAAGATGATAGAGCGACACATACACACAATCTCGACACCATAAGGATGTGAGGCCTATAACCAAAAAGATGATAGAGAACACTCGCATAATCTGGCACCACAAAGATGACAGATGTATCACCATAAGGATGATCGAGCGGCACGCGCAAACAATTTTGACATCAAAAGGATGTAGGGTCTATCACCAAAAGGCTGATAGAGAACACTCGCACAATCTGCACCAAAAGTATGAGATACCCATCACCAAAAGAATGATAGAACAACACACGCACACAATCCCGACCATAAAAGGATGCAGGGCCTATCACCAAAAAGATGATAGAGAACACTCGTACAATATGGCACCAAAAGGATGAAAGACCCATCATCAAAAGGATGATAGAGTGACACACACACACAATCCCGACACCAAAAGGATGCAAGGTCTATAACCAAAAGGATGATAGAGAACACTCGCACAATCTGGCACCAAAAGGATGACATACCCATCACCAAAAGGATGATAGAGCGACACACGCGCACAGTCCCGACACTAAAAAGATGCAAAGCCTATCACCAAAAAGATGATAGAGAACACTCACACAATCTGGCACCAAAAGGATGAAAGACCCATCACCAAAAGGATGATAGAGCGAAACATACACACAATCCCGACACCATAAGGATGCAAGGCCTATAACCAAAAAGATGATAGAGAACTCTCGCATAATCTTGCACCAAAAAGATGACAGATCTATCACCAAAAGGATGATAGAGCGAGACGCGCACACATTTTTGACATCAAGAGGATGTACGGTCTATCACCAAAAGGATGATAGAGAACACTCGCACAATTTGGCACCAAAAGGATGACAGACCTATCACCAAAAGCATGATAGAGCGACACGCGCACACAATCCTGACATGAGAAAGATGTATGGTTAATCATCAAAATGATGATAGAGAACACTTGCGTAATCTTTCACGAAAAGGATGACACACCAATACCAAAAAGATGATAGAGCGACACATACACACAATCCTGACACCATAAGGATGTAGGGCCTATAACCAAAAATATGATAGAGAACACTCGCACAATCTGGCACCAAAAGGATGACATACCCATCACTAAAAGGATGATAGAGCGACACACGCGCACAGTCCCGACACTAAAAAGATGCAGGGTCTATCACCAAATGGATGATAGAGAAAACTCGCACAATCTGGCACCAAATGGATGACATACCGATCACCAAAAGGATGATAGAGCGAAACACGCACACAATCCCGACACTAAAAGGATGCAGGGCCTATCACCAAACAGATGATAGAGAACACTCACACAATCTGGCACCAAAAGGATGAACGACCTATCACCAAAAGCATGATAGAGCGACACGCGCACACAATCCTGACATCAGAAGGATGTATTTTCAATCTCCAAAAGGATGATAGAGAACACTTGCGCAATCTGGCAACAAAAGGATGACACACCCATCACCAAAAACATGATAGAGCGACACATACACACAATCCTGATACCATAATGATGCAGGGCTTATAACCAAAAAGATGATAGAGAACACTCGCATAATCTTACACCAAAAAGATGACAGATTTATCACCAAAAGGATGATAGAGAGACACGCGCACACATTTTTGACATCAAAAGGATGTACGATCTATCACCAAAAGGATGTTAGATAACACTCGCACAATCTGACACCAAAAGGATGACAGACCTATCACCAAAAGCATGAAAGAGCGACATGCGCACACAATCCTGACATCAGAAGGATGTGTGGTCGATAACCAATAGGATGATAGAGAACACTTGCGCAATCTTAAACCAAAAGGATGACACACCCATCACCAAAAAGATGATAGAGCGACACATACACACAATCCCGACACCATAAGGATGTGAGGCCTATAACCAAAAAGATGATAGAGAACACTCGCATAATCTGGCAACAAAAAGATGACAGATGTATCACCAAAAGGATGATCGAGCGGCACGTGCACACAATTTTGACATCAAAAGGATGTAGGGTCTATCACCAAAAGGCTGATAGAGAACACTCGCACAATCTTCACCAAAAGGATGAGATACCCATCACCAAAAGAATTACAGAACGACACACGCACACAATCCCGACCATAAAGGGATGCAGGGCCTATCACCAAAAAGATGATAGAGAACACTCGCACAATATGGCACCAAAAGGATGAAAGAACCATCACCAAAAGGATGATAGAGTGACACACGCACACAATCCCGAAACCAAAAGGATGCAGGGTCTATAACCAAAAGGATGATAGAGAACACTCGCACAATCTGGCACCAAAAGGATGACATACCCATCACTAAAAGGATGATAGAGCGACACACGCGCACAGTCCCGACACTAAAAAGATGCAGGGTCTATCACCAAATGGATGATAGAGAAAACTCGCACAATCTGGCACCAATGGATGACATACCGATCACTAAAAGGATGATAGAGTGAAACACGCACACAATCCCGACACTAAAAGGATGCAGGGCCTATCACCAAAAAGATGATAGAGAACACTCGCACAATCTGGCACCAAAAGGATGAACGACCTATCACCAAAAGCATGATAGAGCGACACGCGCACACAATTCTGACATCAGAAGGATGTATGGTCAATCATCAAAAGGATGATAGAGAACACTTGCGCAATCTTGAACCAAAAGGATGACACACCCATCACCAAAAAGATGATAGAGCGACACATACACACAATCCCGACACCATAAGGATGTGAGGCCTATAACCAAAAAGATGATAGAGAACACTCGCATAATCTGGCACCAAAAAGATGACAGATGTATCACCAAAAGGATGATCGAGCGGCACGCGCACACAATTTTGACATCAAAAGGATGTAGGGTCTATCACCAAAAGGCTGATAGAGAACAATCGCACAATCTGCACCAAAAGGATGAGATACCCATCACCAAAAGAATGATAGAACAACACACGCACACAATCCTGACATCAGAAAGTTGTATGGTCGATAACCAAAAGGATGATAGAGAACACTTGCGCAATCTTGAACCAAAAGGATGACACACCCATCACCAAAAAGATGATAGAGCGACACATACACACAATCTCGACACCATAAGGATGTGAGGCCTATAACCAAAAAGATGATAGAGAACACTCGCATAATCTGGCACCACAAAGATGACAGATGTATCACCATAAGGATGATCGAGCGGCACGCGCAAACAATTTTGACATCAAAAGGATGTAGGGTCTATCACCAAAAGGCTGATAGAGAACACTCGCACAATCTGCACCAAAAGTATGAGATACCCATCACCAAAAGAATGATAGAACAACACACGCACACAATCCCGACCATAAAAGGATGCAGGGCCTATCACCAAAAAGATGATAGAGAACACTCGTACAATATGGCACCAAAAGGATGAAAGACCCATCACCAAAAGGATGATAGAGTGACACACACACACAATCCCGACACCAAAAGGATGCAAGGTCTATAACCAAAAGGATGATAGAGAACACTCGCACAATCTGGCACCAAAAGGATGACATACCCATCACCAAAAGGATGACAGAGCGACACACGCGCACAGTCCCGACACTAAAAAGATGCAAAGCCTATCACCAAAAAGATGATAGAGAACACTCACACAATCTGGCACCAAAAGGATGAAAGACCCATCACCAAAAGGATGATAGAGCGAAACATACACACAATCCCGACACCATAAGGATGCAAGGCCTATAACCAAAAAGATGATAGAGAACTCTCGCATAATCTTGCACCAAAAAGATGACAGATCTATCACCAAAAGGATGATAGCGCGAGACGCGCACACATTTTTGACATCAAGAGGATGTACGGTCTATCACCAAAAGGATGATAGAGAACACTCGCACAATTTGGCACCAAAAGGATGACACATCCATCACCAAAAAGATGATAGAGCGACACGCGCACACAATCCCGACACTATAAGGATGTGAGGCCTATAACCAAAAAGATGATAGAGAACACTCGCATAATCTGGCACCAAAAAGATGACAGATGTATCACCAAAAGGATGATCGAGCGGCACGCGCACACAATTTTGACATCAAAAGGATGTAGGGTCTATCACCAAAAGGCTGATAGAGAACACTCGCACAATCTGCACCAAAAGGATGAGATACCCATCACCAAAAGAATGATAGAACGACACACGCACACAATCCCGACCATAAAAGGATGCAGGGCCTATCACGAAAAAGATGATAGAGAACACTCGCACAATATGGCACCAAAAGGATGAAAGACCCATCACCAAAAGGATGATAGAGTGACACACGCACACAATCCCGACAACAAAAGGATGCAGGGTCTATAACCAAAAGGATGATAGAGAACACTCGCACAATCTGGCACCAAAAGGATGACATACCCATCACTAAAAGGATGATAGAGCGACACACGCGCACAGTCCCGACACTAAAAAGATGCAGGGTCTATCACCAAATGGATGATAGAGAAAACTCGCACAATCTGGCACCAAATGGATGACATACCGATCACTAAAAGGATGATAGAGTGAAACACGCACACAATCCCGACACTAAAAGGATGCAGGGCCTATCACCAAAAAGATGATAGAGAACACTCACAGAATCTGGCACCAAAAGGATGAACGACCTATCACCAAAAGCATGATAGAGCGACACGCGCACACAATCCTGACATCAGAAGGATGTATGGTCAATCATCAAAAGGATGATAGAGAACACTTGCGCAATCTTGAACCAAAAGGATGACACACCCATCACCAAAAAGATGATAGAGCGACACATACACAAAATCCCGACACCATAAGGATGTGAGGCCTATAACCAAAAAGATGATAGAGAACACTCGTATAATCTGGCACCAAAAAGATGACAGATGTATCACCAAAAGGATGATCGAGCGGCACGCGCACACAATTTTGACATCAAAAGGATGTAGGGTCTATCACCAAAAGGCTGATAGAGAACACTCGCACAATCTGCACCAAAAGGATGAGATACCCATCACCAAAAGAATGATAGAACGACACACTCACACAATCCCGACCATAAAAGGATGCAGGGCCTATCACCAAAAAGATGATAGAGAACACTCGCACAATATGGCACCAAAAGGATGAAAGACCCATCACCAAAAGGATGATAGAGTGACACACGCACACAATCCCGACACCAAAAGGATGCAGGGTCTATAACCAAAAGGATGAATGAGAACACTCGCACAATCTGGCACCAATAGGATGACATACCCATCACTAAAAGGATGATAGAGCGACACACGCGCACAGTCCCGACACTAAAAAGATGCAGGCTCAATCACCAAATGGATGATAGAGAAAACTCGTACAATTTGGCACCAAATGGATGACATACCATCACTAAAAGGATGATAGAGTGAAACACGCACACAATCCCGACACTAAAAGGATGCAGGGCCTATCACCAAAAAGATGATAGAGAACACTTGCAGAATCTGGCACCAAAAGGATGAACGACCTATCACCAAAAGCATGATAGAGCGACACGCTCACACAATCCTGACATCAGAAGGATGTATGGTCAATCCTCAAAAGGATGATAGAGAACACTTGCGCAATCTTGAACCAAAAGGATGACACACCCATCACCAAAAAGATGATAGAGCGACACATACACACAATCCCGACACCATAAGGATGTGAGGGCTATAACCAAAAAGATGATAGAGAACACTCGCATTATCTGGCACGAAAAAGATGACAGATGTATCACCAAAAGGATGATCGAGCAGCACGCGCACACAATTTTGACATCAAAAGGATGTAGGGTCTATCACCCAAAGGCTGATAGAGAACACTCGCACAATCTGCACCAAAAGGATGAGATACCCATCACCAAAAGAATGATAGAACGACACACGCACACAATCCCGACCATAAAAGGATGCAGGGCCTATCACCAAAAAGATGATAGAGAACACTCGCACAATATGGCACCAAAAGGATGAAAGACCCATCACCAAAAGGATGATAGAGTGACACACGCACACAATCCCGACAACAAAAGGATGCAGGGTCTATAACCAAAAGGATGATAGAGAACACTCGCACAATCTGGAACCAAAAGGATGACATACCCATCACTAAAAGGATGATAGAGCGACACACGCGCACAGTCCCGACACTAAAAAGATGCAGGGTCTATCACCAAATAGATGATAGAGAAAACTCACACAATCTGGCACCAAATGGATGACATACCGATCACTAAAAGGATGATAGAGTGAAACACGCACACAATCCCGACACTAAAAGGATGCAGGGCCTATCACCAAAAAGATGATAGAGAATACTCGCAGAATCTGGCACCAAAAGGATGAACGACTTATCACCAAAAGCATGATAGAGCGACACGCGCACACAATCCTGACATCAGGAGGATGTATGGTCAATCATCAAAAGGATGATAGAGAACACTTGCGCAATCTTGAACCAAAAGGATGACACACCCATCACCAAAAAGATGATAGAGCGACACATACTCACAATCCCGACACCATAAGGATGTGAGGCCTATAACCGAAAAGATGATAGAGAACACTCGTATAATCTGGCACCAAAAAGATGACAGATGTATCGAGCGGCACGCGCACACAATTTTGACATCAAAAGGATGTAGGGTCTATCACCAAAAGGCTGATAGAGAACACTCGCACAATCTGCACCAAAAGGATGAGATACCCATCACCAAAAGAATGATAGAACGACACACTCACACAATCCCGACCATAAAAGGATGCAGGGCCTATCACCAAAAAGATGATAGAGAACACTCGCACAATATGGCACCAAAAGGATGAAAGACCCATCACCAAAAGGATGATAGAGTGACACACGCACACAATCCCGACACCAAAAGGATGCAGGGTCTATAACCAAAAGGATGAATGAGAACACTCGCACAATCTGGCACCAATAGGATGACATACCCATCACTAAAAGGATGATAGAGCGACACACGCGCACAGTCCCGACACTAAAAAGATGCAGGCTCAATCACCAAATGGATGATAGAGAAAACTCGTACAATTTGGCACCAAATGGATGACATACCATCACTAAAAGGATGATAGAGTGAAACACGCACACAATCCTGACACTAAAAGGATGCAGGGCCTATCACCAAAAAGATGATAGAGAACACTTGCAGAATCTGGCACCAAAAGGATGAACGACCTATCACCAAAAGCATGATAGAGCGACACGCTCACACAATCCTGACATCAGAAGGATGTATGGTCAATCCTCAAAAGGATGATAGAGAACACTTGCGCAATCTTGAACCAAAAGGATGACACACCCATCACCAAAAAGATGATAGAGCGACACATACACACAATCCCGACACCATAAGGATGTGAGGGCTATAACCAAAAAGATGATAGAGAACACTCGCATAATCTGGCACGAAAAAGATGACAGATGTATCACCAAAAGGATGATCGAGCAGCACGCGCACACAATTTTGACATCAAAAGGATGTAGGGTCTATCACCAAAAGGCTGATAGAGAACACTCGCACAATCTGCACCAAAAGGATGAGATACCCATCACCAAAAGAATGATAGAACGACACACGCACACAATCCCGACCATAAAAGGATGCAGGGCCTATCACCAAAAAGATGATAGAGAACACTCGCACAATATGGCACCAAAAGGATGAAAGACCCATCACCAAAAGGATGATAGAGTGACACAAGCACACAATCCCGACAACAAAAGGATGCAGGGTCTATAACCAAAAGGATGATAGAGAACACTCGCACAATCTGGAACCAAAAGGATGACATACCCATCACTAAAAGGATGATAGAGCGACACACGCGCACAGTCCCGACACTAAAAAGATGCAGGGTCTATCACCAAATAGATGATAGAGAAAACTCGCACAATCTGGCACCAAATGGATGACATACCGATCACTAAAAGGATGATAGAGTGAAACACGCACACAATCCCGACACTAAAAGGATGCAGGGCCTATCACCAAAAAGATGATAGAGAATACTCGCAGAATCTGGCACCAAAAGGATGAACGACTTATCACCAAAAGCATGATAGAGCGACACGCGCACACAATCCTGACATCAGGAGGATGTATGGTCAATCATCAAAAGGATGATAGAGAACACTTGCGCAATCTTGAACCAAAAGGATGACACACCCATCACCAAAAAGATGATAGAGCGACACATACTCACAATCCCGACACCATAAGGATGTGAGGCCTATAACCGAAAAGATGATAGAGAACACTCGTATAATCTGGCACCAAAAAGATGACAGATGTATCACACAAAGGATGATCGAGCGGCACGCGCACACAATTTTGACATCAAAAGGATGTAGGGTCTATCACCAAAAGGCTGATAGAGAACACTCGCACAATCTGCACCAAAAGGATGAGATACCCATCACCAAAAGAATGATAGAACGACACACGCACACAATCCTGACCATAAAAGGATGCAGGGCCTATCACCAAAAAGATGATAGAAAACACTCGTACAATATGGCACCAAAAGAATGAAAGACCCATCACCAAAAGGATGATAGAGTGACACACGCACACAATCCCGACACCAAAAGGATGCAGGGTCTATAACCAAAAGGATGAATGAGAACACTCGCACAATCTGGCACCAATAGGATGACATACCCATCACTAAAAGGATGATAGAGCGACACACGCGCACAGTCCCGACACTAAAAAGATGCAGGGTCTATCACCAAATGGATGATAGAGAAAACTCGCACAATATGGCACCAAATGGATGACATACCATCACTAAAAGGATGATAGAGTGAAACACGCACACAATCCCGACACTAAAAGGATGCAGGGCCTATCACCAAGAAGATGATAGAGAACACTCGCAGAATCTGTCACCAAAAGGATGAACGACCTATCACCAAAAGTATGATAGAGCGACACCCTCACACAATCCTGACATCAGAAGGATGTTTGGTCAATCATCAAAAGGATGATAGAGAACACTTGCGCAATCTTGAACCAAAAGGATGACACACCCATCACCAAAAAGATGATAGAGCGACACATACACACAATCCCGACACCATAAGGATGTGAGGCCTTTAACCAAAAAGATGATAGAGAACACTCGCATAATCTGGCACCAAAAAGATGACAGATGTATCACCAAAAGGATGATCGAGCGGCACGCGCACACAATTTTGACATCAAAAGGATGTAAGGTCTATCACCAAAAGGCTGATAGAGAACACTCGCACAATCTGCACCAAAAGGATGAGATACCCATCACCAAAAGAATGATAGAACGACACACGCACACAATCCCGACCATAAAAGGATGCAGGGCCTATCACCAAAAAGATGATAGAGAACACTCGCACAATATGGCACCAAAAGGATGAAAGACCCATCACCAAAAGAATGATAGAGTGACACACGCACACAATCCCGACAACAAAAGGATGCAGGGTCTATAACCAAAAGGATGATAGAGAACACTCGCACAATCTGGAACCAAAAGGATGACATACCCATCACTAAAAGGATGATAGAGCGACACACGCGCACAGTCCCGACACTAAAAAGATGCAGGGTCTATCACCAAATGGATGATAGAGAAAACTCGCACAATCTGGCACCAAATGGATGACATACCGATCACTAAAAGGATGATAGAGTGAAACACGCACACAATCCCGACACTAAAAGGATGCAGGGCCTATCACCAAAAAGATGATAGAGAATACTCGCAGAATCTGGCACCAAAAGGATGAACGACCTATCACCAAAAGCATGATAGAGCGACACGCGCACACAATCCTGACATCAGGAGGATGTATGGTCAATCATCAAAAGGATGATAGAGAACACTTGCGCAATCTTGAACCAAAAGGATGACACACCCATCACCAAAAAGATGATAGAGCGACACATACTCACAATCCCGACACCATAAGGATGTGAGGCCTATAACCAAAAAGATGATAGAGAACACTCGTATAATCTGGCACCAAAAAGATGACAGATGTATCACACAAAGGATGATCGAGCGGCACGCGCACACAATTTTGACATCAAAAGGATGTAGGGTCTATCACCAAAAGGCTGATAGAGAACACTCGCACAACCTGCACCAAAAGGATGAGATACCCATCACCAAAAGAATGATAGAACGACACACGCACACAATCCCAACCATAAAAGGATGCAGGGCCTATCACCAAAAAGATGATAGAGAACACTCGCACAATATGGCACCAAAAGGATGAAAGACCCATCACCAAAAGGATGATAGAGTGACACACGCACACAATCCCGACAACAAAAGGATGCAGGGTCTATAACCAAAAGGATGATAGAGAACACTCGCACAATCTGGCACCAAAAGGATGACATACCCATCACTAAAAGGATGATAGAGCGACACACGCGCATAGTCCCGACACTAAAAAGATGCAGGGTCTATCACCAAATGGATGATAGAGAAAACTCGCACAATCTGGAACCAAATGGATGACATACCGATCACTAAAAGGATGATAGAGTGAAACACGCACACAATCCCGACACTAAAAGGATGCAGGGCCTATCACCAAAAAGATGATAGAGAACACTCGCAGAATCTGGCACCAAAAGGATGAACGACCTATCACCAAAAGCATGATAGAGCGACACGCGCACACAATCCTGACATCAGAAGGATGTATGGTCAATCATCAAAAGGATGATAGAGAACACTTGCGCAATCTTGAACCAAAAGGATGACACACCCATCACCAAAAAGATGATAGAGCGACACATACACACAATCCCGACACCATAAGGATGTGAGGCCTATAACCAAAAAGATGATAGAGAACACTCGTATAATCTGGCACCAAAAATATGACAGATGTATCACCAAAAGGATGATCGAGCGGCACGCGCACACAATTTTGACATCAAAAGGATGTAGGGTCTATCACCAAAAGGCTGATAGAGAACACTCGCACAATCTGCACCAAAAGGATGAGATACCCATCACCAAAAGAATGATAGAACGACACACGCACACAATCCCGACCATAAAAGGATGCAGGGCCTATCACCAAAAAGATGATAGAGAACACTCGCACAATATGGCACCAAAAGGATGAAAGACCCATCACCAAAAGGATGATAGAGTGACACACGCACACAATCCCGACACCAAAAAGATGCAGGGTCTATAACCAAAAGGATGAATGAGAACACTCGCACAATCTGGCACCAAAAGGATGACATACCCATCACTAAAAGGATGATAGAGCGACACACGCGCACAGTCCCGACACTAAAAAGATGCAGGATCTATCACCAAATAGATGATAGAGAAAACTTGCACAATCTGGCACCAAATGGATGACATACCGATCACCAAAAGGATGATAGAGTGAAACACGCACACAATCCCGACACTAAAAGGATGCAGCGCCTATCACCAAAAAGATGATAGAGAACACTCGCACAATCTGGCACCAAAAGGATGAACGACCTATCACCAAAAGCATGATAGAGCGACACGCGCACACAATCCTGACATCAGAAGGATGTATGTTCAATCACCAAAAGGATGATAGAGAACACTTGCGCAATCTGGAAACAAAAGGATGACACACCCATCACTAAAAATATGATAGAGCGACACATACACACAATCCCGATATCATAATGATGCAGTGCCTATAACCAAAAAGATGATAGAGAACACTCGCATAATCTTACACCAAAAAGATGACAGATCTATCACCAAAAGGATGATAGAGAGACACGCGCACACATTTTTGACATCAAAAGGATGTACGGTCTATCACCAAAAGGATGTTAGATAACACTCGCACAATCTGGCACCAAAAGGATGACAGACCTATCACCAAAAGCATGAAAGAGCGACATGCGCACACAATCCTGACATCAGAAAGATGTATGGTCGATAACCAAAAGGATGATAGAGAACACTTGCGCAATCTTGAACCAAAAGGATGACACACCCATCACCAAAAAGATGATAGAGCGACACATACACACAATCCCGACACCGTAAGGATGTGAGGCCTTTAACCAAAAAGATGATAGAGAACACTCGCATAATCTGGCACCAAAAAGATGACAGATGTATCACCATAAGGATGATCGAGCGGCACGCGCAAACAATTTTGACATCAAAAGTATGTAGGGTCTATCACCAAAAGGCTGATAGAGAACACTCGCACAATCTGCACCAAAAGGATGAGATACCCATCACCAAAAGAATGATAGAACGACACACGCACACAATCCCGACCATAAAAGGGAGCAGGGCCTATCACCAAAAAGATGATAGAGAACACTCGCACAATATGGCACCAAAAGGATGAAAGACCCATCACCAAAAGGATGATAGAGTGACACACGCACATAATCCCGACACCAAAATGATGCAGGGTCTATAACCAAAAGGATGATAGAGAACACTCGCACAATCTGGTTCCAAAAGGATGGCATACCCATCAATAAAAGGATGAAGAGCGACACACGCGCACAGTCCCGACACTAAAAAGATGCAGGGTCTATCACCAAATGGATGATAGAGAAAACTCGCATAATCTGGCACCAAATGGATGACATACCGATCACCAAAAGGATGATAGAGTGAAACACGCACACAATCCCGACACTAAAAGGATGCAGGGCCTATCACCAAAAAGATGATAGAGAACACTCGCAGAATCTGGCATCAAAAGGATGAACGACCTATCACCGAAAGCAAGATAGAGCGACACGCGCACACAATCCTGACATCAGAAGGATGTATGTTCAATCACCAAAAGGATGATAGAGAACACTTGCGCAATCTGGAAACAAAAGGATGACACACCCATCACCAAAAAGATGATAGAGCGACACATACACACAATCCCGATACCATAATGATGCAGGGCCTATAAGCAAAAAGATGATAGAGAACACTCGCATAATCTTACACCAAAAAGATGACAGATCTATCACCAAAAGGATGATAGAGAGACACGCGCACACATTTTTGACATCAAAAGGATGTATGGTCTATCACCAAAAGGATGTTAGATAACACTCGCACAATCTGGCACCAAAAGGATGACAGACCTATCACCAAAAGCATGAAAGAGAGACATGCGCACACAATCCTGACATCAGAAGGATGTATGGTCAATAACCAAAAGGATGATAGAGAACACTTGCACAATCTTGAACCAAAAGGATGACACATCCATCACCAAAAAGATGATAGAGCGACACATACACACAATCCCGACACCATAAGGATGTGAGGCCTATAACCAAAAATATGATAGAGAACACTCGCATAATCTGGCACCAAAAAGATGACAGATGTATCACCAAAAGGATGATCGAGCGACACGACACACAATTTTGACATCAAAAGGATGTAGGGTCTATCACCAAAAGGCTGATAGAGAACACTCGCACAATCTGCACCAAAAGGATGAGATACCCATCACCAAAAGAATGATAGAACGACACACGCACACAATCCCGACCATAAAAGGATGCAGGGCCTATCACCAAAAAGATGATAGAGAACACTCGCACAATATGGCACCAAAAGGATGAAAGACCCATCACCAAAACGATGATAGAGTGACACACGCACACAATCCCGACAACAAAAGGATGCAGGGTCTATAACCAAAAGGATGATAGAGAACACTCGCACAATCTGGCACCAAAAGGATGACATACCCATCACTAAAAGGATGATAGAGCGACACACGCGCATAGTCCCGACACTAAAAAGATGCAGGGTCTATCACCAAATGGATGATAGAGAAAACTCGCACAATCTGGCACCAAATGGATGACATACCAATCACTAAAAGGATGATAGAGTGAAACACGCACACAATCCCGACACTAAAGGGATGCAGGGCCTATCACCAAAAAGATGAAAGAGAACACTCGCAGAATCTGGCACCAAAAGGATGAACGACCTATCACCAAAAGCATGATAGAGCGACACGCGCACACAATCCTGACATCAGAAGGATGTATGGTCAATCATCAAAAGGATGATAGAGAACACTTGCGCAATCTTGAACCAAAAGGATGACATACCTATCACCAAAAGGATGATAGAGCGACACACGCACACAATCCCGACACTAAAAGGATGCAAAGCCTATCACCAAAAAGATGATAGAGAACACTCACACAATCTGGCACCAAAAGGATGAAAGACCCATCACCAAAAGGATGATAGAGCGACACATACACACAATCCCGACACCATAAGGATGCAAGGCCTATAACCTAAAAGATGATAGAGAACACTCGCATAATCTTGTACAAAAAAGATGACAGATCTATCACCAAAAGGATGATAGAGCGAGACGCGCACACATTTTTGACATCAAGAGGATGTACGGTCTATCACCAAAAGGATGATAGATAACACTCGCACAATCTGGCACCAAAAGGATGACAAACCTATCACCAAGAGCATGATAGAGCGACACGCGCACACAATCCTGACATTAGAAGGATGTATGGTCAATCATCAAAAGGATGATAGAGAACACTTGCGTAATCTTTCACCAAAAGGATGACACACTCATCACCAAAAAGATGATAGAGCGACACATACACACAATCCTGACACCATAAGGATGTAGGGCCTATAACCAAAAATATGATAGAGAACACTCGCATAATCTGGCACCAAAAGGATAACATACCCATCAGTAAAAGGATGATAGAGCGACACACGCGCACAGTCCCGACACTAAAAAGTTGCAGGGTCTATCACCAAATGGATGATAGAGAAAACTCGCACAATCTGGCACCAAATGGATGACATACCGATCACCAAAAGGATGATAGAGCGAAACACACACACAATCCCGACACTAAAAGGATGCAGGGCCTATCACCACAAAGATGATAGAGAACACTCGCACAATCCTAACATCAGAAGGATGTATGTTCTATCACCAAAAGGATGATAGAGAACACTTACGGAATCTGGCAACAAAAGGATGACACACCCATCACCAAAAAGATGATAGAGCGACACATACACACAATCCCGATACCATAATGATGCAGGGCCTATAAGCAAAAAGATGATAGAGAACACTCGCATAATCTTACACCAAAAAGATAACACGCACACACATTTTTGACATCAAAAGGATGTACGGTCTATCACCAAAAGGATGTTAGATAACACTCGCACAATCTAGCACCAAAAGGATGACAGACCTATCACCAAAAGCATGATAGAGCGACACGCGCACACAATCCTGACATCAGAATGATGTATGGTCAATCACCAAAAGGATGATAGAGAACACTTGCGCAATCTGGCGCCAAAAGGATGACACACCCATCACCAAAAAGATGATAGAGCGACACATACACACAATCCCGACACCATAAAGATGTAGGGCCCATCACGAAAAATATGATAGAGAACACTCGCATAATTTGGCACTAAAACGAAGACAGATCTATCACCAAAAGGATGATAGAGCGACACGCGCACATAATTTATACATCAAGAGGATGTACGGTCTATCACCAAAAGGATGATAGATAACACTCGCACAATCTGGCACCAAAAGGATGACAGACCTATCACCAAAAGCATGAAGGAGCGACGCGCACACAATCCTGACATCAGAAGGATGTATGGTCGATAACCAAAAGGATGATAGAGAACACTTGTGCAATCTTGCACCAAAAGGATGACACACCCATCACCAAAAAGATGATAGAGCGAGACATACACACAATCCCGACACCATAAGGATGTATGGCCTATAACCAAAAAGATGATAACGAACACTCGCATAATCTGGCACCAAAAAGATGACAGATCTATCACCAAAAGGATGAAAGAGCGACACGCGCACACAATTTTGACATCAAAAGGATGTAGGGTCTATCACCAAAAGGATGATAGAGAACACTCGCACAATCTGCACCAAAGGGATGACATACCAATCACCAAAAGAATGATAGAACGACACACACACACAATCCTGACACTAAAAGGATGCAGGGCCTATCACCCAAAAGATGATAGAGAACACTCGCACAATCTGGCACCAAAAGGATGAAAGACCCATCACCAAAAGGATGATAGAGCGACACACGCACACAATCCCGACACCAAAACGTTGCAGGGTCTATCAGTAAAAGGATGACAGAGAACACTGGCACAATCTGGCACCAAAAAGATGACAGATCTATCACCAAAAGGATGATAGAGCGACATGCGCACACATTTTTGATATCAAGAGGATATACGGTCTATCACCAAAAGGAGGATAGAGAACACTCGCATAATCTGGCACCCAAAGGATGACAGACCTATCACCAAAAGCATGATAGACCGACACGCGCACACAATCCTGACATCAGAAGGATGTATGGTCAATCATAGAAAGGATGATAGAGAACACTTGCGTAATCTTACACCAAAAGGATGACACACCCATCACCAAAAAGATGATAGAGCGACACATACACCCAATCCCGACACCATAAGGATGTAGGGCCTATAACCAAAAATATGATAGAGAACACTCGCACAATCTGGCACCAAAAGGATGACATACCCATCAGTAAAAGGATGATAGAGCGACACACGCGCACAGTCCCGACACTAAAAAGATGCAGGGTCTATCACCAAATGGATGATAGAGAAAACTCGCACAATCTGGCACCAAATGGATGACATACCAATCACCAAAAGGATGATAGAGCGAAACACGCACACAATCCCGACACTAAAAGGATGCAGGGCCTATCACCACAAAGATGATAGAGAACACTCGCACAATCCTAACATTAGAAGGATGTATGTTCAATCACCAAAAGGATGATAGAGCGACACATACACACAATCCCGATACCATAATGATGCAGGGCCTATAAGCAAAAAGATTAGAGAACACTCGCATAATCTTACACCAAAAAGATGACAGATCTATCACCAAAAGGATGATAGAGAGACACGCGCACACATTTTTGACATCAAAAGGATGTACGGTCTATCACCAAAAGGATGTTAGATAACACTCGCACAATCTAGCACCAAAAGGATGACAGACCTATCACCAAAAGCATGATAGAGTGACACGCACACACAATCCTGACATCAGAATGATGTATGGTCAATCACCAAAAGGATGATAGAGAACACTTGCGCAATCTGGCACCAAAAGGATGACACACCCATCACCAAAAAGATGATAGAGCGACACATACACACAATCCCGACACCATAAAGATGTAGGGACCATCACCAAAAATATGATAGAGAACACTCGCACAATTTGGCACCAAGAGGATGACATATACATCATCAAAAGGTTTATATAGCGACACACGCACGCTATCCCGACACCAGAAGAATGCAGGGCCTATCACCAAAAGAATGATAGAGAACACTCGCACAATCTGGCACCAAAAGGATGAAAGACCCAACACCAAAAGGATGATAGAGCGACACACGCACACAATCCCGACACCAAAAGGATGCAGGGTCTATCACCAAAAGGATGATAGAGAACACTCGCACAATCTGGCACCAAAAGGATGTCAGACGTATCACCTAAATTATGACAGAGCGACACGCGCACACAATCCTGACATCAGAAGGATGTATGGTCAATCACCAAAAGAATAATAGAGAACACTTGCGCAATCTGGCATCAAAAGGATGACACACCCATCACCAAAAAGATGATAAAGCGACACATACACACAATCCCGACACCATAAGGATGTAGGGCCTATCACCAAAAAGATGATAGAGAACATTCGCACAATCTGGAAATAAAAGGATGACAGATCCATCACCAAAAGGATGATAGAGCGACACACACACACACAATCCCGACTGACAAAGAATATACGGTCTCTCACCAAAAGGATGATAGAGAACACTCGCACAATCTGGCACCAAAAAGATGACAGTCCTATCACCAAAAGCATGATAGAGCGACACGCGCACACAATCCTGACATCAGAAGGATGTATGGTCAATCATCAAAAGGATGATAGAGAACACTTGCGCAATCTTGCACCAATTGGATGACATACCCATCACCAAAAGGATGATAGAGCGACACACGCACACAATCCCGACACCAAAAGGATGTAAGGCCTATAACCAAAAATATGATAGAGAACACTCGCACAATCTGGCACCAAAACGATGAATGACCTATCATCAAAAGGATGATAGAGTGACAAACGAACACAATCCCGACACCAGAAAGATGTATGGTCTATCACCAAAAGGATGATAGAGAAGACTCTCACAATCTGGCACCAAAAGGATGACAGACCTATCGCTAAAAGGATGATAGAGTGACATAAACACATAATCCCGACACCAAAAGGATGTAGGGTCTATCACCAAACGGATGGTAGAGAACACTCGCACAATTTGGCACCAAGAGGATGACATATCCATCATCAAAAGGTTTATATAGCGACACACGCACGCTATCCCGACACCAAAAGAATGCAGGGCCTATCACCAAAATAATGATAGAGAACACTCGCACAATCTGGCACCAAAAGGATGAAAGACCCATCACCAAGAGGATGATAGAGCGACACACGCACGCTATCCAGACACCAAAAGGATGGAGGGTCTATCACCAAAAGGATGATAGAGCGACACACGCACACTATCCAGACACCAAAAGGATGGAGGGTCTATCACCAAAAGGATGATAGAGAACACTCGCACAATCTGGCACCAAAAGGATGTCAGACCTATCACCAAAAGCATGACAGAGCGACACGCGCACACAATCCTGACATCAAAAGGATGTATGGTCAATCACCAAAAGGATAATAGAGAACACTTGAGCAATCTGGCATCAAAAGGATGACACACCCATCACTAAAAAGATGATAGAGCGACACATACACACAATCCCAACACCATAAGGATGTAGGGCCTATCACCAAAAACATGATAGAGAACATTCGCACAATCTGGAAATAAAAGGATGACAGATCCATCACCAAAAGGATGATAGAGCGACACACACACACAATCCTAACTGACAAAGAATGTACGGTCTCTCACCAAAAGGATGATAGAGAACACTCGCACAATCTGGCACCAAAAAGATGACAGACCTATCACCAAAAGCATGATAGAGCGACACGCGCACACAATCCTGACATCAGAAGGATGTATGGTCAATCATCAAAAGGATGATAGAGAACACTTGCGCAATCTTGCACCAAAAGGATGACATACCCATCACCAAAAGGATGATAGAGCGACACACGCACACAATCCCGACACCATAAGGATGATAGAGCGACACACGCACACAATCCCGACACCAAAAGGATGGAGGGTCTATCACCAAAAGGATGATAGAGAACACTCGCACAATCTGGCACCAAAAGGATGTCAGACCTATCACCAAAAGCATGACAGAGCGACACGCGCACACAATCCTGACATCAGAGGGATGTATGGTCAATCACCAAAAGGATAATAGAGAATACTTGTGCAATCTGGCATCAAAAGGATGACACACCCATCACCAAAAAGATGATAGAGCGACACATACACACAATCCCGTCACCATAAGGATGCAGGGCTTATAACCAAAAAGATGATAGAGAACACTCGCACACACTTTTGTCATCAAAAGGATGTACGGTCTATCACAAAAAGGATGATAGAGAACACTCGCATAATCTGGCACCAAAAGGATGATAGACATATCACCAAAAGCATGACAGAGCGACACGCGCACACAATCCTGACATCAGAAGGATGTATGGTCAATCACCAAAAGGATAATAGAGAACACTTGCGCAATCTGGCATCAAAAGGATGCACACCCATCACCAAAAAGATGATAGAGCGACACATACACACAATCCCGACACCATAAGGATGTAGGGCCTATCACCAAAAAGATGATAGAGAACATTCGCACAATCTAGAAATAAAAGGATGACAGATCCATCACCAAAAGGATGATAGAGCGACACACACACAATCCCGACTGACAAAGAATGTAGGGTCTCTTACCAAAAGGAAGATAGAGAACACTCGCACAATCTGGCACCAAAAAGATGACAGACCTATCACCAAAAGCATGATAGAGCGACACGCGCACATAATCCTGACATCAGAAGGATGTATGGTCAATCACCAAAAGGATAATAGAGAACACTTGAGCAATCTGGCATGAAAAGGATGACACACCCATTACCAAAAAGATGATAGAGCGACACATACACACAATCCCGACACCATAAGGATGTAGGGCCTATCACCAAAAAGATGATAGAGAACATTCGCACAATCTGGAAATAAAAGGATGACAGATCCATCACCAAAAGGATGATAGAGCGACACACACACACAATCCTGACTGACAAAGAATGTACAGTCTCTCACCAAAAGGATGATAGAGAACACTCGCACAATCTGGCACCAAAAAGATGACAGACCTATCACCAAAAGCATGATAGAGCGACACGCGCACACAATCCTGACATCAGAAGGATGTATGGTCAATCATCAAAAGGATGATAGAGAACACTTGCGCAATCTTGCACCAAAAGGATGACATACCCATCACCAAAAGGATGATAGAGCGACACACGCACACAATCCCGACACCATAAGGATGTAAGGCCTATAACCAAAAATACGATAGAGAATACTTGCACAATCTGGCAGCAAAAAGATGAATGACCTATCATCAAAAGGATGATAGAGTGACAAACGCACACAATCTTGACACCAGAAGGATGTATGGTCTATCACCAAAAGGATGATAGAGAAGACTCGCACAATCTGGCACCAAAAGGATGACAGACTTATCGCTAAAAGGATGATAGAGTGACATAAACACACAATCCTGACACTAAAAGGATGTAGGGTCTATCACCAAACGGATGATAGAGAACACTCGCACAATTTGGCACCAAGAGGATGACATATCCATCATCAAATGGTTTATATAGTGACACACGCACGCTATCCCGACACCAAAAGAATGCAGGGCCTATCACCAAAAGAATGATAGAGAACACTCGCACAATCTGGAACCAAAAAGATGAAAGACCCATCACCAAGAGGATGATAGAGCGACACACGCACACAATCCCAACACCAAAAGGATGGAGGGTCTATCACCAAAAGGATGATAGAGAACACTCGCACAATCTGGCACCAAAAGGATGTCAGACCTATCACCAAAAGCATGACAGAGCGACACGCGCACACAATCCTGACATCAGAGGGATGTATGGTCAATCACCAAAAGGATAATAGAGAATACTTGTGCAATCTGGCATCAAAAGGATGACACACCCATCACCAAAAAGATGATAGAGCGACACATACACACAATCCCGTCACCATAAGGATGCAAGGCTTATAACCAAAAATATGATAGAGGACACTCGCACACAATTTTGTCATCAAAAGGATGTACGGTCTATCACAAAAAGGATGATAGAGAACACTCGCATAATCTGGCACCAAAAGGATCATAGACATATCACCAAAAGCATGACAGAGCGACACGCGCACACAATCCTGACATCAGAAGGATGTATGGTCAATCACCAAAAGGATAATAGAGAACACTTGCGCAATCTGGCATCAAAAGGATGACACACCCATCACCAAAAAGATGATAGAGCGACACATACACACAATCCCGACACCATAAGGATGTAGGGCCTATCACCAAAAAGATGATAGAGAACATTCACACAATCTGGAAATAAAAGGATGACAGATCCATCACCAAAAGGATGATAGAGCGACACACACACAATCCGGACTGACAAAGAATGTAGAGTCTCTTACCAAAAGGAAGATAGAGAACACTCGCACAATCTGGCACCAAAAAGATGACAGACCTATCACCAAAAGCATGATAGAGCGACACGCGCACACAATCCTGACATCAGAAGGATGTATGGTCAATCATCAAAAGGATGATAGAGAACACTAGCGCAATCTTGCACCAAAAGGATGACATACCCATCACCAAAAGGATGATAGAGCGACACACGCACACAATCCCGACACCATAAGGATGTAAGGCCTATAACCAAAAATATGATAGAGAACACTCGCACAATCTGGCACCAAAAAGATGAATGACCTATCATCAAAAGGATGATAGAGTGACAAACGCACACAATCCCGACACCAGAAGGATGTATGTTCTATCACCAAAAGGATGATAGAGAAGACTCGCACAATCTGGCACCAAAAGGATGACAGACCTATCGCCAAAAGGATGATAGAGTGACATAAACACACAATCCCGACACCAAAAGGATGTAGGGTCTATCACCAAACGGATGATAGAGAACACTCGCACAATTTGGCACCAAGAGGATGACATATCCATCATCAAAAGGTTTATATAGCGACACACGCACGCTATCCCGACACCAAAAGAATGCAGGGCCTATCACCAAAAGAATAATAGAGAACACTCGCACAATCTGGCACCAAAAGGATGAAATACCCATCGCCAAGAGGATGATAGAGCGACACACGCACACAATCCCAACACCAAAAGGATGGAGGGTCTATCACCAAAAGGATGATAGAGAACACTCGCACAATCTGGCACCAAAAGGATGTCAGACCTATCACCAAAAGCATGACAGAGCGACACGCGCACACAATCCTGACATCAGAAGGATGTATGGTCAATCACCAAAAGGATAATAGAGAATACTTGTGCAATCTGGCATCAAAAGGATGACACACCCATCACCAAAAAGATGATAGAGCGACACATACACACAATCCCGACACCATAAGGATGCAGGGATTATAACCAAAAAGATGATAGAGAACACTCGCACACACTTTTGTCATCAAAAGGATGTACGGTCTATCACAAAAAGGATGATAGAGAACACTCCCACAATCTGGCACCAAAAGGATGACAGACATATCACCAAAAGCATGACAGATCGACACGCGCACACAATCCTGACATCAGAAGGATGTATGGTCAATCACCAAAAGGATAATAGAGAACACTTGCGCAATCTGGCATCAAAAGGATGACACGCCCATCAAGAAAAAGATGATAGAGCGACACATACACACAATCCCGACACCATAAGGATGTAGGGCCTATCACCAAAAAGATGATAGAGAACATTCGCACAATCTGGAAATAAAAGGATGACAGATCCATCACCAAAAGGATGATAGAGCGACACACACACACAATCCCGACTGACAAAGAATGTACGATCTCTCACCAAAAGAATGATAGAGAACACTCGCACAATCTGGCACCAAAAAGATGACAGACCTATCACCAAAAGCATGATAGAGCGACACGCGCACACTATCCTGACATCAGAAGGATGTATGGTCAATCATCAAAAGGATGATAGAGAACACTTGCGCAATCTTGCACCAAAAGGATGACATACCCATCACCAAAAGGATGATAGAGCGACACACGCACACAATCCCGACACCATAAGGATGTAAGACCTATAACCAAAAATATGATAGAGAACACTCGCACAATCTGCCACCAAAAAGATGAATGACCTATCATCAAAGAGATGATAGAGTGACAAACGCACACAATCCCGACACCAGAAGGATGTATGGTCTATCACCAAAAGGATGATAGAGAAGACTCGCACAATATGGCACCAAAAGGATGATAGATCTATCGCCAAAAGGATTATAGAGTGACATAAACACACAATCCCGACACCAAAAGGATGATAGATCTATCCCCAAAAGGATTATAGAGTGACATAAACACACAATCCCGACACCAAAAGGATGTAGGGTCTATCACCAAACGGATGATAGAGAACACTCGCACAATTTGGCACCAAGAGGATGACATATCCATCATCAAAAGGTTTATATAGCGACACACGCACGCTATCCCGACACCAAAAGAATGCAGGGCCTATCACCAAAAGAATGATAGAGAACACTCGCACAATCTGACACCAAAAGGATGAAAGACCCATCACCAAGAGGATGATAGAGCGACACACGCACACAATCCCAACACCAAAAGGATGCAGGGTCTATCACCACAAGGATGATAGAGAACACTCGCACAATCTGGCACCAAAAGGATGTCAGACCTATCACCAAAAGCATGATAGAGCGACACGCGCACACTATCCTGACATCAGAAGGATGTATGGTCAATCATCAAAAGGATGATAGAGAACACTTGCGCAATCTTGCACCAAAAGGATGACATACCCATCACCAAAAGGATGATAGAGCGACACACGCACACAATCCCGACACCATAAGGATGTAAGGCCTATAACCAAAATTTTGATAGAGAACACTCGCACAATCTAGCACCAAAAAGATGAATGACCTATCACCAAAAGGATGATAGAGTGACAAACGCATACAATCCCGACACCAGAGGGATGTATGGTCTATCACCAAAAGGATGATAGAGAAGACTCGCACAATCTGGCACCAAAAGGATGATAGATCTATCGCCAAAAGGATTATAGAGTGACATAAACACACAATCCCGACACCAAAAGGATGTAGGGTCTATCACCAAACGGATGATAGAGAACACTCGCACAATTTGGCACCAAGAGGATGACATATCCAACATCAAAAGGTTTATATAGCGACACACGCACGCTATCTCGACACCAAAAGAATGCAGGGCCTATCACCAAAAGAATGATAGAGAACACTCGCACAATCTGGCACCAAAAGGATGAAAGACCCATCACCAAGAGGATGATAGAGCGACACACGCACACAATCCCAACACCAAAAGGATGCATGGTCTATCACCAAAAGGATGATAGAGAACACTCGCACAATCTGGCACCAAAAGGATGTCAGACCTATCACCAAAAGCATGATAGAGCGACACGCGCACACTATCCTGACATCAGAAGGATGTATGGTTAATCATCAAAAGGATGAAAGAGAACACTTGCGCAATCTTGCACCAAAAGGATGACATACCCATCACCAAAAGGATGATAGAGCGACACACGCACACAATCCCGACACCATAAGGCTGTAGGGCCTATAACCAAAATTTTGATAGAGAACACTCGCACAATCTAGCACCAAAAAGATGAATGACCTATCACCAAAAGGATGATAGAGTGACAAACACACACAATCCCGACACCAGAAGGATGTATGGTCTATCACCAAAAGGATGATAGAGAATACTCGCACAATCTGGCACCAAAAGGATGACAGACCTATCGCCAAAAGGATGATAGAGTAACATAAACACACAATCCCGACACCAAAAGGATGTAGGGTCTATCACAAAACGGATGATAGAGAACACTCGCACAATTTGGCACCAAGAGGATGACATATCCATCATCAAAATGTTTATATAGCGACACACGCACGCTATCCCGACACCAAAAGAATGCAGGGCCTATCACCAAAAGAATAATAGAGAACACTCGCACAATCTGGCACCAAAAGGATGAAAGACCCATCGCCAAGAGGATGATAGAGCGACACACGCACACAATCCCAACACCAAAAGGATGGAGGGTCTATCACCAAAAGGATGATAGAGAACACTCGCACAATCTGGCACCAAAAGGTTGTCAGACCTATCACCAAAAGCATGACAGAGCGACACGCGCACACAATCCTGACATCAGAAGGATGTATGGTCAATCACCAAAAGGATAATAGAGAATACTTGTGCAATCTGGCATCAAAAGGATGACACACCCATCACCAAAAAGATGATAGAGCGACACATACACACAATCCCGACACCATAAGGATGCAGGGATTATAACCAAAAAGATGATAGAGAACACTCGCACACACTTTTGTCATCAAAAGGATGTACGGTCTATCACAAAAAGGATGATAGAGAACACTCGCACAATCTGGCACCAAAAGGATGACAGACATATCACCAAAAGCATGACAGATCGACACGCGCACACAATCCTGACATCAGAAGGATGTATGGTCAATCACCAAAAGGACAATAGAGAACACTTGCGCAATCTGGCATCAAAAGGATGACACACCCATCACCAAAAAGATGATAGAGCGACACATACACACAATCCCGACACCATAAGGATGTAGGGCCTATCACCAAAAAGCTGATAGAGAACATTCGCACAATCTGGAAATAAAAGGATGACAGATCCATCACTAAAAGGATGATAGAGCGACACACACACAATCCCGACTGACAAAGAATGTATTGTCTCTCACCAAAAGAATGATAGAGAACACTCGCACAATCTGGCACCAAAAAGATGACAGACCTATCACCAAAAGCATGATAGAGCGACACGCGCACACTATCCTGACATCAGAAGTATGTATGGTCAATCATCAAAAGGATGATAGAGAATACTTGCGCAATCTTGCACCAAAAGGATGACATACCCATCACCAAAAGGATGATAGAGCGACACACGCACACAATCCCGACACCATAAGGATGTAAGGCCTATAACCAAAAATATGATAGAGAACACTCGCACAATCTGCCACCAAAAAGATGAATGACCTATCATCAAAGAGATGATAGAGTGACAAACGCACACAATCCCGACACCAGAAGGATGTATGGTCTATCACCAAAAGGATGATAGAGAAGACTCGCACAATCTGGCACCAAAAGGATGATAGACCTATCGCCAAAAGGATTATAGAGTGACATAAACACACAATCCCGACACCAAAAGGATGTAGGGTCTATCACCAAACGGATGATAGAGAACACTCGCACAATTTGGCACCAAGAGGATGACATATCCATCATCAAAAGGTTTATATAGAGACACACGCACGCTATCCCGACACCAAAAGAATGCAGGGCCTATCACCAAAAGAATGATAGAGAACACTCGCACAATCTGGCACCAAAAGGATGAAAGACCCATCACCAAGAGGATGATAGAGCGACACACGCACACAATCCCAACAGCAAAAGGATGCAGGGTCTATCACCAAAAGGATGATAGAGAACACTCGCACAATCTGGCACCAAAAGGATGTCAGACCTATCACCAAAAGCATGACAGAGCGACACGCGCACACAATCCTGACATCAGAAGGATGTATGGTCAATCACCAAAAGGATAATAGAGAACACTTGCGCAATCTGGCATCAAACGGATGACACACCCATCACCAAAAAGATAATAGAGCGACACATACACACAATGTCAACACCATAAGGATGTAGGGCCTATCACCAAAAAGATGATAGAGAACATTCGCACAATCTAGAAATAAAAGGATGACAGATCCATCACCAAAAGAATGATAGAGCGACACACGCACACAATCCCGACTGACAGAGAATGTACGGTCTCTCACCAAAATGATGATAGAGAACACTCGCACAATCTGGCACCAAAAAGATGACAAACCTATCACCAAAAGCATGATAGAGCGACACGCGCACACAATCCTGACATCAGAAGGATGTATGGTCAATCATCAAAAGGATGATAGAGAACACTTGCGCAATCTTGCACCAAAAGGATGACATACCCATCACCAAAAGGATGATAGAGCGACACACGCACACAATCCCGACACCATAAAGATGTAGGGCCTATAACCAAAATTTTGATAGAGAACACTCGCACAATCTAGCACCAAAAAGATGAATGACCTATCACCAAAAGGATGATAGAGTGACAAACGCACACAATCCCGACACCAGAAGGATGTATGGTCTATCACCAAAAGGATGATAGAGAAGACTCGCACAATCTGGCACCAAAAGGATGACAGACCTATCGCCAAAAGGATGATAGAGTAACATAAACACACAATCCCGACACCAAAAGGATGTAGGGTCTATCACCAAATGGATGATAGAGAACACTCGCACAATTTGGCACCAAGAGGATGACATATCCATCATCAAAATGTTTATATAGCGACACACGCACGCTATCCCGACACCAAAAGAATGCAGGGCCTATCACCAAGAGAATAATAGAGAACACTCGCACAATCTGGCACCAAAAGGATGAAAGACCCATCGCCAAGAGGATGATAGAGCTACACACGCACACAATCCCAACACCAAAAGGATGGAGGGTCTATCACCAAAAGGATGATAGAGAACACTCGCACAATCTGGCACCAAAAGGATGTCAGACCTATCACGAAAAGCATGACAGAGCGACACACGCACACAATCCTGACATCAGAAGGATGTATGGTCAATCACCAAAAGGATAATAGAGAATACTTGTGCAATCTGGCATCAAAAGGATGACACACCCATCACCAAAAAGATGATAGAGCGACACATACACACAATTCCGACACCATAAGGATGCAGGGATTATAACCAAAAAGATGATAGATAACACTCGCACACACTTTTGTCATCAAAAGGATGTACGGTCTATCACAAAAAGGATGATAGAGAACACTCGCACAATCTGGCACCGAAAGGATGTCAGACCTATCTCCAAAAGCATGACAGAGCGACACGCACACACAATCCTGACATCAGAAGGATGTATGGTCAATCACCAAAAGGATAATAGAGAACACTTGCGCAATCTGGCATCAAACGGATGACACACCCATCACCAAAAAGATAATAGAGCGACACATACACACAATGTCGACACCATAAGGATGTAGGGCCTATCACCAAAAAGATGATAGAGAACATTCGCACAATCTGGAAATAAAAGGATGACAGATCCATCACCAAAAGAATGATAGAGCGACAACCGCACACAATCCCGACTGATAGAGAATGTACGATTTCTCACCAAAAGGATGATAGAGAACACTCGCACAATCTGGCACCAAAAAGATGACAAACCTATCACCAAAAGCATGATAGAGCGACACGCGCACACAATCCTGACATCAGAAGGATGTATAGTCAATCATCAAAAGGATGATAGAGAACACTTGCGCAATCTTGCACCAAAAGGATGACATACCCATCACCAAAAGGATGATAGAGCGACACACGCACACAATCCCGACACCATAAGGATGTAGGGCCTATAACCAAAATTTTGATAGAGAACACTCGCACAATCTAGCACCAAAAAGATGAATGACCTATCACCAAAAGGATGATAGAGTGACAAACGCACACAATCCCGACACCAGAAGGATGTATGGTCTATCACCAAAAGGATGATAGAGAAGACTCGCACAAACTGGCACCAAAATGATGACAGACCTATCGCCAAAAGGATGATAGAGTAACATAAACACACAATCCCGACACCAAAAGGATGTAGGGTCTATCACCAAACGGATGATAGAGAACACTCGCACAATTTGGCACCAAGAGGATGACATATCCATCATCAAAATGTTTATATAGCGACACACGCACGCTATCCCGACACCAAAAGAATGCAGGGCCTATCACCAAAAGACTAATAGAGAACACTCGCACAATCTGGCACCAAAAGGATGAAAGACCCATCGCCAAGAGGATGATAGAGCGACACACGCACACAATCCCAACACCAAAAGGATGGAGGGTCTATCACCAAAAGGATGATAGAGAACACTCGCACAAACTGGCACCAAAAGGATGTCAGACCTATCACCAAAAGCATGACATAGCGACACGCGCACACAATCCTGACATCAGAAGGATGTATGGTCAATCACCAAAAGGATAATAGAGAATACTTGTGCAATCTGGCATCAAAAGGATGACACACCCATCACCAAAAAGATGATAGAGCGACACATACACACAATTCCGACACCATAAGGATGCAGGGATTATAACCAAAAAGATGATAGATAACACTCGCACACACTTTTGTCATCAAAAGGATGTACGGTCTATCACAAAAAGGATGATAGAGAACACTCGCACAATCTGGCACCAAAAGGATGTCAGACCTATCACCAAAAGCATGACAGAGCGACACGCACACACAATCCTGACATCAGAAGGATGTATGGTCAATCACCAAAAGGATAATAGAGAACACTTGCGCAATCTGGCATCAAACGGATGACACACCCATCACCAAAAAGATAATAGAGCGACATATACACACAATGTCGACACCATAAGGATGTAGGGCCTATCACCAAAAAGATGATAGAGAACATTCGCACAATCTGGAAATAAAAGGATGACAGATCCATCACCAAAAGAATGATAGAGCGACAAACGCACACAATCCCGACTGACAGAGAATGTACGGTTTCTCACCAAAAGGATGATAGAGAACACTCGCACAATCTGGCACCAAAAAGATGACAAACCTATCACCAAAAGCATGATAGAGCGACACGCGCACACAATCCTGACATCAGAAGGATGTATGGTCAATCATCAAAAGGATGATAGAGAACACTTGCGCAATCTTGCACCAAAAGGATGACATACCCATCACCAAAAGGATGATAGAGCGACACACGCACACAATCCCGACACCATAAGGATGTAGGGCCTATAACCAAAATTTTGATAGAGAACACTCGCACAATCTAGCACCAAAAAGATGAATGACCTATCACCAAAAGGATGATAGAGTGACAAACGCACACAATCCCGACACCAGAAGGATGTATGGTCTATCACCAAAAGGATGATAGAGAAGACTCACACAATCTGGCACCAAAAGGATGACAGACCTATCGCCAAAAGGATGATAGAGTAACATAAACACACAATCCCGACACCAAAAGGATGTAGGGTCTATCACCAAACGGATGATAGAGAACACTCGCACAATTTGGCACCAAGAGGATGACATATCCATCATCAAAATGTTTATATAGCGACACACGCACGCTATCCCGACACCAAAAGAATGCAGGGCCTATCACCAAAAGAATAATAGAGAACACTCGCACAATCTGGCACCAAAAGGATGAAAGACCCATCGCCAAGAGGATGATAGAGCGACACACGCACACAATCCCAACACCAAAAGGATGGAGGGTCTATCACCAAAAGGATGATAGAGAACACTCGCACAATCTGGCACCAAAAGGATGTCAGACCTATCACCAAAAGCATGACAGAGCGACACGCGCACACAATCCTGACATCAGAAGGATGTATGGTCAATCACCAAAAGGATAATAGAGAATACTTGTGCAATCTGGCATCAAAAGGATGACACACCCATCACCAAAAAGATGATAGAGCGACACATACACACAATCCCGACACCATAAGGATGCAGGGATTATAACCAAAAAGATGATAGAGAACACTCGCACACACTTTTGTCATCAAAAGGATGTACGGTCTATCACAAAAAGGATGATAGAGAACACTCGCACAATCTGGCACCAAAAGGATGTCAGACCTATCACCAAAAGCATGACAGAGCGACACGCGCACACAATCCTGACATCAGAAGGATGTATGGTCAATCACCAAAAGGATAGTAGAGAACACTTGCGCAATCTGGCATCAAACGGATGACACACCCATCACCAAAACGATAATAGAGCGACACATACACACAATGTCGACACCATAAGGATGTAGGGCCTATCACCAAAAAGATGATAGAGAACATTCGCACAATCTGGAAATAAAAGGATGACAGATCCATCACCAAAAGAATGATAGAGCGACACACGCGTACAATCCCGACTGACAGAGAATGTACGGTCTCTCACCAAAAGGATGATAGAGAACACTCGCACAATCTGGCACCAAAAAGATGACAAACCTATCACCAAAAGCATGATAGAGCGATACACACACACAATCCTGACATCAGAAGGATGTATGGTCAATCATCAAAAGGATGATAGAGAACACTTGCGCAATCTTGCACCAAAAGGATGACATACCCATCACCAAAAGGATGATAGAGCGACACACGCACACAATCCCGACACCATAAGGATGTAGGGCCTATAACCAAAATTTTGATAGAGAACACTCGCACAATCTAGCACCAAAAAGATGAATGACCTATCTCCAAAAGGATGATAGAGTGACAAACGCACACAATCCCGACACCAGAAGGATGTATGGTCTATCACCAAAAGGATGATAGAGAATACTCGCACAATCTGGCACCAAAAGGATGACAGACCTATCGACAAAAGGATGATAGAGTAACATAAACACACAATCCCGACACCAAAAGGATGTAGGGTCTATCACCAAACGGATGATAGAGAACACTCGCACAATTTGGCACCTAGAGGATGACATATCCATCATCAAAATGTTTATATAGCGACACACGCACGCTATCCCGACACCAAAAGAATGCAGGGCCTATCACCAAAAGAATAATAGAGAACACTCGCACAATCTGGCACCAAAAGGATGAAAGACCCATCGCCAAGAGGATGATAGAGCGACACACGCACACAATCCCAACACCAAAAGGATGGAGGGTCTATCACCAAAAGGATGATAGAGAACACTCGCACAATCTGGCACCAAAAGGATGTCAGACCTATCACCAAAAGCATGACAGAGAGACACGCGCACACAATCCTGACATCAGAAGGATGTATGGTCAATCACCAAAAGGATAACAGAGAATACTTGTGTAATCTGGCATCAAAAGGATGACACACCCATCACCAAAAAGATGATAGAGCGACACATACACACAATCCCGACACCATAAGGATGCAGGGATTATAACCAAAAAGATGATAGAGAACACTCGCACACACTTTTGTCATCAAAAGGATGTACGGTCTATCACAAAAAGGATGATAGAGAACACTCGCACAATCTGGCACCAAAAGGATGACAGACATATCACCAAAAGCATGACAGATCGACACGCGCACACAATCCTGACATCAGAAGGATGTATGGTCAATCACCAAAAGGATAATAGAAAACACTTGCGCAATCTGGCATCAAAAGGATGACACACCCATCACCAAAAAGATGATAGAGCGACACATACACACAATCCCGACACCATAAGGATGTAGGGCCTATCACCAAAAAGATGATAGAGAACATTCGCACAATCTGGAAATAAAAGGATGACAGATCCATCACCAAAAGGATGATAGAGCGACACACACACACAATCCCGACTGACAAAGAATGTACGGTCTCTCACCAAAAGGATGATAGAGAACACTCGCACAATCTGGCACCAAAAAGATGACAGACCTATCACCAAAAGCATGATAGAGCGACACGCGCACACTATCCTGACATCAGAAGGATGTATGGTCAATCATCAAAAGGATGATAGAGAACACTTGCGCAATCTTGCACCAAAAGGATGACATACCCATCACCAAAAGGATGATAGAGCGACACACGCACACAATCCCGACACCATAAGGATGTAAGGCCTATAACCAAAAATATGATAGAGAACACTCGCACAATCTGCCACCAAAAAGATGAATGACCTATCATCAAAGAGATGATAGAGTGACAAACGCACACAATCCCGACACCAGAAGGATGTATGGTCTATCACCAAAAGGATGATAGAGAAGACTCGCACAATCTGGCACCAAAAGGATGATAGACCTATCGCCAAAAGGATTATAGAGTGACATAAACACACAATCCCGACACCAAAAGGATGTAGGGTCTATCACCAAACGGATGATAGAGAACACTCGCACAATTTGGCACCAAGAGGATGACATATCCATCATCAAAAGGTTTATATAGCGACACACGCACGCTATCCCGACACCAAAAGAATGTAGGGCCTATCACCAAAAGAATGATAGAGAACACTCGCACAATCTGGCACCAAAAGGATGAAAGACCCATCACCAAGAGGATGATAGAGCGACACACGCACACAATCCCAACACCAAAAGGATGCAGGGTCTATCACCAAAAGGATGATAGAGAACACTCGCACAATCTGGCACCAAAAGGATGTCAGACCTATCACCAAAAGCATGACAGAGCGACACGCGCACACAATCCTGACATCAGAAGGATGTATGGTCAATCACCAAAAGGATAATAGAGAACACTTGCGCAATCTGGCATCAAACGGATGACACACCCATCACCAAAAAGATAATAGAGCGACACATACACACAATGTCGACACCATAAGGATGTAGGGCCTATCACCAAAAAGATGATAGAGAACATTCACACAATCTGGAAATAAAAGGATGACAGATCCATCACCAAAAGAATGATAGAGCGACACACGCACACAATCCCGACTGACAGAGAATGTACGGTCTCTCACCAAAAGGATGATAGAGAACACTCGCACAATCTGGCACAAAAAAGATGACAAACCTATCACCAAAAGCATGATAGAGCGACACGCGCACACAATCCTGACATCAGAAGGATGTATGGTCAATCATCAAAAGGATGATAGAGAACACTTGCGCAATCTTGCACCAAAAGGATGACATACCCATCACCAAAAGGATGATAGAGCGACACACGCACACAATCCCGACACCATAAGGATGTAGGGCCTATAACCAAAATTTTGATAGATAACACTCGCGCAATCTAGCACCAAAAAGATGAATGACCTATCACCAAAAGGATGATAGAGTGACAAACGCACACAATCCCGACACCAGAAGGATGTATGGTCTATCACCAAAAGGATGATAGAGAAGACTCGCACAATCTGGCACCAAAAGGATGATAGACCTATCGCCAAAAGGATTATAGAGTGACATAAACACACAATCCCGACACCAAAAGGATGTAGGGTCTATCACCAAACGGATGATAGAGAACACTCGCACAATTTCGCACCAAGAGGATGACATATCCATCATCAAAAGGTTTATATAGCGACACACGCATGCTATCCCGACACCAAAAGAATGCAAGGCCTATCACCAAAAGAATGATAGAGAACACTCGCACAATCTGGCACCAAAAGGATGAAAGACCCATCACCAAGAGGATGATAGAGCGACACACGCACACAATCCCAACACCAAAAGGATGCAGGGTCTATCACCAAAAGGATGATAGAGAACACTCGCACAATCTGGAACCAAAAGGATGTCAGACCTATCACCAAAAGCATGACAGAGCGACACGCGCACACAATCCTGACATCAGAAGGATGTATGGTCAATCACCAAAAGGATAATAGAGAACACTTACGCAATCTGGCATCAAACGGATGACACACCCATCACCAAAAAGATAATAGAGCGACACATACACACAATGTCGACACCATAAGGATGTAGGGCCTATCACCAAAAAGATGATAGAGAACATTCGCACAATCTGGAAATAAAAGGATGACAGATCCATCACCAAAAGAATGATAGAGCGACACACGCACACAATCCCGACTGACAGAGAATGTACGGTCTCTCACCAAAAGGATGATAGAGAACACTCGCACAATCTGGCACCAAAAAGATGACAAACCTATCACCAAAAGCATGATAGAGCGACACGCGAACACAATCCTGAAATCAGAAGGATGTATGGTCAATCATCAAAAGGATGATAGAGAACACTTGTGCAATCTTGCACCAAAAGGATGACATACCCATCACCAAAAGGATGATAGAGCGACACACGCACACAATCCCGACACCATAAGGATGTAAGGCCTATAACCAAAAATATGATAGAGAACACTCGCACAATCTGCCACCAAAAAGATGAATGACCTATCATCAAAGAGATGATAGAGTGACAAACGCACACAATCCCGACACCAGAAGGATGTATGGTCTATCACCAAAAGGATGATAGAGAAGACTCGCACAATCTGGCACCAAAAGGATGATAGACCTATCGCCAAAAGGATTATAGAGTGACATAAACACACAATCCCGACACCAAAAGGATGTAGGGTCTATCACCAAACGGATGATAGAGAACACTCGCACAATTTGGCACCAAGAGGATGACATATCCATCATCAAAAGGTTTATATAGCGACACACGCATGCTATCCCGACACCAAAAGAATGCAAGGCCTATCACCAAAAGAATGATAGAGAACACTCGCACAATCTGGCACCAAAAGGATGAAAGACCCATCACCAAGAGGATGATAGAGCGACACACGCACACAATCCCAACACCAAAAGGATGCAGGGTCTATCACCAAAAGGATGATAGAGAACACTCGCACAATCTGGCACCAAAAGGATGTCAGACCTATCACCAAAAGCATGACAGAGCGACACGCGCACACAATCCTGACATCAGAAGGATGTATGGTCAATCACCAAAAGGATAATAGAGAACACTTACGCAATCTGGCATCAAACGGATGACACACCCATCACCAAAAAGATAATAGAGCGACACATACACACAATGTCGACACCATAAGGATGTAGGGCCTATCACCAAAAAGATGATAGAGAACATTCGCACAATCTGGAAATAAAAGGATGACAGATCCATCACCAAAAGAATGATAGAGCGACACACGCACACAATCCCGACTGACAGAGAATGTACGGTCTCTCACCAAAAGGATGATAGAGAACACTCGCACAATCTGGCACCAAAAAGATGACAAACCTATCACCAAAAGCATGATAGAGCGACACGCGAACACAATCCTGAAATCAGAAGGATGTATGGTCAATCATCAAAAGGATGATAGAGAACACTTGCGCAATCTTGCACCAAAAGGATGACATACCCATCACCAAAAGGATGATAGAGCGACACACGCACACAATCCCGACACCATAAGGATGTAAGGCCTATAACCAAAAATATGATAGAGAACACTCGCACAATCTGCCACCAAAAAGATGAATGACCTATCATCAAAGAGATGATAGAGTGACAAACGCACACAATCCCGACACCAGAAGGATGTATGGTCTATCACCAAAAGGATGATAGAGAAGACTCACACAATCTGGCACCAAAAGGATGATAGACCTATCGCCAAAAGGATTATAGAGTGACATAAACACACAATCCCGACACCAAAAGGATGTAGGGTCTATCACCAAACGGATGATAGAGAACACTCGCACAATTTGGCACCAAGAGGATGACATATCCATCATCAAAAGGTTTATATAGCGACACACGCACGCTATCCCGACACCAAAAGAATGTAGGGCCTATCACCAAAAGAATGATAGAGAACACTCGCACAATCTGGCACCAAAAGGATGAAAGACCCATCACCAAGAGGATGATAGAGCGACACACGCACACAATCCCAACACCAAAAGGATGCAGGGTCTATCACCAAAAGGATGATAGAGAACACTCGCACAATCTGGCACCAAAAGGATGTCAGACCTATCACCAAAAGCATGACAGAGCGACACGCGCACACAATCCTGACATCAGAAGGATGTATGGTCAATCACCAAAAGGATAATAGAGAACACTTGCGCAATCTGGCATCAAACGGATGACACACCCATCACCAAAAAGATAATAGAGCGACACATACACACAATGTCGACACCATAAGGATGTAGGGCCTATCACCAAAAAGATGATAGAGAACATTCACACAATCTGGAAATAAAAGGATGACAGATCCATCACCAAAAGAATGATAGAGCGACACACGCACACAATCCCGACTGACAGAGAATGTACGGTCTCTCACCAAAAGGATGATAGAGAACACTCGCACAATCTGGCACAAAAAAGATGACAAACCTATCACCAAAAGCATGATAGAGCGACACGCGCACACAATCCTGACATCAGAAGGATGTATGGTCAATCATCAAAAGGATGATAGAGAACACTTGCGCAATCTTGCACCAAAAGGATGACATACCCATCACCAAAAGGATGATAGAGCGACACACGCACACAATCCCGACACCATAAGGATGTAGGGCCTATAACCAAAATTTTGATAGATAACAATCGCACAATCTAGCACCAAAAAGATGAATGACCTATCACCAAAAGGATGATAGAGTGACAAACGCACACAATCCCGACACCAGAAGGATGTATGGTATATCACCAAAAGGATGATAGAGAAGATTCGCACAATCTGGCACCAAAAGGATGATAGACCTATCGCCAAAAGGATTATAGAGTGACATAAACACACAATCCCGACACCAAAAGGATGTAGGGTCTATCACCAAACGGATGATAGAGAACACTCGCACAATTTGGCACCAAGAGGATGACATATCCATCATCAAAAGGTTTATATAGCGACACACGCACGCTATCCCGACACCAAAAGAATGCAGGGCCTATCACCAAAAGAATGATAGAGAACACTCGCACAATCTGGCACCAAAAGGATAAAAGACCCATCACCAAGAGGATGATAGAGCGTCACACGCACACAATCCCAACACCAAAAGGATGCAGGGTCTATCACCAAAAGGATGATAGAGAACACTCGCACAATCTGGCACCAAAAGGATGTCAGACCTATCACCAAAAGCATTACAGAGCGACACGCGCACACAATCCTGACATCAGAAGGATGTATGGTCAATCACCAAAAGGATAATAGAGAACACTTGCGCAATCTGGCATCAAACGGATGACACACCCATCACCAAAAAGATAATAGAGCGACACATACACACAATGTCGACACCATAAGGATGTAGGGCCTATCACCAAAAAGATGATAGAGAACATTCGCACAATCTGGAAATAAAAGGATGACAGATCCATCACCAAAAGAATGATAGAGCGACACACGCACACAATCCCGACTGACAGAGAATGTACGGTCTCTCACCAAAAGGATGATAGAGAACACTCGCACAATCTGGCACCAAAAAGATGACAAACCTATCACCAAAAGCATGATAGAGCGAAACGCGCACACAATCCTGAAATCAGAAGGATGTATGGTCAATCATCAAAAGGATGATAGAGAACACTTGCGCAATCTTGCACCAAAAGGATGACATACCCATCACCAAAAGGATGATAGAGCGACACACGCACACAATCCCGACACCATAAGGATGTAAGGCCTATAACCAAAAATATGATAGAGAACACTCGCACAATCTGCCACCAAAAAGATGAATGACCTATCATCAAAGAGATGATAGAGTGACAAACGCACACAATCCCGACACCAGAAGGATGTATGGTCTATCACCAAAAGGATGATAGAGAAGACTCGCACAATCTGGCACCAAAAGGATGATAGACCTATCGCCAAAAGGATTATAGAGTGACATAAACACACAATCCCGACACCAAAAGGATGTAGGGTCTATCACAAAACGGATGATAGAGAACACTTGCACAATTTGGCACCAAGAGGATGACATATCCATCATCAAAAGGTTTATATAGCGACACACGCACGCTATCCCGACACCAAAAGAATGCAGGGCCTATCACCAAAAGAATGATAGAGAACACTCGCACAATCTGGCACCAAAAGGATGAAAGACCCATCACCAAGAGGATGATAGAGCGACACACGCACACAATCCCAACACCAAAAGGATGCAGGGTCTATCACCAAAAGGATGATAGAGAACACTCGCACAATCTGGCACCAAAAGGATGTCAGACCTATCACCAAAAGCATGACAGAGCGACACGCGCACACAATCCTGACATCAGAAGGATGTATGGTCAATCACCAAAAGGATAATAGAGAACACTTGCGCAATCTGGCATCAAACGGATGACACACCCATCACCAAAAAGATAATAGAGCGACACATACACACAATGTCGACACCATAAGGATGTAGGGCCTATCACCAAAAAGATGATAGAGAACATTCACACAATCTGGAAATAAAAGGATGACAGATCCATCACCAAAAGAATGATAGAGCGACACACGCACACAATCCCGACTGACAGAGAATGTACGGTCTCTCACCAAAAGGATGATAGAGAACACTCGCACAATCTGGCACAAAAAAGATGACAAACCTATCACCAAAAGCATGATAGAGCGACACGCGCACACAATCCTGACATCAGAAGGATGTATGGTCAATCATCAAAAGGATGATAGAGAACACTTGCGCAATCTTGCACCAAAAGGATAACATACCCATCACCAAAAGGATGATAGAGCGACACACGCACACAATCCCGACACCATAAGGATGTAGGGCCTATAACCAAAATTTTGATAGATAACACTCGCACAATCTAGCACCAAAAAGATGAATGACCTATCACCAAAAGGATGATAGAGTGACAAACGCACACAATCCCGACACCAGAAGGATGTATGGTATATCACCAAAAGGATGATAGAGAAGACTCGCACAATCTGGCACCAAAAGGATGATAGACCTATCGCCAAAAGGATTATAGAGTGACATAAACACACAATCCCGACACCAAAAGGATGTAGGGTCTATCACCAAACGGATGATAGAGAACACTCGCACAATTTGGCACCAAGAGGATGACATATCCATCATCAAAAGGTTTATATAGCGACACACGCACGCTATCCCGACACCAAAAGAATGCACGGCCTATCACCAAAAGAATGATAGAGAACACTCGCACAATCTGGCACCAAAAGGATGAAAGACCCATCACCAAGAGGATGATAGAGCGACACACGCACACAATCCCAACACCAAAAGGATGCAGGGTCTATCACCAAAAGGATGATAGAGAACACTCGCACAATCTGGCACCAAAAGGATGTCAGACCTATCACCAAAAGCATTACAGAGCGACACGCGCACACAATCCTGACATCAGAAGGATGTATGGTCAATCACCAAAAGGATAATAGAGAACACTTGCGCAATCTGGCATCAAACGGATGACACACCCATCACCAAAAAGATAATAGAGCGACACATACACACAATGTCGACACCATAAGGATGTAGGGCCTATCACCAAAAAGATGATAGAGAACATTCGCACAATCTGGAAATAAAAGGATGACAGATCCATCACCAAAAGAATGATAGAGCGACACACGCACACAATCCCGACTGACAGAGAATGTACGGTCTCTCACCAAAAGGATGATAGAGAACACTCGCACAATCTGGCACAAAAAAGATGAGAAACCTATCACCAAAAGCATGATAGAGCGACACGCGCACACAATCCTGACATCAGAAGGATGTATGGTCAATCATCAAAAGGATGATAGAGAACACTTGCGCAATCTTGCACCAAAAGGATGACATACCCATCACCAAAAGGATGATAGAGCGACACACGCACACAATCCCGACACCATAAGGATGTAAGGCCTATAACCAAAAATATGATAGAGAACACTCGCACAATCTGCCACCAAAAAGATGAATGACCTATCATCAAAGAGATGATAGAGTGACAAACGCACACAATCCCGACACCAGAAGGATGTATGGTCTATCACCAAAAGGATGATAGAGAAGACTCGCACAATCTGGCACCAAAAGGATGATAGACCTATCGCCAAAAGGATTATAGAGTGACATAAACACACAATCCCGACACCAAAAGGATGTAGGGTCTATCACCAAACGGATGATAGAGAACACTCGCACAATTTGGCACCAAGAGGATGACATATCCATCATCAAAAGGTTTATATAGCGACACACGCACGCTATCCCGACACCAAAAGAATGTAGGGCCTATCACCAAAAGAATGATAGAGAACACTCGCACAATCTGGCACCAAAAGGATGAAAGACCCATCACCAAGAGGATGATAGAGCGACACACGCACACAATCCCAACACCAAAAGGATGCAGGGTCTATCACCAAAAGGATGATAGAGAACACTCGCACAATCTGGCACCAAAAGGATGTCAGACCTATCACCAAAAGCATGACAGAGCGACACGCGCACACAATCCTGACATCAGAAGGATGTATGGTCAATCACCAAAAGGATAATAGAGAACACTTGCGCAATCTGGCATCAAACGGATGACACACCCATCACCAAAAAGATAATAGAGCGACACATACACACAATGTCGACACCATAAGGATGTAGGGCCTATCACCAAAAAGATGATAGAGAACATTCACACAATCTGGAAATAAAAGGATGACAGATCCATCACCAAAAGAATGATAGAGCGACACACGCACACAATCCCGACTGACAGAGAATGTACGGTCTCTCACCAAAAGGATGATAGAGAACACTCGCACAATCTGGCACAAAAAAGATGACAAACCTATCACCAAAAGCATGATAGAGCGACACGCGCACACAATCCTGACATCAGAAGGATGTATGGTCAATCATCAAAAGGATGATAGAGAACACTTGCGCAATCTTGCACCAAAAGGATGACATACCCATCACCAAAAGGATGATAGAGCGACACACGCACACAATCCCGACACCATAAGGATGTAGGGCCTATAACCAAAATTTTGATAGATAACAATCGCACAATCTAGCACCAAAAAGATGAATGACCTATCACCAAAAGGATGATAGAGTGACAAACGCACACAATCCCGACACCAGAAGGATGTATGGTATATCACCAAAAGGATGATAGAGAAGATTCGCACAATCTGGCACCAAAAGGATGATAGACCTATCGCCAAAAGGATTATAGAGTGACATAAACACACAATCCCGACACCAAAAGGATGTAGGGTCTATCACCAAACGGATGATAGAGAACACTCGCACAATTTGGCACCAAGAGGATGACATATCCATCATCAAAAGGTTTATATAGCGACACACGCACGCTATCCCGACACCAAAAGAATGCAGGGCCTATCACCAAAAGAATGATAGAGAACACTCGCACAATCTGGCACCAAAAGGATAAAAGACCCATCACCAAGAGGATGATAGAGCGTCACACGCACACAATCCCAACACCAAAAGGATGCAGGGTCTATCACCAAAAGGATGATAGAGAACACTCGCACAATCTGGCACCAAAAGGATGTCAGACCTATCACCAAAAGCATTACAGAGCGACACGCGCACACAATCCTGACATCAGAAGGATGTATGGTCAATCACCAAAAGGATAATAGAGAACACTTGCGCAATCTGGCATCAAACGGATGACACACCCATCACCAAAAAGATAATAGAGCGACACATACACACAATGTCGACACCATAAGGATGTAGGGCCTATCACCAAAAAGATGATAGAGAACATTCGCACAATCTGGAAATAAAAGGATGACAGATCCATCACCAAAAGAATGATAGAGCGACACACGCACACAATCCCGACTGACAGAGAATGTACGGTCTCTCACCAAAAGGATGATAGAGAACACTCGCACAATCTGGCACCAAAAAGATGACAAACCTATCACCAAAAGCATGATAGAGCGAAACGCGCACACAATCCTGAAATCAGAAGGATGTATGGTCAATCATCAAAAGGATGATAGAGAACACTTGCGCAATCTTGCACCAAAAGGATGACATACCCATCACCAAAAGGATGATAGAGCGACACACGCACACAATCCCGACACCATAAGGATGTAAGGCCTATAACCAAAAATATGATAGAGAACACTCGCACAATCTGCCACCAAAAAGATGAATGACCTATCATCAAAGAGATGATAGAGTGACAAACGCACACAATCCCGACACCAGAAGGATGTATGGTCTATCACCAAAAGGATGATAGAGAAGACTCGCACAATCTGGCACCAAAAGGATGATAGACCTATCGCCAAAAGGATTATAGAGTGACATAAACACACAATCCCGACACCAAAAGGATGTAGGGTCTATCACAAAACGGATGATAGAGAACACTTGCACAATTTGGCACCAAGAGGATGACATATCCATCATCAAAAGGTTTATATAGCGACACACGCACGCTATCCCGACACCAAAAGAATGCAGGGCCTATCACCAAAAGAATGATAGAGAACACTCGCACAATCTGGCACCAAAAGGATGAAAGACCCATCACCAAGAGGATGATAGAGCGACACACGCACACAATCCCAACACCAAAAGGATGCAGGGTCTATCACCAAAAGGATGATAGAGAACACTCGCACAATCTGGCACCAAAAGGATGTCAGACCTATCACCAAAAGCATGACAGAGCGACACGCGCACACAATCCTGACATCAGAAGGATGTATGGTCAATCACCAAAAGGATAATAGAGAACACTTGCGCAATCTGGCATCAAACGGATGACACACCCATCACCAAAAAGATAATAGAGCGACACATACACACAATGTCGACACCATAAGGATGTAGGGCCTATCACCAAAAAGATGATAGAGAACATTCACACAATCTGGAAATAAAAGGATGACAGATCCATCACCAAAAGAATGATAGAGCGACACACGCACACAATCCCGACTGACAGAGAATGTACGGTCTCTCACCAAAAGGATGATAGAGAACACTCGCACAATCTGGCACAAAAAAGATGACAAACCTATCACCAAAAGCATGATAGAGCGACACGCGCACACAATCCTGACATCAGAAGGATGTATGGTCAATCATCAAAAGGATGATAGAGAACACTTGCGCAATCTTGCACCAAAAGGATGACATACCCATCACCAAAAGGATGATAGAGCGACACACGCACACAATCCCGACACCATAAGGATGTAGGGCCTATAACCAAAATTTTGATAGATAACACTCGCACAATCTAGCACCAAAAAGATGAATGACCTATCACCAAAAGGATGATAGAGTGACAAACGCACACAATCCCGACACCAGAAGGATGTATGGTATATCACCAAAAGGATGATAGAGAAGACTCGCACAATCTGGCACCAAAAGGATGATAGACCTATCGCCAAAAGGATTATAGAGTGACATAAACACACAATCCCGACACCAAAAGGATGTAGGGTCTATCACCAAACGGATGATAGAGAACACTCGCACAATTTGGCACCAAGAGGATGACATATCCATCATCAAAAGGTTTATATAGCGACACACGCACGCTATCCCGACACCAAAAGAATGCACGGCCTATCACCAAAAGAATGATAGAGAACACTCGCACAATCTGGCACCAAAAGGATGAAAGACCCATCACCAAGAGGATGATAGAGCGACACACGCACACAATCCCAACACCAAAAGGATGCAGGGTCTATCACCAAAAGGATGATAGAGAACACTCGCACAATCTGGCACCAAAAGGATGTCAGACCTATCACCAAAAGCATTACAGAGCGACACGCGCACACAATCCTGACATCAGAAGGATGTATGGTCAATCACCAAAAGGATAATAGAGAACACTTGCGCAATCTGGCATCAAACGGATGACACACCCATCACCAAAAAGATAATAGAGCGACACATACACACAATGTCGACACCATAAGGATGTAGGGCCTATCACCAAAAAGATGATAGAGAACATTCGCACAATCTGGAAATAAAAGGATGACAGATCCATCACCAAAAGAATGATAGAGCGACACACGCACACAATCCCGACTGACAGAGAATGTACGGTCTCTCACCAAAAGGATGATAGAGAACACTCGCACAATCTGGCACCAAAAAGATGACAAACCTATCACCAAAAGCATGATAGAGCGACACGCGCACACAATCCTGAAATCAGAAGGATGTATGGTCAATCATCAAAAGGATGATAGAGAACACTTGCGCAATCTTGCACCAAAAGGATGACATACCCATCTCCAAAAGGATGATAGAGCGACACACGCACACAATCCCGACACCATAAGGATGTAAGGCCTATAACCAAAAATATGATAGAGAACACTCGCACAATCTGCGACCAAAAAGATGAATGACCTATCATCAAAGAGATGATAGAGTGACAAACGCACACAATCCCGACACCAGAAGGATGTATGGTCTATCACCAAAAGGATGCTAGAGAAGACTCGCACAATCTGGCACCAAAAGGATGATAGACCTATCGCCAAAAGGATTATAGAGTGACATAAACACACAATCCCGACACCAAAAGGATGTAGGGTCTATCACAAAACGGATGATAGAGAACACTCGCACAATTTGGCACCAAGAGGATGACATATCCATCATCAAAAGGTTTATATAGCGACACACGCACGCTATCCCGACACCAAAAGAATGCAGGGCCTATCACCAAAAGAATGATAGAGAACACTCGCACAATCTGGCACCAAAAGGATGAAAGACCCATCACCAAGAGGATGATAGAGCGACACACGCACACAATCCCAACACCAAAAGGATGCAGGGTCTATCACCAAAAGGATGATAGAGAACACTCGCACAATCTGGCACCAAAAGGATGTCAGACCTATCACCAAAAGCATGACAGAGCGACACGCGCACACAATCCTGACATCAGAAGGATGTATGGTCAATCACCAAAAGGATAATAGAAAACACTTGCGCAATCTGGCATCAAACGGATGACACACCCATCACCAAAAAGATAATAGAGCGACACATACACACAATGTCGACACCATAAGGATGTAGGGCCTATCACCAAAAAGATGATAGAGAACATTCACACAATCTGGAAATAAAAGGATGACAGATCCATCACCAAAAGAATGATAGAGCGACACACGCACACAATCCCGACTGACAGAGAATGTACGGTCTCTCACCAAAAGGATGATAGAGAACACTCGCACAATCTGGCACAAAAAAGATGAGAAACCTATCACCAAAAGCATGATAGAGCGACACGCGCACACAATCCTGACATCAGAAGGATGTATGGTCAATCATCAAAAGGATGATAGAGAACACTTGCGCAATCTTGCACCAAAAGGATGACATACCCATCACCAAAAGGATGATAGAGCGACACACGCACACAATCCCGACACCATAAGGATGTAGGGCCTATAACCAAAATTTTGATAGATAACACTCGCACAATCTAGCACCAAAAAGATGAATGACCTATCACCAAAAGGATGATAGAGTGACAAACGCACACAATCCCGACACCAGAAGGATGTATGGTCTATCACCAAAAGGATGATAGAGAAGACTCGCACAATCTGGCACCAAAAGGATGATAGACCTATCGCCAAAAGGATTATAGAGTGACATAAACACACAATCCCGACACCAAAAGGATGTAGGGTCTATCACCAAACGGATGATAGAGAACACTCGCACAATTTGGCACCAAGAGGATGACATATCCATCATCAAAAGGTTTATATAGTGACACACACACGCTATCCCGACACCAAAAGAATGCACGGCCTATCACCAAAAGAATGATAGAGAACACTCGCACAATCTGGCACCAAAAGGATGAAAGACCCATCACCAAGAGGATGATAGAGCGACACACGCACACAATCCCAACACCAAAAGGATGCAGGGTCTATCACCAAAAGGATGATAGAGAACACTCGCACAATCTGGCACCAAAAGGATGTCAGACCTATCACCAAAAGCATGACAGAGCGACACGCGCACACAATCCTGACATCAGAAGGATGTATGGTCAATCACCAAAAGGATAATAGAGAACACTTGCGCAATCTGGCATCAAACGGATGACACACCCATCACCAAAAAGATAATAGAGCGACACATACACACATTGTCGACACCATAAGGATGTAGGGCCTATCACCAAAAAGATGATAGAGAACATTCGCACAATCTGGAAATAAAAGGATGACAGATCCATCACCAAAAGAATGATAGAGCGACACACGCACACAATCCCGACTGAAAGAGAATGTACGGTCTCTCACCAAAAGGATGATAGAGAACACTCGCACAATCTGGCACCAAAAAGATGACAAACCTATCACCAAAAGCATGATAGAGCAACACGCGCACACAATCCTGAAATCAGAAGGATGTATGGTCAATCATCAAAAGGATGATAGAGAACACTTGCGCAATCTTGCACCAAAAGGATGACATACCCATCTCCAAAAGGATGATAGAGCGACACACGCACACAATCCCGACACCATAAGGATGTAAGGCCTATAACCAAAAATATGATAGAGAACACTCGCACAATCTGCCACCAAAAAGATGAATGACCTATCATCAAAGAGATGATAGAGTGACAAACGCACACAATCCCGACACTAGAAGGATGTATGGTCTATCACCAAAAGGATGATAGAGAAGACTCGCACAATCTGGCACCAAAAGGATGATAGACCTATCGCCAAAAGGATTATAGAGTGACATAAACACACAATCCCGACACCAAAAGGATGTAGGGTCTATCACAAAACGGATGATAGAGAACACTCGCACAATTTGGCACCAAGAGGATGACATATCCATCATCAAAAGGTTTATATAGCGACACACGCACGCTATCCCGACACCAAAAGAATGCAGGGCCTATCACCAAAAGAATGATAGAGAACACTCGCACAATCTGGCACCAAAAGGATGAAAGACCCATCACAAAGAGGATGATAGAGCGACACACGCACACAATCCCAACACCAAAAGGATGCAGGGTCTATCACCAAAAGGATGATAGAGAACACTCGCACAATCTGGCACCAAAAGGATGTCAGACCTATCACCAAAAGCATGACAGAGCGACACGCGCACACAATCCTGACATCAGAAGGATGTATGGTCAATCACCAAAAGGATAATAGAGAACACTTGCGCAATCTGGCATCAAACGGATGACACACCCATCACCAAAAAGATAATAGAGCGACACATACACACAATGTCGACACCATAAGGATGTAGGGCCTATCACCAAAAAGAAGATAGAGAACATTCACACAATCTGGAAATAAAAGGATGACAGATCCATCACCAAAAGAATGATAGAGCGACACACGCACACAATCCCGACTGACAGAGAATGTACGGTCTCTCACCAAAAGGATGATAGAGAACACTCGCACAATCTGGCACAAAAAAGATGAGAAACCTATCACCAAAAGCATGATAGAGCGACACGCGCACACAATCCTGACATCAGAAGGATGTATGGTCAATCATCAAAAGGATGATAGAGAACACTTGCGCAATCTTGCACCAAAAGGATGACATACCCATCACCAAAAGGATGATAGAGCGACACACGCACACAATCCCGACACCATAAGGATGTAGGGCCTATAACCAAAATTTTGATAGATAACACTCGCACAATCTAGCACCAAAAAGATGAATGACCTATCACCAAAAGGATGATAGAGTGACAAACGCACACAATCCCGACACCAGAAGGATGTATGGTCTATCACCAAAAGGATGATAGAGAAGACTCGCACAATCTGGCACCAAAAGGATGATAGACCTATCGCCAAAAGGATTATAGAGTGACATAAACACACAATCCCGACACCAAAAGGATGTAGGGTCTATCACCAAACGGATGATAGAGAACACTCGCACAATTTGGCACCAAGAGGATGACATATCCATCATCAAAAGGTTTATATAGCGACACATGCACGCTATCCCGACACCAAAAGAATGCAGGGCCTATCACCAAAAGAATGATAGAGAACACTCGCACAATCTGGCACCAAAAGGATGAAAGACCCATCACCAAGAGGATGATAGAGCGACACACGCACACAATCCCAACACCAAAAGGATGCAGGGTCTATCACCAAAAGGATGATAGAGAACACTCGCACAATCTGGCACCAAAAGGATGTCAGACCTATCACCAAAAGCATGACAGAGCGACACGCGCACACAATCCTGACATCAGAAGGATGTATGGTCAATCACCAAAAGGATAATAGAGAACACTTGCGCAATCTGGCATCAAACGGATGACACACCCATCACCAAAAAGATAATAGAGCGACACATACACACATTGTCGACACCATAAGGATGTAGGGCCTATCACCAAAAAGATGATAGAGAACATTCGCACAATCTGGAAATAAAAGGATGACAGATCCATCACCAAAAGAATGATAGAGCGACACACGCACACAATCCCGACTGACAGAGAATGTACGGTCTCTCACCAAAAGGATGATAGAGAACACTCGCACAATCTGGCACCAAAAAGATGACAAACCTATCACCAAAAGCATGATAGAGCGACACGCGCACACAATCCTGAAATCAGAAGGATGTATGGTCAATCATCAAAAGGATGATAGAGAACACTTGTGCAATCTTGCAACAAAAGGATGACATACCCATCACCAAAAGGATGATAGAGCGACACACGCACACAATCCCGACACCATAAGGATGTAGGGCCTATAACCAAAATTTTGATAGATAACACTCGCACAATCTAGCACCAAAAAGATGAATGACCTATCACCAAAAGGATGATAGAGTGACAAACGCACACAATCCCGACACCAGAAGGATGTATGGTCTATCACCAAAATGATGATAGAGAAGACTCGCACAATCTGGCACCAAAAGGATGACAGACCTATCGCCAAAAGGATGATAGAGTAACATAAACACACAATCCCGACACCAAAAGGATGTAGGGTCTATCACCAAACGGATGATAGAGAACACTTGCACAATTTGGCACCAAGAGGATGACATATCCATCATTAAAATGTTTATATAGCGACACACGCACGCTATCCCGACACCAAAAGAATGCAGGGCCTATCACCAAAAGAATGATAGAGAACACTCGCACAATCTGGCACCAAAAGGATGAAATACCCATCACCAAGAGGATGATAGAGCGACACACGCACACAATCCCAACACCAAAAGGATGCAGGGTCTATCACCAAAAGAATGATAGAGAACACTCGCACAATCTGGCACTAAAAGGATGTCAGACCTATCACCAAAAGCATGACAGAGCGACACGCGCACACAATCCTGACATCAGAAGGATGTATGGTCAATCACCAAAAGGATAATAGAAAACACTTGCGCAATCTGGCATCAAACGGATGACACACCCATCACCAAAAAGATAATAGAGCGACACATACACACAATGTCGACACCATAAGGATGTAGGGCCTATCACCAAAAAGATGAGAGAGAACATTCGCACAATCTGGAAATAAAAGGATGACAGATCCATCACCAAAAGAATGATAGAGCGACACACGCACACAATCCCGACTGACAGAGAATGTACGGTCTCTCACCAAAAGGATGATAGAGAACACTCGCACAATCTGGCACCAAAAAGATGACAAACCTATCACCAAAAGCATGATAGAGCGAAACGCGCACACAATCCTGACATCAGAAGGATGTATGGTCAATCATCAAAAGGATGATAGATAACACTTTCGCAATCTTGCACCAAAAGGATGACATACCCATCACCAAAAGGATGATAGAGAGACACACACACATAATCCCGACACCATAAGGATGTAGGGCCTATAACCAAAATTTTGATAGAGAACACTCGCACAATCTAGCACCAAAAAGATGAATGACCTATCACCAAAAGGATGATAGAGTGACAAACGCACACAATCCCGACACCAGAAGGATGTATGGTCTATCACCAAAAGGATGATAGAGAAGACTCGCACAATCTGGCACCAAAAGGATGACAAACCTATCGCCAAAAGGATGATAGAGTAACATAAACACACAATCCCGACACCAAAAGGATGTAGGGTCTATCACCAAACGGATGATAGAGAACACTCGCACAATTTGGCACCAAGAGGATGACATATCCATCATCAATATGTTTATATAGCGACACACGCACGCTATCCCGACACCAAAAGAATGCAGGGTCTATCACCAAAAGAATGATAGAGAACACTCGCACAATCTGGCACCAAAAGGATGAAAGACCCATCACCAAGAGGATGATAGAGCGACACACGCACACAATCCCAACACCAAAAGGATGGAGGGTCTATCACCAAAAGGATGATAGAGAACACTCGCACAATCTGGCACCAAAAGGATGTCAGACCTATCACCAAAAGCATGACAGAGCGACACGCGCACACAATCCTGACATCAGAAGGATGTATGGTCAATTACCAAAAGGATAATAGAGAACACTTGCACAATCTGGCATCAAAAGGATGACACACCCATCACCAAAAAGATGATAGAGCGACACATACACACAATCCCGACACCATAAGGATGTAGGGCCTATCACAAAAAAGATGATAGAGAACATTCGCACAATCTGGAAATAAAAGGATGACAGATCCATCACCAAAAGGATGATAAATCGACACACGCACACAATCCTGACTGACAAGAATGTACGGTCTCTCACCAAAAGGATGATAGAGAACACTCGCACAATTTGGCACCAAAAAGATGACAGACCTATCACCAAAAGCATGATAGAGCGACACGCGCACACAATCCTGACATCAGAAAGATGTATGGTCAGTCATCAAAAGGATGACATACCCATCACCAAAAGGATGATAGAGCGACACACGCACACAATCCCGACACCAAAAGGATGTAAGGCCTATAACCAAAAATATGATAGAGAACACTCGCACAATCTGCCACCAAAAAGATGAATGACCTATCATCAAAAGGATGATAGAGTGACAAACGCACACAATCCCGACACCAGAAGGATGTATGGTCTATCACCAAAAGGATGATAGAGAAGACTCGCATAATCTGGCACCAAAAGGATGACAGACCTATCGCCAAAAGGATGATAAAGTAACATAAACACACAATCCTGACACCAAAAGGATGTAGGGTCTATCACCAAACGGATGATAGAGAACACTCGCACAATTTGGCACCAAGAGGATGACATATCCATCATCAAAATGTTTATATAGCGACACACGCACGCTATCCCGACACCAAAAGAATGCAGGGCCTATCACCAAAAGAATGATAGAGAACACTCGCACAATCTGGCACCAAAAGGATGAAAGACCCATCACTAAGAGGATGATAGAGCGACACACGCACACAATCCCAACACCAAAAGGATGGAGGGTCTATCACCAAAAGGACGATAGAGAACACTCGCACAATCTGGCACCAAAAGGATGTCAGACCTATCACCAAAAGCATGACAGAGCAACACGCGCACACAATCCTGACATCAGAAGGATGTATGGTCAATCACCAAAAGGATAATAGAGAACACTTGCGCAATCTGGCATCAAACGGATGACACACCCATCACCAAAAAGATAATAGAGCGACACATACACACAATGTCGACACCATAAGGATGTAGGGCCTATCACCAAAAAGATGATAGAGAACATTCGCACAATCTGGAAATAAAAGGATGACAGATCCATCACCAAAAGAATGATAAATCGACACACGCACACAATCCCGACTGACAGAGAATGTACGGTCTCTCACCAAAAGGATGATAGAGAACACTCGCACAATCTGGCACCAAAAAGATGACAGACCTATCACCAAAAGCATGATAGAGCGACACGCGCACACAATCCTAACATCAGAAGGATGTATGGTCAATCATCAAAAGGATGACATACCCATCACCAAAAGGATGATAGAGCGACACACGCACACAATCCCGACACCATAAGGATGTAGGGCCTATAACCAAAAATATGATAGAGAACACTCGCACAATCTGGCACCAAAAAGATGAATGACCTATCACCAAAAGGATGATAGAGTGACAAACGCACACAATCCCGACACCAGAAGGATGTATGGTCTATCACCAAAAGGATGATAGAGAAGACTCGCACAATCTGGTACCAAAAGGATGACAGACCTATCGCCAAAAGGATGATAGAGTAACATAAACACACAATCCCGACACCAAAAGGATGTAGGGTCTATCACCAAACGGATGATAGAGAACACTCGCACAATTTGGCACCAAGAGGATGACATATCCATCATCAAAATGTTTATATAGCGACACACGCACGCTATCCCGACACCAAAAGAATGCAGGGCCTATCACCAAAAGAATGATAGAGAACACTCGCACAATCTGGCACCAAAAGGATGAAAGACCCATCACCAAGAGGATGATAGAGCGACACACGCACACAATCCCAACACCAAAAGGATGGAGGGTCTATCACCAAAAGGATGATAGAGAACACTCGCACAATCTGGCACCAAAAGGATGTCAGACCTATCACCAAAAGCATGACAGAGCGACACGCGCACACAATCCTGACATCAGAAGGATGTATGGTCAATTACCAAAAGGATAATAGAGAACACTTGCACAATCTGGCATCAAAAGGATGACACACCCATCACCAAAAAGATGATAGAGCGACACATACACACAATCCCGACACCATAAGGATGTAGGGCCTATCACCAAAAAGATGATAGAGAACATTCGCGCAATCTGGAAATAAAAGGATGACAGATCCATCACCAAAAGGATGATAAATCGACACACGCACACAATCCTGACTGACAAAGAATGTACGATCTCTCACCAAAAGGATGATAGAGAACACTCGCACAATCTGGCACCAAAAAGATGACAGACCTATCACCAAAAGCATGATAGAGCGACACGCGCACACAATCCTGACATCAGAAAGATGTATGGTCAATCATCAAAAGGATGACATACCCATCACCAAAAGGATGATAGAGCGACACACGCACACAATCCCGACACCATAAGGATATAGGGCCTATAACCAAAAATATGATAGAGAACACTCGTACAATCTGGCACCAGAAAGATGAATGACCTATCACCAAAAGGATGATAGAGTGACAAACGCACACAATCCCGACACCAGAAGGATGTATGGTCTATCACCAAAAGGATGATAGAGAAGACTCGCACAAGCTAGCACGAAAAGGATGACAGACCTATCGCCAAAAGGATGATAGAGTGACATAAACACACAATTCCGACACCAAACGGATGATAGAGAACACTCGCACAATTTGGAACCAAGAGGATGACATATCCATCATCAAAAGGTTTATATAGCGACACACGCACGCTATCCCGACACCAAAAGAATGCAGGGCCTATCACCAAAAGAATGATAGAGAACACTCGCCCAATCTGGCACCAAAAGGATGAAAGACCCATCACCAAGAGGATGATAGAGCGACACGCGCACACAATCCCGACACCAAAAGGATGCAGGGTCTATCACCAAAAGGATGATAGAGAACACTCGCACCAAAAGGATGACAGACCTATCACCAAAAGCATGACAGAGCGACACGCGCACATAATCCTGACATCAGAAGGATGTATGGTCAATCACCAAAAGGATGATAGAGAACACTTGTGCAATCTGGCATCAAAAGGATGACACACCCTTCAGCAAAAAGATGATAGAGCGACACATACACACAATCCCGACACCATAATGATGTAGGGCTTATAACCAAAAAGATGATAGAGAACACTCGCACACACTTTTGTCATCAAAAGGATGTACGGTCTATCACAAAAAGGATGATAGAGAACACTCGCACAATCTGGCACCAAAAGGATGACAGACATATCACCAAAAGCATGACAGAGCGACACGCGCACACAATCCTGACATCAGAATGATGTATGGTCAATCACCAAAAGGATGATAGAGAACACTTGCGCAATCTGGCATCAAAAGGATGACACACCCATCACCAAAACGATGATAGAGAGACACATACACACAATCCCGACACCATAAGGATGTAAGGCGTATAACCAAAAAGATGATAGAGAACACTCGCATAATCTGGCACCAAAAAGATGACAGATCTATCACCAAAAGGATGATAGAGCGGCACACGCACATAATTTTGACATCAAAAGGATGATGGGTCTATCACCAAAAGGATGATAGAGAACACTCGCACAATCTGCACCAAAAGGATGACATACCCATCACCAAAAGAATGATAGAACGACACACGCACGCTATCCCGACACCAAAAGAATGCAGGGACTATCACCAAAACAATGATAGAGAACACTCGCACAATCTGGCACCAAAAGTATGAAAGACCCATCACCAAAAGGATGATAGAGCGACACACCCACACAATCTCGACACCAAAAGGATGCAGGGTCTATCAACAAAAGGATGATAGAGAACACTCGCACAATCTGGCACCAAAAGGATGACAGACCTATCACCAAAAGCATGACAGAGCGACACGCACACACAATCCTGACATCAGAATGACGTATGGTCAATCATCAAAAGGATGACACACCAATCACCAAAAAGATGATAGAGCGACACATACACACAATCCCGACACCATAAGGATGTAGGGCCTATAACCAAAAATATGATAGAGAACATTCGCATTATCTGGCACCAAAAGGATGATAGAGCGACACACGCACACAGTCCCGACACTAAAAAGATACAGGGTCTATCACCAAATGGATGATAGAGAAAACTCGCACAATCTGGCACCAAATGGATGACATACCCATCAACAAAAGGATGATAGAGCGACACATGCACACAATCCCGACACTAAAATGATGCAGGGCCTATCACCAAAAAGATATTAGAGAACACTAGCACAATATTGCAGCAAAAGGATAAAAGACACATCACCAAAAGGATGATAGAGAGACACACGCACAAAATCCTGACTCCAAAAGGATGCAGGTTCCATCACCAAAAGGATGATAGAGAACACTCGTACAATCTGGCACCAAAAGGCTGACAGACCTATCACCAAAAGCATGATAGAGCGACACGCGCACACAACCTGACATCAGATGGATGTATGGTCAATCACCAAAAGGATGATAGATAACACTTGAGCAATCTAGCATCAAAAGGATGACATACCCATCATAAAAAGATGATAGAGTGACACATACACACAATCCTGAAACCATAAGGATGTAAAGCCTATCACCAAAATGATGATAGAGAACACACGCACAATCTGGCAAAAAAAGGATGACAGATCCATCACCAAAAGGATGATATAGCGACACACGCATTCAATCCCGACTGACAAAGAATGTACAGTCTATCACCAAAAGGATGATAGAGAACATTCGCACAATCTGGCACCAAAAAGATGACAAACCTATCACCAAAAGCACGATAAAGCAACACGCGCTCACAATCCTAACATCAGAAGGATGTATGGTCAATCATCAAAAGGATGATAGAGAACACGTGCGCAATCTTGCACCAAAAGGATGACATACCAATCACCAAAAGGATGATAGAGCGACACACGCACACAATCCCGACACCATAAGGATGTATGGCCTATAACCAAAAATATGATAGAGAACACTCGCACAATCTGGCACCAAAAAGATGAATGACCTATCACCAAAAGGATGATAGAGTGACAAACGCACACAATCCTGACACCAGAAGGATGTATGGTCTATCACCAAAAGGATGATAGAGAAGACTCGCACAATCTGGCACCAAAAGGATGACATACCTATCACCAAAAGGATGATAGAGTGACATAAACACACAATCCCGACACCAAAAGGATGTATGGTCAATCACCAAAGGGATGATAGAGAACACTTGCGCAATCTGGCATGAAGAGGATGACATACCTATCATCAAAAAGATGATAGAGTGACACATACACACAATCCCGACACCATAAAGATGTAAGGCCTATAACCAAAAAGATGATAGAGAACACTCGCAAAATCTGGCAACAAAAGGATGACAGATCCATCACCAAAAGGATGATAGAGCGACACACACACACAATCCCGAATGACTAAGGATGTATGGTCTATCACCAAAAGGATGATAGAGAACACTCGCACAATCTGGCAATAAAAGGATGACAGACCTATCACCAAATGCATGATAGAGCGACACGCACACACAATCCTGACATTAGAAGGATGTATGGTCAATCACCAAAAGGGTATTAGAGAACACTTGCGCAATCTGGCATCAAAAGGATGACATACCCATCACCAAAAAGATGATAGAGTGACACATACACACAATCCCGACACCATAAGGATGTAGGGCCTATCACCAAAAAGATGATAGAGAACACTCGCACAATCTGGCAAAAAAAGGATGACAGATCCATCATCAAAAGGATGATAGAGCGACACACGCACACAATCCCGATTGACAAAGAATGTACGGTCTATCATCAAAAGGATGATAGAGAACACTCGCACAATCTGGCACCAATAAGATGAATGACCTATCACCAAAAGGATGATAGAGCGACACGTGCACACAATCCCGACACCAGAAGGATCTATGGTCTATCACCAAAAGGATGATAGAGAAGACTCGCACAATCTGGCACCAAAAGGATGACAGACCTATCACCAAAAGGATGATAGAGTGACATAAACACACAATCCCGACACTAAAAGGATGTATGGTCAATCACCAAAGAGATGATAGAGAACACTTGCGCAATCTGGCATGAAGAGGATGACATACCTATCATCAAAAAGATGATAGAGTGACACACACACACAATCCCGACACCATAAATATGTAAGGCCTATAACCAAAAAGATGATAGAGAACACTCGCACAATCTGGCAACAAAAGGATGACAGATCCATCACCAAAAGTACGATAGAGCGACACACGCACACAATCCCGAATGACAAAGGATGTATGGTCTATCACCAAAAGGATGATAGAGAAGACTCGCACAAGAGGATGACAGACCTATCACCAAAAGGATGATAGAGCGACACGCACACACAATCCTGTCATCAGAAGGATGTATGGTCAATCACCAAAAGGATAATAGAGAACACTTGCGCAATCTGGCATCAAAAGGATGACATACCCATCACCAAAAAGATGATAGAGTGACACATACACACAATCCCGACACCATAAGGATGTTGGGCCTATCACTAAAAAGATGATAGAGAACACTCGCACAATCTGGCAAAAAAAGGATGACAGATCCATCACCAAAAGGATGATAGAGCGACACACGCACACAATCCCGACTGACAAAGAATGTATGGTCTATCCCCAAAAGGATGATAGAGAACACTAGCACAAATTGGCACCAAAAGGATGACAGACCTAACAACAAAAGCATGATAGAGCGACACGCGCAAGCAATCCTGACATCAGAAGGATGTATGGTCAATCACCAAAAGGTTGATAGAGAACACTTGCCTAATCTGGCATCAAAAGGATGATATACCCATCACTAAAAAGATGATAGAGCGACACATACACACAATCCCAACCCCATAAGGTGTAGGGCCTATCACCAAAAAGATGATAGAGAACACTCGCACAATCTGGCACAAAAAAGGATGACAGATCCATCACCAAAAGGATGATAGAGCCACACACGCACACAATCCCGACTGACAAAGAATGTACAGTTTATCATCAAAAGGATGATAGAGAACACTCGCACAATCTGGCACCAAAAAGGATGATAGAGCGACACGCGCACACAATCCCGACACCAGAAGGATATATGGTCTATCACCAAAAGGATGATAGAGAAGACTCGCACAATCTGGCACCAAAAGGATGACAGACCTATCACCAAAAGGATGATAGAGTGACAAAAACACACAATCCCGACACCAAAAGGATGTAGGGTCTATCACCAAACGGATGATAGAGAACACTCGCACAATTTGGCACCAAGAGGATGACATATGCATCATCAAAAGGTTTATGTAGCGACACCCGAACGTTATCCCGACACCAAAAGAATGCAGGGCCTATCACCAAAAGAATGATAGAGAAAACTCGCACAATCTGGCACCAAAAGGATGAAAGTCCCATCACCAAAAGGATGATAGAGCGACACACGCACACAATCCCGACACCAAAAGGATGCAGGGTCTATCACCAAAAGGATGATAGAGAACACTCGCACAATCTGGCACCAAAAGGATGTCAGACCTATCACCAAAAGCATGACAGAGCGACATGCGCACATAATCCTGACATCAGAAGGATGTATGGTCAGTCACCAAAAGGATAATAGAGAACACTTGCGCAATCTGGCATCAAAAGGATGACACACCCATCACCAAAAAGATGATAGAGCGACACATACACACAATCCCGACACCATAAGGATGTAGGGCCTATCACCAAAAAGAGGATAGAGAACACTCGCACAATCTGGCAATAAAAGGATGACAGATCCATCACCAAAAGGATGATAGAGCGACACACGCACACAATCTCGACTGACAAAGAATATACGGTCTCTCACCAAAAGGATGATAGAGAACACTCGCACAATCTAGCCCCAAAAAGATGACAGACCTATCACCAAAAGCATGATAGAGCGACACGCGCACACAATCCTGACATCAGAAGGATGTATGGTCAATCATCAAAAGGATGATAAAGAACACTTGCGCAATCTTGCACCAAAAGGATGACATACCCATCACCGAAAGGATGATAGAGCGACACACGCACACAATCCCGACACCATAAGGATGTAGGGCCTATAACCAAAAATATGATAGAGAACACTCGCACAATCTGGCACCAAAAAGATGAATGACCTATCACCAAAAGGATGATAGAGTGACAAACGCACACAATCCCGACACCAGAAGGATGTATGGTCTATCACAAAAAGGATGATAGAGAAGACTCACACAATCTGGGAACAAAAGGATGACAGACCTATCGCCAAAAGGCTGATAGAGTGACATAAACACACAATCCCGACACCAAAAGGATGTAGGGTCTATCACAAAACGGATGATAGAGAACACTCGCACAATTTGGCACCAAGAGGATGACATATCCATCATCAAAAGGTTTATATAGCGACAAACGCACGCTATCCCAACACCAAAAGAATGCAAGGCCTATCATCAAAAGAATGATAAAGAACACTCGCACAATCTGTCAACAAAAGGATAAAAGACCCATCACCAAGAGGATGATAGAGCGACACACGCACATAATCCCGACACCAAAAGGATGCAGGGTCTATCACCAAAAGGATGATAGAGAACACTCGCACAACCTGGTACCAAAAGGATGTCAGACCTATCACCAAAAGCATGACAGAGTGACACGCGCACACAATCCTGACATCAGAAAGATGTATGGTCAATCACCAAAAGGATAATAGAGAACACTTGCGCAATCTGGCATCAAAAGGATGACACACCCATCACCAAAAAGATGATAGAGCGACACATACACACAATCCCGACACCAAAAGGATGTAGGGCCTATCACCAAAAAGATGATAGAGAACACTCGCACAATCTGGCAATAAAAGGATGACAGATCCATCACCAAAAGGATGATAGAGCGACACACGCACACAATCCCGACTGACAAAGAATATACGGTCTCTCACCAAAAGGATGATAGAGAACACTCGCACAATCTGGCACCAAAAAGATGATAGACCTATCAACAAAAGCATGATAGAACGACACACACACACATTCCTGACATCAAAAGGATGATAGAGAACACTCGCGCAATCTTGCACCAAAAGGATGACATACCCATCACCGAAAGGATGATAGAGCGACACACGCACACAATCCCGACACCATAAGGATGTAGGGCCTATAACCAAAAATATGATAGAGAACACTCGCACAATCTGGCACCAAAAAGATGAATGACCTATCACCAAAAGGATGATAGAGTGACAAACGCACACAATCCCGACACCAGAAGGATGTATGGTCTATCACCAAAAGGATGATAGAGAAGACTCACACAATCTGGCAACAAAAGGATGACAGACCTATCGCCAAAAGGATGATAGAGTGACATAAACACACAATCCCGACACCAAAAGGATGTAAGGTCTATCACCAAACGGATGATAGAGAACACTCGCACAATTTGGCACCAAGAGGATGACATATCCATCATCAAAAGGTTTATATAGCGACACACGCACGCTATCCCGACACCAAAAGAATGCAAGGCCTATCACCAAAAGAATGATAAAGAACACTCGCACAATCTGGCACCAAAAGGATGAAAGACCCATCACCAAGAGGATGATAGAGCGACACACGCACATAATCCCGACACCAAAAGGATGCAGGGTCTATCACCAAAAGGATGATAGAGAACACTCGCACAATCTGGCACCAAAAGGATGTCAGACCTATCACCAAAAGCATGACAGAGTGACACGCGCACACAATCCTGACATCAGAAGAATGTATGGTCAATCACCAAAAGGATAATAGAGAACACTTGCGCAGTCTGGCACCAAAAGGATGACACACCCATCACCAAAAAGATGATAGAGAGACTCATACACATAATCCCGACACCATAAGGATGTAGGGCCTATCACCAAAAAGATGATAGAGAACATTCGCACAATCTGGAAATAAAAGGATGCAAGATCCATCACCAAAAGGATGATAGAGCGACACACGCACACAATCCCGACTGACAAAGAATGTACGGTCTCTCACCAAAAGGATGATAGAGAGCACTCGCACAATCTGGCACCAAAAAGATGACAGACCTATCACCAAAAGCATGATAGAGCGACACGCACACACAATCCTGACATCAGAAGGATGTATGGTCAATCATCAAAAGGATGATAGAGAACACTTGCGCAATCTTGCACCAAAAGGATGACATACCTATCACCAAAAGGATGATAGAGCGACACACGCACACAATCCCGACACCATAAGGATGTAGGGCCTATAACCAAAAATATGATAGAGAACACTCGCACAATCTGGCACCAAAAAGATGAATGACCTATCACCAAAAGGATGATAGAGTGACAAACGCACACAATCCCGACACCAGAAGGATGTATGCTCTATCACCAAAGGGATGATAGAGAAGACTCGCACAATCAGGCACCAAAAGGATGACAGACCTATCGCCAAAAGGATGATAGAGTGACATAAACACACAATCCCGACACCAAAAGGATGTAGGGTCTATCACCAAACGGATGATAGAGAACACTCGCACAATTTGGCACCAAGAGGATGACATATCCATAATCAAAAGGTTTATATAGCGACACACGCACGCTATCCCGACACAAAAATAGTGCACGGCCTATCACCAAAAGAATGATAGAGAACACTCGCACAATCTGGCACCAAAAGAATGAAAGACCCATCACCAAGAGGATGATAGAGCGACAAACGCACACAATCCCGACACCAAAAGGATGCAGGGTCTATCACCAAAAGGATGATAGAGAACACTCGCATAATTTGGCACCAAAAGGATGTCAGGCCTATCACCAAAAGCATGACAGAGCGACACGCGCACACAATCCTGACATCAGAAGGATGTATGGTCAATCACCAAAAGGATAATAGAGAACACTTGCGCGATCTGGCATCAAAAGGATGACACACCCATCACCAAAAAGATGATAGAGCGACACATACACACAATCCCGACACCATAAGGATGTAGGGCCTATCACCAAAAAGATGATAGAGAACATTCGCACAATCTGGAAATAAAAGGATGCAAGATCCATCACCAAAAGGATGATAGAGCGACACATGCACACAATCCCGACTGACAAAGAATGTACGGTCTCTCACCAAAAGGATGATAGAGAGCACTCGCACAATCTGGCACCAAAAAGATGACAGACCTATCACCAAAAGCATGATAGAGCGACATGCGCACACAATCCTGACATCAGAAGGATGTATGGTCAATCATCAAAAGGATGATAGAGAACACTTGCGCAATCTTGCACCAAAAGGATGACATACCCATCACCAAAAGGATGATAGAGCGACACACGCACACAATCCCGACACCAAAAGAATGCAGGGCCTATCACCAAGAAGTTGATAGAGAACACTCGCACAATCTGGCACCAAAAAGATGAATGACCTATCCCCAAAAGGATGGTAGAGTGGCACACGCACACAATCCCGACACCAGAAGGATGTATGGTCTATCACCACAAGGATGATAGAGAACACTCGCACAATCTGGCACCAAAAGGATGACAGACCTATCGCAAAAAGGATGATAGAGTGACATAAACACAGAATGCCGACACCAAATGGATGTAGGGTCTATCACTAAAAGGATTATAGAGAACACTCGCACAATTTGGCACCAAGAAGATGACATATCCATCATCAAAAGGTTTATATAGCGACACACGCACACTATCCCGACACTAAAAGAATGCAGGGCCTATCACCAAAAGAATGATAGAGAACACTCGCACAATCTGGCACCAAAAGGATGAAAGACCCATAACCAAAAAGATGATAGAGCGACACACGCACACAATCCCGACACCAAAAGGATGCAGGGTCTATCACCAAAAGGATGATAGAGAACACTCGCACAATCTGGCACCAAAAGGATGACAGACCTATCACCAAAAGCATGACAGAGCGACACGCGCACACAATCCTGACATCAGAAGGATGTATGGTCAATCACCAAAAGGATGATAGCGAAAACTTGTGCAATCTGGCATCAAAAGGATGACACACCCGTCACCAAAAAGGTGATTAGGCGACACATACACACAATCCCGACACCATAAGGATGCAGGGCTTATAACCAAAAAGATGATAGAGAACACTCGCATACTCTTGCACCAAAAAGATGAAAACTCTATCACCAAAAGGATGATAGAGAAACACGCGCACACACTTTTGACATCAAAAGGATGTACAGTCTATCACCAAAAGGATGATAGACCTATCACCAAAAGTATGATAGAGCGACACGCGCACACAATCCTGACATCAGAAGGATGTATGGAATATCACCAAAAGGATGATAGAGAACACTTGCCCAATCTGGCACCAAAAGGATGACACACCCATCACCAAAAAGATCATAGAGCGACACATACACACAATCCCGACACCATAAGGATGTATGGCCTATAACCAAAAGGATGATAGAGAACACTCGCATAATCTGGCACCAAAAAGATGACAGATCTATCACCAAAAGGATGATACAGCGGCACGCGCACACAATTCTGACGTTAAAAGGATGTAGGGTTTATCACCAAAAGGATGATAGAGAACACTCGCACAATCTGCACCAAAAGGGTGACATACCCATCACCAAAAGGATGATAGAGCGACACACGCACACAATCCCGACAATAAAAGGATGCAGGGCCGCGCACACAATTCTGACTTCAAAAGGATGTAGGGTTTATCACCAAAGGGATGATAGAGAACACTCGCACAATCTGCACCAAAAGGGTGACATACCCATCACCAAAAGGATGATAGAGCGACACGCGCACACAATCCTGACATCAGAAGGATGTATGGAATATCACCAAAAGGATGATAGAGAACACTTGCCCAATCTGGCACCAAAAGGATGACACACCCATCACCAAAAAGATCATAGAGCGACACATACACACAATCCCGACACCATAAGGATGTATGGCCTATAACCAAAAGGATGATAGAGAACACTCGCATAATCTGGCACCAAAAAGATGACAGATCTATCACCAAAAGGATGATACAGCGGCACGCGCACACAATTCTGACGTTAAAAGGATGTAGGGTTTATCACCAAAAGGATGATAGAGAACACTCGCACAATCTGCACCAAAAGGGTGACATACCCATCACCAAAAGGATGATAGAGCGACACACGCACACAATCCCGACAATAAAAGGATGCAGGGCCGCGCACACATTTCTGACTTCAAAAGGATGTAGGGTTTATCACCAAAAGGATGATAGAGAACACTCGCACAATCTGCACCAAAAGGGTGACATACCCATCACCAAAAGGATGATAGAGCGACACACGCACACAATCCCGACACCAAAAGAATGCAGGGCCTATCACCAAGAAGTTGATAGAGAACACTCGCACAATCTGGCACCAAAAAGATGAATGACCTATCCCCAAAAGGATGGTAGAGTGGCACACGCACACAATCCCGACACCAGAAGGATGTATGGTCTATCACCACAAGGATGATAGAGAACACTCGCACAATCTGGCACCAAAAGGATGACAGACCTATCGCAAAAAGGATGATAGAGTGACATAAACACAGAATGCCGACACCAAATGGATGTAGGGTCTATCACTAAAAGGATTATAGAGAACACTCGCACAATTTGGCACCAAGAAGATGACATATCCATCATCAAAAGGTTTATATAGCGACACACGCACACTATCCCGACACTAAAAGAATGCAGGGCCTATCACCAAAAGAATGATAGAGAACACTCGCACAATCTGGCACCAAAAGGATGAAAGACCCATAACCAAAAAGATGATAGAGCGACACACGCACACAATCCCGACACCAAAAGGATGCAGGGTCTATCACCAAAAGGATGATAGAGAACACTCGCACAATCTGGCACCAAAAGGATGACAGACCTATCACCAAAAGCATGACAGAGCGACACGCGCACACAATCCTGACATCAGAAGGATGTATGGTCAATCACCAAAAGGATGATAGCGAAAACTTGTGCAATCTGGCATCAAAAGGATGACACACCCGTCACCAAAAAGGTGATTAGGCGACACATACACACAATCCCGACACCATAAGGATGCAGGGCTTATAACCAAAAAGATGATAGAGAACACTCGCATACTCTTGCACCAAAAAGATGAAAACTCTATCACCAAAAGGATGATAGAGAAACACGCGCACACACTTTTGACATCAAAAGGATGTACAGTCTATCACCAAAAGGATGATAGACCTATCACCAAAAGTATGATAGAGCGACACGCGCACACAATCCTGACATCAGAAGGATGTATGGAATATCACCAAAAGGATGATAGAGAACACTTGCCCAATCTGGCACCAAAAGGATGACACACCCATCACCAAAAAGATCATAGAGCGACACATACACACAATCCCGACACCATAAGGATGTATGGCCTATAACCAAAAGGATGATAGAGAACACTCGCATAATCTGGCACCAAAAAGATGACAGATCTATCACCAAAAGGATGATACAGCGGCACGCGCACACAATTCTGACGTTAAAAGGATGTAGGGTTTATCACCAAAAGGATGATAGAGAACACTCGCACAATCTGCACCAAAAGGGTGACATACCCATCACCAAAAGGATGATAGAGCGACACACGCACACAATCCCGACAATAAAAGGATGCAGGGCCGCGCACACAATTCTGACTTCAAAAGGATGTAGGGTTTATCACCAAAGGGATGATAGAGAACACTCGCACAATCTGCACCAAAAGGGTGACATACCCATCACCAAAAGGATGATAGAGCGACACGCGCACACAATCCTGACATCAGAAGGATGTATGGAATATCACCAAAAGGATGATAGAGAACACTTGCCCAATCTGGCACCAAAAGGATGACACACCCATCACCAAAAAGATCATAGAGCGACACATACACACAATCCCGACACCATAAGGATGTATGGCCTATAACCAAAAGGATGATAGAGAACACTCGCATAATCTGGCACCAAAAAGATGACAGATCTATCACCAAAAGGATGATACAGCGGCACGCGCACACAATTCTGACGTTAAAAGGATGTAGGGTTTATCACCAAAAGGATGATAGAGAACACTCGCACAATCTGCACCAAAAGGGTGACATACCCATCACCAAAAGGATGATAGAGCGACACACGCACACAATCCCGACAATAAAAGGATGCAGGGCCGCGCACACATTTCTGACTTCAAAAGGATGTAGGGTTTATCACCAAAAGGATGATAGAGAACACTCGCACAATCTGCACCAAAAGGGTGACATACCCATCACCAAAAGGATGATAGAGCGACACACGCACACAATCCCGACACTAAAAGGATGCAGGGCCTATCACCAAGAAGTTGATAGAGAACACTCGCACAATCTGGCACCAAAAAGATGAATGACCTATCACCAAAAGGATGGTAGAATGACACACGCACACAATCCCAACATCAGAAGGATGTATGGTCTATCACCACAAGGATGATAGAGAACACTCGCATAATCTGGCACCAAAAGGATGACAGACCTATCGCCAAAAGGATGATAGAGTGACATAAACACAGAATCCCGACACCAAAAGGATGTAGGGTCTATCACCAAAAGGATGATAGATAACACTCGCACAATTTGGCACCAAGAAGATGACATATCCATCATCGAAAGGTTTATATAGCGACACACGCACGCTATCCCGACACCAAAAGAATGCAGGGCCTATCACCAAAAGAATGATAGAGAACACTCGCACAATCTGGCACCAAAAGGATGAAAGACCCGTCACCAAAAGGATGATAGAGCGACACACGCACACAATCCCGACAACAATAGGATGCAGGGTCTATCACCAAAAGGATAATAGAGGAAACTCTCACAATCTGACACCAAAAGGATGACAGAGCGACACGCGCACACAATCCTGACATCAGAAGGATGTATGGTAAATCACCAAAAGGATGATAGAGAACACTTGTGGAATCTGGCATCAAAAGGATGACACACCCATCACCAAAAAGATGATAGAGCGACACATACACACAATCCCGACACCATAAGGATGCAGGGCTCATAACCAAAAAGATGATAGAGAACACTCGTATAATCTTGCACAAAAAGATGACAAATCTATTACCAAAAGGATGATAGAGAAACACGCGCACACACTTTTGACATCAATAGGATGTACGGTCTATCACCAAAAGGATGATAGGGAAACTCGCACAATCTGGCACCAAAAGGATGACAGACCTATCACCAAAAGCATGATAGAGCGACACACGCACACAATCCTGATATCAGAAGGATGTATGGAATATCACCAAAAGGATGATAGAGAACGCTTGCGCAATCTGGCACCAAAGGGATGACACACCCATCACCAAAAAGATCATAGAGCGACACATACACAGAATCCCGACACCATAAGGATGTATGGCCTATAACCAAAAATATGATAGAGAACACTCGCATAATCAGGCACCAAAAAGATGACAGATCTATCACCAAAAGGATGATACAACGGCACGCGCACACAATTCTGGCGTCAAAAGGATGTAGGATTTATCACCAAATGAATGATAGAGAACACTCGCACAATCTGCACCAAAAGGGTGACATACCCATCACCAAAAGGATGATAGAGCGACACACGCACACAATCCCGACACTAAAAGGATGCAGGGCCTATCACCAAGAAGTTGATAGAGAACACTCGCACAATCTGGCACCAAAAAGATGAATGACCTATCACCAAAAGGATGGTAGAGTGACACACACACACAATCCCGACACCAGAAGGATGTATGGTCTATCACCACAAGGATGATCGAGAACACTCGCACAATCTGGCACCAAAAGGATGACAGACCTATCACCAAATGGATGATAGAGTGACATAAACACACAATCCCGACACCAAAAGGATGTAGGGTCTATCACCAAAAGAATGATAGAGAACACTCGCACAATTTGGAACCAAGAAGACGACATATCCATCATCAAAAGGTTTATATAGCGACACACGCACGCTATCCCGATGCCAAAACAATGCAGGGCCTATCACCAAAAGAATGATAGAGAACACTCACACAATCTTGCACCAAAAGGATGAAAGACCAATCACCAAAAGGGTGATAGAGCGACACACGTACACAATCCCGACACCAAAAGGATGCAGGGTCTATCACCAAAAGGATGATAGAGAACACTCGCACAATCTGGCACCAAAAGGATGACAGACCTATCACCAAAAGCATGATAAAGCGACACGCGCACACAATCCTGACATCAGAAGGATGTATGGTCAGTCACCAAAAGGATGATAGAGAACACTTGTGCAATCTGGCATCAAAAGGATGACACACCCATCACCAAAAAGATGATAGATCGACACATACACACAATCCCGACACCATAAGGATGCAGGGCTTATAACCAAAAAGATGATAGAGAACACTCGCATAATCTTGCACCAAAAAGATGACAAATCTATCACGAAAAGGATGATAGAGAAACATGCGCACACACTTTTGACATCAAAAGGATATACGGTCTATCACCAAAAGGCTGATAGAGAACACTCACGCAATCTGGCACCAAAAGGATGACAGACCTATCACCAAAAACATGATAGAGCGACACGCGCACACAATCCTGACATCAGAAGGATGTATGGAATATCACCAAAAGGATGATAGAGAATGCTTGCGCAATCTGGCACCAAAGGGATGACACGCCCATCACCAAAAAGATCATAGAGCGACACATACACACAATTCTGACACCATAAGGATGTATGGCCTATAACCAAAAAGATGATAGAGAACACTCGCATAATCAGGCACCAAAAAGATGACAGATCTATCACCAAAAGGATGATACAACGGCACGCGCACACAATTCTGACGTCAAAAGGATGTAGGATTTATGACCAAATGGATGATAGAGAACACTCGCACAATCTGCACCAAAAGGGTGACATACCCATCACCAAAAGGATGATAGAGCGACACACGCACACAATCCCGACACTAAAAGGATGCAGGGCCACACACACAATTCTGACGTCAAAAGGATGTAGGGTTTATAACCAAAAGGATGATAGAGAACACTCGCACAATCTGCACCAAAAGGGTGACATACCCATCACCAAAAGGATGATAGAGCGACACACGCACACAATCCCGACACTAAAAGGATGCTGGGCCTATCACCAAGAAGTTGATAGAGAACTTTCGCACAATCTGGCACCAAAAAGATGAATGACCTATCACCAAAAGGATGGTAGAATGACACACACACACAATCCCGACATCAGAAGGATGTATGGTCTATCACCACAAGGATGATAGAGAACACTCGCACAATCTGGCACCAAAAGGATGACAGACCTATCGCCAAAAGGATGATAGAGTGACATAAACACACAATCCCGACACCAAAAGGATGTAGGGTCTATCACCAAAAGGATGATAGAGAATACTCGCACAATTTGGCACCAAGAAGATGACATATCCATCATCAAAAGGTTTATATAGCGACACACGCAGGCTATCCCGACACCATAAGAATGCAGGGCCTATCACCAAAAGAATGATAGAGAACACTCACACAATCTGGCACAAAAAGGATGAAAGACCCGTCACCAAAAGGATGATAGAGCGACACACGCACACAATCCCGACACCAAAAGGATGCAGGGTCTATCACCAAAAGGATAATAGAGAACACTCGCACAATCTGGCACCAAAAGGATGACAGACCAATCACCAAAAGCATGACAGAGCGACACGCGCACACAATCCTGACATCAGAAGGATGTATGGTTCATCACCAAAAGGATGATAGAGAACACTTGTGGAATCTGGCATCATAAGGATGACACACCCATCACCAAAAAGATGATAGAGCGACACATACACACAATCCCAACACCATAAGGATGCAGGGCTCATAACCAAAAAGATGATAGAGAACACTCGCATAATCTTGCACCAAAAAGATGACAAATCTATCACCAAATGGATGATAGAGAAACACGCGCACAAACTTTTGGCATCAATAGGATGTACGGTCTATCACCAAAAGGATGATAGAGAACACTCGCACAATCTGGCATCAAAGGATGACAGACCTATCACCAAAAGCATGATAGAGCGACACGCGCACACAATCCTGATATCAGAAGGATGTATGGAATATCATCAAAAGGATGATAGAGAACACTTGCGCAATCTGGCACCAAAAGGATGACACATCCATCACCAAAAAGATGATAGAGCGACACATACACACAATCCCGACACCATAAGGATGTATGGCCTATAACCAAAAAGATGATAGAGAACACTCGCATAATATGGCACCAAAAAGATGACAGGTCTATCACCAAAAGGATGATGGAGCGACACGCGCACACAATTCTGACCTCAAAAGTATGTAGGGTTTATCACCAAAAGGATGATAGAGAACACTCGCACAATCTGGCACCAAAAGGATGACAGACCTATCACCAAAAGCATGATAGAGCGACACGCGCACACAATCCTGATATCAGAAGGATGTATGGAATATCACTAAAAGGATGATAGAGAACACTTGCGCAATCTGGCACCAAAAGGATGACACATCCATCACCAAAAAGATGATAGAGCGACACATACACACAATCCCGACACCATAAGGATGTATGGCCTATAACCAAAAACATGATAGAGAACACTCGCATAATCTGGCACGAAAAAAATGACAGATCTATCACCAAAAGGATGATATAGCGGCACACGCACACAATTCTGACGTCAAAAGGATGTAGGGTTTATCACGAAAAGGATGATAGAGAACACTCGCACAATCTGCACTAAAAGGCTGACATACCCATCACCAAAAGGATGATAGAGCGACACACGCACACAATCCCGACACTAAAAGGATGCAGGGCCTATCACCAAGAAGTTGATAGAGAACACTCGCACAATCTGGCACCAAAAAGATGAATGACCTATCACCAAAAGGATGGTAGAGTGACACACGCACACAATCCCGACACCAGAAGGATGTATGGTCTATCACCACAAGGATGATAGAGAACACTCGCACAATCTGGCACCAAAAGGATGACAGATCTATCACCAAAAGGATGATAGAGTGACATAAACACACAATCCAGACACCAAAAGGATGTAGGGTCTATCACCAAAAGGATGATAGAGAACACTCGCACAATTTGGCACCAAGAAGATGACATATCCATCATCAAAAGGTTTATATACGGACACAACCACGCTATCCCGACACCAAAATAATGCAGGGCCTATCACCAAAAGAATGATAGAGAACACTCGCACAATCCGGCACCAAAAGGATGAAAGACCCATCACCAAAAGGGTGATAGAGCGACACACGCACACAATCCCGACACCAAAAGGATGCAGGGTCTATCACCAAAAGGATGATAGAGAACACTCGCACAATCTGGCACCAAAAGGATGACAGACCTACCACCAAATGCATGATAGAGCGACACGCACACACAATCCTGACATCAGAAGGATGTATGGTCAATTACCAAAAGGATGATAGAGAACACTTGTGCAATCTGGCATCAAAAGGATGACACACCCATTACCAAAAAGATGATAGATCGACACATACACACAATCCCGACACCATAAGGGTGCAGGGCTTATAACCAAAAAGATGATAGAGAACACTCGCATAATCTTGCACCAAAGAGATGACAAATCTATCACCAAAAGGATGATAGAGAAACACGCGCACACACTTTTGACATCAAAAGGATGTATGGTCTATCACCAAAAGGATGATAGAGAACACTCGCACAATCTGGCACCAAAAGGATGACAGACCTATCACCAAAAGCATGATAGAGCGACACGCGCACACAATCTTGAAATCAGAAGGATGTATGGAATATCACCAAAAGGATGATAGAGAACACTTGCGCAATCTGGCACCAAAAGGATGACACACCCATCACCAAAAAGATCATAGAGCGACACATACACACAATCCCGACACCATAAGGATGTATGGCCTATAATCAAAAAGATGATAGACAACACTCGCATAATATGGCACCAAAACGATGACAGGTCTATCACCAAAAGGATGATAGAGCGACACGCGCACACAATTCTGACGTCAAAAGTATGTAGGGTTTATCACCAAAAGGATGATAGAGAACACTCGCACGATATGCACCAAAAGGGTGACATACCCATCACCAAAAGGGTGTTTAGAGCGACACACGCACACAATCCCGACACTAAAAGGATGCAGGGCCTATCACCAAGAAGATGATAGAGAACACTCGCACAATCTGGCACCAAAAAGATGAATGACCTATCACCAAAAGGATGGTAGAGTGAGACACACACACAATCCCGACACCAGAAGGATATATGGTCTATCACCAAAAGGATGATAGAGAACACTCGCACAATCTGGCACCAAAACGATGACAGACCTATCACCAAAAGGATTATAGAGTGACATAAACACACAATCCCGACACCAAAAGGATGTAGGGTCTATCACCAAAAGGATGATATAGAACACTCGCACAATTTGGCACCAAGAGGATGACATATCCATCATCAATAGGTTTATATAGCGACGCACGCACGCTATCCCGACACCAAAAGAATGTAGGGCCTATCACCAAAAGAATGATAGAGAACACTCGCACAATTTGGCACCAAAAGGATGAAAGACCCATCACCAAAAGGATGATAGAGCGACACACGCACACAATCCCGACACCAAAAGGATGCAGGGTCTATCACCAAAAGGATGATAAAGAACACTCGCACAATCTGGCACCAAAAGGATGACAGACCTATAACCAAAAGCTTGACAGAGCGACACGCGTACACAATCCTGACATCAGAAGGATGTATTGTCAATCACCAAAAGGATGATAGAGAACACTTGTGCAATCTGGCATCAAAAGGATGACACACCCATCACCAAAAAGATGATAGATCGACATATACACACAATCCCGACACCATAAGGGTGCAGGGCTTATAACCAAAAAGATGATAGAGAACACTCACATAATCTTGCACCAAAAAGATGACAAATCTATCACCAAAAGGATGATAGAGAAACACGCGCACACACTTTTGACATCAAAAGGATGTATGGTCTATCACCAAAAGGATGATAGAGAACACTCGCACAATCTGGCACCAAAAGGATGAAAGACCTATCACCAAAAGCATGATAGAGCGACACGCACACACAATCTTGACATCAGAAGGATGTATGGAATATCACCAAAAGGATGATAGAGAACACTTGCGCAATCTGGCACCAAAAGGATGACACACCCATCACCAAAAAGATCATAGAGCGACACATACACACAATCCCGACACCATAAGGATGTATGGCCTTTAACCAAAAAGATGATAGACAACACTCGCATAATATGGCACCAAAAAGATGACAGGTCTATCACCGAAAGGATGATAGAGCGACATGCGCACACAATTCTGACGTCAAAAGTATGTAGGGTTTATCACCAAAAGGATGATAGAGAACACTCGCACAATCTGCGCCAAAAGGGTGACATACCCATCACCAAAAGGGTGTTTAGAGCGACACACGCACACAATCCCGACACTAAAAGGATGCAGGGCCTATCACCAAGAAGATGATAGAGAACACTCGCACAATCTGGCACCAAAAAGATGAATGACCTATCACCAAAAGGATGGTAGAGTGAGACACACACACAATCCCGACACCAGAAGGATGTATGGTCTATCACCAAAAGGATGATAGAGAACACTCGCACAATCTGGCACCAAAACGATGACAAACCTATCACCAAAAGGATTATAGAGTGACATAAACACACAATCCCGACACCAAAAGGATGTAGGGTCTATCACCAAAAGGATGATAGAGAACACTCGCACAATTTGGCACCAAGAGGATGACATATCCATCTTCAATAGGTTTATATAGCGACGCACGCACGCTATTCCGACACCAAAAGAATGTAGGGCCTATCACCAAAAGAATGATAGAGAACACTCGCACAATTTGGCACCAAAAGGATGAAAGACCCGTCACCAAAAGGATGATAGAGCGACACACGCACACAATCCCGACACCAAAAGGATGCAGGGTCTATCACCAAAAGGATGATAGAGAACACTCGCACAATCTGGCACCAAAAGGATGACAGACCTATAACCAAAAGCTTGACAGAGCGACACGCGTACACAATCCTGACATCAGAAGGATGTATTGTCAATCACCAAAAGGATGATAGAGAACACTTGTGCAATCTGGCATCAAAAGGATGACACACCCATCACCAAAAAGATGATAGATCGACATATACACACAATCCCGACACCATAAGAGTGCAGGGCTTATAACCAAAAAGATGATAGAGAACACTCACATAATCTTGCACCAAAAAGATGACAAATCTATCACCAAAAGGATGATAGAGAAACACGCGCACACACTTTTGACATCAAAAGGATGTATGGTCTATCACCAAAAGGATGATAGAGAACACTCGCACAATCTGGCACCAAAAGGATGACAGACCTATAACCAAAAGCATGATAGAGCGACACGCGCACACAATCTTGAAATCAGAAGGATGTATGGAATATCACCAAAAGGATGATAGAGAACACTTGCGCAATCTGGCACCAAAAGGATGACACACCCATCACCAAAAAGATCATAGAGCGACACATACACACAATCCCGACACCATAAGGATGTATGGCCTATAACCAAAAAGATGATAGACAACACTAGCATAATATGGCACCAAAAAGATGACAGGTTTATCACCAAAAGGATGATAGAGCGACATGCGCACACAATTCTGACGTCAAAAGTATGTAGGGTTTATCACCAAAAGGATGATAGAGAACACTCGTACAATCTGCGCCAAAAGGGTGACATACCCATCACCAAAAGGGTGTTTAGAGCGACACACGCACACAATCCCGACACTAAAAGGATGCAGGGCCTATCACCAAGAAGATGATAGAGAACACTCGCACAATCTGGCACCAAAAAGATGAATGACCTATCACCAAAAGGATGGTAGAGTGAGACACACACACAATCCCGACACCAGAAGGATGTATGGTCTATCACCAAAAGGATGATAGAGAACACTCGCACAATCTGGCACCAAAACGATGACAGACCTATCACCAAAAGGATTATAGAGTGACATAAACACACAATCCCGACACCAAAAGGATGTAGGGTCTATCACCAAAAGGATGATAGAGAACACTCGCACAATTTGGCACCAAGAGGATGACATATCCATCATCAATAGGTTTATATAGCGACGCACGCACGCTATCCCGACACCAAAAGAATGTAGGGCCTATCACCAAAAGAATGATAGAGAACACTCGCACAATCTGGCACCAAAAAGATGCAAGACCCATCACCAAAAGGATGATAGAGCGACACACGCACACAATCCCGACACCAAAAGGATGCAGGGTCTATCACCAAAAGGATGATAGAGAACACTCGCACAATCTGGCACCAAAAGGATGAGAGACCTATAACCAAAAGCTTGACAGAGCGACACGCGTACACAAGCCTGACATCAGAAGGATGTATGGTCAATCACCAAAAGGATGATAGAGAACACTTGTGCAATCTGGCATCAAAAGGATGACACACCCATCACCAAAAAGATGATAGATCGACACATACACACAATCCCGACACCATAAGGATGCAGGGCTTATAACCAAAAAGATGATAGAGAACACTCGCATAATCTTGCACCAAAAAGATGACAAATCTATCACCAAAAGGATGATAGAGAAACACGCGCACACACTTTTGACATCAAAAGGATGTATGGTCTATCACCAAAAGGATGATAGAGAACACTCGCACAATCTGGCACCAAAAGGATGACAGACCTATAACCAAAAGCATGATGGAGCGACACGCGCACACAATCTTGAAATCAGAAGGATGTATGGAATATCACCAAAAGGATGATAGAGAACACTTGCGCAATCTGGCACCAAAAGGATGACACACCCATCACCAAAAAGATCATAGAGCGACACATACTCACAATCCCGACACCATAAGGATGTATGGCCTATAACCAAAAAGATGATAGACAACACTCGCATAATATGGCACCAAAAAGATGACAGGTCTATCACCAAAAGGATGATAGAGCGACATGCGCACACAATTCTGACGTCAAAAGTATTTAGGGTTTATCACCAAAAGGATGATAGAGAACACTCGCACAATTTGCGCCAAAAGGGTGACATACCCATCACCAAAAGGGTGTTTAGAGCGACACACGCACACAATCCCGACACTAAAAGGATGCAGGGCCTATCACCAAGAAGATGATAGAGAACACTCGCACAATCTGGCACCAAAAAGATGAATGACCTATCACCAAAAGGATGGTAGAGTGAGACACACACACAATCCCGACACCAGAAGGATGTATGGTCTATAACCAAAAGGATGATAGAGAAGACTCGCACAATCTGGCACCAAAACGATGACAGACCTATCACCAAAAGGATTATAGAGTGACATAAACACACAATCCCGACACCAAAAGGATGTAGAGTCTATCACCAAAAGGATGATAGAGAACACTCGTACAATTTGGCACCAAGAGGATGACATATCCATCATCAATAGGTTTATATAGCGACGCACGCACGCTATCCCGACACCAAAAGAATGTAGGGCCTATCACCAAAAGAATGATAGAAAACACTCGCACAATTTGGCACCAAAAGGATGAAAGACCCATCACCAAAAGGATGATAGAGCGACACACGCACACAATCCCGACACCAAAAGGATGCAGGGTCTATCACCAAAAGGATGATAGAGAACACTCGCACAATCTGGCACCAAAAGGATGACAGACCTATAACCAAAAGCTTGACAGAGCGACACGCGTACACAATCCTGACATCAGAAGGATGTATGGTCAATCACCAAAAGGATGATAGAGAACACTTGTGCAATCTGGCATCAAAAGGATGACACACACATCACCCAAAAGATGATAGATCGACACATACACACCATCCCGACACCATAAGGGTGCAGGGCTTATAACCAAAAAGATGATAGAGAACACTCACATAATCTTGCACCAAAAAGATGACAAATCTATCACCAAAAGATGATAGAGAAACACGCGCACACACTTTTGACATGAAAAGGATGTATGGTCTATCACCAAAAGGTTGATAGAGAACACTCGCACAATCTGGCACCAAAAGGATGACAGACCTATAACCAAAAGCATGATAGAGCGACACGCGCACACAATCTTGAAATCAGAAGGATGTATGGAATATCACCAAAAGGATGATAGAGAACACTTGCGCAATCTGGCACCAAAAGGATGACACACCCATCACCAAAAAGATCATAGAGCGACACATACACACAATCCCGACACCATAAGGATGTATGGCCTATAACCAAAAAGATGATAGACAACACTCGCATAATATGGCACCAAAAAGATGACAGGTTTATCACCAAAAGGATGATAGAGCGACATGCGCACACAATTCTGACGTCAAAAGTATGTAGGGTTTATCACCAAAAGGATGATAGAGAACACTCGTACAATCTGCGCCAAAAGGGTGACATACCCATCACCAAAAGGGTGTTTAGAGCGACACACGCACACAATCCCGACACTAAAAGGATGCAGGGCCTATCACCAAGAAGATGATAGAGAACACTCGCACAATCTGGCACCAAAAAGATGAATGACCTATCACCAAAAGGATGGTAGAGTGAGACACTCACACAATCCCGACACCAGAAGGATGTATGGTCTATAACCAAAAGGATGATAGAGAAGACTCGCACAATCTGGCACCAAAACGATGACAGACCTATCACCAAAAGGATTATAGAGTGACATAAACACACAATCCCGACACCAAAAGGATGTAGAGTCTATCACCAAAAGGATGATAGAGAACACTCGTACAATTTGGCACCAAGAGGATGACATATCCATCATCAATAGGTTTATATAGCGACGCACGCACGCTATCCCGACACCAAAAGAATGTAGGGCCTATCACCAAAAGAATGATAGAGAACACTCGTACAATTTGGCACCAAAAGGATGAAAGACCCATCACCAAAAGGATGATAGAGCGACACACGCACACAATCCCGACACCAAAAGGATGCAGGGTCTATCACCAAAAGGATGATAGAGAACACTCGCACAATCTGGCACCAAAAGGATGACAGACCTATAACCAAAAGCTTGACAGAGCGACACGCGTACACAATCCTGACATCAGAAGGATGTATGGTCAATCACCAAAAGGATGATAGAGAACACTTGTGCAATCTGGCATCAAAAGGATGACACACACATCACCCAAAAGATGATAGATCGACACATACACACCATCCCGACACCATAAGGGTGCAGGGCTTATAACCAAAAAGATGATAGAGAACACTCACATAATCTTGCACCAAAAAGATGACAAATCTATCACCAAAAGATGATAGAGAAACACGCGCACACACTTTTGACATCAAAAGGATGTATGGTCTATCACCAAAAGGTTGATAGAGAACACTCGCACAATCTGGCACCAAAAGGATGACAGACCTATAACCAAAAGCATGATAGAGCGACACGCGCACACAATCTTGAAATCAGAAGGATGTATGGAATATCACCAAAAGGATGATAGAGAACACTTGCGCAATCTGGCACCAAAAGGATGACACACCCATCACCAAAAAGATCATAGAGCGACACATACACACAATCCCGACACCATAAGGATGTATGGCCTATAACCAAAAAGATGATAGACAACACTCGCATAATATGGCACCAAAAAGATGACAGGTTTATCACCAAAAGGATGATAGAGCGACATGCGCACACAATTCTGACGTCAAAAGTATGTAGGGTTTATCACCAAAAGGATGATAGAGAACACTCGTACAATCTGCGCCAAAAGGGTGACATACCCATCACCAAAAGGGTGTTTAGAGCGACACACGCACACAATCCCGACACTAAAAGGATGCAGGGCCTATCACCAAGAAGATGATAGAGAACACTCGCACAATCTGGCACCAAAAAGATGAATGACCTATCACCAAAAGGATGGTAGAGTGAGACACACACACAATCCCGACACCAGAAGGATGTATGGTCTATCACCAAAAGGATGATAGAGAACACTCGCACAATCTGGCACCAAAACGATGACAGACCTATCACCAAAAGGATTACAGAGTGACATAAACACACAATTCCGACACCAAAAGGATGTAGGGTCTATCACCAAAAGGATGATAGACAACACTCGCACAATTTGGCACCAAGAGGATGACATATCCATCATCAATAGGTTTATATAGCGACGCACGCACGCTATACCGACACCAAAAGAATGTAGGGCCTATCACCAAAAGAATGATAGAGAACACTCGCACAATCTGGCACCAAAAGGATGAAAGACCCATCACCAAAAGGATGATAGAGCGACACACGCACACAATCCCGACACCAAAAGGATGCAGGGTCTATCACCAAAAGGATGATAGAGAACACTCGCACAATCTGGCACCAAAACGATGACAGACCTACCACCAAAAGCTTGACAGGGCGACACGCGTACACAATCCTGACATCAGAAGGATGTATGGTCAATCACCAAAAGGATGATAGAGAACACTTGTGCAATCTGGCATCAAAAGGATGACACACCCATCACCAAAAAGATGATAGATCGACACATACACACAATCCCGACACCATAAGGATGCAGGGCTTATAACCAAAAAGATGATAGAGAACACTCGCATAATCTTTCACCAAAAAGATGACAAATCTATCACCAAAAAGATGATAGAGAAACACGCGCACACACTTTTGACATCAAAAGGATGTATGGTCTATCACCAAAAGGATGATAGAGAACACTCGCACAATCTGGCACCAAAAGGATGACAGACCTATCACCAAAAGCATGATAGAGCGACACGCGCACACAATCTTGACATCAGAAGGATGTATGGAATATCACCAAAAGGATGATAGAGAACACTTGCGCAATCTGGCACCAAAAGGATGACACACCCATCACCAAAAAGATCATAGAGCGACACATACACACAATCCCGACACCATAAGGATGTATGGCCTTTAACCAAAAAGATGATAGACAACACTCGCATAATATGGCACCAAAAAGATGACAGGTCTATCACCAAAAGGATGATAGAGCGACATGCGCACACAATTCTGACGTCAAAAGTATGTAGGGTTTATCACCAAAAGGATGATAGAGAACACTCGCACAATCTGCGCCAAAAGGGTGACATACCCATCACCAAAAGGGTGTTTAGAGCGACACACGCACACAATCCCGACACTAAAAGGATGCAGGGCCTATCACCAAGAAGATGATAGAGAACACTCGCACAATCTGGCACCAAAAAGATGATAGAGAACACTCGCACAATCTGGCACCAAAAAGATGAATGACCTATCACCAAAAGGATGGTAGAGTGAGACACACACACAATCCCGACACCAGAAGGATGTATGGTCTATAACCAAAAGGATGAGAGAGAACACTCGCACAATCTGGCACCAAAACGATGACAGACCTATCACCAAAAGGATTACAGAGTGACATAAACACACAATCCCGACACCAAAAGGATGTAGGGTCTATCACCAAAAGGATGATAGACAACACTCGCACAATTTGGCACCAAGAGGATGACATATCCATCATCAATAGGTTTATATAGCGACGCACGCACGCTATACCGACACCAAAAGAATGTAGGGCCTATCACCAAAAGAATGATAGAGAACACTCGCACAATCTGGCACCAAAAGGATGAAAGACCCATCACCAAAAGGATGATAGAGCGACACACGCACACAATCCCGACACCAAAAGGATGCAGGGTCTATCACCAAAAGGATGATAGAGAACACTCGCACAATCTGGCACCAAAACAATGACAGACCTACCACCAAAAGCTTGACAGGGCGACACGCGTACATAATCCTGACATCAGAAGGATGTATGGTCAATCACCAAAAGGATGATAGAGAACACTTGTGCAATCTGGCATCAAAAGGATGACACACCCATCACCAAAAAGATGATAGATCGACACATACACACAATCCCGACACCATAAGGATGCAGGGCTTATAACCAAAAAGATGATAGAGAACACTCGCATAATCTTTCACCAAAAAGATGACAAATCTATCACCAAAAGGATGATAGAGAAACACGCGCACACACTTTTGACATCAAAAGGATGTATGGTCTATCACCAAAAGGATGATAGAGAACACTCGCACAATCTGGCACCAAAAGGATGACAGACCTATCACCAAAAGCATGATAGAGCGACACGCGCACACAATCTTGACATCAGAAGGATGTATGGAATATCACCAAAATGATGATAGAGAACACTTGCGCAATCTGGCACCAAAAGGATGACACACCCATCACCAAAAAGATCATAGAGCGACACATACACACAATCCCGACACCATAAGGATGTATGGCCTATAATCAAAAAGATGATAGACATTACTCACATAATATGGCACCAAAACGATGACAGGTCTATCACCAAAAGGATGATAGAGCGACATGCGCACACAATTCTGACGTCAAAAGTATGTAGGGTTTATCACCAAAAGGATGATAGAGAACACTCGCACAATCTGTGCCAAAAGGGTGAAATACCCATCACCAAAAGGGTGTTTAGAGCGACACACGCACACAATCCCGACACTAAAAGGATGCAGGGCCTATCACCAAGAAGATGATAGAGAACACTCGCACAATCTGGCACCAAAAAGATGAATGACCTATCACCAAAAGGATGGTAGAGTGAGACACACACACAATCCCGACACCAGAAGGATGTATGGTCTATCACCAAAAGGATGATAGAGAACACTCGCACAATCTGGCACCAAAACGATGACAGACCTATCACCAAAAGGATTACAGAGTGACATAAACACACAATCCCGACACCAAAAGGATGTAGGGTCTATCACCAAAAGGATGATAGACAACACTCGCACAATTTGGCACCAAGAGGATGACATATCCATCATCAATAGGTTTATATAGCGACGCACGCACGCTATACCGACACCAAAAGAATGTAGGGCCTATCACCAAAAGAATGATAGAGAACACTCGCACAATCTGGCACCAAAAGGATGAAAGACCCATCACCAAAAGGATGATAGAGCGACACACGCACACAATCCCGACACCAAAAGGATGCAGGGTCTATCACCAAAAGGATGATAGAGAACACTCGCACAATCTGGCACCAAAACGATGACAGACCTACCACCAAAAGCTTGACAGGGCGACACGCGTACACAATCCTGACATCAGAAGGATGTATGGTCAATCACCAAAAGGATGATAGAGAACACTTGTGCAATCTGGCATCAAAAGGATGACACACCCATCACCAAAAAGATGATAGATCGACACATACACACAATCCCGACACCATAAGGATGCAGGGCTTATAACCAAAAAGATGATAGAGAACACTCGCATAATCTTTCACCAAAAAGATGACAAATCTATCACCAAAAAGATGATAGAGAAACACGCGCACACACTTTTGACATCAAAAGGATGTATGGTCTATCACCAAAAGGATGATAGAGAACACTCGCACAATCTGGCACCAAAAGGATGACAGACCTATCACCAAAAGCATGATAGAGCGACACGCGCACACAATCTTGACATCAGAAGGATGTATGGAATATCACCAAAAGGATGATAGAGAACACTTGCGCAATCTGGCACCAAAAGGATGACACACCCATCACCAAAAAGATCATAGAGCGACACATACACACAATCCCGACACCATAAGGATGTATGGCCTTTAACCAAAAAGATGATAGACAACACTCGCATAATATGGCACCAAAAAGATGACAGGTCTATCACCAAAAGGATGATAGAGCGACATGCGCACACAATTCTGACGTCAAAAGTATGTAGGGTTTATCACCAAAAGGATGATAGAGAACACTCGCACAATCTGTGCCAAAAGGGTGAAATACCCATCACCAAAAGGGTGTTTAGAGCGACACACGCACACAATCCCGACACTAAAAGGATGCAGGGCCTATCACCAAGAAGATGATAGAGAACACTCGCACAATCTGGCACCAAAAAGATGAATGACCTATCACCAAAAGGATGGTAGAGTGAGACACACACACAATCCCGACACCAGAAGGATGTATGGTCTATCACCAAAAGGATGATAGAGAACACTCGCACAATCTGGCACCAAAACGATGACAGACCTATCACCAAAAGGATTACAAAGTGACATAAACACACAATCCCGACACCAAAAGGATGTAGGGTCTATCACCAAAAGGATGATAGACAACACTCGCACAATTTGGCACCAAGAGGATGACATATCCATCATCAATAGGTTTATATAGCGACGCATGCACGCTATACTGACACCAAAAGAATGTAGGGCCTATCACCAAAAGAATGATAGAGAACACTCGCACAATCTGGCACCAAAAGGATGAAAGACCCATCACCAAAAGGATGATAGAGCGACACACGCACACAATCCCGACACCAAAAGGATGCAGGGTCTATCACCAAAAGGATGATAGAGAACACTCGCACAATCTGGCACCAAAACGATGACAGACCTATAACCAAAAGCTTGACAGGGCGACACGCGTACACAATCCTGACATCAGAAGGATGTATGGTCAATCACCAAAAGGATGATAGAGAAAACTTGTGCAATCTGGCATCAAAAGGATGACACACCCATCACCAAAAAGATGATAGATCTACACATACACACAATCCCGACACCATAAGGATGCAGGACTTATAACCAAAAAGATGATAGAGAACACTCGCATAATCTTTCACCAAAAAGATGACAAATCTATCACCAAAAGGATGATAGAGAAACACGCGCACACACTTTTGACATCAAAAGGATGTATGGTCTATCACCAAAAGGATGATAGAGAACACTCGCACAATCTGGCACCAAAAGGATGACAGACCTATCACCAAAAGCATGATAGAGCGCGCACACAATCTTGAAATCAGAAGGATGTATGGAATATCACCAAAAGGATGATAGAGAACACTTGCGCAATCTGGCACCAAAAGGATGACACACCCATCACCAAAAAGATCATAGAGCGACACATACACACAATCCCGACACCATAAGGATGTATGGCCTATAATAAAAAAGATGATAGACATTACTCGCATAATATGGCACCAAAACGATGACAGGTCTATCACCAAAAGGATGATAGAGCGACACGCGCACACAATTCTGACGTCAAAAGTATGTAGGGTTTATCACCAAAAGGATGATAGAGAACACTCGCACAATCTGCACCAAAAGGGTGACATACCCATCACCAAAAGGGTGTTTAGAGCGACACACGCACACAATCCCGACACTAAAAGGATGCAGGGCCTATCACCCAGAAGATGATAGAGAACACTCGCACAATCTGGCACCAAAAAGATGAATGACCTATCACCAAAAGGATAGTAGAGTGAGACACACACACAATCCCGACACCAGAAGGATGTATGGTCTATCACCAAAAGGATGATAGAGAACACTCGCACAATCTGGCACCAAAACGATGACAAACCTATCACCAAAAGGATTATAGAGTGACATAAACACACAATCCCGACACCAAAAGGATGTAGGGTCTATCACCAAAAGGATGATAGAGAACACTCGCACAATTTGGCACCAAGAGGATGACATATCCATCATCAATAGGTTTATATAGCGACGCACACACGCTATCCCGACACCAAAAGAATGTAGGGCCTATCACCAAAAGAATGATAGAGAACACTCGCACAATCGGGCACCAAAAGGATGAAAGACCCATCACCAAAAGGATGATAGAGCGACACACGTACACAATCCCGACACCAAAAGGATGCAGGGTCTATCACCAAAAGGATGATAGAGAACACTCGCACAATCTGGCACCAAAAGGATGACAGACCTACCACCAAAAGCATGATAGAGCGACACACACACACAATCCTGACATCAGAAGGATGTATGGTCAATCACCAAAAGGATGATAGAGAACACTTGTGCAATCTGGCATCAAAAGGATGACACACCCATCACCAAAAAGATGATAGATCGACAGATACACACAATCCCGACACCATAAGGGTGCAGGGCTTATAACCAAAAAGATGATAGAGAACACTCGCATAATCTTGCACCAAAAAGATGACAAATCTATCACAAAAAGGATGATAGAGAAACACGCGCACACACTTTTGACATCAAAAGGATGTATGGTCTATCACCAAAAGGATGATAGAGAACACTCGCACAATCTGGCACCAAAAGGATGACAGACCTATCACCAAAAGCATGATAGAGCGCGCACACAATCTTGAAATCAGAAGGATGTATGGAATATCAACAAAAGGATGATAGAGAACACTTGCGCAATCTGGCACCAAAAGGATGACACACCCATCACCAAAAAGATCATAGAGCGACACATACACACAATCCCGACACCATAAGGATGTATGGCCTCTAATCAAAAAGATGATAGACAACACTCGCATAATATGGCACCAAAGCGATGACAGGTCTATCACCAAAAGGATGATAGAGCGACACGCGCACACAATTCTGACGTCAAAAGTATGTAGGGTTTATCACCAAAAGGATGATAGAGAACAGTCGCACAATCTGCGCCAAAAGGGTGACATACCCATCACCAAAAGGGTGTTTAGAGCGACACACGCACACAATCCCGACACTAAAAGGATGCAGGGCCTATCACCAAGAAGATGATCGAGAACACTCGCACAATCTGGCACCAAAAAGATGAATGACCTATCACCAAAAGGATGGTAGAGTGAGACACACACACAATCCCGACACATGAAGGATGTATGGTCTATCACCAAAAGGATGATAGAGAACACTCGCACAATCTGGCACCAAAACGATGACAAACCTATCACCAAAAGGATTATAGAGTGACATAAACACATAATCCCGACACCAAAAGGATGTAGGGTCTATCACCAGAAGGATGATAGAGAACACTCGCACAATTTGGCACCAAGAGGATGACATATCCATTATCAATAGGTTTATATAGCGAAGCACGCACGCTATCCCGACACCAAAAGAATGTAGGGCCTATCACCAAAAGAATGATAGAGAACACTCGCACAATCTGGCACCAAAAGGATGAAAGACCCATCACCAAAAGGATGATAGAGCGACACACGCACACAATCCCGACACCAAAAGGATGCAGGGTCTATCACCAAAAGGATGATAGAGAACACTCGCACAATCTGGCACCAAAAGGATGACAGACCTATAACCAAAAGCTTGACAGAGCGACACGCGTACACAATCCTGACATCAGAAGGATCTATGGTCAATCACCAAAAGGATGATAGAGAACACTTGTGCAATCTGGCATCAAAAGGATGACACACCCAATACGAAAAAGATGATAGATCGAAACATACACACAATCCCGACACCATAAGGATGCAGGGCTTATAACCAAAAAGATGATAGAGAACACTCGCATAATCTTGCACCAAAAAGATGACAAATCTATCACCAAAAGGATGATAGAGAAACACGCGCACACACTTTTGACATCAAAAGGATGTATGGTCTATCACCAAAAGGATGATAGAGAACACTCGCACAATCTGGCACCAAAAGGATGACAGACCTATCACCAAAAGCATGATAGAGCGACACGCGCACACAATCTTGAAATCAGAAGGATGTATGGAATATCACCAAAAGGATGATAGAGAACACTTGCGCAATCTGGCACCAAAAGGATGACACACTCATCACCAAAAATATCATAGAGCGACACATACACACAATCCCGACACCATAAGGATGTATGGCCTATAATCAAAAAGATGATAGACAACACTCGCATAATATGGCACCAAAACGATGACAGGTCTATCACCAAAAGGATGATAGAGCGACACGCGCACACAATTCTGACGTCAAAAGTATGTAGGGTTTATCACCAAAAGGATGATAGAGAACACTCGCACAATATGCACCAAAAGAGTGACATACCCATCACCAAAAGGGTGTTTAGAGCGACACACGCACACAATCCCGACACTAAAAGGATGCAGGGCCTATCACCAAGAAGATGATAGAGAACACTCGCACAATCTGGCACCAAAAAGATGAATGACCTATCACCAAAAGGATGGTAGAGTGAGACACACACACAATCCCGACACCAGAAGGATGTATGGTCTATCACCAAAAGGATGATAGAGAACACTCGCACAATCTGGCACCAAAACGATGACAAACCTATCACCAAAAGGATTATAGAGTGACATAAACACACAATCCCGACCCCAAAAGGATGTAGGGTCTATCACCAAAAGGATGATAGAGAACACTCGCACAATTTGGCACAAAGAGGATGACATATCCACCATCAATAGGTTTATATAGCGACGCACGCACGCTATCCCGACACCAAAAGAATGTAGGGCCTATCACCAAAAGAATGATAGAGAACACTCGTACAATCTGGCACGAAAAGGATGAAAGACCCATCACCAAAAGGATGATAGAGCGACACACGTACACAATCCCGACACCAAAAGGATGCAGGGTCTATCACCAAAAGGATGATAGAGAACACTCGCACAATTTGGCACCAAAAGGATGACAGACCTATAACCAAAAGCATGACAGAGCGACACGCGTACACAATCCTGACATCAGAAGGATGTATGGTCAATCACCAAAAGGATGACAGAGCGACACGCGTACACAATCTGGCATCAAAAGGATGACACACCCATCACCAAAAAGATGATAGAGCTATAGATACACACAATCCCGACACCATAAGGATGCAGGGCTTATAACCAAAAACATGATAGAGAACACTCGCATAATCTTGCACCAAAAAGATGACAAATCTATCACCAAAAGGATGATAGAGAAACACGCGCACACACTTTTGACATCAATAGGATGTACGGTCTATCACCAAAAGGATGATAGAGAACACTCGCACAATCTAGCACCAAAAGCATGACAGACCTATCACCAAAAGCATGATAGAGCGACACGCGCACACAATCCTGACATCAGAAGGATGTATGGAATATCACCAAAAGGATGATAGAGAACACTTGCGCAATCTGGCACCAAAAGGATGACACACCCATCACCAAAAAGATCATAGAGCGACACATACACACAATCCCGACACCATAAGGATGTATGGCCTATCACCAAAAAGATGATAGACAACACTCACAAAATCTGGCACCAAAAAGATGACAGGTCTATCACCAAAAGGATGATAGAGCGACATGCGCACACAATTCTGACGCAAAAGTATTTAGGATTTATCACCAAAAGGATGATAGAGAACACTCGCACAATCTGCACCAAAAGGGTGACATACCCATCACCAAAAGGGTGTTTAGAGCGACACACGCACACATTCCCGACACTTAAAGGATGCAGGGCCTATCACCAAGAAGATGATAGAGAACACTTGCGCAATCTGGCACCAAAAGGATGACACATCCATCACCAAAAAGATGATAGAGCGACACATACACACAATCCCGACACCATAAGGATGTATGGCCTATAACCAAAAAGATGATAGAGACCACTCGCATAATCTGGCACGAAAAAGATGACAGATCTATCACCAAAAGGATGATACAACGGCACGCGCACACAATTCTGACGTCAAAAGGATGTAGGGTTTATCACCAAAAGGATGATAGAGAACACTCGCACAATCTGCACCAAAAGGGTGACATACCCATCACCAAAAGGATGATAGAGCGACACACGCACACAATCCTGACACTAAAAGGATGCAGGGCCTATCACCAAGAAGTTGATAGAGAACACTCGCACAATCTGGCACCAAAAAGATAAATGACCTATCACTAAAAGGATGGTAGAGTGACACACGCACACAATCCCGACACCAGAAGGATGTATGGTCTATCACCACAAGGATGATAGAGCACACTCGCACAATCTGGCACCAAAAGGATGACAGACCTATCACCAAAAGGATGATAGAGTCACATAAACACACAATCCCGACACCAAAAGGATGTGGGGTCTATCACCAAAAGGATGATAGAGAACACTCGCACAATTTGGCACCAAGAAGATGACATTTCCATCATCAAAAGGTTTATATAGCGACACACGCACGCTATCCTGACACCAAAAGAATGCAGGGCCTATCACCAAAAGAATGATAGAGAACACTCGCACAATCTGGCACCAAAAGGATGAAAGACCCGTCACCAAAAGGATGATAGAGCGACACACGCACACAATCCCGACACAAAAAGGATGCAGGGTCTATCACCAAAAGGATAATAGAGAACACTCGCACAATCTGGCACCAAAAGGATGACAGACCAATCACCAAAAGCATGACAGAGCGACACGCGCACACAATACTGACATCAGAAGGATGTATGGTCAATCACCAAAAGGATGATAGAGAACACTTGTGCAATCTGGCATCAAAAGGATGACACACCCATCACCAAAAAGATGATAGAGCTACACATACACACAATCCCGACACCATAAGGATGCAGGGATTATAACCAAAAATATGATAGAGAACACTCGCATAATCTTGCACCAAAAAGATGACAAATCTATCACCAAAAGGATGATAGAGAAATACGCGCACACACTTTTGACATCAATAAGATGTACGGTCTATCACCAAAAGCATGATAGAGCGACACACACACACAATCCTGACATCAGAAGGATGTATGGAATATCACCAAAAGGATGATAGAGAACACTTGCGCAATCTGGCACCAAAAGGATGACACACCCATCACCAAAAAGATCATAGAGCGACACATACACACAATCCCGACACCATAAGGATGTATAGCCTATCACCAAAAAGATGATAGACAACTCTCGCATAATATGGCACCAAAAAGATGACAGGTCTATCACCAAAAGGATGATACAGCGACACACGCACACAATTCTGACGTCAAAAGTATGTAGGGTTTATCACCAAAAGGATGATAGAGAACACTCGCACAATCTGCACCAAAAGGGTGACATACCCATCACCAAAAGGGTGTTTAGAGCGACACACGCACACAATCCCGACACTAAAAGGATGCAGGGCCTATCACCAAGAAGATGATAGAGAACACTCGCACAATCTGGCACCAAAAAGATGAATATGACCTATCACCAAAAGGACGGTAGAGCGACACACGCACACAACCCCGACACCAGAAGGATGTATGGTCTATCACCACAAGGATGATAGAGAACACTCGCACAATCTGGCACCAAAAGGATGACAAAGACCTATCGCCAAAAGGATGATAGTGTGACATAAACACACAATCCCGACACCAAAAGGATGTAGGGTCTATCACCAAAAGGATGATAGAGAACACTCGCACAATTTGGCACCAAGAAGATGACATATCCATCATCAATAGGTTTATATAGCGACGCACGCACGCTATCCCGACACCAAAAGAATGCAGGGCCTATCTTCAAAAGAATGATAGAGAACACTCGCACAATCTGGCACCAAAAGGATGAAGGACCCATCACCAAAAGGATGATAGAGCGACACACGCACACAATCCCGACACCAAAAGGATGCAGGGTCTATCACCAAAAGGATGATAGACCTATCACCAAAAGCATGACAGAGCGACACGCACACACAATCCTGACATCAGAAGGATGTATGGTTAATCACCAAAAGGATGATAGAGAACACTTGTGTAATCTGGAATCAAAAGGATGACACACCCATCACCAAAAAGATGATAGAGCGACGCATACACACAATCCCGACACCATAAAGATGCAGGGCTTATAACCAAAAAGATGATAGAGAACACTCGCATAATCTTGCACCAAAAAGATGACAGATCTATCACATTAATGATGATAGAGCAACATGCGCACACAATTTTGAGATCAAAAGGATGTACGGTCTATCGCCAAAAGGATGATAGATAACACTCGCACAATCTAGCACCAAAAGAATGACAGACCTATCACCAGAAGCATGATAAAGTGACACGCGCTCACAATCCTGACATCAGAAGGATGTATGGTCTATCACCAAAAGGATGATAATGAACACTTGCGCAATCTGGCATCAATTGGATGACACACCCATCACCAAAATGATGATAGAGCGACACATACACGCAATCCCGACTCCATAAGGATGCAGGGCCTATAACCAAAAAGATGATAGAGAACACTCGCATAATCTTACACCAAAAAGATTACAGATCTATCATCAAAATGATGATAGAGCGACATGTGCACACAATTTTAACATCAAAAGGATGTACGGTCTATCACCAAAAGGATGATAGACAACACTCGCACAATCTGGCACCAAAAGAATGACAAACCTATTACCAAAAGCATGATAGAGCGACACACGCACACAATCCTGACATCAGAAGGAAGTATGGTTAATCACCAAAAGGATGATAGAAAACACTTGCGCAATCTGGCATCAAAAGGATGACATGCTGTCGCTACTGCGAAAAAAGAGGCCGGCAATGACTAACAGAGTCGCTGCCTATCATTATTTATCCCAAAGAAGGGAAAGGAAACGTTCGGAAAAAACCTGACATAAACGGGAAAAGAGGAGGTCATCGCAACCAAGTCCTAGGTTCGGGAGTCGGTTACGCAAGGGGAAGTTATGAGCACCCCTCACGTCCATCGTACTCGACGGAATCCACGCATGTGTTTTATATCTAAAAGGGTGTGTAAACTATCTACGCTAAAGGCTTACGGACAAAAGAGAAAGAAAAAGAACTCACTCGGTAGAGCATCGCCGCTCTGTGCCTACGTACTCCCTCGCGTAATGGGAAAGTCAGAGTCAACGTAGTTCGCCTAACTACGGCCAAGGAACGGGGGAAGGTTGCTCGTCAAGACATCGCGTCTTGTGCCTACGTACTTTCGTCTGGTACGAAAGATCAGAGAAAACGTAGTTCGGGCTTACGAGAACACAGGTTGTTCAAAAGCTTTACCCTAGTAGGGTTAACAGACAGTTCTAGCAGTTGGTGTATGTAGCTCGACCTTTAGAGACTTAGGCGTTACCGTTTGCAATAGGACTGAAAGTTAACAACACTCTTGTTTATGAAAAGAGTTTTCCTGATTAAGACCCCAAGGGGTGAAGAAGAGTTTGAGTTGTTTTTGTGTTTTTTAAGGAAGAAGTGTTTTGAATTGGAGTGTTCATAATGTATGTTGTAACAAAGTCTAAAACCTAGGATCGAATGCGTTGCATATCGCCCTAAGGACATATAATAAACACTCTAGGAAATTGAGAGGTAACTACTCAATCACCATTTCCCAAGTACAAGGCTCATGGCACAACACTCATTATATTTATTAAGTGAATTGAAGTTGTTTGAAGATGAGAAGAGAAAGATGACAAACTAAGGGGAACTAGTCCAAACCCTAAAAGTTGTCATGCAATGTACACCTAAAGTTGAGTTTGAAAGGGGGCTACCTAATGTTATCATGCATGGTTAGAACCCTAATGTCTATCATAACCTCTCTTGAATAAGAGAAGAGAGGTTAGAAATCCTAAGGGAAGGAAGACAAAAAGAAGAAGAAATAATAATAAGAAACAATGCAAATGAAGAATGCAAACACAAATGCAACAAGGAAGACAAAGATGCAATGCAAGTGAGGGAGGAAATATGTGTGGGGCTGGAACCTCCACAAGCTCATCTTAACCTCAAGCCATGGTATGAACAAGTGCAAGAGAAAAAGGAGAGAGATGCATCACAAACAAGCAACAAAAACAATGAGAAAAAAAGTCATCATGGATTCATTACTTTAGGTAGGCTTCAAGTTCCTCCTAAGGAGGGACCAAGCAACCTTAAGTAGTATTCCAAAGTCATAGGACAGAATGGGGATGAGGAGAAGAGATCTCAAAAGCTAAAGCAAAACATCATAAGCAAATGCAAATAACAACATAAAAGAATGCAAGCAAACACCACTTATGGAAACATAATGTGCAAACATGAACGTATGAGATCAAATGAACAACTTATGCATAAGGTAAAGACCTATGAATTGGGTTCATCAATAATTCACAACCAAGCTTTGGAAGCAAAACAAAACAAGTACACCAGCAAAGATGCATAAACATGAAGCAACTTGCAAAATACATGAAAAATATGAAAATGCATTTAAAAATGCCAAATAAAATCCTAAAGGACCCCCAAGGTATTATGAACCAGGGGTCAAAAGGGGAGATTGAAAATCAAAACGAAAGTGCCTCAACAGAGGGCAAACACCAAGAGTGTCCCAAACTAAGGAAAAAATGGAGAGGGAACAAAAAGCAATTCAAACCACATGGAAACAGCACCTAAAAATCATGAAAAAAATATCCAAAGATCAATCAACATGTTAAAACAATGCTCAAAAAAATTAGAAGTTTAATCCATGCCATGAGCAAGAAATAAAATCAACAACACAACACATATTTTTTACATCTTTAAATCACTATTTAAATGGAAAATAGGCAAATAAATGGAAAATGCATAAAAAAAAAAAGAAATTAAAAATGCACAAAATTAAAAGACATGCCAAAGTATGTTCATGATTTTTTTTAGAATTTTTAGACATTTTTTAGTATTTTTCACAAATTATAAAAGAACAAACAAATAAGAGAAATAAAATAAAACAAATAGAGAAAATAAAATGCAGGGAAAAATCACAACCAACAGATCAGAATACTAGTCAAACAATCCAAGGCACCAAAGCGCGACACCTCAATTAATGAATTGAGGTTTTGTTCACATGTGCACAAGCCAAAACAGACCACAGTACGTCTTAAACTTAACCGCGAGATCAAAAAAACACCTAACGGACGAATGTAAACGCGCCACGTCAGCTCGTCTTCTTCCTTAAAACACCAGTCGCCAGAAAAAGAGCTCCGGTCATCCCCTTCCTTGCTCCGGCCCCTGCGAGCTCACTCCCCCACCGTAGCTTCATCGTTTCTCAACCGTTTTCCACAAACTCTAGATGAAAACTCATCTACTCGTCGCGAGGATCATGAATCCAACCTTTATTTCCATTAATTCTCAATAACAAGTCCAGAAATCAAACAACAAGCAAAACGTGCAAAAATAAAAATTCACCAAAACTCAAATTAAATGGTCTAAAGCTCATCTACATGTTGCAAGGAGCAAGAATCCATAAAAATTAGCTCAAAACACCACAAAAAATCTTCAACCGGAATTAAAAAAGTTTTGAGCTCATAAAATCAAACATCATAAACTCAAACGAAAATGATCCAGAAATGATCCATACAACTCAAGGATTCAAATGCAACGAAAATGGTGAAAAAGCATGGCATATTAAGAGTGTAAGGTTGAAAATTAGTTTACCTAGTGGATAGCCTCCACTGGGCCTTGAAACTGTGATGAAGCTTAACGAAAAATGCCCAGAATCACTCCATGAACTTCAATTGAGGTGTTTGAAGGCTTGATTTGGTCTGAAAGTGGTTAAATCTGAGAATTTGTTTTTGAGTTTTTCACCACTTTTTCAAAATGTGTTATGGTTGTTCATGGACGAAAATGACCTACTCTGCTCCAATTTTCATCTAGAATACTTATATGATGGGTTTATGATCAAATGGGGCTTCAATTCAAGCTAAACAACCCATTTCAAAATTTCACATTTCACCACTTTTTCCAAATTGTCATACACGTTTTTACCACTACACCAGCTGGTTTTTCAATCCAAATCCACTACAAATCAATTGTCTTAATCAAAGGAATGAGATTGGTGGTTTAATTTTGATCATATGATTGATTTCCACTTTGTTACTTCAAGAGGAAGAAACCATTAAAATGGCCTATTTTGAGACTTCAAATTTCCAATGTGAAGATGGCAATGTCTTTGAATTATTATTTGCAATCAAAAAATGCACAAACTTGCCTTGAAAAAGTTTAAAATCCATTAATTCTCAATTTCTCAATTTAAGCCTCCTTTATGAAAAATTCAAACCCCAAATTCTCAAACCAAGCCTCCACCATGACAAGAGATGATTTGGTAATGCAAATGGACCCATTTGAAGCGTGTTTCATGTTGAAAAGATTTCCATTTGAAGCACTTAAGTTGGTGAAATGGACCTATAATTTTATGACCTGTAATCTTACTTTTCCAAAACACCCCTGACTTGTAAACCTCATAACTTGAGTTCTAAAAATCAGATGAAAGACTTCTAGTACAATTTGGAAAGCTAAGATCAAGACCTACAACTTTCATGTTTTCCAAAAGTTGAGGAGAAACATCCGTCTAGGTCAAAACTGGCTTGGAAGTTGGTTGACTTTTGTTGACCAAAATCACATACCTCTAATGACCTGTAACTTTTCCGGATCATAACTTGAGTTCTATAAATCCAATCAAGGACTTCTAGTACTCAAATTAAAGCTAAGAACATGCTCTACAAGTTCCATGTTGGCCAAAAGTTGAGATGAGACTTTTATCTTGAGGTAGGTGGTCTTGAAGTCAGACACTAAATAGGGGATTTTACCCTGAGAACCCTGATTTTTGTAACTTCTCACACACTTAACCCTTGATGAATTGAACTTGAAATGATGTCTCATTTGTCTTAACACAACATACCATGACCATAGAGTCTTTGAATTGAGTTTCTATCTTCTTCAATTGCACAGTTGACTGAGGATTTACCAGATGAAAACCCTAACTACAATACTTTCAGCCGTGGCTTGTTCCACTTCACACAACAACTTGAATAATCTCCACAATGATCCTCAAGGACCTCAATGAGCTTTCTTTACATCTCATACCCATAATAATGCATTCACAATCTCCTGGTGCTCTTCAGTTGGCCTCCAAGTTAGGAGCTGGCCCATACACATCCATCTATCCTTTCACAATACATTGACCACTTCAAGATTTCTTGATGACCACTCAAGCTTGAGTAGAACCCCTTGCTCAGGTTGAACCCTCTGAGAAGACTCCTCTTGAGGTGCACAAACTTTTGATCCCCTACTCAATGCAACATGCTATGTAATGCAAATGCTAGAAAGAAATGAAATGAAATGAAACATAAACCAAGTTAAAAAAAAGGTTGAGCAAATTTTAGGGTGCAACAGCTGCCCCTATTCAAACGACTTGGACCTGAATGAGTGAAAAGCGAACAACTTTCACGCAATCAAGGTGAAAGACGGTTGAATACCAAAGAACCCAGAAATTTGCCAACCGCAGAAAATCCGAATATAGCAAAATTGATCTGAAAGCCACCCTGTTGGGGAAAGAGAATACAAACGTCCAAAATGATGCCATGGTCTGGATACCATAATGGAAAAAGGTAATGGTCCAAGTTACCAGAGTCTGGATACTCCACAGAAATCAAAGCCTGAATACTCAAAACATAACTCTGAGTCTGGATACTCAATAAACGGAGCTTGATTGCTCAAATAAACAAGTCTGAGTCTGGATACTCAAAGAATAGAGCCTGGATGCTCGATTAACACAAAACTAGAGCCTGGATGCTCAATAAACGGCGAACTAGAATCTGGATGCTCGGTAATAAATCTGAGTCTATATATTCAATATCTGGAGCCTGGATGCTCGATGAATCAGAGCCTGGATGCTCAAAAACACAAATTGGAGCCTGGACGCTCAAAGAACACATCTGAGTCTAGATACTCAATAGCTTGAGCCTGGATGCTCACCGCAATCTAAGTCTGGATGCTCTATGCAAATAACCTGAGTCTGGATACTCGATTAACCTGAGCCTGGATGCTTGATAATAATTCTGAGTCTGGATACTCGAAACCTGAGCCTGGATGCTCAATGCAAATAACCTGAGTCTGGATACTCGGCTAATAAATATGAGTCTGGATACTCAATGAATAAATTTGAGTCTAAATACTCAAAAATTGGAGCCTGAACACTCAATGCAATTTGAGCCTGGATGGTCTATGCAAATAGAAATATATTCTTCAGGATCTGGATATCCTACGAGTTCAAGTCAAACGACATTGCTGGAAAACAAAATTAGTTGTGGTCTGGATACCGCATAGGCTGAGAAAAACATTATGTGCCAAGGTTTGGATACCACACGGTGATAGGAGATAACAACAGTTACTGCGATCTGGATATCACGGAGCATCAGAGAAACTACCATGGTCTGGATACCATAACTGCCTTTACCGGAGTCTGGATACTCAACGGAGAAAGTACAAACAAGATTCATCAAGGTCTGGACATCCAACTGACTTTACCATAGTCTGGATACTCAACGGAAAAAGCATAATAAAATGAGCATAAGCCATGGTCTGGATACCATAAGGCACAAACACACTTGTTGTGATCCGGATATCACAAAGGAATTTGACTGGAGTCTGGATACTCAACGGGTCAAGAAAATACCTGTTGGAAAAAATATTGGAGTCTGGATACTCAACGGAAAAAGAAAAATAATGTCGGTCACCGTGGCCTGGATACCACAACCATCTTTACCGGAGTCTGGATACTCGACGGAAAAAAGAAAACTTCATCAACTGGGTATGAGCTGGAGTCTGGATACTCAACGGGGAGAGGTGATCAACACCATACTTATCATGACCCACTCAAATCCGAAGATACTGCTGGGGAATAACATGAGCCTGGGCCTGGATACCACGCGGGCTAAGAGAGATCACATGGTCTGGATACCAAAAGGGAAAAGATCAAACCTCCAGAGAAACACCTGAAACAAAGAGATATCAACCTGGTCTATGTTTCACATGCAAATGTTCGAAAATGGCGTAATGCTCCATACGAAATGGAAATGCTATGCATTTGGGTAGATGCGATGTACACATGCAGATGCATCGGAACTAAAACGGCAAAGTAAATGCCAGAGAAATAGAAACCATCCTGTCAGGAGCAACAAACAACCCTGCAGGGAAAAGCTTACCCACGCCAATAACAATTGGACTTACACCAAAAAAGGCCTCGAAAGGCTCACCTACCGGGGACAAAGTTCATACAAGAACAGACAATTCAAAATCAACCGAGGATGCAGATCAACACTTGCTGAAGTAAATGTCCGGGTTGACTCTCCGGAATACAAAACCTTCTGAAGAACAGATAACTCACCGAGTACTTAAAACAAACAGGCTAAACAGCCTCACTTACCTAATAGGGAGCAAAACTTCTATCGGATGTCTTAGTTTGTACTGCTGAAAGCTGAGTTCCTTCAATCAGACTGAGTGAGAGGGAGAAATACCAGGCCACTATTGGGGTAAACATGGCACCTACTCTGTGGGGATATGCCCGAATCTCGACTCGCTGGGGAGTGAACACAATCTCGTACTCTGCGAGGATTAAAAACGTACTGGCCAACTGCCAGGGACATCCTAAACACGGCCTGTAACTCTACTGGGATAGAGATGCAACCTCGATTGCTGGAGAACAACATTGTCTGGGGGAAAAGATGAATACATCCATATTCATAAACCTTGCCCCAAGGGTAACAACCCTGCAAAAGGAGAACAGACAAGACAACCTATACAACAAGCCTATCTTGGTCATCATCCGTGACATCGTTCAATTAATATCAAAGTTTTAGCAATTATTGGCCAAGGCCTACAAGTTTATGTATGCAAGTTCATCAAAAACATCAGGCGTTTTTCACAAACAAAATAATAAAAGCATAAAACAAAGCACACAAACAAAGTACTAAATAGTATATGTTTATTGATAACAGCCTGTGAATAGGTAAAGTTTTTACAACAGATGCAACTCCTGAAAAGAGGAAGCTGCGCAAAAACTACAAATATGCATAAAAGAAAATACAAAAGTGTACATTTTAAACAAAAACTACAACAATGTCGAAAATGTGGCGCAGACAAACACCATGAGCTGATTCCTCTATGACTCGCTTGACCCTGACGCTTTCTCGACGCTTCGTCTTCAGAAGAGATTGATTCGGATAAACGGCCCTCAGGTTCTCCCAATCCACTAAGCAATGAAGTTCATACGCAGACCGCAGTCATTTGCTTTTCAATCCCTAACATTTGCCTGAACCGCCCTTTCGGGTTTTCGATTAACCGGGATACCCATTTTTGCCAAAGTTGCCTTTTCAGGTTTTCAACTTCGCGGGTTTACATCTTTTTTTCAATTTTATCCCTAATTTTTTCCCGAACCTTTTCTTTTTATGGTTCGCCGGGATGCCCCATTTTTGCCTGGACTTTTCTTTTTGTGTCTAGCGGGTCTCTTTTAAGCAAAGTATTTTTTAACTACGTCTGGGTTCACAGGGGAAGCAAAGTCCTCACCGTTCATGGTGGAAAATACTAAGGCTCCTCCAGAGAAAACCTTTCGTACAACAAATGGGCCTTCGTAATTGGGAGTCCACTTTCCCCTGTGATCTGACTGTGGCGGGAGAATCTTTTTCAGCACAAGATCGCCCATCTGAAAGCTTCAAGGGCGCACCTTCTTATCATAAGCTTTCTTCACCCGGCTCTGGTAAAAACGACCATATGCAATTGATGCTAGCCTCTTTTCGTCCATCAGACTAAGTTGATTCAATCTATTCTTGATCCATTCTGCCTCATCAAGTTTTACGTCAACCAAAACCCATAAAGAAGGAATCTCAACCTCTAGCGGTAAGACAGCTTCCATACCATACACTAGTGAGAAAGGAGTTACCCCGGTTGATGTGCGTACCGTCGTACGATAACCGTGTAAGGCGAAAGGTAACATTTCATGCCAATCTTTGTATGTAACAACCATCTTTTGCACTATCTTCTTAATGTTCTTGTTGGCCGCTTCAACAGCGCCATTCATCTTCGGCCGATAGGGCGATGAGTTGTGATGTTCGATCTTGAAACTTTGGCATAACTCCTTCATCATCTTATTATTCAGATTTGAACCATTATTAGTAATGATTCGCTCGGGAATTCCATATCTGCAGATGATGTCCTTCTTTATGAATCTTGCTACCACTTACTTGGTCACATTAGCATACGATGCTACCTCTACCCACTTGGGAAAGTAATTGATGGCTACCAGGATAAAACAGTGTCCATTTGAAGAAGTGGGCTCGATCTTTCCAATCATCTCGATGCCCCACATGGAGAACGGCCAAGGGGATGTCATTACATTCAACGGGCACGGCGGCACATGAATCTTATCAGCATAAATCTGGCATTTATGGCATCTCTTCGCGAATTTGAAACAATCTGACTCCATTGTTAGCCAAAAATAACCAGCTCGTAGTATCTTTCGATTCATGGCATGTCCGCCGGCATGCGTGCCAAAAGTACCCTCGTGGACTTCTTCCATAAGCAAACCTGCTTCTTTTTTGTCCACACACTTGAGTAGTACCAGATCATGATTCCTCCTATACAGCACACCATCTGGGTTGAGGTAGAAGTTTCCAGACAATCTCCTAAGAGTTTTCTTATCCTGAGTCGATGCCCCTGGTGGATACTCTTGGTTCTTAAGGAAATTTTAGATGTCATGGAACCACGGTTTACCATCGGAATCTCCTTCAATAGCAAAGATGAAAACGGGCCTGTCGAGGCGTGAGATAACAATCCTTGGCGCTTCATTCCAAAAATTGATTGTCTGCCATTTGATTCTCCACTCTTGGCACATGGTGGAAGTCTATACGGTCGAAAAATGGTAACAGTCTTCTTACATAATCCTTGTAAGGGATCAAATTGGGTTGTCGAGTTTCCCATTCTCCTTTGATCTGATTAACAACTAGCGCTGAATCGCCATATACATCAAGATTCTTGATCCCCAGATCAATAGCTTCTTCCAAACCCATGATACATGCTTCGTACTCGGCCTCATTGTTGGTACAAGGGAAAGTTAATTTGGCATTGAAAGGGATATGCGTTCCATGAGGAGTTGTGATAATTGCCTCAATTCCGCTACCATACGAATTAAATGCACCATCGAATATCATCTGCCATTGAGATCCCCTCTCTGGTCCTTCAGTGGGTAATGGCTCATCACATTCTTTTGCTTTTAAATACATAATGTCCTCGTTAGGAAATTCAAACCTCATCGGTTGGTAATCATCAATTGGCTGTCCAGCAAGGTATTCTGACAGAACACTCCCTTTAATGGCTTTCTTGGAAACGTACTGGATGTTGTATTCTGTCAATACCATTTGCCATCTGGCAATCCTTCCAGAAAGTGCCTGCTTTTCAAAGATATATTTAATCGGATCCATCTTCGAAATTAGCATGGTTGTATGATTGAGCATGTATTGTCTTAAACGTTTGGCCGCCCAAGCGAGTGCGCAACACGTTTTTTCAAGCATGGAGTAGCGGGACTCACAATCTGTGAACTTTTTATTCAAGTAATAAATTGCATGCTCCATCCTTCCTGTCTCGTAGTGTTGACCGAGAACACAACCCATACTATTCTCCAAAACCGTTAAATACATGATTAATGGTCTTCCAGCCACTGGGGGTATCAGTATCAGAGGCTCCTGCAAGTATTGTCTTATTTTGTCGAATGCTCTTTGACAATTTTCATTCCAGACCACCGCCTGATCTTTCTTTAACAGCTTAAACATTGGTTCACACGTGGCCGTTAGATGAGATATGAACCGAGTGATGTAGTTCAACCTCCCTAAGAAACCACAGACCTCTTTTTCAGTCTTCGGTGCTGGCATTTCTTGAATAGCTCTTATTTTTGCAGAATCTACCTCGATTCCTTTTCTGCTGGCAATAAATCCCAATAGCTTTCCGGAACGAACTCCGAAAGTGCACTTATTTGGATTCAACCTCAATTTGGACTTCCTCAACCTCTCAAACAGCTTCAATAGATTGACTAGATGCTCTTCCTCCGTCTGGGACTTTGCGATCATGTCATCAACATAAACCTCGATCTCGTGATGAATCATATCATGAAATAAAGTCACCATTGCCCACTGAAAAGTTGCCCCTGCATTTTTCAACCCAAATGACATTACCTTATAGAAAAATGTTCCCCATGGTGTAATGAATGTTGTCTTCTCCATGTCCTCTGAATTGAGCCGTATTGTCAACCAATACGTCAATGTGGGGGAGCGGGAAATCATCTTTTAGGCTCGCCCTATTCAAGTATCTATAATAAACGCACATTTGTACCTTACCATCCTTCTTAGGTATAGGTACAATGTTGGCGACCCATAGAGGGTAAGTTGTCACGGCTAAAAATCCAGCGTCCAACTGCTTTTGAACTTCTTCTTTGATTTTTACCGCCATGTCTGGTCTCGTCCTCCTAAGCTTTTGCTTGACGGTGGACATTCTTCCCGAAGTGGTAATTGATGAACCACAATGTCAGTATCAAGTCCGGGCATATCTTCGTAAGACCAAGCAAAGATGTTACTGTACTCTCAAAGCATCTCTATCAACCTTTGCTTGATGTCTTCTTGCAATGCAGCCCCTATCCTGACATTTCTAACAACCTCTTCAGAACCCAAGTTAACGATCTCAATCTCTTCCTCATTAGGCAGAATGACCTTTTCTTCTTGTCTTAAGAGTCTAGCCAATTCCTCAGGCAAGTCTTCATCCTTATCAATCTCTTCTTCAGCTTGGAATATCGGGTTATCAAAGTCGAAGCGAGTCATAGAAGATTCTTGGTCGGTGTCATCTGCAATGATATGAGACCTGCAATGAAAATAGTTAAGTGCTTCAAATGATATACAAACAAACACATTGCCATTTTATTGTTAAAGATAAAACAAGAAAAACAGAGATCTCAAAATTTGAATGGAAAAACGCCCTTTGATTAATAGGTGAAACAATATTCAAACTTAAACAAGACAAGCCCTGAAATAACAAACCACTATGCTTCGGGTAGAACATAGGGTCGTACAATAATTGAAAAACAAAGTATTACTGTTCATTGGTCACTTGGACAAATTCCTCGATGGACCAGTTGCATAAGCGCTGTCCTGGAAGGCATGGCTTGATCCAAGCATCCATGTCGCAGTCACTGTCTCCAGCTTCGTCCTCAGAAATGGCATTGAGCTGCTCGAAGAAGACACCTCCGCTGGTAAACCTGATCGGCCCCTTGAACTTTGGTGTACCCTGTGAAGAGGATGGGTGGTACCCTAGACCGAACTTGTCTTGCTTCTGAGGGATATCAATCACTTGCCCCCATCCTTGGGCTGAGCCAGCTTGTACCACAACCTGCGCTTCTTTGAAAATAGACATAGCCACCTCAGACTCTTTTCTCACCACTAGCTCTCTTTCTATCATGGGTGACTGCACTCTAGCAACAAGCTCTCTCCACTAATCCCGACACCTGAAGGATATATGGTCTATCACCAAAAGGATGATAGAGAACATTCGCTCAATCCGACACCAAAAGGATGATAGACCTATCACCAAAAGGATGATAAAGTGACACACACACACACAATCCCGCACCAAAAGGATGTAGGGTCTATCACGAAAAGGATGATAGAGAACACTTGCACAATTTGGCACAAAAATGATGACATATCCATCATCAAAAGGTTGATATAGCGACACACACACACAATCCCAACACCAAAAGGATGCAGGGCCTATCACCAAAAGCATGATAGAGAACACTTACGCAATATGGCACCAAAAGGATGACAGACCCGTCACCAAAAGGATGATAGAGTAACACACGCACACAATCCCGACACCAAAAGGATGTAGGGTGTATCACCAAAAGGATGATAGAGAACACTCACACAATCTAGCACCAAAAGGATGACAGACCTATCACCAAAATCATGTTACAACGACACGCGAATAAAATCCTGACATCAAATGGATGTAGGGTATATCACCAAAAGGATGATAGAGAACACTCGCACAATTTGGTACCAAAAGGATGACAGACCTATCACCAAAAGGATAATACACTAACATGCGCACACAATACTGATATCAAAAGGATGTAGGGTCTATCACCAAATGGATGATAGAGAACACTCGCACAATTTGGCAACAAAAGGATGAAAGATCCATCACCAAAAGGATGATAGAGCGACACACACACACAATCCAGACACCAAAAGGATGCAGGGCCTATCACCAAAAAGATAATAGAGAACACTCGCACAATATGACACAAAAAAGATGACAGACCTATCACCAAAAGAATAATAATAAGTCACACGCACACAATCCCGACACCAGAAGGATGTATGGTCTATCACCAATAGGATGATAGAGAACACTCGCACAATCTAGCACCAAAAAGATGACAAACCTATCACCAAAAGGATGATAGAGTGACACACACACACAATCCCGACACCAGAAGGATGTATGGTCTATCACCAGAAGGATGATAGAGAACATTCGCACAATCTGGCACCAAAAGGATGAATGACCCATCACCAAAAGGATGATAGAGTGACACACGCACCCAATCCTGACATCATAAGGATGTAGGGTCTATAACCAAAAGGATGATAGAGAACACTCCCACAATCTGGCACCAAAAGGATGACAGACCTATCACCAAAATCATGTTACAGCGACACGCGAATACAATCCTGACATCAAATGGATGTAGTGTATATCACCAAAAGGATGATAGAGAACACTCGTACAAATTGGTACCAAAAGGATGACAAACCTTTCACCAAAAGGATAATAGACTGACACGCGGACACAATACTGATATCAAAAGGATGTGGGTCTATCACCAAATGGATGATAAAGAACACTCGCACAACCTGGCCACAAAAGGATGAAAGATCCATCACCAAAAGGATGATAGAGAGTGACACACGAACACAATCTAGACACAAAAAGGATGCAGGGCCTATCACCCCAAAGATAATAGAGAACACTCGCACAATATGTCACCAAAAAGATGACAGACCTATCACCAAAAGGATAATAAAGTGACACACACACACAATCCCGACACCAAAAGGATGTATGGTCTATCATTAATAGGATGATAGAGAACACTCGCACAATCTGGCATCAAAAAGATGACAGACCTATCACCAAAAGGATCATAGAGTGACACACACACACAATCCCGACACCAGAAGGATGTATGGTCTATCACCAAAAGGATGATAGAGAACATTCGCTCAATCCGACATCAAAAGGATGAAAGACCCATCACCAAAAGGATGATAGAGTGACACACGCACAAAATCCCAATATCATAAGGATGTAGGGTCTATCACCAAAAGGATGATAGAGAACACCCGCACAATCTAGCACCAAAAGGATGACAGACCTATCACCAAAATCATGTTACAGCGACACGCGAATACAATCCTGACATCAAATGGATGTAGGGTATATCACCAAAAGGATGATAGATAACACTCGCACAATTTGGCACCAAAAGGATGACAGACCTATCACCAAAAGGATAATAGACTGACACACGCAAACAATACTGATATCAAAAGGATGTAGGGTCTATCACCAAATGGATGATTGAGAACACTCGCACAATCTGGCAACAAAAGGATGAAAGATCCATCACCAAAAGGATGATAGAGCGACACACGCACACAATCCAGACACCAAAAGGATGCAGGGCCTATCACCAAAAAGATAATAGAGAACACTCGCACAATATGACACAAAAAAGATGACAGACCTATCACCAAAAGAATAATAATAAGTCACACGCACACAATCCCGACACCAGAAGGATGTATGGTCTATCACCAATAGGATGATAGAGAACACTCGCACAATCTAGCACCAAAAAGATGACAAACCTATCACCAAAAGGATGATAGAGTGACACACACACACAATCCCGACACCAGAAGGATGTATGGTCTATCACCAGAAGGATGATAGAGAACATTCGCACAATCTGGCACCAAAAGGATGAATGACCCATCACCAAAAGGATGATAGAGTGACACACGCACCCAATCCTGACATCATAAGGATGTAGGGTCTATAACCAAAAGGATGATAGAGAACACTCCCACAATCTGGCACCAAAAGGATGACAGACCTATCACCAAAATCATGTTACAGCGACACGCGAATACAATCCTGACATCAAATGGATGTAGTGTATATCACCAAAAGGATGATAGAGAACACTCGTACAAATTGGTACCAAAAGGATGACAAACCTTTCACCAAAAGGATAATAGACTGACACGCGGACACAATACTGATATCAAAAGGATGTGGGTCTATCACCAAATGGATGATAAAGAACACTCGCACAACCTGGCCACAAAAGGATGAAAGATCCATCACCAAAAGGATGATAGAGAGTGACACACGAACACAATCTAGACACCAAAAGGATGCAGGGCCTATCACCCCAAAGATAATAGAGAACACTCGCACAATATGTCACCAAAAAGATGACAGACCTATCACCAAAAGGATAATAAAGTGACACACACACACAATCCCGACACCAAAAGGATGTATGGTCTATCATTAATAGGATGATAGAGAACACTCGCACAATCTGGCATCAAAAAGATGACAGACCTATCACCAAAAGGATCATAGAGTGACACACACACACAATCCCGACACCAGAAGGATGTATGGTCTATCACCAAAAGGATGATAGAGAACATTCGCTCAATCCGACATCAAAAGGATGAAAGACCCATCACCAAAAGGATGATAGAGTGACACACGCACAAAATCCCAATATCATAAGGATGTAGGGTCTATCACCAAAAGGATGATAGAGAACACCCGCACAATCTAGCACCAAAAGGATGACAGACCTATCACCAAAATCATGTTACAGCGACACGCGAATACAATCCTGACATCAAATGGATGTAGGGTATATCACCAAAAGGATGATAGATAACACTCGCACAATTTGGCACCAAAAGGATGACAGACCTATCACCAAAAGGATAATAGACTGACACACGCAAACAATACTGATATCAAAAGGATGTAGGGTCTATCACCAAATGGATGATTGAGAACACTCGCACAATCTGGCAACAAAAGGATGAAAGATCCATCACCAAAAGGATGATAGAGCGACACACGCACACAATCCAGACACCAAAAGGATGCAGGGCCTATCACCAAAAAGATAATAGAGAACACTCGCACAATATGACACAAAAAAGATGACAGACCTATCACCAAAAGGATAATAAAGTGTCACACGCACACAATCCCGACACCAGAAGGATGTATGGTCTATCACCAATAGGATGATAGAGAACACTCACACAATCTGGCACCAAAAAGATGACAGACCTATCACCAAAAGGATGATAGAGTGACACACACACACAATCCCGACACCAGAAGGATGTATGGTATAACACCAGAAGGATGATAGAGAACATTCGCACAATCTGGCACCAAAAGGATGAAAGACCATCACCAAAAGGATGATAAAGTGACACACGCACCCAATCCTGACATCATAAGGATGTAGGGTCTATCACCAAAAGGATGATAGAGAACACTCCCACAATCTGGCAACAAAAGGATGACAGACCTATCACCAAAATCATGTTAAAACGACACGCGAATACAATCCTGACATCAAATGGATGTAGTGTATATCACCAAAAGGATGATAGAGAACACTCGCACAATTTGGTACCAAAAGGATGACAGACCTTTCACCAAAAGGATAATAGACTGACACGCGGACACAATACTGACATCAAAAGGATGTGGGTCTATCACCAAATGGATGATAAAGAACACTCGCACAACCTGGCAACAAAAGGATGAAAGATCCATCACCAAAAGGATGATAGAGAGTGACACACGAACACAATCTAGACACCAAAAGGATGCAGGGCCTATCACCCAAAAGATAATAGAGAACACCCGCACAATATGTCACCAAAAAGATGACAGACCTATCACCAAAAGGATAATAAAGTGACACACGCACACAATCCCGGCACCAGAAGGATGTATGGTCTATCACTAATAGGATGATAGAGAACACTCGCACAATCTGGCACCAAAAAGATGACAGACCTATCACCAAAAGGATGATAGAGTGACACACACACACAATCCCGACACCAGAAGGATGTATGGTCTATCACCAAAAGGATGATAGAGAACATTCGCACAATCCGGCACCAAAAGGATGAAAGACCCATCACCAAAAGGATGATAGAGTGACACACGCACAAAATCCCAATATCATAAGGATGTAGGGTCTATCACCAAAAGGATGATAGAGAACACCCGCACAATCTGGCACCAAAAGGATGACAGACCTATTACCAAAATCATGTTACAGCGACACGCGAATACAATCCTGACATCAAATGGATGTAGGGTATATCACCAAAAGGATGATAGAGAACACTCGCACAATTTGGCACCAAAAGGATAATAGACTGACACACGCAAACAATACTGATATCAAAAGGATGTAGGGTCTATCACCAAATGGATGATTGAGAACACTCGCACAATCTGGCAACAAAAGGATGAAAGATCCATCACCAAAAGGATGATAGAGCGACACACGCACACAATCCATACACCAAAAGGATGCAGGGCCTATAACCAAAAAGATAATAGAGAACACTCGCACAATATGACACAAAAAAGATGACAGACCTATCACCAAAAGGATAATAAAGTGTCACACGCACACAATCCCGACACCAGAAGGATGTATGGTCTATCACCAATAGGATGATAGAGAACACTCGCACAATCTGGCACCAAAAAGATGACAGACCTATCACCAAAAGGATGATAGAGTGACACACACACACAATCCCGACACCAGAAGGATGTATGGTATAACACCAGAAGGATGATAGAGAACATTCGCACAATCTGGCACCAAAAGGATGAAAGACCCATCACCAAAAGGATGATAAAGTGACACACGCACCCAATCCTAACATCATAAGGATGTAGGGTCTATCACCAAAAGGATGATAGAGAACACTCCCACAATCTGGCAACAAAAGGATGACAGACCTATCACCAAAATCATGTTAAAGCGACACGCGAATACAATCCTGACATCAAATGGATGTAGTGTATATCACCAAAAGGATGATAGAGAACACTCGCACAATTTGGTACCAAAAGGATGACAGACCTTTCACCAAAAGGATAATAGACTGACACGCGGACACAATACTGACATCAAAAGGATGTGGGTCTATCACCAAATGGATGATAAAGAACACTCGCACAACCTGGCAACAAAAGGATGAAAGATCCATCACCAAAAGGATGATAGAGAGTGACACACGAACACAATCTAGACACCAAAAGGATGCAGGGCCTATCACCCAAAAGATAATAGAGAACACCCGCACAATATGTCACCAAAAAGATGACAGACCTATCACCAAAAGGATAATAAAGTGACACACGCACACAATCCCGGTACCAGAAGGATGTATGGTCTATCACTAATAGGATGATAGAGAACACTCGCACAATCTGGCACCAAAAAGATGACAGACCTATCACCAAAAGGATGATAGAGTGACACACACACACAATCCCGACACCAGAAGGATGTATGGTCTATCACCAAAAGGATGATAGAGAACATTCGCACAATCCGGCACCAAAAGGATGAAAGACCCATCACCAAAAGGATGATAGAGTGACACACGCACAAAATCCCAATATCATAAGGATGTAGGGTCTATCACCAAAAGGATGATAGAGAACACCCGCACAATCTGGCACCAAAAGGATGACAGACCTATCACCAAAATCATGTTACAGCGACACGCGAATACAATCCTGACATCAAATGGATGTAGGGTATATCACCAAAAGGATGATAGAGAACACTCGCACAATTTGGCACCAAAAGGATAATAGACTGACACACGCAAACAATACTGATATCAAAAGGATGTAGGGTCTATCACCAAATGGATGATTGAGAACACTCGCACAATCTGGCAACAAAAGGATGAAAGATCCATCACCAAAAGGATGATAGAGCGACACACGCACACAATCCATACACCAAAAGGATGCAGGGCCTATAACCAAAAAGATAATAGAGAACACTCGCACAATATGACACAAAAAAGATGACAGACCTATCACCAAAAGGATAATAAAGTGTCACACGCACACAATCCCGACACCAGAAGGATGTATGGTCTATCACCAATAGGATGATAGAGAACACTCGCACAATCTGGCACCAAAAAGATGACAGACCTATCACCAAAAGGATGATAGAGTGACACACACACACAATCCCGACACCAGAAGGATGTATGGTATAACACCAGAAGGATGATAGAGAACATTCGCACAATCTGGCACCAAAAGGATGAAAGACCCATCACCAAAAGGATGATAAAGTGACACACGCACCCAATCCTAACATCATAAGGATGTAGGGTCTATCACCAAAAGGATGATAGAGAACACTCCCACAATCTGGCAACAAAAGGATGACAGACCTATCACCAAAATCATGTTAAAGCGACACGCGAATACAATCCTGACATCAAATGGATGTAGTGTATATCACCAAAAGGATGATAGAGAACACTCGCACAATTTGGTACCAAAAGGATGACAGACCTTTCACCAAAAGGATAATAGACTGACACGCGGACACAATACTGACATCAAAAGGATGTGGGTCTATCACCAAATGGATGATAGAGAACACTCGCACAACCTGGCAACAAAAGGATGAAAGATCCATCACCAAAAGGATGATAGAGAGTGACACACGAACACAATCTAGACACCAAAAGGATGCAGGGCCTATCACCTAAAAGATAATAGAGAACACCCGCACAATATGTCACCAAAAAGATGACAGACCTATCACCAAAAGGATAATAAAGTGACACACGCACACAATCCCGGCACCAGAAGGATGTATGGTCTATCACTAATAGGATGATAGAGAACACTCGCACAATCTGGCACCAAAAAGATGACAGACCTATCACCAAAAGGATGATAGAGTGACACACACACACAATCCCGACACCAGAAGGATGTATGGTCTATCACCAAAAGGATGATAGAGAACATTCGCACAATCCGGCACCAAAAGGATGAAAGACCCATCACCAAAAGGATGATAGAGTGACACACGCACAAAATCCCAATATCATAAGGATGTAGGGTCTATCACCAAAAGGATGATAGAGAACACCCGCACAATCTGGCACCAAAAGGATGACAGACCTATCACCAAAATCATGTTACAGCGACACGCGAATACAATCCTGACATCAAATGGATGTAGGGTATATCACCAAAAGGATGATAGAGAACACTCGCACAATTTGGCACCAAAAGGATAATAGACTGACACACGCAAACAATACTGATATCAAAAGGATGTAGGGTCTATCACCAAATGGATGATTGAGAACACTCGCACAATCTGGCAACAAAAGGATGAAAGATCCATCACCAAAAGGATGATAGAGCGACACACGCACACAATCCATACACCAAAAGGATGCAGGGCCTATAACCAAAAAGATAATAGAGAACACTCGCACAATATGACACAAAAAAGATGACAGACCTATCACCAAAAGGATAATAAAGTGTCACACGCACACAATCCCGACACCAGAAGGATGTATGGTCTATCACCAATAGGATGATAGAGAACACTCGCACAATCTGGCACCAAAAAGATGACAGACCTATCACCAAAAGGATGATAGAGTGACACACACACACAATCCCGACACCAGAAGGATGTATGGTCTATCACCAAAAGGATGATAGAGAACATTCGCACAATCCGGCACCAAAAGGATGAAAGACCCATCACCAAAAGGATGATAGAGTGACACACGCACAAAATCCCAATATCATAAGGATGTAGGGTCTATCACCAAAAGGATGATAGAGAACACCCGCACAATCTGGCACCAAAAGGATGACAGACCTATCACCAAAATCATGTTACAGCGACACGCGAATACAATCCTGACATCAAATGGATGTAGGGTATATCACCAAAAGGATGATAGAGAACACTCGCACAATTTGGCACCAAAAGGATAATAGACTGACACACGCAAACAATACTGATATCAAAAGGATGTAGGGTCTATCACCAAATGGATGATTGAGAACACTCGCACAATCTGGCAACAAAAGGATGAAAGATCCATCACCAAAAGGATGATAGAGCGACACACGCACACAATCCATACACCAAAAGGATGCAGGGCCTATAACCAAAAAGATAATAGAGAACACTCGCACAATATGACACAAAAAAGATGACAGACCTATCACCAAAAGGATAATAAAGTGTCACACGCACACAATCCCGACACCAGAAGGATGTATGGTCTATCACCAATAGGATGATAGAGAACACTCGCACAATCTGGCACCAAAAAGATGACAGACCTATCACCAAAAGGATGATAGAGTGACACACACACACAATCCCGACACCAGAAGGATGTATGGTATAACACCAGAAGGATGATAGAGAACATTCGCACAATCTGGCACCAAAAGGATGAAAGACCCATCACCAAAAGGATGATAAAGTGACACACGCACCCAATCCTAACATCATAAGGATGTAGGGTCTATCACCAAAAGGATGATAGAGAACACTCCCACAATCTGGCAACAAAAGGATGACAGACCTATCACCAAAATCATGTTAAAGCGACACGCGAATACAATCCTGACATCAAATGGATGTAGTGTATATCACCAAAAGGATGATAGAGAACACTCGCACAATTTGGTACCAAAAGGATGACAGACCTTTCACCAAAAGGATAATAGACTGACACGCGGACACAATACTGACATCAAAAGGATGTGGGTCTATCACCAAATAGATGATAAAGAACACTCGCACAACCTGGCAACAAAAGGATGAAAGATCCATCACCAAAAGGATGATAGAGAGTGACACACGAACACAATCTAGACACCAAAAGGATGCAGGGCCTATCACCCAAAAGATAATAGAGAACACTCGCACAATATGTCACCAAAAAGATGACAGACCTATCACCAAAAGGATAATAAAGTGACACACGCACACAATCCCGACACCAGAAGGATGTATGGTCTATCACTAATAGGATGATAGAGAACACTCGCACAATCTGGCACCAAAAAGATGACAGACCTATCACCAAAAGGATGATAGAGTGACACACACACACAATCCCGACACCAGAAGGATGTATGGTCTATCACCAAAAGGATGATAGAGAACATTCGCACAATCCGACACCAAAAGGATGAAAGACCCATCACCAAAAGGATGATAGAGTGACACACGCACAAAATCCCAATATCATAAGGATGTAGGGTCTATCACCAAAAGGATGATAGAGAACACCCGCACAATCTGGCACCAAAAGGATGACAGACCTATCACCAAAATCATGTTACAGCGACACGCGAATACAATCCTGACATCAAATGGATGTAGGGTATATCACCAAAAGGATGATAGAGAACACTCGCACACTTTGGCACCAAAAGGATGACAGACCTATCACCAAAAGGATAATAGACTGACACGCGCAAACAATACTGATATCAAAAGGATGTAGGGTCTATCACCAAATGGATGATAGAGAACACTCGCACAATCTGGCAACAAAAGGATGAAAGATCCATCACCAAAAGGATGATAGAGCGACACACGCACACAATCCAGACACCAAAAGGATGCAGGGCCTATCACCAAAAAGATAATAGAGAACACTCGCACAATATGACACAAAAAAATGACAGACCTATCACCAAAAGGATACTAAAGTGTCACACGCACACAATCCCGACACCAGAAGGATGTATGGTCTATCACCAATAGGATGATAGAGAACACTCGCACAATCTGGCACCAAAACGATGACAGACCTATCACCAAAAGGATGATATAGTGACACACACACACAATCCCGACACCAGAAGGATGTATGGTCTATCACCAGAAGGATGATAGAGAACATTCGCACAATCTGGAACCAAAAGGATGAAAGACCAATCCCCAAAAGGATGATATAGTGACACACGCACCCAATCCTGACATCATAAGGATGTAGGGTCTATCACCAAAAGGATGATAGAGAACACTCCCACAATCTGGCACCAAAAGGATGACTGACCTATCACCAAAATCATGTTATAGCGACATGCGAATACAATCCTGACATCAAATGGATGTAGTGTATATCACCAAAAGGATGATAGAGAACACTCGCACAATTTGGTACCAAAAGGATGACAGACCTTTCACCAAAAGGATAATAGACTGACACGCGGACATAATACTGACATCAAAAGGATGTGGGTCTATCACCAAATGGATGATAAAGAACACTCACACAACCTGGCAACAAAAGGATGAAAGATCCATCACCAAAAGGATGATAGAGAGTGACACACGAACACAATCTAGACACCAAAAGGATGTAGGGCCTATCACCCAAAAGATAATAGAGAACACTCGCACAATATGTCACCAAAAAGATGACAGACCTATCACCAAAAGGATAATAAAGTGACACACGCACAAAATCCCGGCACCAGAAGGATGTATGGTCTATCACTAATAGGATGATAGAGAACACTCGCACAATCTAGCACCAAAAAGATGACAGACCTATCACCAAAAGGATGATAGAGTGACACACACACACAATCCCGACACCAGAAGAATGTATGGTCTATCACCAAAAGGATGATAGAGAACATTCTCACAATCCGGCACCAAAAGGATGAAAGACCCATCACCAAAAGGATGATAGAGTGACACACGCACAAAATCCCAATATCATAAGGATGTAGGGTCTATCACCAAAAGGATGATAGAGAACACCCGCACAATCTGGCACCAAAAGGATGACAGACCTATCACCAAAATCATGTTACAGCGACACGCGAATACAATCCTGACATCAAATGGATGTAGGGTATATCACCAAAAGGATGATAGAGAACACTCGCACAATTTGGCACCAAAAGGATGACAGACCTATCACCAAAAGGATAATAGACTGACACGCGCAAACAATACTGATATCAAAAGGATGTAGGGTCTATCACCAAATGGATGATAGAGAACACTCGCACAATCTGGCAACAAAAGAATGAAAGATCCATCACCAAAAGGATGATAGAGCGACACACGCACACAATCCAGACACCAAAAGGATGCAGGGCCTATCACCAAAAAGATAATAGAGAACACTCGCACAATATGACACAAAAAAATGACAGACCTATCACAAAAAGGATACTAAAGTGTCACACGCACACAATCCCGACACCAGAAGGATGTATGGTCTATCACCAATAGGATGATAGAGAACACTCGCACAATCTGGCACCAAAACGATGACAGACCTATCACCAAAAGGATGATATAGTGACACACACACACAATCCCGACACCAGAAGGATGTATGGTCTATCACCAGAAGGATGATAGAGAACATTCGCACAATCTGGAACCAAAAGGATGAAAGACCAATCCCCAAAAGGATGATAGAGTGACACACGCACCCAATCCTGACATCATAAGGATGTAGGGTCTATCACCAAAAGGATGATAGAGAACACTCCCACAATCTGGCACCAAAAGGATGACAGACCTATCACCAAAATCATGTTATAGCGACATGCGAATACAATCCTGACATCAAATGGATGTAGTGTATATCACCAAAAGGATGATAGAGAACACTCGCACAATATGGTACCAAAAGGATGACAGACCTTTCACCAAAAGGATAATAGACTGACACGCGGACATAATACTGACATCAAAAGGATGTGGGTCTATCACCAAATGGATGATAAAGAACACTCGCACAACCTGGCAACAAAAGGATGAAAGATCCATCACCAAAAGGATGATAGAGAGTGACACACGAACACAATCTAGACACCAAAAGGATGCAGGGCCTATCACCCAAAAGATAATAGAGAACACTCGCACAATATGTCACCAAAAAGATGACAGACCTATCACCAAAAGGATAATAAAGTGACACACGCACAAAATCCCGGCACCAGAAGGATGTATGGTCTATCACTAATAGGATGATAGAGAACACTCGCACAATCTAGCACCAAAAAGATGACAGACCTATCACCAAAAGGATGATAGAGTGACACACACACACAATCCCGACACCAGAAGGATGTATGGTCTATCACCAAAAGGATGATAGAGAACATTCGCACAATCCGGCACCAAAAGGATGAAAGACCCATCACCAAAAGGATGATAGAGTGACACACGCACAAAATCCCAATATCGTAAGGATGTAGGGTCTATAACCAAAAGGATGATAGAGAACACCCGCATAATCTGGCACCAAAAGGATGACAGACCTATCACCAAAATCATGTTACAGCGACACGCGAATACAATCCTGACATCAAATGGATGTAGGGTATATCACCAAAAGGATGATAGAGAACACTCGCACAATTTGGCACCAAAAGGATGACAGACCTATCACCAAAAGGATAATAGACAGACACGCGCAAACAATACTGATATCAAAAGGATGTATGGTCTATCACCAAATGGATGATAGAGAACACTCGCACAATCTGGCAACAAAAGGATGAAAGATCCATCACCAAAAGGATGATAGAGAGTGACACACAAACACAATCTAGACACCAAAAGGATGCAGGGCCTATCACCCAAAAGATAATAGAGAACACTCGCACGATATGTCACCAAAAAGATGACAGACCTATCACCAAAAGGATAATAAAGTGACACACGCACACAATCCCGGCACCAGAAGGATGTATGGTCTTTCACTAATAGGATGATAGAGAACACTCGCACAATTTGGCACCAAAAAGATGACAGACCTATCACCAAAAGGATGATAGAGTGACACACACACACAAACCCGACACCAGAAGGATGTATGGTCTATCACCAAAAGGATGATAGAGAACATTCGCACAATCTGGCACCAAAAGGATGAAAGACCCATCACCAAAAGGATGATAGAGTGACACACGCACAAAATCCCAATATCATAAGGATGTAGGGTCTATCACCAAAAGGATGATAGAGAACACCCGCACAATCTGGCACCAAAAGGATGACAGACCTATCACCAAAATCATGTTACAGCGACACGCAAATACAATCCTGACATCAAATGGAGGTAGGGTATATCACCAAAAGGATGATAGAGAACACTCGCACAATTTGGCACCAAAATTATGACAGACCTATCACCAAAAGGATAATAGACTGACACACGCCCACAATCTTGACATTAAAAGGATGTAGGGTCTATCACCAATTGGATGATAGAGAACACTCGCACAATCTGGCAACAAAAGGATGAATGATCCATCACCAAAAGGATGATAGAGCGATATACGCACACAATCTCGACACCAAAAGGATGCAGGGCCTATCACCAAAATGATAATAGAAACACTCGCACAATATAGCACCAAAAAGATGACAGACCTATCACCAAAAGGATGATAGAGTGACACACGCGCACAATCCCGACACCATAAGGATGTATGGTCTATCACCAAAAGGATGATAGAGAACACTCGCACAATCTGGCACCTAAAGGATGACAGACCTATCACCAAAAGGATGATAGAGTGACACACGCACACAATCCCGACACCAAAAGGATGTAGGGTCTATCACAAAAAGGATGATAGAGAACACTCCCGCAATTTGGCACCAAAATGATGACATATCCATCATTAAAAGTTTGATATAGCGACACACGCACAGAATCCCGACGCCAAAAGGATGCAGGGCCTATCACGAAAAGAATGGTAGAGAACACTCACGCAATCTGACACCAAAAGGATGACAGACTTATCACCAAAAGGATGACAGACTTATCACCAAAAGGATGATAGAGCAACATAGACAGACAATCCCGACACCAAAAGGATGTAAGGTCTATCACCAAAAGGATGATAGAGAACACTCGCACAATCTGGCACCAAAAGGATGACAGACCTATCACCAAAAGGATGATAGAGTGACACACGCACACAATCCTGACACCAGAAGGATGTATTGTCTATCACCAAAAGGATGATAGGGAATCCAGCTATCCTTCACCAACTACCGTGTAACCGGTGACCCTTTGATGACTTGAGGACAAAGATCTACAGCAAAATCAGAAGATCATCCTGACGGAGATATGAGATTAGACCCTTCACCAACTATCGTGTGGCCAATTCCCCAACAGAGTTGCCGTGTAACTGTCATGCTCAGTTCCAAAGTTTATCCTACCAACCGGAGTATCATTTACTTGTAAAGTTGGCAAATTTCTGGTTACCGTGTAACCGATACCCCAATCGAAGATGTTCCTACCAATCAGAGTAACGTTTACCCGTACGGTTGGCAAATCATCAGTTACCGTGTAACTGGTGATCCCTTGATGATTTGAGGACGCAATGATATCAGATAAACCAGAGAATCATCCTGAAGGAGATTCAAATTGGTATTTCTCCAGCTAGTTGTCGTGCAACTATTATTTTAGTTTCCAAAGATTTATCCCCATCAGAGTACCGTCTACTTGTGGAGTTGGCAAATTTCCAGGTTTGTTGGCATTCAACCGCTTTTTACCTTAATTGTTTGAGAGTCATTTGCTTCTCACCTTGTTAGGTCCAAGCGGTTTGAATAGGGGCAGCTGTAGCACCCTAAAATTTGCCCAACTTTTCTTTACCTAGCTTATGTTTCATTTAATTCACATTAGCATTATCATTTTAAACCAAGAGTGTATGTCTCCTAACTTGAGAGTTGTGAGGAGTCATCTGATGATGTTGAATCCATAAAGTTGGATTTGAGGTCTTGAGTGAGCTCATGAGAAGTGTTGAAGTTCATTTTGGGGCCTAGACAGGTCATTATGAGGACAATAAGAAGATATACCCAAGATTGGTGCGATGAGGGTTTGACTGGGTCAACCCTAAGTCAACTAAGGATTTGAAGGAGGTTGATACTTAATTCAAGAGCCATGTGACCATGGATTGGTACATTGAGATGTTCTAAGGATGATTCCAAGATTAACTCATCATGATTGGAGAGTTTGAGAAGTTTCATGCTAGGGTTTCTAAGACTTGACTGTGTAAAATCCCCTAGCTTGACAGTGTAAAATCCTCTAGCTTGACCCCTGACTTCAAGTCCATTTAACTCATCATGATCTTAGCTTTAATTTAAGTACTAGAAGTCCTTGATAGGGTTTATAGAACTCATGTTATGAGCCAGACAAGTTACAAGTCATCTGAGGCATGTGAATTTGGGAGCTTGAAGGTTACCCAACTTGCATGACACTTTTGCCCTAGAGGGATTATTCCTATGAACTTTTGGTCAACATGAATGTTGTTCCGTATTCTCTTAGCTTTCCACAGAGTACTAGAAGTCCATGATTGGATTTGTAGAACTCAAATTATGGCTTTGACAAGTCAAGCCTATTTTGGGTATTTGGGCATTACAGGTCATTTTGAATTATAGGTCAAGATCACTACCTTGCAAGCCTCAAATGAAGGTTTGTTCAACATGAAAGTTGCTCAAAATGATGTTTTTAGCTTATCCAAGTATCTAGAGTCCATTGATATGGATTATATCAAGCATTGGTTGAAGAAAATTCACAAAAAGACCATTTTAATGAATTAAAATGGAAAAATTCAAAGTAATTGGAAATGGAATGTTTTCAGGCCAAATTTGTGCTCATTTTGATTGGAATTTATATAATAAATACTTTGGCATCATTACATTTTTGAATTGAGGTTCATAACATGGCCATTTGGAAGATTGCTTCATGATGAAGAAACATATCAAATGCATCCCTTTGATTGAAATCAAGGAGGGAAAACTATTCAAATATACTCCGCAACTGTCAAGCAAGGGAATTGGAGTGAATTTGAAGTGAGATCAAGGCCAAATCGTGCACACCATCATTGAAATTTTGGAAGGAAAGTGAAACTTAAAAATCATCAATTGGGCTTTGTGTAGGCCTCCAAAGAGGTTAAACTGTATATAAATTGGATTTAGATCATTCTCAGAAGGTTCTGGTGCCAGTTTCAGTTAAGAATCAGTTAGAGACATTATAGGAAGAAGCTTGAAGTTTGAAATTCGAGTTTGGAGATTGGGAGAGTTTCAGCAGAAATTGGTTATCAAGAAACGTTCATCATCATTCACTGAAGTGATCTGCACTCTTTGGAGAAGAATTGAGGCCTGAAACCGACCTTGCTCGAAGCTCCAACTCAGGTTCCCATCTCTCAAATTTGCTCTTAATTTAGGCGCATTTAGCATCCTAGATTCATGTGGTTAAGTTAGAAATAAGGCATAGATGGATTCTGTATAATTTTTAGGTTGAATCGAGGAAGTTTAGGTTATGGGGCTTCACGTTGTCGTTCAAATATCTCACTTAATATTAGTTCAAAACGAAATTGAGGACTGGACTAGTGACCTAGGGCACAAGGCGAGCAAAATGGTATAGGAAATTGAGAGTTTCATTGAGTTTCGAGTGGTGGCACTGTTCATTCATGCCGGAGAAGACGATCCCCACCGCGAGCCCCACTGCCCTGCAATCCCCTCCGTTCATGTTTAATTTCGCCAGATGCGTTTGAGGCCATTAGATCATTTGAAATCTTGGACCAGGTATGAAGATCGTGTGCCCAGCAGGCGTACGCGTGTCCCGCTCACGTGGCCAATTCCTATCTTTAATGAAACGCTGAGTTTCATGAGGAAACTCAGCTGGGCTCAATGTATTGTTGTTCCCACCCCCCATTCGTAGGCCCAATAGAAATAACACATAGAAGCCTTACTTGTGGCACCCCCTGGTAACGTTCATGATTAGAATAATAGGCTGATTGATTTAGCTGGGCCTTGATTCCCCCACGCGCTTTTCGCACCCCACCTTATTGGGCCCATGCGAGATTACCCTTGTGTTTCCTGCTGGTTACACCTCCCACCCTTATCTCTTTTAATTTCTTTTTCTTTATGTCTTTTGTTTTATTGATTGTTAGATTTAGTTCATAAAAAAATAGTGAATGTTGGTAATAAATCATGAGAAAATTTGTGAATATAGATTGGAATGTCTAGAATATTTCCATGTTTTCTATTTTAATTTTCCTGTTTTTGGCAATTAATCTCATATTTTCTAGTGTAATATGTTTTTAATGATGGAATAATTGTGTCCTGAATTTGTTGATTTTCTTTCTCTCTCATGGCATGGAGTTTAAACTTGAAATTTTGTGTGCTAGTTGTATACATGTTGATAATGTTGTGTAATTTTTGTTATGATTTTTAGATTATTTTAAATAAGGTTTTAGGGTAGTTGTTTAGGAGTACTCATGATTGGATCCCTTTAGTGTACCCTTGAGGTTTTAGATTTAATTTGAGCCTTTTTGACTTAGGTTTAACCCCTGATTTTTGGACTATAGCATGTTGATACATGTAGGATGATATGGTATTTTCCCTAGAATTTTTAGGAATGATTTTCAATTAGTTCCCCATTTTACAAATTAACTTTAGTTTAGGTGATCCTAACTTAGAGAACTTCATAGGTTAACCTTGTAATTATCCATTAGATGATTCTAAGTAGTGTATTCCTTCTTGATAGAATGGTAAGTAAGTAGATACCTCATTAGGGTTTAGGAAGAGCCCTAGAGAGTGTTTTCTTTCTTCAAACAAACATGGCTTGCTTTGTGTGCATGCCATTCCCATCCTATGATTCAAAGTCCTCATGTGAAAGCCCATTTCTCCTTTGGAGGAATGTATGGCATGTCATAATGAGTAGAACTTTTGAGGATGCCTTTCATGGATACATGGTTGAGTGTCATGCTGGATTCCTTAGGTTTCCATCATGCTTCCCATCATCATGTACTCATCTCGTTGACTATCTTCTCTTTTGTTGAAGCTTGAAGATGAAGACCTCTCTTGAAGATGGCTTGAGCTTGGAGTTTGCTTGCAGCTATTTGGTTGTTTGCTCTTTACCTGCTTTGCTGTTGAGCTATTTTGTCTTCTATTTGGTCTGCTACTCTTTCTGTTTGATTGTTGCTTGTGTGACTTGCTCTTGTTGCATTTCTTTCTTCCTTTATCTTGGCAATTATTCATACTTGGCTAGAGGTTGAGATGAGCTTGCGGTGGCTCCTGCCCCACACATATTTCCTCCCTCACTTGCATTGCATGCACTTTATTTACAGTTGTTTCCTGTATTGTTTATCTGTATATCTGTTTACTGTTAAGCTGATGCTTTATCTGTTTTTGTATCCCGTTGACATGATCCCCTAGGAATCTCACTTCCTCTGATAAGGAGGTCATGATTAGAACTGTAGGCTGAAACCTATGCATGATAACATCTAGGAGATCCCTGTTTCAAACCTCAATCATAGGATGAATCCTTGGCATGACAACTGTTAGAACTTGATAGTCTCCTCTTAGTTGAGCATGTTCTCTCTTCTCATCTCGAAACAAATCAAAATACAGTAATAAAGGTTAACTGATGTCGTACGTTACGAGCCTTAAGTTACTTGGGAAATGATTATTGAAGGGTCACTCTTCAATAGTCTGGATGTTTAGTATGGTACCCTTAGGGTGACATGCGACGCATTCACTCTCAGGTCATAGTCTCTAGTGCGATATTGGTTGCAAACATCCATAAAAAACAGTTTTTCCATAAAAAACAGAAAACAAACTTCAAACCTTTTTTCCCCGTGGGCCCATAATTCAAAGGAAAGCTTTTCTAAAGAAAAGAGTGTCATTAACTCTTAGTTCTACCGCAAACGGTAACGCCTAAGTCTCCAAGGGAAGAGCTGCGTACACCAAACTGCTGGAACTGTTTGTTAACCCTACTCGGAAAAACAGATGAATCTGAACACCCGTAATCCGTATTTTCCCGAACTACGTAAGCTCTAATCTCTCATACCTGTTGAGAGTACGTAGGCACAATACTGACGTATTGGCGAGCCACCTACCTTCCCCGTAACCCGTAGTTAGCCGAACTACGTTGACTCTGATTTCTCGATCTCTGATGAGAATACGTAGGCATAAAGTGCGATGCTTTGCCGAGTCATTTTCTTTTCTTTTCAGACCAGCCTTGATAGGTAGATAGTAAAACCAACCCGTCAAATAAACACAACAAGCGTGGATCCCATCGAGTACGATGGATGTGAGGGGTGCTAATACCTTCCCCTTGCGTAACCGACTCCCGAATCCAAACATTGGTTGCGATGACCTTGTCTTATACCTTTTCGTCAGGTTTTTCCGATTGTTTCCTTTCCCGTTCTGAGGGATAAATAACGAAAGATGGCGACTCTTCTATTTTGCCGACACCTTATTTTCGCGGCAGCGACAGCTGACGACTCTGCTGGGGACTGCGATGGTTCCCTATGCGAGTCTCGCCTTGGATTTTCTTCCTAGTTGTCTGGGTCATCCCCAGCAGCTGGCGACTCTACTGGGGATCCAACGTCCCCTGTGCGAGTCAATCCTAGCGCTTGTGTGTTTACCTGTTGGGTTGTGTTTATTTATCGCATTTTACTTCCCGCATTTTATTTTTAGTATGATATGATTATGTGTGCTATTGTGGGGAGGGGCATTCTGATGAGCGATGAGCCAAAACCCCGGCTTGAGAGCATACACCTAGTATTAGAGTGGAGATTAGTGACGGACTTGTATGCTTAGCATGCACCAGTCCCCATGAAATCCACACTCAGACGAGATCCTCTTTGATAACTTCTCTTCTGGCCGTTAGGGCTCGACGTGAGGTTGGATCTAAGGGTTGTCGACTCTGGGGACCGATCATTTGTGATTCAGCTAAGAGAGGCTACTTCAAGAGATGATGATGATGCCACACCTCCTGGGTACAGTATCATCATTTCTTGAAAGTCTGTGACGCTGATGAACGCATAGGATGCCGAACCTTGTCCGTGATTAGGTCCATACCTGTGAGCAGGGTCGGGTTATTGCAGGAAACCTTAACCTTCAGGCAACCTGGTTTTCTTGACAGTGAATCAGTTTTGTTGGTATCAGGGGCTCTTATCATCAGAGATGTGTTTGTTCTTGACAGAGCAGATTTTTGGTCCTCTTCAGGGTTTTGTTGTCAGAGTAGTGTTGTGGTTATGTTGAAACAGATCCTTGGTCTCCTCGACAGTAGCCTTGATCTTCTGCAGCATCCTAGCATTCTTGCATCTTTGCTCTTGCATTTTTTGCATTTTCATTGGCATATCATTAACGTGTGTCTGTGTTGCAGGTGCATACTTCATCCCTGATTCTAGTGATCTAGCTTCCCTGGCCATCATGGAGACTCTGAAAAGAACCATTGCTTACAGATTCCCTACACCAGATGTCAGTACCATCCTGAGTTTGAAGACCCTGGTTGATGAGACAGTTCTGGAAAAATTCAGGCAGATGTATGGGAGATTGCTGAAGTATGTCTACAAGCCCTCCGCCCACGAGATCAGTGGTCTGTACACGTTGCTACAGTTTTACGAGGCCCCACTGAGATGCTTTCTGTTTCCCGACTATGTTTTGGCCCCTACTCTGGAGGAGTATGCTAACTTGATAGGTATTCCTGTTAAGGATCAAATGCCTTTTCATCATGTTGACACTGAACCTAAGTTGGTTGACCTAGCAGTTATCTTGCATTTGGATGAGTCTGAATTGAGAAAAGGGTTCACTCGGAAAGACAAAGTGTTTGACTTCCCTATATCGTTTATGGTGGAAGTAGCTCAGAAGTTTGCTAAGAAAGATCGTAGGGATGTGTTCAGTGCTACTCTAGCTGTGTGCATATACGGGATTGTGTTGTTCCCGAATCTTCCTGACTTCGTAGATGCTGACGCTTTCTACTTGCTCGCCTCAGGGAATCCGGTTCCCACATTGCTTGGTGACCTGTATCATTCTACCCACTACAAGAATGAGAACAGGAGAGGGAAAATGGTGTCCTGCTGCACTCCTCTGTTGTACCGGTGGTTTGATAGCCACATGCCCAAGAAGGGTCCCTTTGTTACTTCTGTAGCCACAGCTGAGTAGTCTGAGCGCCTGATTGGTTTATCTGCAGAGAGTATCGTTTGGTTTGACCGGGATATGCTGGGTACTGAAGTCATCCACAGCTGCAATGGTTTTCCTAATGTTCCATTGATTGGAAGAAAATGATGCATCAACTACAATCCCTCACTACTGGTCAGACAGTTCGGGTATGCCTTGAGAGGTCCGCCGAAAGATGAGGAGGTGCAGGAATCTATGTACCTCGACGGGTTGTTTGAAAGTGACACGCTGACCAAGCTAGAGCATGCTTGGGATAACATCCACAGACGAGGAAAGACACTGTTGGGTAAGAGCAACAGCCAGGCTTATGAGCCTTATGTGAGTTGGGTTCGGAATAGAGCACAACATTCTTTGATGCCATTTCCTCTAGTGGCTCCTCCTGCTCCCCTCATGAATGAGAAGCCAACCACTGTGGACATCCTGAAGTATGAATAGGTAGTGGCTGAAAAGGAAGAGTTGAAAAAGGCCAATGAAGAATTGTAGAAAGAGCTGGCACAGGCTAGAAGCGAGAGAAGTGAAGCCGTCCACTCCTTCAAGAAGCAGACAGAGTTGGTGAACAGGTTGGGTACAGACTTGACTAAGCAGATAGCTGAGCATGAACGCTTGGGTCTGGACTTCAAATCTGTCAATGGTGTATTGGCCACCAAGAAACAGAACCTGGATGAAGCATACCGGAGAATCTCCAAGTTCAACCAGCAGTGGAATGCACCTCTAGCCAACGGTAAGGAACGGGAGGATAAACTGAAACAGCAGATCTCCAAATGGAAAGCTCAAGTGAAGGCTAGTGAGAAGAGGTTTGACGAGGAAACTGCTCGCAGATATGCCGCTGAAGACCTGCTAAACAAAGCTCTCGCTAACCTAAAGGATCGCAAGCAGAAGTTCGAATCCAAGAAACGAAGGTTAGAAGATTGTTTCGGCGAAGGAGCGTGGGAAGACGCTGTTGAAGGTCTTCAATACATTATTATACAGAGACAGTTACTCGTCGAGGGGTTGCTCACTCAGCCTGATCATCTAGAAACGAAGGGGTTGTTAGTCTGACTATATTTGTAATCCTTTGTTTTTGATCATTGTTGTATGCTGACCATCACCAGGCTTGTTGGTCGAGGTCATGTTGTTGATTCTGCTTGTACTCAGTGACGTTGTATGCTGCCTTGATGGGCTTTATATATATATGAGATGTTATTACCATGATTGGATCCAGACTTCTTATTATCAGCACTGACACTCTTGCACTAAAATCGGGGGAGAAATCTCCCTAAGGCACAGACACACGTTTGCATTTGCATGAATCATTTGCATAATAGGTACCTTGCCGTTTTTTCTAACCCCCTATTGATACAGGTTGTTTCAGGTTTGTCGCAGGTTAATCCGAGCAATGGAATAGGTACGAGTGGAGCTGGGAGAGGTCCAAGGCTAGCAGAGGCAGATTATGAGGGACCACCAGGCGCTCAAAGAGGAGAACAACTTGCTGAAGACTCAGGTGGGCCTGATGGCGGAAGTGCTAAAGAACATACTCCGAAGGGAATGTGAGCAGAAGCCCGAGGCTGCAGCCGACATACTTGCTCCACGTGTATCTGAAGAATCCGCGCCGAGGCATGATAGGCCTAACAGATCCCCTATGCAGTATGAAGCTCAGAACGCTTCCCGTCAGTGGCCACGTCCGGTTCCGCAAGACAACCCCAGAAGGCAGGTTCAAAAGAGGAGACTATTTGACAGAACCCTCGATCCAATCCCGATGGATTATGACCAGTTGTTGCAACTCCTGCTCCAACTACAGTTGGTTAAACATCGAACGTTGGCTCCAATGACTGGACAACTGCCACCCGACTGGGACGCGAACGCCCGTTGCGAATTCCATTCTGGAGCACCGGGGCACGATATATTGAACTGCAGAGCTTTTAAGCATAAGGTTCAAGACATGATGGAGTCAAGAACAATTGAATTCGTGTCCGGCGGCATGAAAGCATCAGGCAAATTCATCTCTTATCGTGCAAGAGAGATGGATGTTCCTATGATCTCATCTGAAGATGAGAAGGATCAGGAGTATGTCCAGCGGTCTTTGAGGTCTGAATCGCCTTGCCCGCAACTTTTTCATGTTCCTGGGTTGAGCTCCCGGATGAAAACCCCTGAACAGAGAGGATCCTCACTAGGTCAAACCTCGTCTCCGGATTGTTTCTGCCATACAAAATCGGCAACCTCTCGCTCCGTTGCAACGAAACTATCGAAGCCCGAATTAGAGTCGACCTCGCAGCAGTCGTTCTTCTGAGTGAGTCTGAAGACTTCAAGGGTAGCTCCCCTCAGCATCAAATAAGTGTGAAAGCCCAGTTCCCCGAAAGCTAGCACTATGCATTCTATCATGTCATTTATTTACCTTTGTAGTTTCTTTCCTGTAGAATTGCAAATTTCGTTTGTAAAGCATGACTGTTTTTCAATTGATATTGATAATGAAATAAATATGCATGTTTGAACTAATCCATTTGTGTTCACTCTACTGCTTTCTTTTATTTCAAACACTTGTTTAAGTGGAATTCGGGGAGGATGACGAAATCCCATGATGCGTAAGTTTCCGATGCTATGCTTTTGAATAAAAAAACCTGTTGATGATGTACAGGCATTGTTTCAATTCCCAAACACCGGAGATATAAGGAAGAGAATCCCTTGTTAACCCCTTTGAGCCTAGTTGTAGGAGTTTCTTTCTGAAGATAAAAAACCCTCAATATTAACCCGGGGCAGGGTAGGTGTCAGTTAATTTGACCAGGCATACAAATTACAACAAGGAGTGTCAGTTCGAGGATCAATCACACTGCTATAGGTCGTACCTAAAAAACCATGATGGTTAAACCTGGCCGATCAGGAGTGAAACAGTCACAATCTCTTTAACAAATCACGCGAGTCGATGCCATGCGATTTGTTCAAAAAAAAAGAGAAAAAAGAAAAAAATCGAAAAGAAAAAGCCCGCTAAGTCGAATCTTGAAAGCAAGCGACTTAGGCAAAAATCAGGGTACCCCGCTGGACTTCAAAATTGAAGAAACCCAAAAGATTCAGTCCTGGAAAAAGTTAGGGGAAAACGAAAGAATGAAAAACGAAAAGCGAAAAAGGATTACGAAAGAAAATCCTCGAGAAAGAACGAAATCGTGTGGCTACCGGCGTCCAAAGAAAGACGAAAAACGAATGACTGTCACTCCAAAAACTTGTGGTTTGCTAAACCGTCACTCCTGTCATATAACCTTTGAAAGGTGAACGCAAAGGTCGAATTAGCTGAACGTAGGATCAGAGGACATCAAGTAGAATGGGTGGGTTAAAATGAATTTTGAGCCTTTATCCTTCCTTTCTTAAAACGTGAGCCTGACCATGTTACAAACTTTAAAAGACCTAATTGAAATAGGTTTGTTTCATAAGCATACTGCGGTAAAGATCACATCGGAACTGTCTCCTAGATAGGATTCCCAATACAACGTTGTTTTAGTATTGACATGTTGATGAATGATTTCATATATTTTAATGTCATAAAATTTTTTCCAGTGAACAGGAATGGATTTTGAAAATTGCCATATGCATTGCATTTGATATGTCTTTTATGCAGAACAACTTGTTTTACTAACGAGTAAGCGCTTGACAGCAGGAATGTTTCCACAATGGAAAGTCTGATCAGGATAGAATGCAGAACGCTTGAGTATTCCGGTGAACCGGGGCCAGCTATGTCAAATGATCACAGTATAGGAGTCAGCTATCTAGAAATCGTTAATCCGGGGCAATCAGGTCGAGATTTGATGAATCTCTCGCAGCCAAGGGTACTACGCCCCACAGATCAGCCCATGAGGGGCAAAGTCATGACAAGACTGGGGCAGGTCACCACGAGAGCGTCAAAGCCATCCTTAGCCTGAAGGTTATTAACTTGGAGTACCTCTTCAAGTGTTAAGATGTTGAGGCAGATCCGGGTGCAGAGAATGCAGATTTCCTTTCAAGGAACATCCCCATAGAGATCCCACAGGTTGAGGCAAAAGCTGAAAGCGAAGGAGTCGTTCCTCCCCGTGTTGGCACAGATTGTCAGAGTTTGTCAGAAGTTATAGGAAGATTTTGGGGCAAGCCATCTCGAGTTCGTTTCTTGGCATGCTTTCCAAGCAGGATGATTCCTCCTTCCCCAGCAAGTTCAGCAGTGTTTCCCCACGGAGTCTGAACATGGGACCGTGAGCATTGATATGTCTCCCTGAACGGAGTAGATTCTCCTCAGCCTGATGCATCCTGAGGGAGGATCATCATCTCCCCACCTGAATCGTACGCTGAAGTGTATATTCATTCCCCAGCACTTAGTCAATTTGCAGTTTTCTCATGAAAGACTATTCGCAAGTGTGCAGCTTTCGATAGCTCAAACTGAAGTCTCCAGCGGAATTGAAAGTCCCCACAGAGTCGTACTCTCCCCGGCAGGTAGGAGTGATTCTAGCATCCGGTTACCATCCTCAGCCGAGTTTTTAGTCCCCCAAGAGAGCCGAGTCCTTGGAAGCCGTTCAGGCCATGATTGGTTTTCTCCAGTAGAGTACTGAATAACGGATGTTGTAGTTCCCCATCGGAGTCGTTATCTCCAAGAAAGTTTTATCCGCGAAGGCCGTGCAGTTTACTTCTGCGATTGACATCGTTTTCCTCAGCAGTTGTGGTTCGTATACCTAGTTGAGCAGGTCAGGTTCTTGTAGAACTCTGTTCGCCTGCAGCAGTCGTCTGGAGTTCGTATCCCCAGGTTCAATCCGATTGAGATTGGTGTTACCTCTTCTCCTCGGCAGGATGATTCCTTCTTCCACCAGAGTGGTTCTTTCTCCTTGACAGGAGGATTTTCCCTTCAACATTTATTTTGCTGATGGGGTCGTAGCATTTTGCATGATTGCATAGCATTTACCCTAAATGCGTAGCATTTCCACCGTGTGGAGCATTGCGCCATTGTCAAACATATGCATATGAAACATGAGCTAGGTCGCAACCGTTCTTGTTTTGTAGGTGTTCCTACGCATAATGGTTTGCTCAAGATGATTCTTGAATTCTCCAACGCAGAATGGTTTGCTCAAGATGATTCTTGAATTCCCCAATGCAGAGTTGTTTGCTTAAGATGATTCTTAAAATCCCCAGTGAAGTCGCCAAAGTTGGTTGCTCGAGTTGATGCTTAGAGTCCCCGGCAGAGTGTTTGCTCAGGATGATTCCTGAAATATCCAGCAGAGTTAATTGTTCAGGATGAGTCCTAAAGTCCCCGGCGGAGTTATTTGTCCAAGATCATTGTTGAATTCCTCAGTGGAGTTGATTCGTCCAGAATGATTTCTGAAATCCCCAAAGAAGAGTTACTTGATAGTTCTCCAAAATCCCCAGCAGAGAGGTATCATCCTCAACAGGTTTTGAACAGAGAAGTTGAAATTTCCTTGAAGACTTGATGATTGAAGTTTGGCAGTAGTGCCAAGGCCCCCAGACTTACTGATGAAGTCCGACTGCGACGTCGAAGCAGTTCTCTAAGCTGATGCAGAGTGTCTGACGGTAAAAGATCGTATACCCTTATTTGGTTCATGATTGACCGAGGATTCTATTCCCGACTTACTGACGAAGTCCGGCTGACGCCCGAGAATTTCTTTGAATGCCCGACGGCATAATTAACTTGATTGTTAAAAAGTTCCTAATGACCTAATGAGTCCCGAGGAATCCTGCTGCCGCAGTGTCGCAGAATGCTTCACGGCAATATCAGCTATGTATCGCCGGTTACCGAGTGACCAGTGAGCCCTTGATGATTTGAGGAAGAAGCTGCAGCAAAATCTGATAATCATCTCGACTGAGATTTGAGAGTAGCCATCCTTCACCAGTTACTGAGTAACCGGTGACCCCTTATTGACTTACTGATGAAGTCCGACAAAGATGTTTTCCACGTGCCTAGCGACACGATGAGTCCATAAGTGGCGATAAGGAATTCTTCTGCAGTGGCGCAGATTGCCCGACGACATAATCAACCATCATTCACCAGTTACCGAGTAACCGGTGATCCCTTATTGACTTGCTGATGAAGCCCAACAAAGATATTGTCGAAGTTCCTAGCGACATGATGAGTTCATAGGCGACGATAAGGAATTCTTCTGCAGTGGCGCAGAATGCCCGACGACATAATTAGCCATCCTTCACCAGTTACCGAGTAACCGGTGATCCCTTATTGACTTACTGATGATGTCCGACAAAGATACTATCGACGTTCCTAGCGACATGATGAGTCCATAGGCGACGATAAGGAATCCAGCTATCCTTCACCAACTACCGTGTAACCGGTGACCCCTTGATGACTTGAGGACGAAGATCTACAGCAAAATCAGATGATCATCCTGACGGAGATTTGAGATTAGACCCTTCTCCAATTATCGTGTGACCAATTCCCCAACAGAGTTGCCATGCAACTGTCATGCTCAGTTCCAAAGTTTGTCCTACCAACCGGAGTATCGTTTACTTGTCAAGTTGACAAATTTCCGGTTACCGTGTAACCGATTCCCCAGCAGGTTTCCGCACAACTGTCATTTTCAGTTTCGAAGATGTTCCTACCAATCGGAGTAACATTTACCCGTACGGTTGGAAAATTATCAGTTACCGTGTAACCGGTGATCCCTTGATGATTTGAGGACGCAATGATATCAGATAAATTAGAGAATTATCCTGACGGAGATTCAGATCAGTATTTCTCCAGCTAGTTGCCGTGCAACTATTATTTCAGTTTCCAAAGATTTGTCCCCATCAGAGTACCGTGTACTTGTGCAGTTGGCAAATTTCCGGGTTTGTTGGTATTCAACCACCTTTTACCTTAATTGTTTGAGAGCCGTTTGCTTCTCACCCAGTCAGGTCCAAGCCGTTTGAATAGGGGCAGTTGTTGCACCCTAAAATTTGCCTAACTTTTCTTTACCTTGCTTATGTTTCATTTCATTCACATTAGCATTATCATTTGCATTTCATTGACATGTATGCAGGAGATCAAGAGGTATGATTACCAATTAAGGGCTACACAAGAAGTTGAGGCTATCTAAGAAGGTTATTCAGATGTTCAAGGGTTGATATCCTTGTTAGAGAATTTAAAAGATCCTCAGAAAGAATGGTTGAAACCAAGAGTGTATGTCTCCTATCTTGAGAGTTGTGAGGAGTCATCTGATGATGTTGAAGCCATAAAGTTGGATTTCAGGTCTTGAGAGAACACATGAGAAGTGTTGAAGTTCATTTTGGGGCCTAGAAAGGTCATTATGAGGAGAATAAGAAGATATACCCAAGATTGGTGCGATGAGGGTTTGACTGGGTCAACCCTAAGTCAATTGAGGATTTGAAGGAGGTTGAGACTTAATTCAAGAGCCATGTGACCATGGATTGGTACATTGAGATGTTTTAAGGATGATTCCAAGATTAACTCATCATGATTGAAGAGTTTGAGAAGTTTTATGCTAGGGTTTATAAGACTTGAAAGTGTAAAATCCCCTAGCTTGACCCCTGACAGTGTAAAATCCCCTAGCTTGACCCCTGACTTCAAGTCCATTTAACTCATCATGATCTTAGCTTTAATTTAAGTACTAGAAGTCCTTGATAGGTTTTATAGAACTCAAGTTATGAGCCAGACAAGTTACAAGTCATCTGAGGCATGTGAATTTGGGAGCTTGAAAGTTACCCAACTTGCATGACACTTTTGCCCTAGAGGGATGATTCCTATGAACTTTTGGTCAACATGAATGTTATTCCTTATTCTCTTAGATTTCCATAGAGTAGTAGAAGTCCATGATTGGATTTTAAGAACTCAAGTTATGGCTTTGACAAGTCAAGGGTATTTTGGGTATTTGGGCATTACATGTCATTTTGAATTATAGGTCAAGTTCACTACCTTGCAAGCCTCAAATGAAGGTTTGTTCAACATGAAAGTTGCTCAAAATGATGTTTTTAGCTTAGCCAAGTATCTAGAGTCCATTGATATGGATTATATAAAGCATTGGTTGAAGAAAATTCACAAAAAGACCATTTTAATGAATTAAAATGGAAAAACTCTAAATAATTGGAAATGGAATGTTTTCAGGCCAAATTTGTGCTCATTTTGATTGGAATTGATATGCTAAGTACTTTGGCATCATTAAATTTTTGAATTGAGGTTCATAACATGGCCATTTGGAAGATTGCTTCATGATGAAGAAACATATCAAATGCATCCCTTTGATTGAAATCAAGGAGGGAAAACTATTCAAATATACTCCCCAACTGTCAAGCAAGGGAATTGGAGTGAATTTGAAGTGAGAGCAAGGCCAAATCGTGCACACCATCATTGAAATTTTGGAAGGAAAGTGAAACTTGAAAATCACCAATTGGTCTTTGTTTGGGCCTCCAAAGAGGTTAAACTGAATATAAATTGGATTTAGATCATTCTCAGAAGGTTCTGGTGCCAGTTTCAGTTAAGAATCAGTTAGAGACATTAGAGGAAGAAGCTTGATGTTTGAATTTCGAGTTTGGAGATTGGGAGAGTTTCAGCAGAAATTGGCTATCAAGAAATGTTCATCATCATTCACTGAGGTGATCTGCACTCTTTGGAGAAGAATTGAGGCCTGAAATCGACCTTGCTCGAAGCTCCAACTCAGGTTCCCATCTTTCAAATTTGCTCTTAATTTAGGAGCATTTAGCATCCTAGATTCATGTGGTTAAGTTAGAAATAAGGCATAGATGGATTTTGTATAGTTTTTAGGTTGAATCGAGGAAGTTTAGGTTATGGAGCTTCACGTTGTCGTTCAAATATCTCACTTAATAGTAGTTAAAAACGAAATTAAGGACTGGACTAGTGACCTAGGGCACAAGGTGAGCAAAACGGTATAGGAAATTGAGAGTTTCATTGAGTTTCGAGTGGTGGCACTGTTCATTCATGCCAGAGAAGACGACCGGATCTTCTCCGGCTACCACGAGCCCCACCGCCCTGCAATTCCCTCTGTTCATATTTAATTTCGCTAGTTGCGTTTGAGGCTGTTAGATCATTTGAAATCTTGGACCTGATATGAAGATCGCGTGGCCAGCAGGCTTACGCGTGTCCCACTCAATGAATTGTTGTTCCCACCCCCCATTCATAGGCCCAACAGAAATAACACATAGAAGCCTTACTTGTGGCACCCCCTGGTAACGTTCATGATTAGAATAATAGGATGGTTGATTTAGTTGGGCCTTGATTACCCCACGCGCTTTTCGCACCCCACCTTATTGGGCCCAGGCGAGATTACCCTTGTGTTTCCTGCTGGTTACACCTCCCACCCTTATCTCTTTTAATTTCTTTTTCTTTATTTCTTTTGTTTTATTGATTGTTAGATTTAATTCATAAAAAAATAGTGAATGTTGGTAATAAATCATGAGAAAATTTGTGAATATAGATTGGAATGTCTGGAATAATTCCAAGTTTTCTATTTTAATTTTCCTTTTTTTGGTAATTAATCTCATATTTTCTAGTGTAATATGTTTTTAATGATGGAATAATTGTGTCCTGAATTTGTTGATTTTCTTTCTCTCTCATGGCATGGAGTTTGAACTTGAAATTTTGTGTGCTGGTTGTATACATGTTGATAATGTTGTGTAATTTTTGTTATGATTTTTAGATGATTTTAAATAAGGTTTTAGGGTAGTTGTTTAGGAGTACTCATGATTGGATCCCTTTAGTGTACCCTTGAGGTTTTAGATTTAATTTGAGCCTTTTTGACTTAGGTTTAACCCCTGATTTTTGGACTATAGCATGTTGATACATGTAGGATGATATGGTATTTTCCATAGAATTTTTAGGAATGATTTTCAATTAGTTCCCCATTTTACAAATTAACTTTAGTTTAGGTGATCCTAACTTAGGGAACTTCATAGGTTAACCTTGTAATTGGCTATTAGATGATTCTAAGTAGTGTATTCCTTCTAGATAGAATGTTAAGTAAGTAGATACCTCATTAGGGTTTAGGAAGAGCCCTAGAGAGTGTGTTCTTTCTTCAAACAAACATGGCTTGCTTTGTGCGCATGACATTCTCATCCTATGATTCAAAGTCCTCATGTGAAAGCCCATTTCTCCTTTGGAGGAATGTATGGCATGTCATAATGAGTAGAACTTTTGAGGATGCCTTTCATGGATACATGGTTGAGTGTCATGATGGATTCCTTAGGTTTCCATCATGCTTCCCATCATCATGTACTCATCTCGTTGACTCTCTTCTCTTTTGTTGAAGCATGAAGATGAAGACCTCTCTTGAAGATGGCTTGAGCTTGGAGTTTGCTTGCAGCTGTTTGGTTGTTTGATGTTTACCAGCTTTGCTGTTGAGCTATTTTGTCTGCTATTTGGTCTGCTACTCTTTCTGTTTAACTGTTGCTTGTGTGACTTGCTCTTGTTGCATTTCTTGCTTCCTTTATCTTTGCAATTATTCATACTTGGCTTGAGGTTGAGATGAGCTTGTGGAGGCTCCTGCCCCACACATATTTCCTCCCTCACTTGCATTGCATGCATTTTATTTACAGTTGTTTCCTGTACTGTTTATCTGTATATCTGTTTACTGTTAAGCTGATGCTTTATCTGTTTCTGTATCCCGTTGAAATGATCCCCTAGGAATCTCACTTCCTTTGATAAGGAGGTGATGATTAGAACTGTAGGCTGAAACCTATGCATGATAACATCTATGAGATCCCTGTTTCAAACCTCAACCATAGGATGAATCCTTAACATGACAACTGTTAGGACTTGATAGTCTCCTCTTAGTTGAGCTTGTTCTCTCTTCTCATCTCGAAACAAATCAAAATACAGTAATAAAGGTTAACTGATGTCGTACGTTACGAGCCTTAAGTTACTTGGGAAATGATTGTTGAAGGGTCACTCTTCAACAGTTTGGATGTTTAGTATGGTACCCTTAGGGTGACATGCGACGCATTCACTCTCAGGTCATAGTCTCTAGTGCGATATTGGTTGCAAACATCCATAAAAAACAGTTCTTCCGTAAAAAACAGAAAACAAACTTCAAACCTTTTTGCCTCGTGGGCCCATAATTCAAAGGAAAGATTTTCTAAAGAAAAGAGTGTCGTTAACTCCCAGTTCTACCGCAAACGATAACGCCTAAGTCTCCAAGGGTCGAGCTGCGTACACCAAACTGCTGGATTTGTTTGTTAACCCTACTCGGAAAAACAGATGAATCTGAACACCCGTAATCCGTATTTTCCCGAACTACGTAAGCTCTGATCTCTCATACCTGTTGAGAGTACGTAGGCACAATATTGACGTATTGGCGAGCCACCTACCTTCCCCCTAACCCGTAGTTAGCCGAACTACGTTGACTCTGATTTCTCGATCTCTAATGAGAATACGTAGGCGTAAAGCGCGACGCTTTGTCGAGTCATTTTCTTTTCTTTTCAGACCAACCTTGATAGGTATATAGTAAAACCAACCCGTCAGATAAAAACAACAAGCGTGGATCGCATCGAGTACGATGGACGTGAGGGGTGCTAATACCTTCCCCTTGCGTAACTGACTCCCGAATCCAGACATTGGTTGCGATGACCTTGTCTTATACCTTTTCGTTAGGTTTTTCCGATCGTTTCCTTTCCCGTTCTGAGGGATAAATAACGAAAGGTGGTGACTCTTCTGTTTTACCGGTACCTTATTTTCGCGGTAGCGATAGCGCACATTATCCCTACACCAAAAGGATGCAAGGTCTATCACCAAAAGGATGATAGAGAATACTCGCACAATCTGGCTCCAAAAAGATGAAAGACCTATCACCAAAAGGATGATAGACGAACACACGCACACAATCCCGACACCAAAAGGATGTAGGGTCTATCACCACAAGGATGATAGAGAAAACTCGCACAATCTGGCACCAAAAGGATGACAGACCTATGACCAAAAGGATGATAGAGTGACACACACACACACAATCCCGACACCAAAAGGATGTAGAGTCTATCACCAAAAGGATGATAGAGAACACTCACACAATCTGGCACCGAAATAATGACAGATCCATCACTTAAAGGATGATAGAGCGGCACGGGCACACAATCTCGACACCAAAAGGATGCAGGGCCTATCACCAAAAAGATGATAGTGAACACTCGCACAATCTGGCACCAAAAAGATGACAGACCTATCACCAAAAGGATGATAGAGTGACACACACACACAATCCCGACACCAGAAGGATGTATGGTCTATCACCAAAAGAATGATAGAGAACACTCGCACAATCTGGCACCAAAAGTATGACAGACCTATCACAAAAAGGATGATAGAGTGACACATGCACACAATCCCGACACCAAAAGGATGTAGGGTCTATCACCAGAAGGATGATAGAGAACACTCGCACAATCTGGTAACAAAAGGATGACAGATCCATCATCCAAAGGATGATAGAGCCGCACACGCACACAATCCCGACACCAAAAGGATGCAGCGCCTATCACCAAAAAGATGATAAAGAACACTCGAACAATCTGGTACCAAAATGATGACATATCCACATCAAAAGGTTGATATAGCGACACACATACACACAATCCCGACACCAAAAGGATGCAGGGCCTATCACCAAAAGAATGATAGAGAACACTCGCGCAATCTGACACCAAAAGGATGACAGACTTATCACAAAAAGGATGATAGAGTGAGACACGCACACAATCCCGACACCTAAAGGATGTAGGGTCTATCACCAAAAGGATGATAGAGAACACTCGCACAATCTGGCACCAAAAGGATGACAGACCTATCACCAAAATCATTTTACAGCGACAAGCAAATACAATCCTGACAACAAATGGATGTAGGGTATATCACCAAAAGGATGATAGAGAACACTCGCACAATTTGGCACCAAAAGAATGACATACCTATCACCAAAAGGATAATAGACTGACACGCGGACACAATCTTGACATTAAAAGGATGTAGGGTCTATCACCAAATGGATGATAGAGAACACTCACACAATCTGGCAACAAAAGGATGAATGATCCATCACCAAAAGGATGATAGAGCGACACACGCACACAATCTCGACACAAAAAGGATGCAGGGCCTATCACCAAAAATAAAATAGAAATACTCGCACAGTATGGCACCAAAAAGATGACAGACCTATCACCAAAAGGATGATAGAGTGACACACGCATACAATCCCGACACTAGAAGGATGTATGGTCTATCACCAAAAGGATGATAGAGAACACTCGCACAATCTGGCACCAAAAGCATGACAGACCTATCACCAAAAGGATGATAGAGTGACACACGCACACAATCCCGACACCCAAAGGATGTAGGGTCTATCACCAAAAGGATGATTGAGAACACTCGCGCAATCTGGCACTAAAATGATGACATATCCATCATAAAAAGGTTGATATAGCGACACACGCACACAATCCCGACACCAAAAGGATGCAGGGCCTATCACCAAAAGAATGATAGAAAACACTCGCGCAAAAGGATGACAGACTTATCACCAAAAGGATGATAGAGTGATACACGCACAGAATCCCTACACCAAAAGGATGCAAGGTCTATCACCAAAAGGATGATAGAGAACTGTGGCACCCCAAATTTTGACCCCTTAGATTCTCATTATCATTTTAGGATCATACTCATGAATTATCTAACCCTAACCCAGTGCAAGTTTGTCTTTGTCAAGTTACAGATGAATCAGGGTTTTGTACAGTCAAATCGAAGCTTCAGGGTTTGTGATTAGTCAATGTTTTTGGCTAATTCAATCATGAAATGAAATCAAGGATATCATATGAATACAAATGAGAATCCAATTTGAAGTGGCCATTCCAGAATCAAGAACAGTGCAGTCCAGGGGCCCCGATTAGGGTTTTTTTGACTAGTAAAAGTCAACTGTAGTTTGACTTTGATGTTGGAAGATGTTTAATGGTGGTATTATGATTCATGAAGTCCATATAGCTCAATAAAGTTCATCTAAGAAGTTTCAAAGTCTCAGAAGGTCCAGAGTATCAACAGACAACTCGGTAGTCACCGATCGATCGTACTGATGACCGAAAAGTCAACTCTTCAAATTTTAGGAATTGGACTTCAAGTTGTGATACAAAATTGTTCCTTATGCCATATTGGACTTGCATATCAATTTTCATGACAATTGGATCAAGGATGAAGGAGTAATCGAAAAATTGGGAAATTAGGGTTTTGAAAAGGGCTAAACCATAACTCCTTAACCACACATCCAATTGAGATGGTTCAAAGCTGATTTGGAAGCTCTTGGAAAATCCTACAAAAGTCCCTAAGTGGTCCATGATCATAAAATGGATAGATTTGGAGTTATGATCAAATTCATTTCTAGAAGGGAAAAAGACTTTGGGAGACTTTTTGGCCAAGTTCCTTTGGGAAATTGAATCTCATGAAAACATGAATGTTTTAGAGCTATTTTAGGGCTTTCTAAAAAGTACTAGCACATCTCAAAAAGATTTATGAGCTGAATGTTATGGTTATGGCAAGTTGAGGTTTTCACACTTTAGTCCCACATTGTCAAAGGTCAAAAATTCATTCTTTCATCAAAATTGACCAAACTCAGCTGGTGAACCATGTTGTATCTGATATGTGAGGAGTTTGTAGCATGAAGAACAAAGGTATTATGCAGAAGAGAAGAAAATCCAAGCTTACAAGTTGCCTTGCAAGTGGCTTTGCAACTTGCATCCAAAAGTGAAAAAGTAAGCATGAGGTGTAAAGCAATTCTGCCACAACCCTCAAGCTATATCTCTAGCCTGCAGTTAGCCACACTAATTCATCATTTTTGTTAAATATTGAGGCTTGCCTATCAGCCAAGAAAACCCTCTTGTAGAGGTTTAATCAAAAAATCCAAAACCTTTCTTAAAAGTGAAGAAATCTTCAAATCTGCCCCAAACCACTTCCTTGCCTATAAATAGAACCCTCGCCATTTCATTTCCTACATGATATCAATTCTAAAAACTAGAGAAATTGAAAGCTTTCACTATTTCCACTCCTTGCTTCAAAAATCACAAAGTCACTTTTTTCACTAAAACACCAAAAATCTGTCTTGCTACCAAGGCTGCCAAACTCAGTTCTCTACATTCCAACACCCCAACAATCATCCACACAATCTCTAAATATGATATAGAAGGTGTTACAAACTTTGAATCACTCAAAAACATCACCATTCAAAAAGTCAACTTCATCACCAAGTTACTTTGACCAAAAGCCACAAAATCAGCCATATCTTGTTCCATACATTTCCTTGGTGTTCTAATCATCCTAATACCTCTCATATATCATTTCTCAACTGCCCAAAGCATTGAGGATCATTGGTGGAGTCTATTTCTCCAATTGTATTGAAATTTGCTCTCTTACTTCACAAAGAAGAAACCTCTCAAAGGTTAGGAGCACTTGAAGTTCCTCTGGGTTTCTTGGTGTTTAAACTTGCTCAACACAGGCTACTAGAGGTATGTGAACACTTCTCTCTTGCTTTGAACCATAATTCCATGAGTTGGTATTTTTAGCTCATTAAGTGAAAACATGTTATGTGTGGTTTTGTGTACAAATTCTGTCATGACATAAAGATAGTTGTTTGATTGAGTTGAGACACCTTTAAAATCATGAATATGTTGGATATATATGTGTGGTTTAAGCTGATTGCATTTGGTTTATGTTTTCATTCACAAAGTGCCATGTTTTGCATTTTTATGCCATAGCCATATCAGTTTGGACTGCAGGCCTGAACATGCTCAAGTTTGAGTTTAGAATCATTCATTTATACATGTATGACTTGTGTGTACCTTTGATTGGGGTTAAAAATGATTGGAAACTGGTTTGCTTATTTTCATGAATGTACAAGAACTTCAATGTTGCTGCCATTTGTCAGTTCTCACACCAGATTGTTTCAAGCCAGTTTGGGTGCTTTAAATCATTTATACTCACATATGTGACTTATATGTATGATTGATTTGGCCTACATGTGCATAAACTTGAACTGAACATTCTTCATGCCTCAAAATGCCAATTTTTGCAACTCTGTTATCATTCTTTGTGGCAGCTTGTTTTTGGTTTTAAATTGTGTTCATACACATTCAATGTCATGAATATGTGGTGTATAGATGTTTGATTTGACCTGAAAAAGCATAGAACCAAAACTGAACCTCAACACTTCTTTTTCAAATCAACTTGCAACTTGACATGCAATTTTTCATGACAGCTTGTTTTAAACTCTTCTCTTGCTTGATATTCATCCAACAACATATATGTGAACTGTTTGGGTGATTGTTTTGATCAAAATATGCATGTAACATGATTTGAGATCCACATACTTTCACAAAAACACCAAAATACAGTTTGCATGTCAATTCTCATACCAACCAATTTGAAATCACTTTCACTGTTTGAATTCATTTGTTTATATATATGTGTGATGTGCATATGTTTAAATTGATCAGAATATGCATACAAATAAGAACTACATCTTTCATGCATCATACTAGTGCCAAAATTGAAATTCAAATACCACTTTTCATGACAGTTGTTGTTTGACTTCAAAATGTGTTTGGTTCCTCTCAATATCATAATTTTGTTGTATATACATGATTAGCTTGATCTGAACAGGTCTAGAACTGAAACTTGACTTCACACTGCACTTCACTTCACAAACCTATCACTTGGATCACCATATTTCATACAAGTTAGAATTGAACCTCGCTCTTTGCTTTAATTCACTCAATGACATGTACTTGATGTGTGTGAGTGTTCATTTTGATCAATATGTGCTTTGAAACTGAACTGCCATGAACCATGCATCTCATTCATGTAAATTTGCATTTCACATGGCATTTCTTCATTACAGCATGAATTGAGCTCTACCTCTTGCATGAATCCATTCATTATCATTTATATGTTGTGTGAGCATGATTAATTTGATTTGAAACTGGCTGGTATGAGAGATTCACATCAAATTGCATTTTCAAACAATCAAAAGCAACTGCTATCGGGTTTTTAATTGGAGGATGAATTTTGATAAACTAAAACCACCATCATATTCCTCATGAAAAATCCTTCAAGTTACACTAAAATTTTGTCAAAAAAGATGAAGATTTGAGAAAGTTATGCCCAAAATGCAAATCATGATTCTTGCCTTGTTTTTATCCCCAACTGATTTTGAAACACGCCCTATGTATTTATGGGGTGGCTTCCATCAATGGATGTATAGCCACCCTAGTGGTAAGACCATTAAGCCAAAACACGCCTTGTACCAAGCGAGCCTGGGTTCGACACCTGAGGAGGGCAACCCTTTTATTAAATTTTGTCATTTTTTCACCAATCTTTGAAAAATCATATCTCTCTCAATTTTAATCATTTTTCACACATTCTTTTTGCATTGTGTTCATCTTGATGTCTAATTTCATGTCATATTTTTTATTTTCATGTTTTCATAATTTTTCATCTCTTTTGACTATGTGCAAGTTGTGTACTTTCTGTGATCGCTTTTGACAGATGCAGATGAATTTTCTCTTGATGTACTTGTGATTTTTTGTGATACTTGTTTGCATTCATACCCTTAAATGTTATCCAACATGTTAAAACTTCATTTTTGATTGATACCATGTTCATATTATTTCATCTGTTAATTTCACCTGAACTTGATCTGTCGTCACAGTTCCTGTTCTGCTTACCTGCTTTGATTGTCATCAATGCATTTTTCATCCTTATCAATCTTATATACTCATTTAATGGTTGTCACCATGAATGCATCTTTATTATGTTGTTAATTTTCTTGTTGTTTTCTTTCCCCAAGTGATGAAGCTTGTTAGCTCTCATCCAGTTGCTTCCCCTCTCTTCTTCCAAAGGAAAAGTCTTTCCATTAAACCCCTGTGTTATGGATAGCTCATTCATCCTCCCCTTGACTTTGTTAAGTCATTTTAACCTTAGTTTAGAAGCCATTAGACTTTGCTTTAAGTCTAAAAGAAACCCACCTGTACTAGGAGTGTTCTTCAACTAGAACCCTAGGATAGAGTTTGTCAACTCTATGTAAGAATCATCGTCATGATCTCTTACTTCCCCTTTTGAGTATTACAACCTAGATTAGGGAGTTTTGTCAAACTCCACAGAAACATTGTCATGTTTGTTCCCCCTTGAACCTTGATCATAATCAAGTGTTCTTCTTCCCTTGTAAGGTGAACTACGATTGCTTTGATTCTATCCTAGTCAGGATACGTAGGCAGAAGATGCGACGTCTTTGCGAGCAAACTTAGAAAACCAATTAGGTCTTTGCTTATCTTTACACTCAACTACAAATCCTAAATCCATAATACATATTTCACACTTAGCAATCAATCAAACAAAAGGTTCTTGTAGAGTACTACAAATGCTTAGGGTGCTAACACCTTCCCTAGGTATAACCAACCCCCGATCCCCGAATCTCTTAATCGTTGTCGTTACATCGTGAAAAAGGTTTTTCTTTCTTTAGACCTTTCCTTTGGATAAAATAAAGTTCGGTTGTAAAATAATTAAGATTCAAGTTAATTTAATAGCTTGATATCCAGTTTTGAGGGTTTAGCCTATCTTGTTTGAAATGGCGACTTCACTGGGGACTTGTTTATTTTGTTTTGTGGATTTAGCCTATCTTGTTTTGAAATGGCGACTTCACTGGGGACTTCAAGTAAAAAGAATTAAAGTTCAATTGAATTAATATCTTGATATCCAATTTTCACCGCAGCAGAAATGGCGACTTCACTGGGGACCCGCTTGCTTTGAGGGTTTAGCCTATCTTGTTTGAATACTTGCTATATTTGTAAATACTTTTAAATATGTACATATGTGCTATGTTGGATCTTGGGAACTTTGAATGGTGAAACAACACTATACCCGTGTTTCGGCGTACTTATGATAGGATGGTGGTATATTCAAGGAGACTTATAGGGAGTTGATTCCTGACCAAGTTGACTTGAGAAAAACTCCGCTCAGTAGAGGCCCTTTTGAGAGTTAGTATTGTTGATCGAGTATTCGTGAAAACAATGCTACTTTCTGCATGGGAGCCCGTGATACTGAGGACCTTTAGATTACCTTTTCCCCACTATGGCATTATTAGGATGTAGTGCGATGACTATAAGGAAGTAATTCCAAAGTAGTTGATACCCGATACTACACTTGGACGAGACTCTCTTGAGAATATTGTCGACCACCAAGTATTTGGGAAATTGATAATATCCGAAAGATGGGTCGAGGACTCTGGGAACCATTGTAGAACCTTGCTCTGCAGTTTTGAAGGCGTTAGTACATACCTTTGGGGTGGGTAGACCTTTACTCCTTACTCATGTTCTCCAAAACAAAACCTTTATCTGTTTACCCATGTATATGTGAATTTGTGCTTACCTGTGTTTGTGCATTCATGCATTCATGAACATCATGTCATAAAAGTTTCATGGAACTCAGATCTCTTGTTTGAAAACATTAGGATCATCATGGATAATGGAAAAAAGAAAACTATGAAGTACACTTACAAAAGTCCTAACTTGGATGATATAGAAAGGTTGAGCACTTTGATAACAGATCTAGAAGGATTCAAGAACAGGTATGGGAGCTTATTATCATTGTTGAGGGTAAAAAGGAAGATGGATCTGGGACTTTTCTCCACACTCCTCCAGTTTTATGATCCACTCTATCATTGTTTTACTTTCCCTGATTATCAGCTAGTACCTACACTTGAGGAATATTCTTGCTTGATTGGTTTGCCTATTCTTGAAAACTCTCCTTTTCCAATCATGGAGAAGGACCCTAAGGAAGAAGAAATTGCTAAAGCTACGCGTTTGGGATTGATGGATATTCAGAAAAATATGGTTACTAAGGGAGGAGTCTTTGGTTTGACTGCAGAGTTCTTGGTTGGGAAAGCACAATACTATACTGATCATTTGAGTATGGATGCATTTGAATCCATCTTTGCCTAGCTCATTTATGGGATCTTCTTGTTTCCATGTTTTGATAACTTTATGGATCTCAATGCCATCAAGATTTTCTTGAAGAAAAACCTTGTGCCTACTTTATTAGCTGACGCCTATCATTCTGTTCACTTGAGAAATCTGCATAAAGGAGGAATGATTACCTGTTGTGTCCCTTTGTTATATAAGTGGTTTATTTCTCACTTACCTAAGGCTCATGCTTTTTGGAAGGAAGGTTGGTGGTCTCAGAAGGTTATGGCTCTTACTCACTCTGATATTGATTGGTACAACCGTAGTTATGATGGGATAAAAATCATTGACAGTTGTGGAAGTTTTGGTAACGCACCTCTCCTGGGTACAAGTGGAGGAATCAGTTATAACCCTGTTCTCGCTCGCCGAGTGCTTGGATATCCTTTGAAGGACAAACCAAATAGCGCTCATGTGGAGAATATTTTCTTTAAGGGAAGTTCAGAATTGAAAGGAGAAATTCTAAAAGCTTGGGGTCATGTACACAAGAAAGGAAAGGAAGACTTAGGGAAGCCTAATTGCGTCTCTCTCGAGCCTTATCTCCAATGGGTCTGAAAGAGAGCTATTCAGCTGAAGATGCCTTATCCTCAGCAGAAACCCATGGCTTTAGAGGAGGAACACACAATGATCTTTATGTCTGAAGAGGAGAAGTTAAAGATTTCCTTGAGGAAATCACAACAAACTGAAGTAGCCTGGAAATACAAGTACCAAGTGGCCATGGAAGAGAATGATGAACTCCGTAGACAACTCCGGGCGAAGGATGAAGAAATGATTGCTTATAAGAAGAGGAAGACACATGAAGGTTTATCTTCTTCCAGCTCTCAGCCAACTCCATGGAAACTAGTCGTGGACAAACTTATTCTTGAAAAGACTCAGATGGAAGAAGAAATCAAGAAGCTCAAAGCAAAAGAAGACTTTTATTTAGAATACTGTCAGCCTTATATTTAGGACTTTTGTAAAATGTACTAGATATTTTGTAATTCAAATCTTGAAAATCAATGAAATGAAATGATGTTTTGATCTGAGTTCCATGAAACCTTTGCATTTGCATTTTCATTAATTAATCATTCAAGGAACTAAAGATTGTGTTGCAGATATTATAGGATGGATTCTGGAAAGAAAGCAGAGGTTGTGTTCCAAAGGCCAAAATTGGAGAACTTGAAGAAACTGGTAAGTTTAGTAGAAGACCCCGAGGCATTCAGAGAGAAGTATGGGAATATGCTGTCTTTGCTAGAAGTTCAAGTATATGAAGAGATGTTATCCGCACTCATGCAGTTCTATGATTCAACTTATCACTGTTTCACCTTTCCAGACTATCAGTTGCTACCAACCTTGGAAGAATATTCTGCCCTGATGGGAGTAGGTGCACTCCTAGATCGTTTTCTGGAAGAGAAGGGACTCCTAATGAAAGAGCAGTTGCAGAGGTCGCGTATTTTGAGGTGGACGAGGTACGATCTCATATGGGTGCTAAGGGAGGGTTGTATGGATTTCCAGCTATGTTCCTGTATGAAAAAGCTCATAGCTATGCCTTGTCAAAGAATATTGAAGCATTTGAGGCCATCCTGGTTTTACTAATCTACAAACTGTTTCTGTTCCCGACTGTTAGTGATTTTGGGGATGCAAATGCAATCAACCTTTTCTTAATCAAAAACCATGTACCTACCTTGCTGGCTGATACGTACATTACCATCCACCGTAGGAACCGTTATGGAGTTGGACGGATTGAGTGTTGCACCGTTCTCCTGCACAAGTGGTTTATTTCGCACTTGCCAAAAATTCCAGCCCTCTGGGATAAGCAAAATGGGCTCTCATGGACGGAAAAGCTGCTATTGCTCAAACACTCAGATATTAAGTGGTACGACCCTATGTATGGAGGAATTGCCATGATCCAAAACTGTGGAGATTTCCCGAATGTACCGCTTATCTGTGTCAATGGTTGCATCAGCTATAATCCTATTCTGGCTCGTCGACAGTTGAGACACCCAATGGAGGATGAACCGGACCCAGACTTTTTGAGAAGATTTTACATTGAAGAGGGGAGGAATCCCGCTTACAGGACTCGGATTGTGTATGCTTGGCGTTATGTCCACACGAGGGGAGTAACTGCCCTAGGTTACCACAACTCTACTGTTTCAAAATCCTATTTAACATGGGTAAAAGAAGCAGCATTGAAGATGTTCTATACTCGCTTTGAGCCTGACTCACCCAAACCTACTCTCGTAGAAGAATTGAATGCTGCTTTGGCAATACCTGAAAAAGAAGGAAAGACTTGAAGAGATAAGTATTTCATGGCTATGCAAGAGAAGGAAGAACTTCAAGAATTGATCCGTCAAGGTGGAAAGAGAAGTCAGCCAGAAGACGAAGGGCCATCCAACCAGAAGACCTAAAATCCTTTTATTTTCTGTTTTATTTCATCATGTATCTGTATTGAAGACTTGTATTTCAATTTCAGAATCGTTGTTGTAAAACTCTCAGTTATTAATCTATGAGGACTTTTTGAATTTGCTTATTTCCCCATTGTTATAATCTCTGCAAATATTTCTTTAGATTCCTTGAATGATTAATTTTGCATTTGTTGCATTTTGCATTCATAAGCATCGCATGTGCATGTTCTTAGGTTGTGTCTCATCTCGCTGTCTTGTCTCCAGAGAGAGAGAAAGAATCACATTGAATCCTCAACACCGATACAACACCCGAGCCCAAGCTCGTATAAGAATGAAAGGACAGAATGTGGATGTGGAGAGGATTGATAATGAACTTGGAGAGCTACGAGGAGGCATGGGGCAGATCATGGAAGCCCTACAAGTCATTCGTACAAAATTGGACACTCAAGCCACTGTTGTTTCTGAAATCACTGGCATAGCTGTAGAGCCGATCCCAACGGCAGTCACTGTTGCAAATGTACCACCATACGGGTTATCGCCTGGTTTTGTACCTCCACCAGTAGTCAATCAACAAGCAGTTCCTTTGGGGCCAGATGTTCTTCAAGCTATTCCTACTTACACTCATCCTTCTGTTCTGATTCAAGCGCGCCCTGTTTTTCATAATCCTCCACCAGTGTACGAAGGTCCTGATGGGTATGAAGAAGAAAGCGGACGACATGATAAGTTGAAAGAAAGTGTAGAGACTATCGGAAGGAAAGTTAGAGCAATGGAAGGAAATGAAATCTTTGGTACTGATGCCAGAGATATGTGCTTAGTGTCTGGATTGGTAATACCGCCAAAATTCAAGGTTCCCAATTTTGATCAGTATTCTGGGGCTACTTGTCCTCGAACACATCTGATTATGTATTACCGAAGAATGGCCGCTCACGTGGAGGATGACAAATTGATGTTTCACTGTTTCCAAGATAGTTTGAAAGGAGCTCCTGCTAAATGGTATTTGGGTTTGGATCAGTCTCGTATTCATAGTTTCCAAGACTTGGCTGATACTTTTGTGAAACATTACAAGTACAACATGGATTTAGTCCCTGATAGAAAACAATTACTGAGTATGTCACAGAAGAGTTCAGAATCTTTCAAAGAGTATGCACAAAGGTGGAGGGAAACTGCCTCTCAGATAGAACCTCCTTTGAGTGAAAAAGAGCTGACAGATTGGTTCGTCGATACGGTAAGACCGGAGTTTTATGAAAAGATGATCAGTAGTGTAACCACCAGTTTTTCTGATATAGTAGCAGTGGGGGTGAGAGTGGAGTTAGGAATGAAGAATGGGAAGGTGGCTAGCAGTTCCAGCAGTTCCGGTAACAACAATGTCAAGAAGCTCAACAGTAATTTTCATAGAAAGAAGGAAGGGGAGACAAATGCAGTAACTGTAGGAAGAAAGATTCGCACCTGGAGACCGCCTTACCAACAGTATCAGCAGAGTTATGTTCAGCAATCCCAGCAACAACGACCAATGTATCTGTTGCAGTATGCCCAACAACCTTATATGGCAGCTATAACTCCGGCTTTCAGTCATCCTGTTCCCAGTTATCAGACAGTGCAGCCAGCACCTGTATATCAGCCAATTATACAAGGGTATCAACGAGCGCCCAACGCTCAGCCCTATCAACAACATCATCAGCCTAGAGCTTAGGCACCTAGACAAAACTACCACAATCGGAGACCGACAACAAAACCTCCCCTTCCTCAGATACCGATGACGTACACAGAGTTGTACCCCTCCTTAGTACAGCAGGGATTGGTGACAACACGACCATTAAATCCAGACACCACATCTCCTCACTATAATCCAAACGCTCATTGTGCCTTTCACGAAGGCGCCGCCGGTCATGATTTAGAAGGCTGTCTTGCTTTAAAACATCTTGTCAGGGAGTTGATGGAAAAGAAGATATTGCCTTTTGATGATGTACCCCCAAATGTCAAAAGTAATCCATTACCGAACCATGGAGGGGTTAATGTTGTAGAAGAAGTTTCAGATGAAAGGGTAGTCCGAGGTGTGTCAGAGATCAAAACCCTATTGAGGTTACTTCACGAGAAACTACTGAAAGCAGGATTGATAGAAGATACCCATAAAGATTGTAAAGAATGTCATCCTGATCCTAGAGGGTGTGACGAGGTACGAGGAGATATCAAAAAATTGATTGATGAGGAAATGTTGCAAGTGTGTAGTAAGGTAAGGAAAGAAGAAGTTTCAGTAATTGAGCCTGTTTTTAATTTACCAAAGAAAGGTGAGAAAGTTCCGGTGTTCAAAACGACCAACAAAAGTGTGAAGCCGGTTTCAACAAGTCAGCTATTGATCAACCCCGACCGGTTATTCTTCAGAAACCAAGACCGTTTCCTTTTGAAAGCACAAAGGTCGTTCCATGGAAGTATGGTATGACTGTGATAGACCGAGGATCAGGGAAGGTTAGGCAGAAAGAGACAGTAAGAGACGACCAAGTGGACGTAACAAACATTGCAGGTACAAGAAAAATGACCCGTAGTGGTCGCATCTATCAACTAAATATGACAGTAGCCGCTCCAAAAGAGGTTATCCCTGCTTCGACAAAAGAACAAGAGGTACCAGGTACTGAAGGAAACGACGAAGAATTCTTAATAATTATTCGGAAAAGTGATTACAAGATCATTGATCAGCTTCACCAAACCCCATCAAAGATATCGATCTTGTCTCTCTTGATGAACTCTCCAGCTCACAGAGAGGCTCTGCAAAAGGTATTGAAGCAGGCACATGTGACAAAAGACATAACTCTCGGACAATTCGATTCAGTAATAGCCAACATTACAGCCTGTAACACCATGAGCTTTAGTGATGTTGAGTTGTCGAACGAAGGACGCAATCACAATTTTGTGTTACACATATCTGTCAGGTGCCAAGAAGACACCATGGCACGAGTTTTGGTCGATACTGGATCCTCATTGAATGTATTGCTCGCCAGGTCGCTCGCAAGGCTAGCATATGCAGGCGCAGAAATGAAACCAACGTCTTTGATTGTAAAAGCTTTTGATGGTTCAAGAAGGACGGTTGTTAGAGAGATAGAATTGCCAATCATGATCGGACCTCATGTGTTCGATATTACATTCCAAGTCATGGACATTAACCCAACTTATATTTGTTTGTTGGGACGACCGTGGACTCACGCCGCTGGGGCAGTAACTTCCACCTTACATCAGAGAATGAAATTTGTTATGAATGATAAATTAGTGATTGTACACGGTGAAGAGGACCTAATGGCGAGCAATTTGTCATCATTCAAATATATTGAAGCAGATGAGGGCGCGTTAGAAACTTCCTTTCAGGCACTCGAGATAGCTAATGCAGTGATGTTAGAAGAAACAGTGGCTAAGAGTGGTCCGTCTTTTGCATCCGCTCAGAGCATCAAATCTACACTGGGGAGAGATTATCGAAGTAAAACCAAAGATGGCAATCTTAAAAAACCAAAACAAATTTCTCTTTTGTGTGCTGCATTTGTCTTTGTGTGTTTTAACAAATTAAGTCATTCCAACGTGCAGTGATGTCCTAAAACCCATTGAATCCCATGACTTTGCATTCCCTCCTTACTTTGATTCACCAATATACCAAGCCGAAGATGAGGACGAAGATTCCGAAATCCCTGATGAACTGGTAAAATTGGCACACCATGAGTATTCAGAGCTTCAACCCTACAAAGAACAGGTAGAAGTCATTAATCTTGGCACCGAAGAAGACAAGAAAGAAGTCATGATTGGGGCAGCTCTAGGCGCAGAAGTCAAGCAGCAACTAGAAGAACTTTTGAAAGAATATATGGATGTATTTGCTTGGTCATACCAGGATATGCCGGGTCTAGACACTGACATAGTGGTTCACAAATTATCGCTTCGACCAGAATGCCCACCGGTTAAGCAAAAGCTCCGAAGAATAAGACCTGACATGGCTTTCAAAATTCGAGATGAGGTGAAGAAACAGATTGACGCCGGGTTCTTAGCAGTGTCCAAATACCCCGAATGGGTAGCCAATATTGTACTTGTGCCGAAAAAGGATGGGAAAGTCAGAATGTGTGTGGATTATAGGGATCTAAACAAGGCCAGTCCGAAGGATGATTTCCCTTTACCGCATATCGACACGTTGATGGATAATACGACTCGTTTTGCAGTTTTCTCATTTATGGATGGGTTCTCCGGTTACAATCAGATTAAGATGGATCCCGATGACATGGAAAAAAACTACTTTCATTACTCCGTGGGGGACTTACTGTTACAAAGTTATGCCTTTCGGCCTGAAGAACCCAGGTGCTACTTACCAAAGGGCCATGGTAACTTTATTTCATGATATGATGCACAAGGAGATAGCAGTATATGTTGATGACATGATAGACAAATCTCAAAGCGAGGAGGACCATTTGGAACATCTTTTGAAATTATTTAAAAGACTCAGAAAATATCAGTTGAGACTGAACCCAGCCAAGTGTACCTTTGGAGTAAGATCTGGGAAGTTACTCGGTTTCATTGTCAGTCACCGATGGATTGAGGTGGATCCAGATAAAGTCCGAGCCATTCAAGACATGCCAGCTCCACAAACTGAGAAGCAAGTCAGAGGTTTTCTTGGAAGACTGAACTATATATCCAGATTTATTTCCAATATGACACCTACTTGCGAGCCCATCTTCAAATTATTACGCAAGGACCAGACAGTTGTCTGGAATTCAGATTGTCAGCAAGCGTTTGATAAGATTAAAGGTTACCTACAAGAACCTCCGATCTGAATACCTCCGGTCCCAGGAAGACCTCTCTTCATGTATTTGACAGTGCTTGAGAATTCAATAGGTTGTGTGTTAGGTCAGCAGGATGAGTCTGGACGAAAAGAACATGCTATTTATTATTTGAGTAAGAAATTCACTAATTGTGAAAGCCGATATTCACTTCTGAAGAAAACTTGTTGTGCTTTAGCATGGGCTGCCAGGCGTCCGAGGCAGTACATGATTTGTCACACCACTTTGTTGATTTTAAAAATGGATCCGATAAAGTATATTTTTGAGAAACCTGCTCAGACTAGAAGGCTCGCCCGTTGGCATATGTTGTTATCAGAATACGACATCCAGTACGTAGCTCAGAAGTCTATCAAGGGTAGTGTTTTGTCAGAATATCATGCAGATCAACCAGTGGAAGATTATGAGCCTCTCAAATCTGATTTCCCAGATGAAGAAATTATGTTAGTAAAAGATTGTGAAGAACCAAGTCTTGATGAGGGTCCGCAAGAAGGTCTTTGGTGGAAAATGATGTTCGATGGTTCCTCCAACTACAGTGGGCATGGCGTAGGCGCCGTTTTAATGAATCCGGAAGGTGGTTACACTCCATTCACAGTCAGGTTGGATTTTGACTGCACAAACAATATCGCCGAATATGAAGCATGCATTCTAGGCCTCGAGGAAGCTATTGACCTCAAAATCAAACTTCTTGAAGTCAGTGGGGATTCATCTTTGGTTATCTATCAGGTTACTGGAGAATGGGAAACTAGACATGAGAATTTGATCGCTTATAGAGCCTACATCATCAAAATAATGGAATATTTCGATGAAATCACTTTCAACCATGTCCCGAGATCTGAGAATCACATCGCCGATGCCCTAGCCATGTTAGCCTCAATGTGGAAAGTCAGGGATGTCAATGATGCCACTCTCATTCGAATCGAACGCAAGACTAAGCCCGCCTATTGTTAGATGGTTGAAAAAGAAACTGATGATAAGCCATGGTTCTATGACATAAAGAATTACCTGTTAAAACAAGAGTATCCAGCAGATGCTACGTCACTTGACAAGAAAACACTGAGACGATTAGCATCCAAGTTCTTTCTCAGCAATGATGTGCTTTACAAAAGAAACCATGATATGGTCCTGCTTAGATGTGTCGACGGACGAGAAGCAGAATTGTTAATGCAAGATGTTCACGAAGGAATGTTTGGTACTTATGCCAATGGATATGCTATGTCTAAAAATATTTTGAGGGCTGGTTATTACTGGTTGACTTTGGAAACTGATTGTATTCAATATGCCAGGAAATGTCACAAGTTTCAGATTTATGCGGACAAGACGCACGTACCACTGATCGGGAAAATAGCAAGTGTACTATTTTTACCAATTGTAGTAATAAGGGAAAAGTCCCAAGTATCGATCTCGAGGACTGCGTAGTAATTAACGGAATTTTTAGGATTCAAATGAACAAAAGGTCTAGTGGTTTGTTTGGTAGCAGAGTAATATAACAAGTAAATAAGGACTTATGAATCAATCTAAGAACAGTGTTAGGGGAGTGGAGACGATGCGAGTAAAGACCCTGTATGATTATTCTGCTATACTAGTTATTAACCTTAATTTATCAGTTGGCCAATTTAGTTTTCTTAATTCCTTAATGAAAACCCTTTGATGATTTTCCTGTACACTAATTCCTCAGTGTCCATGAAAAGCATCAAGCAATAGTTCCGACCATAAAATACGTGATACAGGATATCCTCATTCCTAAGCAATATCGACCGTGATACTATTTTGCAAAAGTGTTAGGTTGACTTTCCAGACTAAAGCCTAAGCACAATTCGAATTCTACTTTCCAATATGAATACGGTGAAGATTAATGCAAAATAAGATATATAAAGGTAATAACATAGTTCTCATAGAATCATTAAACAAAAGTCATTACATCGAAACTTAGGACCACCCCCTAACAACTTGGGGTTTAGCTGCTCATGTTCTGTGTAAACATAAAAGCAATTAGAAATGAAAAGGAGAAGATCATTACAATGTAAGTTGAAATCCTTGGATCATCAATTGCTTCCGCTTTTGATCGATCCTTTGTTTTCCAGCAGAACTCTCCTCTCAGTTGTCAATCCTAATAGCAGTTCAAAAGTGTCCCCTACTTTCTAAAATGTGCCTCTTATATCTAAATTCAAATTACATCGCGAAATGTCTTAAATGCCCTTCGAAATAGGTCTGACAGCAAAAAACCAGAAAACATAAAAATTTCACTCTCAGTGGCCCTGACACGGGCCGTGTTGTGCAAAACGGGTGGCCGTGTCAGGCTGCTGACTTCTTCAGGGCGTGTCTCATCTTCAAGGGCTGCAACACGGGCCGTGTTGCATGACACGGGCACCCGTGTTGTAAGTCTGAGTCTCCTTTTCTTCTAATTTGGTCTACCCGTGTCTGCCAACCGTGTCCTCCATGACACGGGCCGTGTTGTGCAACACGGGTACCCGTGTTGTAGCTCTGACTTTCCTTTTCCGACTTTTCTTTGCCTCCAAAAGCGGTGCGATTGTCGTGCTATCCATTCCTGCCAAAAACACACTAAAAGAAACCAAATCAAACACACCAGCGGCAAAAGTAATATAAACTTAAAAATAAGACTCGAAGACACACAACTACGAGTACTGCAGATAATAACAACTAAAGCTTCGAAAAACAGATAAAAACATTGCGAAATTAACAACAAACAGCGTTTGAAAACACAATTGAAATCCACCGATCAAACTCCCCCGAACTTGAACTTTTGCTTGTCCTCAAGCAAAAAGCTCGCCAAACCGAACTTAATATCTTTTTCGTAACGGAACCGTCCATAAAATTGTGAGTTACGGTGATAATACTCATACTTGAACTTCTCATTCCAAGTCCCCTAGGATTAATCTCGGCTTTTCCCTCAAAACAGGTAACATGCAAACACTAGACTGCGGTAAACCACAAACCTCAGTCTCCCAATGGGTAACCTCTCCGACTATACTTTGTACTTAAGTCTTCTTTTTCGATTTTCCTCCCTTTCATTCGGCAATCACTATACGGCTTTTATGATTTTCCTCGTGTGCACAAGATTTATCAATGACATTTTTCTTTTTCTGGCACTGTTATTCTTTTTGAATGGCTTTCAGGTTCGACCGCCGTTGGGCTGAATAACCGGGTGAGGGTTACTCAACTTAGAAGGATTAGTCGCCTAATTGCCCCTTTTTGTTTGTTTTTTTTTTCTATGCCTTAGCTCAATATTTTTCGTTACCCTTGCACACACGATTATTTTTGATGACACCTGATTAATAAACTACTCAGGGGTACTTCTCATATCAAAGCACTATGGTACAAATCTACACGTCGAACTCGTTCCTATTTGGGAAACCCAGGGTGTTGGCCTTTTACCTATCTCTCAAGATTATTCCGATTTCATCCTCACGGTTCTTTTCTGAGTATTCTATATACTTTCTCATCACCTCACTCAACATCTTCACTAAACAGTTCCCTAACCAACAATGTTATTAATTTTATTAGCTCAATGTCAGGGGGATCTTCCTGTGGACTCGCTATCATGTTCTCAAACTAACACTGGAAATTAAATAAACAAATAACATAAACACATAACATAAAAACACAAATAAAATAAAAACACAAATAAAATACCCGCACACTAGAATTCAACAGTGTCCTCACTGTTGGAACACTAGTAGCAGAGGACTCACAGCGTTCATGGTTGCGGAGGTTGGTCGCGCAGCATCATCTGCCACATCCATTCATGCATCTCACCGATCAACCTACCTTGTCGGATTTGTTCGTTCCCTTGTCTTGTCTGCTCCTCGCCTTGCCTCGTCTGCTCACTTCGGAGATGACACATCTCATTCTCCATCCAATCCCATTATTTTTTAGATAAGCTCCAAGAGCCTGAGCCGGATTCCTGATGGGGTGAGACTCGAGTAGGCGGTATAGGCGCTTCTTCTACCTGATCTCCTTCATCCTTAAAGAATCATGTACCTGTACCATCATAAAATTGGTCTTCTTCATCCTGCATAGGGCTCTCATATAGCCAGTTATTCACATTTTGAATACTAATAAAGTCAGGGGCAGGTAAAGCAAGGAGATGACTGTTTCGGCTTACCAAGGAGTAGTAATTATCAAAGACTCGAATCATACCTTGGGCAGTCAGTGTGGCAAGATCTATTTTTGTCTTACCTGCAACAGTGGGTTCCTATCTCAAGAGAGCACCGTGGCCAAAGTGATTTGCGATTTGAGTAATCATACCGCCTACACTTATTTCGCCGGAAGGTGCATTCGCAACCCTCTTCAGGTGATCAACTGCAAAGGCAGCTACATTAATGAGTTCTTGATTTGCCATGCCGTACATGAAGTACAACTCCCTCTGAGTCGCCACTCCTGTGCTGTCACCCCTGCCGAACAGTGTATATGCCAATCCCTTTTGAGCGTACCTGAAACAAGGGTTATGGATACACGAGGCTTTTGCCGCCTTCGCGACATAATCAGTTCTGCCTGTAATAGCCTTCCAGAAGTCCCCTACACTAAAATTTCCCGGAGGGGCTCCGGGTCCAAAATTGGGGAGCTTCAGAATATCTCCCAATTCGGCTATGGTCTGGCTATGGTCAGTATCAAATAACCTAAACCTCAGTGTACCATAATATTCCTCCTCCACACCTGTCCACCTGTGCTTCAGCTGAAATTCTAAAGTACTCAAGAATTCAACTGTTATGCGCTCATAAGTCGGCGCTTCCAATTGCATAAATTCTAGCATACCCAGAGTGTGAAACATCCTATGGACTTCTACTCTCAGCCCTAGATTATCAAACGTGGTGTTACAGATATACCTTGTGGGGGAGAGCTTACGCTTGATGATGTTAGAGTACTTCTTCTGATGATTCGGGTCTTCAAAGAGTATGCCGTGAGGATTCGTCATACGGTATGCTCTCTTTCTGGGGCGCGAAGTTTCCGCCACTGCTTTTCCTGTGTCTCTACGAGGAGGCATTCTTAACCTGCAAAACACAAACAACACAGATGGTTCGAAAAATTTCGAAATCACTGTTAGTGAAAAACGCAACCGTAGAATTAAGCACAATGATGAGTAGAATGTTTTTTGTGAAGGACGGAAGTGTTTCCGATGAGTGGGTGTGGTAGATAATGAAGCTTTTGTGGAGAGAGGGTTATGGAGGGTAAGGGTTTTGTGAGGGAGAAGAAGGAGGAAGATGAAAAATGATATGAAATGTGTGGTTGCTAATGATAAGTGGGGGTTAAAGTGGTGGGCCCCACGGGGTAAAAAAATTAAAAATCAGAGCGCGCCTTGCAACACAGGCCGTGTTGTACAACACGGGCACCCGTGTTGCTCCTCCTGTAATATATTTTTTTTCAAGGCCACGCACCTGCAACACGGGCCGTGTTGCACAACACGGGCACCCGTGTTGCTCCACTGACTCAACATTTTTCCCAAATTTTTCATCTCTGCCATGCTAGGCCTGACACGGCCCGTGTTGTGTAACACGGCCACCCGTGTCAGGGTGTTGTTTTTCAATTTTTTCCTCTCCTCTGGTCTCCGACATTCTTCTTTCATCGATGAACTGCGAGTTGATCAAAACCTGTTAAAACAAAAACAAAATGAAAGCGTGAATGTGAAATACGTGGGTTGCCTCCCACGAAGCGCTTCGTTTTACGTCGCCTGGCTCGACGGTCCGTCATCGTATCATGTGAGATGAACGACATCGTTTCGATCTTTCTGCTGTCCCTCGTAGTAAGGTTTCAGACGCTGACCATTTACTTTAAAAATGTCTCCATTTGCTGGATTTTTCAGCTCGACTGCTCCATGCGGAAACGTCTTATGTACTACAAATGGTCCCGACCATTTTGATTTAAGCTTTCCCGGAAAGAGTTTCAGTCGGGAGTTGTACAACAGTACTAATTGTCCTTCCCAAAATTCTTTCTTCTGAATACGTCGATCATGCCATTTCTTTGCTTGATCTTTGTACATTTTTGCATTCTCATATGCCCGGTTCCTGAATTCCTCTAGTTCATGGAGTTGGAGGGTTCTAGACTCTCCTGCTCTGGTGAGGTCTAGGTTAAGGACTTTTGATGCCCATAATGCCTTGTGTTCTAACTCTAGAGGCAGATGGCAAGCTTTACCATAGACCAGTTGGTAAGGGGACATACCAATGGGTGTTTTGTATGCAGTGCGATACGCCCAGAGAGCGTCGTCCAGCTTTACTGCCCAGTCCTTACGGGATGCACGCACTGTTTTCTCTAATATCTGTTTGAGTTGTCGATTTGACACCTCGGCTTGCCCGTTGGTTTGAGGATGGTACGGAGTAGATATTTTGTGCTTCACATTATGCTTAAGGAGTAACTTTTCCATGAGATGATTTAGGAAGTGAGTTCCTTCATCACTTATAAGGGCCCTTGGTACTCCAAACCGCGAAAATATGTTCTCCTTCAGAAACCTTACCACTACTTTAGCATCATTTGTTGGTAGTGCCACTGCTTCTACCCATTTCGAAACATAGTCAACTGCTACCAGTATATAGTGTTTTCCAAATGATGGTGGGAATGGTCCCATAAAATCAATCCCCCAAACATCAAACAACTCTACTTCTAACATGGAATTCTGCGGCATCTGGTTTCTTTTCGAGATATTTCCAGTCCGTTGACATCTGTCGCATTCCTTAACTACATTATGGGCATCCTTGAACAAAGACGGCCAATACAACCCCGATTGGAGGACTTTGGCTGCGGTGAGGTCGCCACTGAAATGTCCTCCATAATCTGAATTATGACATGCTTCGAGCACCTTCCTTTACTCGTTTTCCGGAACGCATCATCTGATCAGTCCATCCACCCCTTTCTTGTAAAGAAACGGGCCATCCCATAAGTAGAACCTGCAGTCATGAACAAACTTTTTCCGTTTGTTAGAATCAAAATCGTCGGGTATGAGACCCCCGACTAAATAGTTGGCGTAATCCGCAAACCAAGGAACACCATGAATAACTAGGATATGTTCATCAGCAAACTCATCCTTTATCGGGCGCTTTTCCTCGTTTTCTTCAATCGGTGACATTTGCGAGAGGTGATCAGCTACAGTATTTTCACATCCTCTCTTATCCCGAATCTCCACATCGAATTCTTGGAGAAGAAGGATCCATCTCAGCAGCCTGGGCTTCAACTCCTGTTTAGCAAAAAGATATTTTAACGCAACATGGTCAGTATAAACAATCACTTTAGAACCCAATAGATATTGCCTAAATTTGTCAAAGGCATACACCACCGCTAGCAACTCCTTCTCGGTAGTTGCGTAATTCATCTGTACCGGGTTCAAAACGTGACTCGCATAGTAAATAACATGCAAAAGCTTCTCTTTCCGCTGCCCCAATACAGCCCCTACTGCGATGTCACTGGCGTCACACATGATCTCAAACGGCAGCGACCAGTCTGGGGCTATCACAATTGGTGCTGACACTAACTTATTTTTCAGGTTTTCGAATGCGTCAGCACATTCCTTATTGAACACAAACGCCGTGTCCTTGACTAACAAGGACGTCAACGGTTTAGCTATCTTGGAGAAGTCTCTTATGAACCTGCGGTAGAACCCTGCGTGACCCAAGAAGCTTCGGATACCTTTCTCGTTCACGGGTGGTGGTAACTTGGATATTACTTCCACTTTTGCTGGATCGACTTCGATCCCTTTGTGTGAGATTTTGTGACCAAGGACAATGCCCTCGCTTACCATGAAATGACATTTTTCCCAATTTAGGATCAAGTTACTTTCCTAACATCTCTGCAAAACAAGTGACAGGTTAGTTAAACAATTATCAAATGATGACCCAAAAACCGAAAAATCATCCATGAAGACTTCCATATGTTTCTCAAGCATATCCGCAAAAATAGAAGTCATGCATCTTTGAAATGTGGCTGGGGCATTACATAGCCCGAATGGCATACTCCTATAAGCAAAAACTCCGTACGGGCATGTGAAAGTTGTCTTTTCCTGATCCTCTGGCGCAACCGCGATTTGGTTGTATCCGGAGTATCCATCTAGAAAGCAATAGTAATCGTGACCAGCCAATCTTTCTAACATCTGATCAATAAAGGGAAACAGAAAGTGATATTTTCTGGTGGCCAAATTAAGTCTCCTATAATGAATGCATACCCTCCAACCAGTGACTGTACGCGTAGGAATCAACTCATTCTTGCCATTAGTCACCACAATTGTACCTCCTTTCTTGGGCACCACGTGAACAGGGCTCACCCATGAACTGTCTGATATAGGATAGATAAGTCCAACATCCAATAATTTCACCACTTCCTTTCTTACGACTTCCTTCATAACGGGGTTCAGTCTTCGCTGGGGCTGCACAACCGGTTTGTGGTCCTTCTCCATAAGGATTTTGTGCATGCAAACTGTAGGACTTATACCCTTTAAGTCTTCGATTTTCCAACCAATAGCACTCTTAAATTTTTTAAGAACCCCAATCAGTTATTTCTCTTGGACATTTTTCAAACTAGAGCTGATAATGGCGGGACACTTTTCCTAGGTGTCTAGAAAAACATATTTGAGATTTTCCGGCAGTTGTTTCAATTCCGAACCTTTAGGCTTTTCGTCATTACCTTCCAGCGCTATAGGTTGTCGTAAGTCCTCCCATCGGTGTGGTCGGGATCCCCTTTGGAATGGTCGAGTGTCCAACATTTCAACTACCTCCCTGTCATTCTCATCTACTTCTTTATCTTCCTTAAAGATTGATATGCTTAGCACTCTCTCCAGGGGTAGTTGGGTCACACTCTCCAAATGTTCGCTCTCTACGACTTGTTCTAGCACTTGTATGTTGCTACTGGTGCCACGATCTTGTTTATGCTTCATGGTATTACTAACATCAATTTTTAACTCCACGTCATATACTTTCAAGGTCAGGGTGCCGCCTTCCATATCTATCATGACTCTCCCGGTTTCCAAGAATGGCCGGCCCAAAATTAAGGGCATTTCTTCATCTTCCGGCATCTCTAGGATCACAAAATCAACCGGAAACACAAATTTATCTACCTTAACTAGTACATCTTGAACCACTCCATATGGCCGCTTAACTGAATGATCAGCAAACTGGAGGGTCATCCGAGTGTCTTGAACCGCACCGATATCCAACTTTTTGTAGATGGACAAGGGCATGATGCTAATACTTGATCCCAAATCAATTAAAGCTCTGTTAAATGACCTATCGCCAATAGTGCATGGGATAGTAACAGCTCCATTGTCTTTTTTCTTGACCGGAATCATCAGACCCTGCAAAATAGCACTACAAGTTTCCGTTAGAATAACAGGTTCGGACTCACTAGTCCGCTTCTTAGCAATGATGTCCTTCATGAATTTTGCATAGGTGGGCATTTGTTCTAGTGCCTCCAACAACGGAATGTTCAGCTCCAACTTTTTAAACAGCTCCAGGAACTTCTCAAAATTCTTCTCTTGTTGTCCTTTCTTTGTATTTCTTGAGGGGTATGGCAGCTTGATCACCGGTTTCGGTTCTACCACTTTCTCTTTAGTTACCGGTACCGGTGTCACCGCTTCTTCCTCGAATATTTCATTTTCTTTAATTTCCAGCTCCACTTCAATCATCTGATCATTTAGTTCCATTTCCTCTTCTCCTACTTCCTTGGATTTTCCACTTCTTGTTACTACCGCCTTAATTTGGTGGTGATCCTTCGGATTTGGTACTGTGGCACTTGGAAGTGTACCCGGCGCTTGTGAACTCGCTAGCTGTTGAGCAATTTGACTCATTTGTACTTCAAGATTCTTTATGGATGCTCCAGCATTCCTGAAGTTACTCCTTGTCTCTTCTTGAAATTGAGAACTTTGGGCGGCCATTTTCTCAATGGCTACTTCCCAATTAGCTTTTCGAGGCGCTTGTGGTTGATATTGAGGTTGGTACGGTGTCTACTGGTACTGCTGTTGCTGAGGTTGATACGGTTGTTGGCCTTGAACAAGTTTTTGTACATTTCCTTGTTGATCTTTCCATGAAAAGTTTGGGTGATTTTTCCAACCAGGATTATATGTGTTGGCGTAGGGATTGTTCTGCCTCAACATATTAATCTGTTCCACTTGCTCTTGAGTTGCTACACAATGCATTGTAAAGTGTGGTCCACCGCATATTTCACAAGGTGCTGCTTGAACTGGCTCAACCTGTGCCACTACCTGAGTTTCAACATTCATTTTCTTTAACCTTCTCTCTACCTCAGCGGTGATCTGATCCTCCATTTTAACAACATGGTCTGCCAGCTTTAGATTAGTCTTACCTTCCGGTTGATTAACCGTGCGATCATACAACTCAAGGTGCTCGTTAGCGGCGATTGCTTCTATGATCCTTCTGATACCTGTGGCCGTTGAGAAGTTGGTTGAGCCATCGACAGCAGTATCTATGAGCTGTTTCGTTTTGAGTCGTAATCCATTCACAAAGTTTTGCATCTGCTCAGTGGCGTCCATGTTATGAGTAGGACATGCTGTAAGACACCTCTTAAACCGCTTATATGCATCCCCTAAAGATTCTCCTTCTTTTTGCTTGAAGTTGACAATGTCATATCTTTTTCGGATGAACACTGAGGCAGGGAAATACTCATTCAGGAACGCAGTTTCCATCTCTTGCCATGTTGTGATACTCCCAGCGGGAAGCGAGTAAAACCATTCTTCCGCATCATCAGTGAGTGTGAATGGGAACATAAATAATCTCTTGGCCTCTTCGGAATGTCCTTCTATTTTCAGCGAGGTGGTGGTTGTAAGGAATCTCTGAAGATGTTTATTTGCATCTTCGTTGATTCTTCCGGCGAACGGCTTGCTCTCCAACTGACGGATGGTGGAAGGGTGTAGCTGAAAATGCGCAACATTCACCGGTTGATTCACAATGGTCATCCGGTTTGGTTGAGCATTGGCCCCTCCATAGTCTCCTAGCAGTCTTTCAGGCTGAGGTGGATTTCCAGCCATTTTAACAGTTTCAGGTGTTGTCTCTCTCTCTCTCTTCGGAGTCGCTCTGCACAGATATAATTTCCTCTATTTCTTCCAGTCTTTTAACTTTAGCTAACCTCCGTCTTTCGTGTAATGCTCGTTCTGGTTCTGTATCAAAAGAATATTTAGCTGAGGCCTGACCTCGCATACACAATTAGACAAGCGTTAGATAATACAAGCGGATAAAAGTTATGCAGTAAATAATAAAATTTTAGTCGCAGAGCAACAAAATTTCTTTTGGATTCTAAAAACAATGCTAATTTGGCAGTCCCCGGCAACGGCGCCAAAAACTTGATCGGGAAAATACCAAGTGTACTATTTTTACCAATTGTAGTAATAAGGGAAAAGTCCCAAGTATCGATCTCGAGGACTGCGTATTAATTAACGGAATTTTTAGGATTCAAATGAACAAAAGGTCTAGTGGTTTGTTTGGTAGCAGAGTAATATAACAAGTAAATAAGGACTTATGAATCAATCTAAGAACAGTGTTAGGGGAGTGGAGACGATGCGAGTAAAGACCCTGTATGATTATTCTGCTATACTAGTTATTAACCTTAATTTATCAGTTGGCCAATTTAGTTTTCTTAATTCCTTAATGAAAACCCTTTGAGGATTTTCTTGCACACTAATTCCTCAGTGTCCATGAAAAGCATCAAGCAATAGTTTCGACCATAAAATACGTGATACGGGATATCCTCATTCCTAAGCAATATCGACCGTGATACTATTTTGCAAAAGTGTTAGGTTGACTTTCCATACTAAAGCCTAAGCACAATTCGAATTCTACTTTCCAATATGAATACGATGAAGATTAATGCAAAATAAGATATATAAAGGTAATAACATAGTTCTCATAGAATCATTAAAGAAAAGTCATTACATCGCAACTTAGGACCACCCCCTAACAACTTGGGGTTTAGCTGCTCATGTTCTGTGTAAACATAAAAGCAATTAGAAATGAAAAGGAGAAGATCATTACAATGTAAGTTGAAATCCTTGGATCATCAATTGCTTCCGCTTTTGATCGATCCTTTGTTTTCCAGCCGAACTCTCCTCTCAGTTGTCAATCCTAATAGCAGTTCAAAAGTGTCCCCTACTTTCTAAAATGTGCCTCTTATATCTAAATTCAAATTACATCGCGAAATGTCTCAAATGCCCTTCGAAATAGGTCTGACAACAAAAAATCAGAAAACATAAAAATTTCACTCTCAGTGGCCCTAACACGGGCCGTGTTGTGCAACACGGGTGGCCGTGTCAGGCTGTTGACTTCTTCAGGGCGTGTCTCATCTTCAAGGGCTGCAACACGGGCCGTGTTGCATGACACGGGCACCCGTGTTGTAAGTCTGAGTCTCCTTTTCTTCTGCTTTGGTCTACCCGTGTCTGCCAACCGTGTCCTCTATGACACGTGTCGTGTTGTGCAACACGGGTACCCGTGTTGTAGCTCTGACTTCCCTTTTTCGACTTTTCTTTGCCTCCGAAAGCGGTGCGATTGTCGTGCTATCCATTCCTGCCAAAAACACACTAAAAGAAACCAAATCAAACGCACCAGCGGAAAAAGTAATATAAACTTAAAAATAAGACTCGAAGACACACAACTACGAGTACTGCAGATAATAACAACTAAAGCTTCGAAAAACAGATAAAAACATTGCGAAATTAACAACAAACAGCGTTTGAAAACACAATTGAAATCCACCGATCAACCACCAACATTGCTAAATGTGTTGTCATCACTGTGGCCTTTCTCTATGTGGGGCATCGATATGATTGGGGCAATTGAAACAAAAGCTTCTAACGGACACCGATTTATTCTGGTTGCTATTGACTATTTCACAAAGTGGGTTGAAGCCGCATCCTACACTAATGTTACTCGACAGGTGGTGGCCCGTTTCATAAAAAAGGAGATTATCTGTCGTTACGGAATTCTGAGCCGAATCATAACGGACAATGGTACTAATTTGAACAACAAAGTCATGAAAGAGTTGTGCGATGACTTCAAAATTGAACATCACAATTCTTCTCCTTATCATCCCAAGATGAATGGAGCTGTAGAAGCTGCATATAAAAACATCAAAAAGATCTTGCAAAAGATGGTGAAAACTTACAAAGATTGGCATAAGCTGCTACCATTCGCCTTGCATGGATACAGAACGTTCGTCCGTACTTCAACAGGGGCAACCCCTTTTTCTTTGGTATATGGAATGGATGCGGTACTTCCTATTGAGGTCGAGATACCTTCTTTGAGAGTCATAATGGAAACCAAGCTTGAAGAAGCAAAATGGGTGAGAGAAAGGTTTGATCAGTTGAATCTTATCGATGAAAAGCGCATGTCTACAATGTGTCTTGGTCAGTTATATCAGAAAAGAATCAAGAGAGCTTTTGACAAGAAAGTTCGTGTCCGAGAATTCCGCGAAGGGGAACTTGTACTCAAAAAGATTTTACCAGTTCATAAAGATGCACGGGGAAAATGGATGCCTAACTATGACGGCCCGTTTGTTGTGAAAACAGTCTTCTCACGAGGCTCATAGATTCTCACTACCATGAATGGGGAGCAGCTTACTCATCCAGTAAATTCTGATGCAGTACGAAAATATTACGCCTAAAAAGAACCCGATAATTCGAAAACTCAACAGAACGACTTATGCAAAAGTTAGGGTTGAAGAAAAAGGAAAGAAAAGAGAAAAAAGGAGAAAAAGAAAAAGAGCTCGCTAAGTTGAAGACCCGAAGGGGCGCCTTAGGCAAAAATGAGCGTCCCGGTGGATTGAAAACCCGAAAGGGCGATCCAGGCAAAAGTTAGGGACAAAGGCGTTTCACTGTATCAGATGAGTTGTTACTAACGTAGAAGATCCTACATGAATTCACTTCAACCGCTCTCGTCAGAAGCAAGGATTTTGGGGAGTTTTAGTCTTTAGGGATAGTTTGGTCATGGGATTCAATGTAACCTTGTCCACTTTGCCATTTTTCACTTGTAAAATTTCTATGGAATTTTGTCATTTGCAAGATTTCATCCTTGAATCAAATCAGTTTTGAACCATTCTTTCCTTTGCAAATTTATCATTTCCTTTATTTTTTTTCTTTGTTATGCAAAATATTGTTCATTGATCAACAATAGTTTTGAAAGCATTAGGGTCAAATTATTTGAATAAAACTTAAAAGGATTAACAAACGTAAAAACTTCAACTCATGGGAAATTCGAGGAAAATCATACTTCCCCGAAACCTCAGGGTAGCGGAAGCTTTGATATGCAGTCCAAGTACATTCCCCAATGAAGTGTAAGCAAGTCGAACTGCTGATTTTCCTTTGATCATGTGCGGGTATCAAACCTTGAAAACTGTTTTCTCAAGGAACTTCTTATGATGATGTGAGGACTCACCGCAGTAAAAGATGTCTGAGCATTTGTCTGATTTTACTTTGACATCTCTGAATAGCTTGTTTATAGCCACATTCCCCTATTAAGAATGGATCTATTTTTCAAGACTACATACACCTTTTCAGCCAGGATTCAGTGTGATTCATTTTGCCTCTCGAGTTCGGTGTGCTATCTGTCGATTCCCCGTGAATGACTGATCACTGCTAGTGAACTTCTGTTTAAAAGTCCAGTCGTAACTGACATTGTTTTAGAAGCCAATCGTTATTGGTAGTTCTTTGGTCGTCATCATATTTCTTGTTAAGACCAGTCGTAACTGGCGTTGCCTTAAAATCCACTCGTTGGTATCTTTTGATTCGGTCGTCACCCATTTCTCCATTGAAGTCCAGTCGTAACTGGTAGTGTTCGAAATCCAATCGTTATTGGTTTTCTTATGCTCATCACCATACTTTCCTTTGAAGTCCAGTTGTAAATAGAGTTGTCTTAACTTCGACCTTTATTACCTTTTGGTTCGGCTGTTATCAACCTTTTCCCTCTGAAGTCTAGTCGTCACTTGCAAATCCCCTGTGAAGTCTGGTCGTTACTAGTTGATTTTCCGTTTAAACCCAGTCGTAACTGGCAGATGTTCGAAATCCAATTTTGTTTGGAGTCTTGTTGGACGTTACCAACTGTCCCCATGGAAGTCCACTCGTAACTGGCGTCATTTGAAATCCAATCGTTATTGGCATCTTTTGGTTTGGTCGTTACCAACCTCCCCAGCTAAAGCCTAGTAGCTTGCTAGCATTCTCGTAACCACATGTGTTGGTATACCCTGATTTGGTCGTCACCATGTTTTCTTTCAAAGTCTAGTCGTAACTGGCATCACTTGAAACCCAATCGTCATTGGTACCCGGACTCGGTCGTTATTAATCCCTTTAAAGTCCAATAGTTACTGGCACTGCTTGAAATTTGGTCATCACCAATTTCCCCAGTCGAAATCTTACGTGTTATCGACTGGATTTGAGAAATCTCATTTGTTATTACCCCAGGTTGGTCGTCACCATTACCTACGGAAAGTCTAGTGGTTGCTAGCATTGCCTGAGCCATTTGTTAAAACTGGGTGACATCATTATCCCCAGCGAGACCTTTTTCCCAGACAAGTCTCGGAGATCTAGTCGTCACTAGTATCCCCAATATGTTTTATCTTTGTTTCTAGTTCATTCCTGAAGATCCCGTTTGAACTCTTCACTATAGGAAGCTCATCATATGATCATCCCCAGTGAGGTTCGTGTTTTAATTTCCCCCAGTAAAAAGTCGCTCTTGTCCCTGGTGGAAATTTTGACCCAAAATTTTGGCACCCAAAAATTTTGACCCCTTAGATTCTCATTATCATTTTAGGAGCATACTCATGAATTATCTAACCCTAACCCAGTGCAAGTTTGTCTTTGTCAAGTTACAGATGAATCAGAGTTTTGTACAGTCAAATCGAAGCTTCAGGGTTTGTGATTAGTCAATGTTTTGGGCTAATTCAATCATGAAATGAAATCAAGGATATCATATGAAGACAAATGAGAATCCAATTTGAAGTGGCCATTCCAGAATCAAGAACAGTGTAGTCCAGGGGCCCCGATTACGGTTTTTTGACTAGTAAAAGTCAACTGTAGTTTGACTTTGATGTTGGAAGATGTTTAATGGTGGGATTGTGATTCATGAAGTTCATATAGCTCAATAAAGTTCATCAAAGAAGTTTCAAAGTCTCAGAAGGTCTAGAGTATCAACAGACGACTCAGTAGTCACCGATCGATCGTACGGTTGACCGAAAAGTCAACTCTTTAGATTTTAGGAATTGGACTTCAAGTTGTGAAACAAAATTGTTCCTTATGTCATATTGGACTTGCATATCAATTTTCATGACCATTGGATCAAGGATGAAGGAGTAATCGAAAAATCGGGAAATTAGGGTTTTGAAAGGGGCTAAACCATAACTCCTTAACCACACATCCAATTGAGATGGTTCAAAGCTCACTTGGAAGCTCTTGACAAATCCTACAAAAGTCCCTAAGTGGTCCATGATCAGAAAATGCATAGATTTGGAGTTATGATCAAATTCACTTTTAAGTTCATTTTTTAGCAACTTTGGGAGACTTTTTGGCCAAGTTCCTTTGGGAAATTGAAACTCATGAAAGCATGAATGTTTTAGAGCTATTTGAGGGCTTTCTAAAAAGTACTAGCACATCTCAAAAAGATTTATGAGCTGAAAGTTATGGTTATGGCAAGTTGAGGTTTTCCCACTTTAGTCCCACGTTGTCAAAGGTCAAAAATTCATTCTTTCGTCAAAATTGACCAAACTCAGCTGGTGAACCATGTTGTATCTGATATGTGAGGATTTTGTAGCACGAAGAACAAAGGGATTATGCAGAAGAGAAGAAAAGCCAAGCTTACAAGTTGCCTTGCAAGTGGCTTTGCAACTTGCATCCAAAAGTGAAAAAGTAAGCATGAGGTGTAAAGCAATTCTGCCACAGCCCTCAAGCTACATCTTTAGCCTACAGTTAGCCACACTAATTCATCATTTTTCTTGACTATTGAGGCTTGCCTATCAGCCAAGAAAACCCTCTTGCGGAGGTTTAATCAAAAAATCCAAAACCTTTCTTCAAAGTGAAGAAATCTTCAAATCTGCCCCAAACCACTTCCTTGCCTATAAATAGAACCCTCACCACTTCATTTCCTACACGATATCAATTCTAAAACACCAAAAATCTGCCCCAAAGCTTTCACTATTTCCACTCCTTGCTTCAAAAATCACAAAGTCACTTTTTTCACTAAAACACCAAAAATCTGTCTTGCTACCAAGGCTGCCAAACTCAGTTTTCTACATTCCAACACCCCAAGAATCATCCACACATTCTCTAAATATGATATAGAAGGTGTTCCAACCTTTGAATCACTCAAAAACATCACCATTCAAAAATTCAACTTCATCACCAAGTTACTTTGACCAAAAGCCACAAAATCAGCCATATCTTGTTCCATACATTTCCTTGGTGTTCTAATCATCCTAATACCTCTGATATATCATTTCTCAACTTTCCAAAGCATTGAGGATCATTGGTGGAGTCTATTTCTCCAATTGTATTGAAATTTGCTCTCTTACTTCACAAAGAAGAAACCTCTCAAAGGTTAGGTGCACTTGAAGTTCCTCTGGGTTTCTTGGTGTTTAAACTTGCTCAACACAGGCTACTAGAGGTATGTGAACACTTCTCTCTTACTTTGCACCATAATTCCATGAGTTGGCATTTTTAGCTCATTAAGTGAAAACATGTTATGTGTGGCTTTGTGTACAAATTCTGTCATGACATAAAGATAGCTATTTGATTGAGTTGAGACACCTTTAAAATCATGAATATGTTGGATATATATGTGTGGTTTGAGCTGATTGCATTTGGTTTATGTTTTCAATCACAAAGTGTCATGTTTTGCATTTTTATGCCATAGCCATATCAGTTTGGACTGCAGGCCTGAACATGCTCAAGTTTGAGTTTAGAATCATTCATTTATACATGTATGACTTGTGTGTACATTTGATTTGAGTTAAAAATGATTGGAAACTGGTTTGCTTATTTTCATGAATGTACAAGAACTTCAATGTTGCAGCCATTTGTCAGTTCTCACACCAGATTGTTTCAAGCCAGTTTGGGTGCTTTAAATCATTTATACTCACATATGTGACTTGTATGTATGATTGATTTGGCCTACATGTGCATAAACTTGAACTGAACATTCCTCATGCCTCAAAATGCCAATTTTTGCAACTCTGTTATCATTCTTTGTGGCAGCTTGTTTTTGGTTTTAAATTGTGTTCATACACATTCAATATCATGAATATGTGGTGTATAGATGTTTGATTTGACCTGAAAAAGCATAGAACCAAAACTGAACCTCAACACTTCTTTTTCAAATCAACTTGCAACTTGACATGCAATTTTTTATGACTGCTTGTTTTAAACTCTTCTCTTGCTTGATATTCATCCAACAACATATATGTAAACTGTTTGGGTGATTTTTTTGATCAAAATATGCCTGTAACATGATTTGAGATCCTCATACTTTCACAAAAACACCAAAATGCAGTTTGCATGTCAATTCTCATACCAACCAATTTGAAACCACTTTCACTGTTTGCATTCATTTGTTTATATATATGTGTGATGTGCAGATGTTTAAATTGATCAGAATATGCATACAAATAAGAACTGCATTTTCATGCATCATACTAATGCCAAAATTGCAATTCAAATACCACTTTTCATGACAGTTGTTGTTTGACTTCAAAATGTGTTTGGTTCCTCTCAATATCATAATTTTGTTGTATATACATGATTAGCTTGATCTGAGCAGGTCTAGAACTGAAACTTGACTTCACACTGCACTTCACTTCACAAACCTATCACTTGGATCACCATATTTCATACCAGTTAGAATTGAACCTCACTCTTTGCTTTAATTCACTCAATGACATGTACTTGATGTGTGTGAGTGTTCATTTTGATCAATATGTACTTTGAAACTGAACTGCCATGAACCATGCATCTCATTCATGTAAATTTGCATTTCACATAGCATTTCTTCATTACAGCATGAATTGAGCTCTACCTCTTGCATGAATCCATTCATTATCATTTATACGTTGTGTGAGCATGATTAATTTGATTTGAAACTGGCTGGTATGAGAGATTCACATCAAATTGCATTTTCAAACAATCAAAAGCAACTGCTATCGGGTTTTTAATTGGAGGATGAATTTTGAAAAACTAAAAGCACCATCATATTCCTCATGAAAAATCCTTCAAGTTACACTAAAATTTTGTCAAAAAAGATGAAGATTTGAGAAAGTTATGCCCAAAATGCAAATCATGATTCTTGCCTTGTTTTTATGCCCAACTGGTTTTAAAACACGCCCTATGTATTTATGGGGTGGCTTCCATCAATGGATGTATAGCCACCCCAATGGTAAGACCATTAAGCCAAAACACGCCTTGTACCAAGCGAGCTTGGGTTCGACCCCTGAGGAGGGCAACCCTTTTATTAAATTTTGTCATTTTTTCACCAATCTTTGAAAAATCATATCTCTCTCAATTTTAATAATTTTTCACCCATTCTTTTTGCATTGTGTTCATCTTGATGTCTACTTTCATGTTTGCATAATTTTTCATCTCTTTTGACTATGTGCAAGTTGTGTACTTTCTGTGATCGCTTTTGACAGATGCAGATGAATTTTCTCTTGATGTACTTGTGATTTTTTGTGATACTTGTTTGCATTCATACCCTTAAATGTTAGCCAACATGTTAAAACTTCATCTTTGATTGATACCATGTTCATATTATTTCATCTGTAAATTTCACCTGAACTTGATCTGTCGTCACAGTTCCTGTTCTGCTTACCTGCTTTGATTGTCATCAATGCATTTTTCGTCCTTATCAATCTTATATACTCATTTAATGGTTGTCACCATGAATGCATCTTTATTATGTTGTTAATTTTCTTGTTGTTTTCTTTCCCCAAGTGATGAAGCTTGTTAGCTCTCATCCAGTTTCTTCCCCTCTCTTCTTCCAAAGGAAAAGTCTTTCCATTAAACCCCTGTGTTATGGATAGCTCATTCATCCTCCCCTTGACTTTGTTAAGTCATTTTAACCTTAGTTTAGAAGACATTAGACTTTGCTTTAAGTCTAAAATAAACCCACCTGTACTAGGAGTGTTCTTCAACTAGAACCATAAAATAGACTTTGTCAACTCTATGTAAGAATCATCGTCATGATCTCTTACTTCCCCTTTTGAGTATTACAACCTAGATTAGGAAGTTTTGTCAAACTCCACACAAACATTGTCATGTTTTTTCCCCCTTGAACCTTGATCATAATCAAGTGTTCTTCTTCCCTTGTGAGGTGAACTACGATTGCTCTGATTCTATTCTAGTCAGGATACGTAGGCAGAAGATGTGACGTCTTTGCGAGCAAACTTAGAAAACCAATTAGGTCTTTGCTTATCTTTACACTCAACTCCCAATCCTAAATCCATAATACATATTTCACACTTAGCAATCAATCAAACAAAAGGTTCCTGTAGAGTACAACAGATGCTTAGGGTGCTAACACCTTCCCTAGGTATAACCAACCCCCGATCCCCGAATCTCTTAAGCGTTGTCGTTACATCGCGAAAAAGGTTTTTCTTTCTTTAGACCTCTCCTTTGGATAAAATAAAGTACGATTGTAAAAGAATTAATATTCAAGTTAATTTAATAGCTTGATATCCAATTTTCACCGCAACAAGAACACTCGCACAATCTGGCACCAAAAGGATGACAAAAATATCACCAAAAGCATGATAGAGTGACACGCGCACACAAACCTGACATCAGAAGGATGTATGGTCAATCACCAAAAGGATGATAGAGAACACTCGAACAATTTGGCACCAAAAGGATGACAGACCTATCACCAAAAGGATAATGGACTGACACGCGCACACAATCCGGATATCAAAAGGATGTAGGGTTATTCACCAAATTGATGATAGAGAACACTTGCAAAATCTAGAAACAAAAGGATGACAAATCCATCACCAAAAGTATGATTGAGCGAAACACGCATACAATCTCGACACCAAAAGGATGCAGGGCCTATCACCAAAAAGATGATAGAGAACACTCGCACAATCTGGCACCAAACATATGATAGACCTATCACCAATAGGATGATTGACTACCACACGCACACAATCCCGACACCAGAAGGATGTATGGTATATTGCCAAAAGGATGATAGAGAACACTCGCATAATCTGGAACCAAAAAGATGACAGACCAATCACCCAAAGGGTGATAGAGCCGCACACACACACAATCTCGACACCAAAAGGATGTAGGGCCTATCACCAAAAAGATGATAGAGAACACTCGCACAATCTGGCACCAAAATGATGACATACCCATCATCAAAAGGTTAATATATCGACACACGTATACAATCCCGACACCAAAAGGATGAAGGGTTTATCACCAAAAAGATGATAGAGAATACTCGCACAATCTGGCACAAAAAAGATGACAGACCTATCACCAAAAGGATGATAGAGTAACACACGCACACAATCCCGACACCAAAAGGATGTAGGGTCTATCATCAAAAGGATGATAGACAACACTCGCACAACCTGGCACCAAAAGCATGACAGACCTATGACAAAAAGGATGATAGAGTGACACACGCACACAACCCCGACACCAAAAGGATATAGAGTCTATCACCAAAAGGATGATAGAGAACACTCGCACTATCTCGCACCAAAACGATGATAGATCCATCAGTTAAAGGATGATAGAGCGGCACGCGCACACAATCTCGACACCAAAAGGATGCAGGGCCTATCACCAAAAAGATTATAGAGAACACTCGCACAATCTGGCACCAAAATGATGACAGACATATCACAAAAAGGATGATAGAGCGATACACGCACATAATCCCTACACCAGAAGGATGCAAGGTCTATCACCAAAAGGATGATAGAGAACACTCGCACAATCTGGCACCAAAAGGATGACAGACATATCACTAAAAGCATGATAGAGCGACACACGCACACAATCCCGACACCAAAAGGATGTAGGATCTATCACCAAAAGGATGATAGAGAACACTCGCACAATTTGGCACCAAAAGGATGACAGATCAATCACCCAAAGGGTGATAGAGCCGCACACGCACACAATCTCGACACCAAAAGGATGCAGGGCCTATCACCAATAAGATGATAGAGAACACTCGCACAATATGGCACCAAAAGGTCAAAAGGATGACAATCTAGCACAATCTAGCACACTCGCACAACCTTGGTCGTCTCCGCTGGGTGGGGCTCACCGCAAACCTACTTCCTCTTGGATCCTTTCCCACTGCCCTTTTCTTTCCAATTTCAACTCCATTGGCCTGGTTCTTTTCTATGTAATTCTTTTAGTCGTTTTGTGTCTACCGCCTCATCCTCAGCCTCTTCCTACCTAAATAAGGCCCCCCTTAGTCTAAAATGAAAGATTCATTCTTTAGCCAGATCAACATCCTTCTTCCTATTACCTATCTCCAGATCAAGATCCTAACATGATTAAAGCCATAACTCTACTATTGAAGTACTTAGTAATCCTACTTCCAATTCACTATCTACTTCCTTTGTCAGCCCTCCTCCATAGCTACCTTTGAAGGGAAAGCTGGCTAGACCAAGCCTAGTAATTAATTTAATAAGAGGGAAAAAGGCCACTCAGGTCTATATCTAGAAAGGAGGCTGGATTGGAAGATTGAGAGACCCGGGACTGTGCAGGTTTGCAGAGAGGCTAGAGCATTCCCTTCACTAAAATAGAATAGTAGGTAAGATTCACTAGCTAGAAGTTTACTGAGAAGGGTAGAGTTTGCAGTAATCGATGAGAGAATGGTAATGCTAAAGGTAGGAAGAAAGAAGGCTCATTCTATGCTGACCACTTACTATGGCTCTTCTCTCATTTGATTTGAGAATCTTATTTAAGCCATAGGCTATCGATTGGGGGAAGAAAGCATACCTTTGTTGGTCACCATCACCACCATCGTTAACATTGGTACACTCCTAAATAAGGCCTACCTCCCTTCCATTCAACCAGAGCAGCGATGAGAACAGAGACTAAATTAGCTAAGCAATGCATCAACGGGAGGATTCTGAAATTATCTTCTCATATGACATTCTACTTTGAGCAAGTCACTTATGCCTATTCCTTGATAGGAGAGGGAAAAACATTAGGCCGGCCAGTACCAAAATGATGATGAATAAGTCTGAGGTGGGTAGGTGGGAATCCGAGGATGAAACTTCTGTTGATGAATGCATTCATACCATCATCTCTATCCCTTGCTCATTCTAGGCCAAGCTCTTTCCTTCTTAAAGTACTTTGCCTTCGGCATATCACTTGAATTGGAGAATGTATTAAGCATAGGATCATCCAGAGTCTGTAAAGTCTACCTCGCTTAGCTCAACCTTATCCATAGATGATCTCTATCTCTTCATTGCTATGGTACTCTTTGTAGTAGGTCACTTTCTATACCTGAGCCACTTTACTAACCCTTAGCTTGTGTTCGATACCTCACGCCTTCACTTAATCCAAAAGCTTGGCTTGCTTCGTGTTCCAACTCAGCGATATGAATACCATCGTTAGCAATAACTTCCCCTTCGCCTAATCCCTTTATCCCCTCTCCCAATCCCTTCTTTCAGTTGAATGTTTGCAAAGTCCGATAGAGTGGAAGAGAGAGCGGGATTAAGAGACTTAAAGGACATATGCTACTAAAGTCCTAACATGGGGGCATAGCGTTTTGACTATATCCTTCCTTACTTGTCGGCGTAACGACAGCTAATGATTGAATACCTAGCTTATTGATGAATTCGGCGTAAGAAGTTAATACTTCCACTTATTCCCTAGAATAGAAGACATGGAGGCCTTACAACTTTTCAGGATCTATTACCTGCATGACAGGAATATTAAATAGACATGAAATTAACGGGAAGCCTATTCCTACCCTAGTTTATTGGCTCTTAGGTCGGTGAAACTGTCCCTATAGCTAAAGTCAAGCCAGGAGTTCGCGTTTTAGTTTGAGTTCAGGACAGGAAAGTATGGGACCTAATTAAATGGAGTACTTGCACCCACTCTCGACGCCTACTTTATTAAACGAAGGACAAGGCAGGCATACTCTTCGACAGACAGAAGGAAGGATTGGACTGGTGCTATAGCTTTCCCTTTTTCCAGCCATGTAGGTTTTCTTGAAGCACAAGCCATTCTAAGAGCGCCACTCAAACCTTAGCCTGAAAAAGGCTAAAGACTGTTGGGAGAGTCCAGGGCGGTCCGGCGACCATTTCCCCTTTTCTTTTGGATGTAGCTATTTCCTTACATATAGAGGAATCGAGGAGATTCATATACGCCCAGAAGCTCGCAAGACCCACGGCGCCTTGCTACAATAACGAGTGGCTAGTTCGTTCGATATCTAGGGGATACCCGTCTACTTCGCTTCACCAAGCAGACCCCACGTACTTTAATTGTCCGTCTGCTACTACGAACCCGACCCATAGGCCCATACCTTTCTCGACCGAAGCCATAAGTAGTAGTTTAACGCTTGATCAAAGCGGCAGTTACCAGGCCCGGCCCAACTATCCCAGGGCAGAAGGATGCAAAAAGCCCAATGTTACAGGGGCTTGGGATGCCTCACCAGGATGAGGCGGTAGCACTTGGCGTGAGTGCGCTAATAAACCAACCCATTTGATAATAAACCCTATCGAGTGTACGCTTTTGGTTAAGTGAAGGGATAGACCGAACCAGCTCACTAACGAAATTTAAGATCAGGGAATGTAACTCGAAGCATATCTCGTTGGATGGATGTCGTTGCCGCGAAGTGAGCCTTTATGGGACTTTCACAAAGCGGACTACTATCAATAGTATATGCCTTCCCTGGGAAAAGCGGTAGAACATCCTGATCTCAAAGGAGAGCCTTGCTTTTTCTGTGCTGAGTCTATAAGCAAAGAGGGGGTGCCCAGTACACTTGAGATGCGTCCCAAGGTCGCCAATGACCAGTACTGCAACTGAAAGCCAGGGTATCTTACCCTAAAAGGCAGAGTTGGAATACTTTATTGGTTCAAATCCAATAGTAGCTAGAACTAGTGAAAGGGTAGTTCATCAGACCCGCTCACGATAATGCGAATGAAACGGCAGATAAGCCTATTACTGGTTACGGCGATAAGATCCTAACAAACGGCCGGTTTACATTTACAACAGAAAAAGAAAAGATAAGGCAATTAAGGGATGAAAGATAGCGGCAGACTAAGGAGTAAAGACTGGCTCTTTCTATTCTATTCTATGGAACGCATTTAAAGACTGACTGACCTACTAGAGGGAATAATTACTCCTATTGACCGAAGGCTAAAGGACTCCTATTCTTTTTTCACAATCGCCGGCCGATCATATGTTAGGAATAGATTGCAGCGAGAAGCCTCTCTTGGCCAAGAAGCAAGAGTTCCGGTGCGGAAGTAAGATTCTTATCCAATCTGTCTATTAGTGGAATCCCCAAAAAGAAATATTAATCTCGTGTAAATGAAGGGAAATTTGATGGCTTAAAGGAGCTTTTAAGCCACTCTTCTAATTCCTCTTGGGTTATTTCCGATCGGGTCTTGCCAGGAGTTGGTGCATTGATGCCGAGAATACGCTGTTTGAAAGGTAACTTGATCTAGATGCGGAGTCTAGTTTGCACTTTATGGTACAATACAACTTTTTATCCTTTAAATAAGAGGAGGTGGTCAAGACCTTAGGCAGCTCGACGCATCTAGTTTCGGTCTTGCTAACGGGCGACAAAAGGATGTTGGCCTTCCCATTTGAAGCGGAGAAGGGGACCCCATAGAGATCTACCTGGCCTCGCCAGCCAGTCTACTGATTGTCCATAGAAAGTATTCTGCAAGCTTCTGGGGAGGTCGCCTCTTATTTCATCGTATATATATAATGGAATATATAGTTGGGGGTTGATCGCTAGTCTTTTAATCCACAAAAACCTCCTAAATACCTACCTTGGCATCTTTCATTAAAAAATGCGTATGGTAAGTAAGAATAAGAATGAACGGAAGGATGAGTCGATTAGATTAAGAGGAAGGAGGAGTAGGCATCGACCTAGTTAGTCGTTCTAAGTGAAGTTGAGGAGGTTCTTGGACTAGTTTCTCATGTATATAAATAATAAGGCTCCTTCTTTCTAGAAAGGGTAGTTTTTCCTGCCTATCTGTTCCTATGTGTGAAAACGAGTATGTGAACAGAACATCTTTCATACATCAAGATTGGGTTGGCGGTCAGTAAGGAAAGCCGGGTGTGGCGATCTGATCAACGAAAATAAATCCTGAAATTACATATATAATGATAGAAAGAATCGTTCAGTAGGCTAATCTTGACAGTTTCCATTTTCGATTGAGAAAGCGGCAGGCCCAAAGAGCTCTACAGTAGTGCCTCCTTGCTTGGTCTCAACAATTTTGCTTTTACACGGGAACGAATACTTTCTAGAACAAATATGAAACCTTCACTCTTTGCCAAGATAGTACGAATGAAGTTCTTAGTGCTACCTAGCCCCGTCTAGATGGAGAATCTCTTATATGATATAAGTTGTCGCTTCGCTCGAGTGACTACGTACCTGCCCCTTCGACATAGATGATTGGACTGTCTTTCTTTGGCCTAGAAGCATGGCACTTGCCTTTTCTTGGTCGGTTCGAATCCGGCCCAGTCCTAGGTACGCAAGTAACAAACGTTCGTATGAACTAGAACCTTTCTTTTGATCAATAGAACAGGAAGAGGAGTCAGCCAAAAAGAAAACAAAAAGTAATGACCACCAAGATAATGCATATATTATTTTATTTAATATATGGCCCATTTTTTCATATAATTGTTTTTTTCTCTTTCATATCCTTTTTATCTGCAAGTCTGGCTCTTGGTAATATTTTTATCTTAAAAGCAGTATTCGCGTACAATTCCGCTTTAGGGATGCCAGTTTCATTCCGGGCTTCCTGGAATAAAATTTTTGTGAAGGGACTGTATCCCGGTAACTAGGCCCCACCACAAACGGTTCCCGACATATCTGAAACTCTATTATTAAAACAAATCGCGGAGAACTCTTATATCGTTTTATTTATTACTTTTTTTATAATATTCCTTCTGAGTTGTTCCGTTGTTTTTTTTAGTCCGACTTCTAGAACTAGAATAAATCTGACTAAGGAAGAAGAAGCAAAAATAGGTTTCTTTTTGGGGCTAATTTCTTTTCCCGTGGCCTACTTCATTTCTCTATTTTTCCTATCTTATAGCTGGTTGGCTCTAAATAATGAGCTGAACATTATTTATTGCTTTTGCCAGAATATTAGCTCCGGGCTTGCTATGACGTTTGAAAGTGGTCATGAGGGGATACACTTAACAGTCTACCCCCCCCCCCCCCCCCCCCGCTGACCTAAGAAGGTAGGTTGTCTCTCCCAGGAGGTGGGAACAGTTGAAAATAAAGTGGCGAACGGGTGAGAGGGCCTTCGATTTTGATTCTTTTTCTTGAGGGGGATTCTGTCTGTCAGAAATCACTGTCTGTCTGGTCTGCATTTAAAAAGTGTTCAGTGGACAATTCCTTCTCGTGATATGGAGGTTTTAGGTCTCTGGAAGGGCCTTCGTTCTTTCTGTTAGTTTTCGTTTGTGAATCTTTCTCCCATGCATAATTTGTTGGTCAACAACCACAACTCAATAGAATGAATTCTTTAAGACTCCGGACTCTCTTTCTTTCTGTCCGGAGGGAATCATTGTTTCTCAATCAATCATGCCTCAACTGGATAAATTCACTTATTTCACACAATTCTTCTGGTCATGCCTTTTCCTCTTTACTTTCTATATTCCCATATGCAATGATGGACATGGAGTACTTGGGATCAGTAAAATTCTAAAACTACGGAACCAACTGGTTTTAAACCGGGGGAACAAAATCCGGAGCAACGACCCCAACAGTTTGGAAGATATCTTTAGAAAAGGTTTTAGCACCGGTGTATCCTATATGTACTCTAGTTTATTCGAAGTATCCCAATGGTGTAACGCCGTCGACTTATTGGGAAATAGGAGGAAAATAACTTTTATCTCTTGTTTCTGAGAAATAAGTGGCTCACGAGGAATGGAAAGAAACATCTTATATTTGATCTCGAAGTCCTCATATGGCGCTTCTTCTTCAAATCCTGGATGTGTGATCACTTGTAGGAATGACATAATGCTAATCCATGTTCCACACAGCCAAGGAAGAATAAAAAAATAAGAAAGGTATTGTTTTTTTTATAATAGTTGCGCGTTCGTTCATAAATTCACTCGACCACTTGTTAGTCTTGCTACATGACACGAGTCTTGGGTGAAGTTGAAGCAGACACGGTCAAGTAAAGTCGACTTCACAAGTGATCAAACATACCATATATATGGATGGAAATCAAAAGGGTGTAGGGTCTATCACCAAAAGGATGATAGAAAACACTCGCACAATCTGGCACCAAAAGCATGACAGACCTATGACAAAAAGGATGATAGAGTGACACACACACACAATCCCGACACCAAAAGGATGTAGAGTCTATCACCAAAAGGATGATAGAGAACACTCGCACAATCTGGCACCAAAACGATGATAGATCCATCAATTAAAGGATGATAGAGCGCCACGCGCACACAATCTCGACACCAAAAGGATGCAGGGCCTATCACCAAAAAGATGATAGAGAACACTCGCACAATCTGGCACCAAAAGGATGACATACCCATCATCAAAAGGTTAATATAAAGACACACGCATACAATCCCGACACCAAAAGGATGAAAGGTTTATCACCAAAAAGATGATAGAGAATACTCACACAATCTGGCACAAAAAAGATGACAGACCTATCACCAAAAGGATGATAGAGTAACACACGCACACTATCCCGACACCAAAAGGATGTAGGGTCTATCACCAAAAGGATGATAGACAACACTCGCACAACCTGGCACCAAAAGCATGACAGACCTATGACAAAAACGATGATAGAGTGACACAGGCACACAATCCCGACACCAAAAGGATGTAGAGTCTATCACCAAAAGGATGATATAGAACACTCGCACTATCTGGCACCAAAACGATGATAGATCCATCAGTTAAAGGATGATAGAGCGGCACGCGCACACAATCCCTACACCAGAAGGATGCAGGGTCTATAACCAAAAGGATGATAGAGAACACTCGCACAATCTGGCACCAAAAGGATGACAGACATATCACCAAAAGCATGATAGAGCGACACGCGCACACAATCCCGACACCAAAAGGATGTAGGGTCTATCACCAAAAGGATGGTAGAGAACACTCGCACAATCTGGCACCAAAAGGATGACAGATCAATCACCCAAAGGGTGATAGAGCCGCACACGCACACAATCTCGACACCAAAAGGATGCAGGGCCTATCACCAAAAAGATGATAGAGAACACTCGCACAATCTGGCAGCAAAAGGATGACATACTTATCATCAAAAGGTTAATATAGCGACACACGCATACAATCCCGACACCAAAAGGATGAAGGGTTTATCACCAAAAAGATGATAGAGAATACTCGCACAATCTGGCACAAAAAAGATGACAGACCTATCACCAAAAGGATGATAGAGTAACACACGCACACAATCCCGACACCAAAAGGATGTAGGGTCTATCACCAAAAGGATGATAGACAACACTCGCACAATCAGGCACCAAAAGCATGACAGACCTATGACAAAAAGGATGATAGAGTGACACACACACACAATCCCGACACCAAAAGGATGTAGAGTCTATCATCAAAAGGATGATAGAGAACACTCCCACAATATGGCACCAAAACGATGATAGATCCATCAGTTAAAGGATGATAGAGTGGCAAGCGCACACAATCTCGACACCAAAAGGATGCAGGGCCTATCACCAAAAAGATGATAGAGAACACTCGCACAATCTGGCACCAAAAGGATGACAGACTTATCACCAAAAGGATGATAGAGCGATACACGCACATAATCCCTACACCAGAAGGATGCAAGGTCTATCACCAAAAGGATGATAGAGAACACTCGCACAATCTGGCACCAAAAGGATGACAGACATATCACCAAAAGCATGATAGAGCGACACGCGCACACAATCCAGACACCAAAAGGATGTAGGGTCTATCACCAAAAGGATGATAGAGAACACTCGCACAATCTGGCACCAAAAGGATGACAGATCAATCACCCAAAGGGTGATAGAGCCGCACACGCACACAATCTCGACACCAAAAGGATGCAGGGCCTATCACCAAAAAGATGATAGAGAACACTCGCACAATCTGGCACCAAAAGGCTGACATACTTATCATCAAAAGATTAATAGAGCGACACACACATACAATCCCGACACAAAAAGGATGAAGGGTTTATCACCAAAAAGATGATAGAGAATACTCGCACAATCTGGCACAAAAAAGATGACAGACCTATAACCAAAAGGATGATAGAGTAACACACGCACATAATCCCGACACCAAAAGGATGTAGGGTCTATCACCAAAAGGATGATAGACAACACTCGCACAATCTGGCACCAAAAGCATGACAGACCTATGACAAAAAGGATGATAGAGTGACACACGCACACAATCACGACACCAAAAGGATGTAGAGTCTATCACCAAAAGGATGATAGAGAACACTCGCACAATCTGGCACCAAAACGATGATAGATCCATCAGTTAAAGGATGATAGAGCGGCACGCGCACACAATCTCGACACCAAAAGGATGCAGGGCCTATCACCAAAAAGATGATAGAGAACACTCGCACAATCTGGCACCAAAAGGATGACATACTTATCATCAAAAGGATGATAGAGCGATACACGCACATAATCCCTACACCAGAAGGATGCAAGGTCTATCACCAAAAGGATGATAGAGAACACTCGCACAATCTGGCACCAAAAGGATGACAGACATATCACCAAAAGCATGATAGAGCGACACGCGCACACAATCCCGACACCAAAAAGATGTAGGGTCTATCACCAAAAGGATGATAGAGAACACTCGCACAATCTGGCACCAAAATGATGACAGATCAATCACCCAAAGGGTTATAGAGCGGCACGCGCACACAATCTCGACACCAAAAGGATGCAGGGCCTATCACCAAAAAGATGATAGAGAACACTCGCACAAATTGGCACCAAAAGGATGACATACTTATCATCAAAAGGTTAATATAGCGACACACGCATACAATCCCGACACCAAAAGGATGAAGGGTTTATCACCAAAAAGATGATAGAGAATACTCGCACAATCTGGCACAAAAAAGATGACAGACCTATCACCAAAAGGATGATAGAGTAACACACGCACACAATCCCGACACCAAAAGGATGTAGGGTCTATCACCAAAAGGATGATAGACAACACTCGCACAATCAGGCATCAAAAGCATGACAGACCTATGACAAAAAGGATGATAGAGTGACACACGCACACAATCCCGACACCAAAAGGATGTAGAGTCTATCACCAAAAGGATGATAGAGAACACTCCCACAATATGGCACCAAAACGATGATAGATCCATCAGTTAAAGGATGATAGAGCGGCACGCGCACACAATCTCGACACCAAAAGGATGCAGGGCCTATCACCAAAAAGATGATAGAGAACACTCGCACAATCTGGCACCAAAAGGATGACAGACTTATCACCAAAGGGATGATAGAGCGATACACGCACATAATCCCTACACCAGAAGGATGCAAGGTCTATCACCAAAAGGATGATAGAGAACACTCGCACAATCTGGCACCAAAAGGATGACAGACATATCACCAAAAGCATGATAGAGCGACACGCGCACACAATCCCGACACCAAAAGGATGTAGGGTCTATCACCAAAAGGATGATAGAGAACACTCGCACAATCTGGCACCAAAAGGATGACAGATCAATCACCCAAAGGGTGATAGAGCCGCACACGCACACAATCTCGACACCAAAAGGATGCAGGGCCTATCACCAAAAAGATGATAGAGAACACTCACACAATCTGGCACCAAAAGGATGACATACTTATCATCAAAAGGTTAATATAGCGACACACGCATACAATCCCGACACCAAAAGGATGAAGGGTTTATCACCAAAAAGATGATAGAGAATACTCGCACAATCTGGCACAAAAAAGATGACAGACCTATAATCAAAAGGATGATAGAGTAACACACGCACACAATCCCGACACCAAAAGGATGTAGGGTCTATCACCAAAAGGATGATAGACAACACTCGCACAATCTGGCACCAAAAGCATGACAGACCTATGACAAAAAGGATGATAGAGTGACACACGCACACAATCCCGACACTAAAAGGATGTAGAGTCTATCACCAAAAGGATGATAGAGAACACTCGCACAATCTGGCACCAAAACGATGATAGATCCATCAGTTAAAGGATGATAGAGCGGCACCCGCACACAATCTCGACACCAAAAGGATGCAGGGCCTATCACCAAAAAGATGATAGAGAACACTCGCACAATCTGGCACCTAAAGGATGACAGACTTATTACCAAAAGGATGATAGAGCGATACATGCACATAATCCCTACACCAGAAGGATGCAAGGTCTATCACCAAAAGGATGATAGAGAGCACTCGCACAATCTGGCACCAAAAGGATGACAGACATATCACCAAAAGCATGATAGAGCGACACACGCACACAATCCTGACATCTGAAGGATGTAGGGTATATCACCAAAAGGATGATAGAGAACACTCGCACAATCTGGCACCAAAAGGATGATAGATCAATAACCTAAAGGGTAGTAGAGTCGCACACGCACACAATCTCGACACCAAAAGGATGCAAGGCCTATCACCAAAAAGATGATAGAGAACACTCGCAAAATCTGGCACCAAAAGGATGATAGAGTAACACACACACACAATCCCGACACCAAAAGGATGTAGGGTCTATCACCAAAAGGATGATAGACAACACTCGCACAATCTGGCACCAAAAGCATGACAGACCTATGACAAAAAGAATGATAGAGTGACACACGCACACAATCCCGACACCAAAAGGATGTAGAGTCTATCACCAAAAGGATGATAGAGAACACTTGCACAATCTGGCACCAAAATGATGACAGATCCATCACCTAAAGGATGATAGAGCGGCACGCGCACACAATCTCGACACCAAAAGGATGCAGGGCCTATCACCAAAAAGATGATAGAGAACACTCGTACAACCTAGCACCAAAAGGATGACAGACTTATCACCAAAAGGATGATAGAGCGATACACACACATAATCCCTACACCAAAAGGATGCAAGGTCTATAACCAAAAGAATGATAGAGATCACTCGCACAATCTGGCACCAAAATAATGACAGACATATCACCAAAAGCATGATAGAGCGACACGCGCACACAATCCTGACACCAAAAGGATGTATGGTCTATCGCCAAAAGGATGATAGAGTACACTCGCACAATCTGGCACCAAAAGCATGATAGACCTATCACCAAAAGGATGATAGAGTTACACACGCACACAATCCCGACACCAAAAGGATGTAGGGTCTATCACCAAAAGGATGATAGAGAACACTCGCACTATCTGGAAACAAAAGGATGATAGTTCCATCACCAAAAGTATGATTGAGCGACACACGCTCACAATCCCGACACCAAAACGATGCAGGGCCTATCACCAAAAAGATGATAGAGAACACTCGCACAATCCGACACCAAAAAGATGATAGAGCTATCACCAAAAGGATGATAGAGTGACACACGCACACAATCCCGACACCAGTAGGATGTATGGTCTATCGCCAAAAGGATGATAGAGAACACTCGCACAATCTGGCACCAAAAAGATGATAGACCTATCACCAAAAGGATGATAGAGTGACACACGCACACAATCCCGACACCAGTAGGATGTATGGTCTATCGCCAAAAGGATGATAGAGAACACTCGCACAATCTGGCACCAAAAGCATGACAGACCTATCACCAAAAGGATGATAGAGTGACACACGCACACAATCCCGACACCAAAAGGATGTAGGGTCTATCACCAAAAGGATGATAGAGAACACTCGCACAATCTAACACCAAAAGGATGACAGAACCATCACCCAAAGGATGATAGAGCCGCACACGCTCATAATCCCGACACCGAAAGGATACAAGGCCTATCACCAAAAAGATGATAGTGAACACTCGCACAATCTGGCACCAAAAGGATGACATACCCATCATCAAAAGGTTAATATAGCGACACACGCATACAATCCCGACACCAAAAGAATAAAGGGCTTATCACCAAAAAGATGATAGAGAATACTCGCACAATCTGGCCCGAAAAGGATGACAGACCTATCACCAAAAGGATGATAGAGTAACACACGCACACAATCCCGACGCCAAAAGGATGTAGGGTCTATCACCAAAAGGATGATAGAGAACACTCGCACAATCAGGCATCAAAAGCATGACAGACCTATGACAAAAAGGATGATAGAGTGACACACGCACACAATCCCGACACCAAAAGGATGTAGAGTCTATCACCAAAAGGATGATAGAGAACACTCCCACAATATGGCACCAAAACGATGATAGATCCATCAGTTAAAGGATGATAGAGCGGCACGCGCACACAATCTCGACACCAAAAGGATGCAGGGCCTATCACCAAAAAGATGATAGAGAACACTCGCACAATCTGGCACCAAAAGGATGACAGAGTTATCACCAAAGGGATGATAGAGCGATACACGCACATAATCCCTACACCAGAAGGATGCAAGGTCTATCACCAAAAGGATGATAGAGAACACTCGAACAATCTGGCACCAAAAGGATGACAGACATATCACCAAAAGCATGATAGAGCGACACGCGCACACAATCCCGACACCAAAAGGATGTAGGGTCTATCACCAAAAGGATGATAGAGAACACTCGCACAATCTGGCACCAAAAGGATGACAGATCAATCACCCAAAGGGTGATAGAGCCGCACACGCACACAATCTCGACACCAAAAGGATGCAGGGCCTATCACCAAAAAGATGATAGAGAACACTCGCACAATCTGGCACCAAAAGGATGATAGTTCCATCACCAAAAGTATGATTGAGCGACACACGCTCACAATCCCGACACCAAAACGATGCAGGGCCTATCACCAAAAAGATGATAGAGAACACTCGCACAATCCGACACCAAAAAGATGATAGAGCTATCACCAAAAGGATGATAGAGTGACACACGCACACAATCCCGACACCAGTAGGATGTATGGTCTATCGCCAAAAGGATGATAGAGAACACTCGCACAATCTGGCACCAAAAAGATGATAGACCTATCACCAAAAGGATGATAGAGTGACACACGCACACAATCCCGACACCAGTAGGATGTATGGTCTATCGCCAAAAGGATGATAGAGAACACTCGCACAATCTGGCACCAAAAGCATGACAGACCTATCACCAAAAGGATGATAGAGTGACACACGCACACAATCCCGACACCAAAAGGATGTAGGGTCTATCACCAAAAGGATGATAGAGAACACTCGCACAATCTAACACCAAAAGGATGACAGAACCATCACCCAAAGGATGATAGAGCCGCACACGCTCATAATCCCGACACCAAAAGGATACAAGGCCTATCACCAAAAAGATGATAGTGAACACTCGCACAATCTGGCACCAAAAGGATGACATACCCATCATCAAAAGGTTAATATAGCGACACACGCATACAATCCCGACACCAAAAGGATAAAGGGCTTATCACCAAAAAGATGATAGAGAATACTCGCACAATCTGGCCCGAAAAAGATGACAGACCTATCACCAAAAGGTTGATAAAGTAACACACGCACACAATCCCCACACCAAAAGGATGTAGGGTCTATCACCAAAAGGATGATAGAGAACACTCGCACAATCTGGCACCAAAAGCATGACAGACCTATGACAAAAAGGATGATAGAGTGACACACGCACACAATCCCGACACCAAAAGGATGTAGAGTCTATCACCAAAAGGATGATAGAGAATACTCGCACAATCTGGCACCAAAATGATGACAGATCCATCACTTAAAGGATGATAGAGCGGCACGCACACACAATATCGACACCAAAAGGATGCAGGGCCTATCACCAAAAAGATGATAAAGAACACTCACACAATCTGGCACCAAAAAGGATGACAGACTTATCATTAAAAGGATGATAGAGCGATACACACACATAATCCCTACACCAAAAGGATGCAAGGTCTATAACCAAAAGAATGATAGAGTACACTCGCACAATCTGGCACCAAAAGCATGATAGACCTATCACCAAAAGGATGATAGAGTTACACACGCACACAATCCCGACACCAAAAGGATGTAGGTCTATCGCCAAAAGGATGATAGAGTACAGTCGCATAATCTGGCACCAAAAGCATGATAGACCTATCACCAAAAGGATGATAGAGTTACACACGCACACAATCCCGACACCAAAAGGATGTAGGGTCTATCACCAAAAGGATGATAGAGAACACTCGCACTATCTGGAAACAAAAGGATGATAGTTCCATCACCAAAAGTATGATTGAGCGACACACGCTCACAATCCCGACACCAAAACGATGCAGGGCCTATCACCAAAAAGATGATAGAGAACACTCGCACAATCCGACACCAAAAAGATGATAGAGTTATCACCAAAAGGATGATAGAGTGACACACGCACACAATCCTGACACCAGTAGGATGTATGGTCTATCGCCAAAAGGATGATAGAGAACACTCGCACAATCTGGCACCAAAAAGATGATAGACCTATCACCAAAAGGATGATAGAGTGACACACGCACACAATCCCGACACCAGTAGGATGTATGGTCTATCGCCAAAAGGATGATAGAGAACACTCGCACAATCTGGCACCAAAAGCATGACAGACCTATCACCAAAAGGATGATAGAGTGACACACGCACACAATCCCGACACCAAAAGGATGTAGGGTCTATCACCAAAAGGATGATAGAGAACACTCGCACAATCTAACACCAAAAGGATGACAGATCCATCACCCAAAGGATGATAGAGCCGCACACGCTCACAATCCCGACACCAAAAGGATACAAGGCCTATCACCAAAAAGATGATAGTGAACACTCACACAATCTGGCACCAAAAGGATGACATACCTATCATCAAAAGGTTAATATAGCGACACACGCATACAATCTCGACACCAAAAGGATAAAGGGCTTATCACCAAAAAGATGATAGAGAATACTCGCACAATCTGGCCCGAAAAAGATGACAGACCTATCACCAAAAGGATGATAAAGTAACACACGTACACAATCCCCACACCAAAAGGATGTAGGGTCTATCACCAAAAGGATGATAGAGAACACTCGCACAATCTGACACCAAAAGCATGACAGACCTATGACAAAAAGGATGATAGAGTGACACACGCACACAATCCCGACACCAAAAGGATGTAGAGTCTATCACCAAAAGGATGATAGAGAACACTCGCACAATCTGGCACCAAAATGATGACAGATCCATCACTTAAAGGATGATAGAGCGGCACGCGCACACAATCTCGACACCAAAAGGATGCAGGGCCTATCACCAAAAAGATGATAGAGAACACTGACACAATCTGGCACCAAAAAGGATGACAGACTTATCACCAAAAGGATGATAGAGCGATACACACACATAATCCCTACACCAAAAGGATGCAAGGTCTATAACCAAAAGAATGATAGAGATCACTCGCACAATCTGGCACCAAAAGAATGACAGACATATCACCAAAAGCATGATAGAGCGACACGCGCACACAATCCCGACACCAAAAGGATGTATGGTCTATCGCCAAAAGGATGATAGAATACACTCGCACAATCTGGCACCAAAAGCATGATAGACCTATCACCAAAAGGATGATAGAGTTACACACGCACACAATCCCGACACCAAAAGGATGTAGGGTCTATCACCAAAAGGATGATAGAGAACACTCGCACTATCTGGAAACAAAAGGATGATAGTTCCATCACCAAAAGTATGATTGAGCGACACACGCTCACAATCCCGACACCAAAACGATGCAGGGCCTTTCACCAAAAAGATGATAGAGAACACTCGCACAATCCGACACCAAAAAGATGATAGAGTTATCACCAAAAGGATGATAGAGTGACACACGCACACAATCCTGACACCAGTAGGATGTATGGTCTATCGCCAAAAGGATGATAGAGAACACTCGCACAATCTGGCACCAAAAAGATGATAGACCTATCACCAAAAGGATGATAGAGTGACACGCGCACACAATCCCGACACCAGTAGGATGTATGGTCTATCGCCAAAAGGATGATAGAGAACACTCGCACAATCTGGCACCAAAAGCATGACAGACCTATCACCAAAAGGATGATAGAGTGACACACGCACACAATCCCGACACCAAAAGGATGTAGGGTCTATCACCAAAAGGATGATAGAGAACACTCGCACAATCTAACACCAAAAGGATGACAGATCCATCACCCAAAGGATGATAGAGCCGCACACGCTCACAATCCCGACACCAAAAGGATACAAGGCCTATCACCAAAAAGATGATAGTGAACACTCACACAATCTGGCACCAAAAGGATGACATACCCATCATCAAAAGGTTAATATAGCGACACACGCATACAATCCCGACACCAAAAGGATAAAGGGCTTATCACCAAAAAGATGATAGAGAATACTCGCACAATCTGGCCCGAAAAAGATGACAGACCTATCACCAAAAGGATGATAAAGTAACACACGCACACAATCCCCACACCAAAAGGATGTAGGGTCTATCACCAAAAGGATGATAGAGAACACTCGCACAATCTGACACCAAAAGCATGACAGACCTATGACAAAAAGGATGATAGAGTGACACACGCACACAATCCCGACACAAAAAGGATGTAGAGTCTATCACCAAAAGGATGATAGAGAACACTCGCATAATCTGGCACCAAAATGATGACAGATCCATCACTTAAAGGATGATAGAGCGGCACGCGCACACAATCTCGACACCAAAAGGATGCAGGGCCTATCACCAAAAAGATGATAGAGAACACTCACACAATCTGGCACCAAAAAGGATGACAGACTTATCACCAAAAGGATGATAGAGCGATACACACACATAATCCCTACACCAAAAGGATGCAAGGTCTATAACCAAAAGAATGATAGAGATCACTCGCACAATCTGGCACCAAAAGAATGACAGACATATCACCAAAAGCATGATAGAGCGACACGCGCACACAATCCCGACACCAAAAGGATGTATGGTCTATCGCCAAAAGGATGATAGAGTACACTCGCACAATCTGGCACCAAAAGCATGATAGACCTATCACAAAAAGGATGATAGAGTTACACACGCACACAATCCCGACACCAAAAGGATGTAGGGTCTATCACCAAAAGGATGATAGAGAACACTCGCACTATCTGGAAACAAAAGGATGATAGTGCCATCACCAAAAGTATGATTGAGCGACACACGCTCACAATCCCGACACCAAAACGATGCAGGGCCTATCACCAAAAAGATGATAGAGAACACTCGCACAATCCGACACCAAAAAGATGATAGAGTTATCACCAAAAGGATGATAGAGTGACACACGCACACAATCCTGACACCAGTAGGATGTATGGTCTATCGCCAAAAGGATGATAGAGAACACTCGCACAATCTGGCACCAAAAAGATGATAGACCTATCACCAAAAGGATGATAGAGTGACACACGCACACAATCCCGACACCAGTAGGATGTATGGTCTATCGCCAAAAGGATGATAGAGAACACTCGCACAATCTGGCACCAAAAGCATGACAGACCTATCACCAAAAGGATGATAGAGTGACACACGCACACAATCCCGACACCAAAAGGATGTAGGGTCTATCACCAAAAGGATGATAGAGAACACTCGCACAATCTAACACCAAAAGGATGACAGATCCATCACCCAAAGGATGATAGAGCCGCACACGCTCACAATCCCGACACCAAAAGGATACAAGGCCTATCACCAAAAAGATGATAGTGAACACTCGCACAATCTGGCACCAAAAGGATGACATACCCATCATCAAAAGGTTAATATAGCGACACACGCATACAATCCCGACACCAAAAGGATAAGGGCTTATCACCAAAAAGATGATAGAGAATACTCGCACAATCTGGCCCGAAAAAGATGACAGACCTATCACCAAAAGGATGATAAAGTAACACACGCACACAATCCCCACACCAAAAGGATGTAGGGTCTATCACCAAAAGGATGATAGAGAACACTCGCACAATCTGACACTAAAAGCATGACAGACCTATGACAAAAAGGATGATAGAGTGACACACGCACACAATCCCGACACCAAAAGGATGTAGAGTCTATCACCAAAAGGATGATAGAGAACACTCGCACAATCTGGCACCAAAATGATGACAGATCCATCACTTAAAGGATGATAGAGCGGCACGCGCACACAATCTCGACACCAAAAGGATGCAGGGCCTATCACCAAAAAGATGATAGAGAACACTCACACAATCTGGCACCAAAAAAGGATGACAGACTTATCACCAAAAGGATGATAGAGCGATACACACACATAATCCCTACACCAAAAGGATGCAAGGTCTATAACCAAAAGAATGATAGAGATCACTCGCACAATCTGGCACCAAAAGAATGACAGACATATCACCAAAAGCATGATAGAGCGACACGCGCACACAATCCCGACACCAAAAGGATGTATGGTCTATCGCCAAAAGGATGATAGAGTACACTCGCACAATCTGGCACCAAAAGCATGATAGACCTATCACCAAAAGGATGATAGAGTGACACACGCACACAATCCCGACACCAAAAGGATGTAGGGTCTATCACCAAAAGGATGACAGATCCATCACCCAAAGGATGATAGAGCCGCACACGCTCACAATCCCGACACCAAAAGGATACAAGGCCTATCACCAAAAAGACGATAGTGAACACTCGCACAATCTGGCACCAAAAGGATGACATACCCATCATCAAAAGGTTAATATGGCGACACACGCATACAATCCCGACACCAAAAGGAGAAAGGGCTTATCACCAAAAAGATGATAGAGAATACTCGCACAATCTGGCCCGAAAAAGATGACAGACCTATCACCAAAAGGATGATAAAGTAACACACGCACACAATCCCCACACCAAAAGGATGTAGGGTCTATCACCAAAAGGATGATAGAGAACACTCGCACAATCTGACACCAAAAGCATGACAGACCTATGACAAAAAGGATGATAGAGTGACACACGCACACAATCCCGACACCAAAAGGATGTAGAGTCTATCACCAAAAGAATGATAGAGAACACTCGCACAATCTGGCACCAAAATGATGACAGATCCATCACTTAAAGGATGATAGAGCGGCACACGCACACAATCTCGACACCAAAAGGATGCAGGGCCTATCACCAAAAAGATGATAGAGAACACTCACACAATCTGGCACCAAAAAGGATGACAGACTTATCACCAAAAGGATGATAGAGCGATACACACACATAATCCCTACACCAAAAGGATGCAAGGTTTATAACCAAAAGAATGATAGAGATCACTCGCACAATCTGGCACCAAAAGAATGACAGACATATCACCAAAAGCATGATAGAGCGACACGCGCACACAATCCCGACACCAAAAGGATGTATGGTCTATCGCCAAAAGGATGATAGAGTACACTCGCACAATCTGGCACCAAAAGCATGATAGACCTATCACCAAAAGGATGATAGAGTGACACACGCACACAATCCCGACACCAAAAGGATGTAGGGTCTATCACCAAAAGGATGACAGATCCATCACCCAAAGGATGATAGAGCCGCACACGCTCACAATCCCGACACCAAAAGGATACAAGGCCTATCACCAAAAAGACGATAGTGAACACTCGCACAATCTGGCACCAAAAGGATGACATACCCATCATCAAAAGGTTAATATGGCGACACACGCATACAATCCCGACACCAAAAGGATAAAGGGCTTATCACCAAAAAGATGATAGAGAATACTCGCACAATCTGGCCCGAAAAAGATGACAGACCTATCACCAAAAGGATGATAAAGTAACACACGCACACAATCCCCACACCAAAAGGATGTAGGGTCTATCACCAAAAGGATGATAGAGAACACTCGCACAATCTGACACCAAAAGCATGACAGACCTATGACAAAAAGGATGATAGAGTGACACACGCACACAATCCCGACACCAAAAGGATGTAGAGTCTATCACCAAAAGAATGATAGAGAACACTCGCACAATCTGGCACCAAAATGATGACAGATCCATCACTTAAAGGATGATAGAGCGGCACACGCACACAATCTCGACACCAAAAGGATGCAGGGCCTATCACCAAAAAGATGATAGAGAACACTCACACAATCTGGCACCAAAAAGGATGACAGACTTATCACCAAAAGGATGATAGAGCGATACACACACATAATCCCTACACCAAAAGGATGCAAGGTCTATAACCAAAAGAATGATAGAGATCACTCGCACAATCTGGCACCAAAAGAATGACAGACATATCACCAAAAGCATGATAGAGCGACACGCGCACACAATCCCGACACCAAAAGGATGTATGGTCTATCGCCAAAAGGATGATAGAGTACACTCGCACAATCTGGCACCAAAAGCATGATAGACCTATCACCAAAAGGATGATAGAGTGACACACGCACACAATCCCGACACCAAAAGGATGTAGGGTCTATCACCAAAAGGATGACAGATCCATCACCCAAAGGATGATAGAGCCGCACACGCTCACAATCCCGACACCAAAAGGATACAAGGCCTATCACCAAAAAGACGATAGTGAACACTCGCACAATCTGGCACCAAAAGGATGACATACCCATCATCAAAAGGTTAATATGGCGACACACGCATACAATCCCGACACCAAAAGGATAAAGGGCTTATCACCAAAAAGATGATAGAGAATACTCGCACAATCTGGCCCGAAAAAGATGACAGACCTATCACCAAAAGGATGATAAAGTAACACACGCACACAATCCCCACACCAAAAGGATGTAGGGTCTATCACCAAAAGGATGATAGAGAACACTCGCACAATCTGACACCAAAAGCATGACAGACCTATGACAAAAAGGATGATAGAGTGACACACGCACACAATCCCGACACCAAAAGGATGTAGAGTCTATCTCCAAAAGAATGATAGAGAACACTCGCACAATCTGGCACCAAAATGATGACAGATCCATCACTTAAAGGATGATAGAGCGGCACACGCACACAATCTCGACACCAAAAGGATGCAGGGCCTATCACCAAAAAGATGATAGAGAACACTCACACAATCTGGCACCAAAAAGGATGACAGACTTATCACCAAAAGGATGATAGAGCGATACACACACATAATCCCTACACCAAAAGGATGCAAGGTCTATAACCAAAAGAATGATAGAGATCACTCGCACAATCTGGCACCAAAAGAATGACAGACATATCAACAAAAGCATGATAGAGCGACACGCGCACACAATCCCGACACCAAAAGGATGTATGGTCTATCGCCAAAAGGATGATAGAGTACACTCGCACAATCTGGCACCAAAAGCATGATAGACCTATCACCAAAAGGATGATAGAGTGACACACGCACACAATCCCGACACCAAAAGGATGTAGGGTCTATCACCAAAAGGATGACAGATCCATCACCCAAAGGATGATAGAGCCGCACACGCTCACAATCCCGACACCAAAAGGATACAAGGCCTATCACCAAAAAGAAGATAGTGAACACTCGCACAATCTGGCACCAAAAGGATGACATACCCATCATCAAAAGGTTAATATGGCGACACACGCATACAATCCCGACACCAAAAGGATAAAGGGCTTATCACCAAAAAGATGATAGAGAATACTCGCACAATCTGGCCCGAAAAAGATGACAGACCTATCACCAAAAGGATGATAAAGTAACACACGCACACAATCCCCACACCAAAAGGATGTAGGGTCTATCACCAAAAGGATGATAGAGAACACTCGCACAATCTGACACCAAAAGCATGACAGCCCTATGACAAAAAGGATGATAGAGTGACACACGCACACAATCCCGACACCAAAAGGATGTAGAGTCTATCACCAAAAGAATGATAGAGAACACTCGCATAATCTGGCACCAAAATGATGACAGATCCATCACTTAAAGGATGATAGAGCGGCACACGCACACAATCTCGACACCAAAAGGATGCAGGGCCTATCACCAAAAAGATGATAGAGAACACTCACACAATCTGGCACCAAAAAGGATGACAGACTTATCACCAAAAGGATGATAGAGCGATACACACACATAATCCCTACACCAAAAGGATGCAAGGTCTATAACCAAAAGAATGATAGAGATCACTCGCAAAATCTGGCACCAAAAGAATGACAAACATATCACCAAAAGCATGATAGAGCGACACGCGCACACAATCCCGACACCAAAAGGATGTATGGTCTATCGCCAAAAGGATGATAGAGTACACTCGCACAATCTGGCACCAAAAGCATGATAGACCTATCACCAAAAGGATGATAGAGTTACACACGCACACAATCCCGACACCAAAAGGATGTAGGGTCTATCACCAAAAGGATGATAGAGAACACTCGCACTATCTGGAAACAAAAGGATGATAGTTCCATCACCAAAAGTATGATTGAGCGACACACGCTCACAATCCCGACACCAAAACGATGCAGGGCCTATCACCAAAAAGATGATAGAGAACACTCGCACAATCCGACACCAAAAAGATGATAGAGCTATCACCAAAAGGATGATAGAGTGACACACGCACACAATCCCGACACCAATAGGATGTATGGTCTATCGCCAAAAGGATGATAGAGAACACTCGCACAATCTGGCACCAAAAAGATGATAGACCTATCACCAAAAGGATGCTAGAGTGACACACGCACACAATCCCGACACCAGTAGGATGTATAGTCTATCGCCAAAAGGATGATAGAGAACACTCGCACAATCTGGCACCAAAAGCATGACAGACCTATCACCAAAAGGATGATAGAGTGACACATGCACACAATCCCGACACCAAAAGGATGTAGGGTCTATCACAAAAAGGATGATAGAGAACACTCGCACAATCTAACACCAAAAGGATGACAGATCCATCACCCAAAGGATGATAGAGCCGCACACGCTCACAATCCCGAGACTAAAAGGATACAAGGCATATCACCAAAAAGATGATAGTGAACACTCGCACAATCTGGCACCAAAAGGATGACATACCCATCATCAAAAGGTTAATATAGCGACACACACATACAATCCCGACACCAAAAGGATAAAGGGCTTATCACCAAAAAGATGATAGAGAATACTCGCACAATCTGGCCCGAAAAAGATGACAGACCTATCACCAAAAGGATGATAAAGTAACACACGCACACAATCCCCACACCAAAAGGATGTAGGGTCTATCACCAAAAGGATGATAGAGAACACTCGCACAATCTGACACCAAAAGCATGACAGACCTATGACAAAAAGGATGATAGAGTGACACACGCACACAATCCCGACACCAAAAGGATGTAGAGTCTATCACCAAAAGGATGATAGAGAACACTCGCACAATCTGGCACCAAAATGATGACAGATCCATCACTTAAAGGATGATAGAGCGGCACGCGCACACAATCTTGACACCAAAAGGATGCAGGGCCTATCACCAAAAAGATGATAGAGAACACTCACACAATCTGGCACCAAAAAGGATGACAGACTTATCACCAAAAGGATGATAGAGCGATACACACACATAATCCCTACACCAAAAGTATGCAAGGTCTATAACCAAAAGAATGATAGAGATCACTCGCACAATCTGGCACCAAAAGAATGACAGACATATCACCAAAAGCATGATAGAGCGACACGCGCACACAATCCCGACACCAAAAGGATGTATGGTCTATCGCCAAAAGGATGATAGAGTACACTCGCACAATCTGGCACCAAAAGCATGATAGACCTATCACCAAAAGGATGATAGAGTGACACACGCACACAATCCCGACACCAAAAGGATGTAGGGTCTATCACCAAAAGGATGATAGAGAACACTCGCACTATCTGGAAACAAAAGGATGATAGTTCCATCACCAAAAGGATGATAGAGCCGCACACGCTCACAATCCCGACACCAAAAGGATACAAGGCCTATCACCAAAAAGATGATAGTGAACACTCGCACAATCTGGCACCAAAAGGATGACATACCCATCATCAAAAGGTTAATATAGCGACACACGCATACAATCCCGACACCAAAAGGATAAAGGGCTTATCACCAAAAAGATGATAGAGAATACTCGCACAATCTGGCCCGAAAAAGATGACAGACCTATCACCAAAAGGATGATAAAGTAACACACGCACACAATCCCCACACCAAAAGGATGTAGGGTCTATCACCAAAAGGATGATAGAGAACACTCGCACAATCTGACACCAAAAGCATGACAGACCTATGACAAAAAGGATGATAGAGTGACGCACGCACACAATCCCGACACCAAAAGGATGTAGAGTCTATCACCAAAAGGATGATAGAGAACACTCGCACAATCTGGCACCAAAATGATGACAGATCCATCACTTAAAGGATGATAGAGCGGCACGCGCACACAATCTCGACACCAAAAGGATGCAGGGCCTATCACCAAAAAGATGATAGAGAACACTCACCCAATCTGGCACCAAAAAGGATGACAGACTTATCACCAAAAGGATGATAGAGCGATACACACACATAATCCCTACACCAAAAGGATGCAAGGTCTATAACCAAAAGAATGATAGAGATCACTCGCACAATCTGGCACCAAAAGAATGACAGACATATCACCAAAAGCATGATAGAGCGACACGCGCACACAATCCCGACACCAAAAGGATGTATGGTCTATCGCCAAAAGGATGATAGACTACACTCGCACAATCTGGCACCAAAAGCATGATAGACCTATCACCAAAAGGATCATAGAGTTACACACGCACACAATCCCGACACCAAAAGGATGTAGGGTCTATCACCAAAAGGATGATAGAGAACACTCGCACTATCTGGAAACAAAAGGATGATAGTTCCATCACCAAAAGTATGATTGAGCGACACACGCTCACAATCCCGACACCAAAACGATGCAGGGGCTATCACCAAAAAGATGATAGAGAACACTCGCACAATCCGACACCAAAAAGATGATAGAGCTATCACCAAAAGGATGATAGAGTGACACACGCACACAATCCTGACACCAGTAGGATATATGGTCTATCGCCAAAAGGATGATAGAGAACACTCGCACAATCTGGAACCAAAAAGATGATAGACCTATCACCAAAAGGATGATAGAGTGACACACGCACACAATCCCGACACCAGTAGGATGTATGGTCTATCGCCAAAAGGATGATAGAGAACACTCGCACAATCTGGCACCAAAAGCATGACAGACCTATCACCAAAAGGATGATAGAGGGACACACGCACACAATCCCGACACCAAAAGGATGTAGGGACTATCACCAAAAGGATGATAGAGAACACTCGCACAATCTAACACCAAAAGGATGACAGATCCATCACCCAAAGGATGATAGAGCCGCACACGCTCACAATCCCGACACCAAAAGGATACAGGGCCTATCACCAAAAAGATGATAGTGAACACTCGCACAATCTGGCACCAAAAGGATGACATACCCATCAGCAAAAGGTTAATATAGCGACACACGCATACAATCCCGACACCAAAAGGATAAAGGGCTTATCACCAAAAAGATGATAGAGAATACTCGCACAATCTGGCCCGAAAAAGATGACAGACCTATCACCAAAAGGATGATAAAGTAACACACGCACACAATCCCCACACCAAAAGGATGTAGGGTCTATCACCAAAAGGATGATAGAGAACACTCGCACAATCTGGCACCAAAAGCATGACAGACCTATGACAAAAAGGATGATAGAGTGACACACGCACACAATCCCGACACCAAAAGGATGTAGAGTCTATCACCAAAAGGATGATAGAGAACACTCGCACAATCTGGCACCAAAATGATGACAGATCCATCACTTAAAGGATGATAGAGCGGCACGCGCACACAATCTCGACACCAAAAGGATGCAGGGCCTATCACCAAAAAGATGATAGAGAACACTCACACAATCTGGCACCAAAAAGGATGACAGACTTATCACCAAAAGGATGATAGAGCGATACACACACATAATCCCTACACCAAAAGGATGCAAGGTCTATAACCAAAAGAATGATAGAGATCACTCGCACAATCTGGCACCAAAAGAATGACAGACATATCACCAAAAGCATGATAGAGCGACACGCGCACACAATCCCGACACCAAAAGGATGTATGGTCTATCGCCAAAAGGATGATAGAGTACACTCGCACAATATGGCACCAAAAGCATGATAGACCTATCACCAAAAGGATGATAGAGTTACACACGCACACAATCCCGACACCAAAAGGATGTAGGGTCTATCGCCAAAAGGATGATAGAGAACACTCGCACAATCTGGCACCAAAAAGATGACAGACCTATCACCAAAAGGATGATAGAGTGACACACGCACACAATCCCGACACCAGAAGGATGTATGGTCTATCACCAAAAGGATGACAGACCTATCACCAAAAGGATGATAGAGTGACACACGCACACAATCCCGACACCAGAAGGATGTATGGTCTATCACCAAAAGGATGACAGACCTATCACCAAAAGGATGATAGAGTGACACACGCACACAATCCCGACACCAGAAGGATGTATGGTTTATCACCTAAAGGATGATTGAGAACACTCGCGCAATCTGGCACCAAAATGATAAAATTTCCATCATCAAAAGGTTGATATAGCGACACACACAAACAATCCCGACACCAAAAGGATGCAGGCCTATCACCAAAAGAATGATAGAGAACACTCGCGCAATCTGGCACCAAAAGGACGACAGAATTATCACCAAAAAGATGATAGAGCGATACACGCACATAATCCCTACACCAAAAGAATGCAAGGTCTATCACCAAAAGGATGATAGAGAACACTCGCACAATCTGGCACCAAAAGCATGACAGACCTATCACCAAAAGGATGATAGAGTGACAGACACACACAATCCCGACACCAAAAGGATGTAGGGTCTATCACCAAAGGATGATAGAGAACACTCGCATAATCTGGCACCAAAAGGATGACAGATCCATCACCCAAAGGATGATAGAGCCGCACACGCTCACAATCCCGACACCAAAAGGATGCAGGACCTATCACCAAAAAGATGATAGAGAACACTCGCACAATCTGGAACCAAAAGGATGACATACCCATCATCAAAAGGTTAATAAAGTGACACACGCATACAATCCCGACACCAAAAGGATGCAGGGCTTATCACCAAAAAGAAGATAGAGAATACTCGCACAATCTGGCACCAAAAAGATGACAGACCTATCACCAAAAGGATGATAGTGTAACACACGCACACAATCCTGACACCAAAAGGATGTAGGGTCTATCACCAAAAGGATGATAAAGAACACTCGCATAATCTGGCACCAAAAGGATGACAGACCTATGACCAAAAGCATGATAGAGTGACACACGCACACAATCCCGACCCCAAAAGGATGTAGAGTCTATCACCAAAAGGATGATAGAGAACACTTGCACAATCAGACACCAAAATGATGACAGATCCATCACCTAAAGGATGATAGAGCGGCACGCGCACACAATCTCGACACCAAAAGGATGCAGGGCCTATCACCAAAAAGATGATAGAGAACACTCGCACAATCTGGCACCAAAAAGATGACAGACCTATCACCAAAAGGATGATATAGCGACACACACAAACAATCCCGGCACCAAAAGAATGACAAACATATCACCAAAAGCATGATAGAGCGACACGCGCACACAATCCCGACACCAAAAGGATGTATGGTCTATCGCCAAAAGGATGATAGAGTACACTCGCACAATCTGGCACCAAAAGCATGATAGACCTATCACCAAAAGGATGATAGAGTTACACACGCACACAATCCCGACACCAAAAGGATGTAGGGTCTATCACTAAAAGGATGATAGAGAACACTTGCACAATCTGGAAACAAAAGGATGACAGATCCATCACCAAAAGTATGATTTAGCGACACACGCATACAATCTCGACACCAAAAGGATGCAGGGCCTATCACCAAAAAGATGATAGAGAACACTCGCACAATCCGGCACCAAAAAGCTGATAGACCTATCATCAAAAGGATGATAGAGTGACACACACACACAATCCCGACACCAGAAGGATGTATGGTCTATCGCCAAAAGGATGATAGAGAACACTCGTACAATCTGGCACCAAAAGCAAGACAGATTTATCACCAAAAGGATGATAGAGTGACACACGCACACAATCCCGACACCAAAAGGATGTAGAATCTATCACCAAAAGGATGATAGAGAACACTCACACAATCTGGCACCAAAATGATGACAGATCCATCACTTAAAGGATGATAGAGCGGCACGCGCACACAATCTCGACACCAAAAGGATGCAGGGCCTATCACCAAAAAGATGATAGAGAACACTCGCACAATCTAGCACCAAAAGGATGACAGACTTATCACCAAAATGATGATAGAGCGATACACGCACATAATCCCTACACCAAAAGGATGCAAGGTCTATCACCAAAAGGATGATAGAGAACACTTGCACAATCTGGCACCAAAAGAATGACAGACATATCACCAAAAGCATGATAGAGCGACACACGCACACAATCCCGACACCATAAGGATGTATAGTCTATAGCCAAAAGGATGATAGAGTAGCACCAAAAGCATGACAGACCTATCACCAAAAGGATGATAGAGTTACACACGCACACAATCCCGACACCAGAAGGATGTATGTTCTATCGCCAAAAGGATGATAGACAACACCCGCGCTATCTGGAAACAAAAGGATGACAAATCCATCACCAAAAGTACGATGGAGCGACACACGCTCAGAATCCCGACACCAAAAGGATGCAAGGCCTATCACCAAAAAGATGATAGATAACACTTGCACAATCTGGCACCAAAAAGATGATAGACCTATCACCAAAAGGATGATAGAGTGACACACGCAAACAATCCCGACACCAAAATGATGTATGGTCTATCGCCAAAAGGATGATAGAGAACACTCGCACAATCTGGCACCAAAAGCATGATAGACTATCACCCAAAGGATGATAGAGTGACACACGCACACAATCCCGACACCAAAAGGATGTAGGGTCCATCACCAAAAGGATGATATAGAACACTCGCACAATCTGGCACCAAAAATATGACAGATCCATTACCCAAAGGGTGATAGAGCCGCACACGCTCACAATCCCGACACCAAAAGGATGCAGCGCCTATCACCAAAAAGATGATAGAGAACACTCGCACAATCTTGCACCAAAAGGATGACATACCCATCATCAAAAGGTTAATATAGAGACACACGCATCTAATCCCGACACCAAAAGGATGCAGGGCTTATCACCAAAAAGATGATAGAGAATACTCGCACAATCTGGCAACAAAAAGATGACTGACCTATCACCAAAAGGATGATAGAGTAACACACGCACACAATCCCGACACCAAAAGGATGTAGGGTCTATCACCAAAAGGATGACAGAGAACACTTGCACAATCTGGCACCAAAAGGATGACAGACCTATGACCAAAAGTATGATAGAATGATACACGTACACAATCCCGACACCAAAAGGATGTAGAGTATATCACCAAAAGGATGGTAGAGAACACTCGCATAATCTGGCACCAAAATGATGACAGATCCATCACTTAAAGGATGATAGAGCGGCACGCGCACACAATTTCGACACCAAAAGGATGCAGGGCCTATCACCAAAAAGATGATAGAGAACACTCGCACAATCTGGCACCAAAAGGATGACAGACTTATCACCAAAAGGATGATAGAGCGATACACGCACATAATCCCTACACCAAAAGGGTGCAAGGTCTATAACCAAAAGCATGATAGAGAACACTCGCACAATCTGGCACCAAAAGAATGACAGACATATCACCAAAAGCATGATAGAGCGACACGCGCACACAATCTTGACACCCGAAGGATGTATGGTCTATCGTCAAAAGGATGATAGAGTACACTCGCACAATCTGGCACCAAAAGCATGACAGACCTATCACCAAAAGGATGATAGAGTGACAGACGCACACAATCCTGACACCAAAAGGATGTAGGGTCTATCACCAAAAGGATGATAGAGAACACTCGCACAATCTGGCACCAAACGGATGACAGATCCATCACCCAAAGGATGATAGAGCCGCACACGCTCACAATCCCGACACCAAAAGGATGCAGGCCCTATCACCAAAAAGATGATAGAGAACACTTGCACAATCTGACACCAAAAGGATGACATATCCATCATCAAAAGGTTAATAAAGCGACACACGCATACAATCCCGACACCAAAAGGATGCAGGGCTTATCACCAAAAAGATGATAGAGAATACTCGTACAATCTGGCACTAAAAAGATGACAGACCTATCACCAAAAGGATGATAGAGTAACACACGCACACAATCCTGACACCAAAAGGATGTAGGGTCTATCACCAAAAGGATGACAGAGAACACTCGCACAATCTGGTACCAAAAGGATGAAAGACCTATGACCAAAAGGATGATAGAGTGACACACGCACACAATCCCGACACCAAAAGGATGTAGAGTCTATCACCAAAAGGATGATAGAGAACACTCACACAATCTGGCACCAAAATGATGACAAATCCATCACCTAAAGGATGATAAAGCGGCACGCACACACAATCTCGACACCAAAAGGATGCAGGGCCTATCACCAAAAAGATGATAGAGAACACTCGCACAATCTGGCACCAAAAGGATGACAAACTTATCACCAAAAGGATGATAGAGCGATACACGCACCTAATCCCTACACCAAAAGGATGCAAGGTCTATCACCAAAAGTATGATAGAGAACACTCGCACAATCTGGCACCAAAAGAATGACAGACATATAACCAAAAGCATAATAGAGTGACACGCGCACACAATCCTGACATCAGAAGGACGTATGGTCAATCACCAAAAGGATGATAAAGAACACTCGAACAATTTGGCACCAAAAGGATGACAACCCTATCACCAAAAGGATAATAGACTGACACGCACACACAATCCGGACATCAAAAGGATGTAGGGTTATTCACCAAATTGATGATGGAGAACACTTGCACAATCTGGAAACAAAAGGATGACAAATCCATCACCAAAAGTATGATTGAGCGACACACGCATACAATCTCGACACCAAAAGGATGCAGGGCCTATCACCAAAAAGATGATAGAGAACACTCGCACAATCTCGCTCCAAAAAGATGATAGACCTATCACCAAAAGGATGATAGTGTGACACACGCACACAATCCCGACACCAGAAGGATGTATGGTCTATCGCCAAAAGAATGATAGAGAACACTCGCACAATCTGGCACCAAAAGCAAGACAAACTTATCACCAAAAGGATTATAGAGTGATACACGCACACAATCCCGACACCAAAAGGATGTAGGGTCTATCACCCAAAGGATGATAGAGAACACTCGCACAATCTGGCACCAAAAGGATGACAGATCCATCACCCAAAGGATGATAGAGCTGCACACGCTCACAATCCCGACACCAAAAGGATGCAGGGCTTATCACCAAAAAGATGATAGAGAATACTTGCACAATCTGGTACGAAAAAGATGACAGGCCTATCAACAAAAGAATGATAGAGTAAGACACGCACACAATCCCGACACCAAGAGGATGTAGAGTCTATCACCAAAAGGATGATAGAGAACACTCACACAATCTGGCACCAAAAGGATGACAGACCTATGACCAAAAGGATGATAGAGTGACACACGCACACAATCCCGACACCAAAAGGATGTAGAGTCTATCACCAAAAGGAAGATAGAGAAAACTCACACAATCTGGCACCAAAATGATGACAGATCCATCACTTAAAGGATAATAGAGTGGCACACACACACAATCTCGACACCTAAAGGATGCAGGGCCTATCACCAAAAAGATGATAGAGAACACTCGCACAATCTGGCAACAAAGGATGACAGACTTATCACCAAAAGGATGATAGAGCGATACACGCACACAATCTTGACACCCGAAGGATGTATGGTCTATTGCCAAGAGAATGATAGAGTACACTCGCACAATCTGGCACCAAAAGAATGACAGACCTATCACCAAAAGGATGATAGAGTGACACACGCACACAATCCCGACACCAAAAGGATGTAGGGTCTATCACCAAAAGGATGATAGAGAACACTCGCACAATCTGGCACCAAAAGGATGACAGATCCATCACCCAAAGGATGATAGAGCCGCACACGCTCACAATCCCGACACCAAAAGGATACAGGGCCTATCACCAAAAAGACGATAGAGAACACTCGCACAATCTGGCACCAAAAGGATGACATACCCATCATCAAAAGGTTAATATAGTGACACACGCATACAATCCCGACGCCAAAAGGATAAAGGGCTTATCACCAAAAAGATGATAGAGAATACTCGCACAATCTGACACCAAAAAGATGACAGTCCTATCACCAAAAGGATGATAGAGTAACACACGACACAATCCAGATACCTAAAGGATGTAGGGTCTATCACCAAAAGGATGACAGAGAACACTCGCACAATCTGGCACCAAAAGGATGACAGACCTATGACCAAAAGGATGATAGAGTGACACCCGCACACAATCCCGACACCAAAAGGATGTAGAGACTATCACCAAAAGGATGATAGAGAACACTCGCACAATCTGTCACCAAAAGCATGACATTCCTATCACAAAAAGGATGATAGAGTGACAAACGCACACAATCCCGACACCAAAAGGATGTAGGGTCTATCACCAAAAGGATGCTAGAGAACACTCGCACAATCTGGCACCAAAAGCATGACAGACCTATCACCAAAAGGATGATAGAGTGACACACGCACACAATCCCAACACCAAAAGGATGTAGGGTCTATCACCAAAAGGATGATAGAGAACACTCGCACAATCTGGCACCAAAAGCATGACAGACCTATCACCAAAAGGATGATAGAGTGACACACGCACACAATCCCGACACTAAAAGGATGTAGGGTCTATCACCAAAAGGATGATAGAGAACACTCGCATAATCTGGCACCAAAAGGATGACAGATCCATCACCCAAAGGATGATAGAGCCGCACGCGCACACAATCTCGACACCAAAAGGATGCAGGGCCTATCACCAAAAAGATGATAGAGATCACTCGCACAATCTGGCAGCAAAAGGATGACATACCCGTCATCAAAAGGTTAATATAGCGACACACGCATACAATCCCGACACCAAAAGGATGTCGAGCTTATCACCAAAAAGATGATAGAGAATACTCGCACAATCTGGCACCAAAAAGATGTCAGACCTATCACCAAAAGGATGATAGAGTAACACACGCACACAATCCCGACACCAAAAGGATGTAGGGTCTATCACCAAAAGGATGATAGAGAACACTCGCACAATCTGGCTCCAAAAGGATGACAGACCTATGACCAAAAGGATGATAGAGTAACACACGCACACAATCCCGACACCAAAAGGATGATAGAGAACACTCGCACAATCTGGCACCAAAATGATGACAGATCCATCACCTAAAGGATGATAGAGCGGCACGCGCACACAAAAGAATGATAGAGCGATAGACGCACATAATCCCTACACCAAAAGAATGCAAGGTTTATCACCAAAAGGATGATAGAGAACACTCGCACAATCTGGCACCAAAAGAATGGCCGACATATCACCAAAAGCATGATAGAGCGACACGCGCACCTGACATCAGAAGGACGTATGGTCAATCACCAAAAGGATGATAGAGAACACTCGAACAATTCGGCACCAAAAGGATGACAAACCTATCACCAAAAGGATAATAGACTGACACGCGCACAATCTGGAAACAAAAGGATGACAGATCCATCACCAAAATTATGATTAAGCGACAAACGCATACAATCTCGACACCAAAAGGATGCAGGGCCTATCGTCAAAAAGATGAGAGAGAACACTCGCACAATCTGGCACCAAAAAGATTATAGACCTATCACCAAAAGGATGATAGAGTGACACACGCACACAATCCCGACACCAGAAGGATGTATGGTCTATCGCCAAAAGGATGATAGAGAACACTCGCACAATCTGTCACCAAAAGCATGACATTCCTATCACCAAAAGGATGATAGAGTGACAAACGCACCCAATCCCGACACCAAAAGGATGTAGGGTCTATCACCAAAAGGATGCTAGAGAATACTCGCACAATCTGGCACCAAAAGGATGACAGATCCATCACCCAAAGGATGATAGAGACGCACACGCTCACAATCCCGACACCAAAAGGATGCAGGGCCTATCACCAAAAAGATGATAGAGAACACTCGCCCAATCTGGCACCAAAATGATGACATACCCATCATCAAAAGGTTAATATAGCGACACACGCAAACAATCCCGACACCAAAAGGATGCAGGGCTTATCACCAAAAAGATGATAGAGAATACTCGCACAATCTGGCACGAAAAAGATGACAGGCCTATCACCAAAAGGATGATAGAGTAACACACGCACACAATCCCGACACCAAAAGGATGTAGGGTCTATCACCAAAAGGATGATAGAGAACACTCGCACAATCTGGCACCAAAAGGATGACAGACCTATGACCAAAAGGATGATAGAATGACACACGCTCACAATCCCGACACCAAAAGGATGCAGAGTCTATCACCAAAAGGATGGTAGAGAACACTCGCACAATCTGGCACCAAAACGATGACAGATCCAACATTTAAAGGATGATAGAGCGGCATGCGCACACAATTCCGACACCAAAAGGATGCAGGGACTATCACCAAAAAGATGATAGAGAACACTCGCACAATCTGGCACCAAAAAGATGACAGACCTATCACCAAAAGGATGATAGAGTGACACACGCACACAATCCCGACACCAGAAGGATGTATGGTCTATCACCAAAAGGATGATAGAGAACACTCGCACAATCTGGCACCAAAAACTTGACAGACCTATCACCAAAAGGATGTTAGAGTGACACACGCACACAATCCCGACACCAAAAGAATGCAGGGCCTATCACCAAAAGAATGATAGAGAACACTCGCACAATCTGGCACCAAAAGAATGATAGACTTATCACCAAAAGGATGATAGAGCGATACACGCACATAATCCCTACACCAAAAGGATGCAAGGTCTATCACCAAAAGGATGATAGAGAACACTCGCACAATCTGGCACCAAAAGGATGACAGACATATCACCAAAAGCATGATAGAGCGACACACGCACACAATCCCGACACCAAAAGGATGTAGGGTCTATCACCAAAACGATGATAGAGAACACTCGCACAATCTGGCACCAAAAGGATGACAGACATATCACCAAAAGCATGATAGAGCGACACGCGCACACAATCCGGACATCAGAAGGATGTATGGTCAATCACCAAATGAAAGATAGAGAACACTCGCGCAATCTGGCACCAAAAGAATGATAGACTTATCACCAAAAGGATGATAGAGTGACACACGCACACAATCCCGACACCAGAAGGATGTATGGTCTGGCACCAAAAGGATGACAAACCTATCACCAAAAGGATAATAGACTGACACGCGCACACAATCCCGACATCAAAAGGATGTAAGGTTATTCACCAAATTGATTATAGAGAACACTTGCACAATCTGGAAACAAAAGGATGACAAATCCATCACAAAAAGTATGATTGAGCGACACACGCATACAATCTCGACACCAAAACGATGTAGGGCCTATCACCAAAAACATGATAGAGAACACTCGCACAATCTGGAACCAAAAAGATGGAAGACCTATCACCAAAAGGATGATAGAGTGACACACGCACACAATCCTGACACCAGAAGGATGTATGGTCTATCGCCAAAAGGATGATAGAGAACACTCGCACAATCTGGCACCAAAAGCAAGACAGACTTATCACCAAAAGGATGATAGAGTGACACACCCACACAATCCCGACACCAAAAGGATGTAGGGTCTATCACCAAAAGGATGATAGAGAACACTGGTACAATCTGGCACCAAAAGGATGACAGATCCATCACCCAAAGGATGATAGAGCCGCACACGCACACAATCCCGACACCAAAAGGATGCAGGGCCTATCTGTCGCACTTCGAAAAGTCACAGAGACATTTCGGAGAGACGACCCTCGCGCGAAAGGCGCGGAAATGCGGTTCGACAGAGTCGCCACCGAACTTTATTTTTCCCGAATAAACGGGAGAGGAAAATATCGAGAAAACCTCTTAAAACGAAAGGGATAGGAACAGGATTGTCGCAACCATGTTCCGGGTTCGGGAGTCGGTTACGCGAGGGGAAGGTATTAACACCCCTCGCGTCCGTTGTACTCAACGGGAACCTCTTAAGGTATTTTGTGGAGAGTGTTGTCTAGGTTTATTTGTTTTTCTTCTCGATGATAAAGATAGAATTGGTAGGGTAAAAGGTTAAAGACGCTAGGGAGATGGGTGGTTAGAGAATAGGGTGCTCGCCAAGGATTGGGGACCTTGTGCCTACGTATGCTCATTCAGACAAGAATGAGAAATCAGAGCTTCGTAGTTCGACTACGGGATAGGATGAGAGATGGACGGAATAATGGAGGAAGATAGAAGTGTGCTCGCCAAGATCATTGCAATCCTGTGCCTACGTATCTTATATTCAAGAATGAATAAAGAATCAGAGCGTCCGTAGTTCGTGGGAACAACCACGAAAAGACGAGGTTTGAAAAGGGGTGAAGTTGAGTTTGAGACGAAAGAGTGACTGACAAGCAACCCAAGAGCGTGCCTCAAGAGCCTGTCACTCAAGAATTCAAGGAATGCGAGATCCCAAGAACTCAATTCTTTCGGGAATTGGGTTGAATAGATTGAAGATAAGAGTTGGATGTTTTGAAATCGAAAGAATGAACTAATAACAACTCAAGGGCGCACCTTGAGAGTTACTCATTCGAATATTCAAAGAATGCTAGATTCTAAGAATATCCCTCTTTCGTAAGTTTAAAAAAATGTTTGTGAAAAGATCGAATCGAAAATGGCATGCGAGGCCAAAGGAAGTTGGTTTGAAAATCGCTCGACGATGTGTCGAGGATTTGATTGAAAAACGGAACCGACTTGACGACGTGTCAAGGGTTAAGATTGTGAGAAACGATATTAGTCCCTAAGGGTGCCCCTAATATCGAAACCACGAGGAATTGTGAAGTGTGTGCGAAATGTCGATGGTTGCGAATGCGTATGAACACTCGACTTAGGATACGTTTGAAAATGTTTGAGTTTGAAAAAAGTCGAAACGTTGAGTGAATAACAACTCAAGAGCGTGCCTCGAGAGCTATTCACTCGAAAATTTAAGGAATTCTAGATTCCAAGAACCTTCTTCTTTCGGTCGAGAAAGATATTTTGAAGAATTGAATCGAGTGTATGAAAAAAGATTGTGGTACGAGAGGTGAGAATACGATATTGGATTTTTAAAATAGGAGAAATGACAATTATTTGATAAATGAGACATAGTCCTCACAACCAATTAATTGGGGTATTATCGAAATGCTAGATCTCGACGACACCTTTTTCATTTGGAGAATGTTTGAATGAACGACAAAAATATCACACAGAATGCTAGATTCCTATAATATTTCTTTGTCCAAAATAGTGTATTTAAAACGAAAAGTTTGAATAATACATTTTTTAAGGTGTACACCTCGCTAATGATCATCCAAAAATCCAAGAAATGCTAGACTTCAAAGATTTAATTTTCTTTGAAAAAGTACTCGAGGTGAGTCGAGGTTTGAATTTAAATTTTAAGCGTGTGCACTAGCAAAGTGGGCTAGTCTTCTAAGTGACCAATTAGAAATAATTGATCAAATAGGTGTCACTGTAAGGAAGCCCAGGATTAAGCTTTAAATGTTGTGTATTGTGACAAAAGGTTGATGGCGAGGCTTTGAAACACTCGACTTACATGGGTGAAAATGACTCGATAAATCGAGAGTTTTATTTTTTTTTTAAAATGATGTTGAAGCAATAAAGCATAATTAAAGAAAAAGCTATAAAAACTATTACATTTGTGGGAGTGGGATACATTTTATCAAACGGAGATAAAAATAGGAAATTAAATTGAATAAAATACAATTTAGAATTGTCCTTAAAACAAACTATCTATGAAAATAGAAAAGTGAATTTAATTAATAAACAATTATTCTATTAGCAAATAAAATGTACTTGGAAAAAACTAATCTAAATTTTATTAGAGAGAAACAAATTGTTCTAAGTTAATCTTATAAACAATTACTTAGATTACTAAAAAAATTAATTAAATAAAAACTAGATAATTGAAAATGACTAATAGCATTTTGGAGTAAAAAGTGAAATCTCCTTCCAAGCCAAACACCAACGACTTCAATTACTTGGTACAGGAACTAGGAAAATGCAAATTTTATCAAACCATGTTTTTATCCTAAATATAATACTAATTAGAATTTAAGTTTCTTTTAAAAAAATAAAGGCCATGCTAAATAGCAGAATGAAACTTGTACAATTAGCAGCTCCAACAGCAACTTGAATGCCATCAAAATGAGATGTACGTGAGAACTCTTAACATTCACCACACCAACAGCAACTTAAATGCCGTCAAATTAAGCTATACGTGAGAAAATTTCAACATTCACCACAGTAATGAAACTACACAATGGTGGGCATAACCGAATTGAAACCGAACCGAAAATACAACAAATCGAAACCGCACAGAAAAAAACAGCAAATTGAAACTGAACGCCAAAAAAAATAAAAAGAAACTCAGAACTTTAAATACAGCAAGTCCACAATCACAACCGACATTGCAAAAATCCAAACAAATAATATAAAGTTTAATAGTTGAAATATTTACCGAGTCGAAACAAAACAACACGACGAAACCAACTCGGATTTCAGAACAGAACCAAAGTTGCGGCCCACACACTCCCTTCCGAGTTTCTTTCTTTTAAAACCTGCAATGAAATATGACAGATAACAGAAATAACCCTATGGCCTTGAAGCCTTCAAAATGGACTCCTGCTCTCCCCATGTGAACATAGCCTTTAACACATGGTTAGCTGCGGTTGTTTGTTGTGGATTCAAAACAGGGGAGCTCACCGGAACTGTCGTGTTGTTGTTGACTATATTGTTGCTGAACTTGTCAAATTGTTGAAGTTCTAAGCTATGAAATTCAATAAAACAAAAGCGACATTTACGAAACAAAACTGACGTCTAAACGTCATGGTCCTCAGCGGCTTCGTGAGGAGCACAACTGGAATCGAGAAGAGAAGCTGCGAGGTCGAAGTCAATGAAGTTTGTTATGAAACAAATTATTTTTCCGCTACGAGCTGGGGATGTCGCATCCTAGCTCGGAGCAGATACGATAGTGTACGAGGTTGGTGAGATTGAGCTCAGTTGTAACTCGAAAACTAAAACAGACAGTGTCGAAGTCACCACACTTCATCTGAGTCGCAAAACGTTGTAGCTTCCGTTGTTATCATCTCGCCGTAGTTATGGCAATGTTGTTGTTATTACTGTTGTTGGAAACTAAAAGTAGCAGAAGTTGTCGGCAACGTTGCAACCTTGAATCGGATTCGCAATCTGCACAAAATAATCATAAACAGGATAACAGGTTCTTAAAGAAATAAATATAGATGAAAACAGAGTTGTATCTAAGACACGAGTGATATCATCATCCTGCTGCTACGGCTCCACTTTCCATTGCAGAGTTTAAACGCTGCTGGTATCAACTGCTGCTACGCCATTCGATATTATTATCGCACACTTTGAAACTCGGTAATACCTACATACAAACCAGTCACAGACAACCACATAATTTTATGAAAACAGAGAGACTTAAGACCTGTTATCAATCTAATACCAAGGCAGCCAACAACTCAAAAAACGACATAATCGAAACCTCATGCCGAGGCTACTGCCATGATTTAGGACCTGTGATAATGAAATATTGTCGGCAGTACAACCCAATACAAAGAGTTCTCATGAATTTACACCCAAATTACAATCAACTTATCTTCTCAGCATAAACCATATTAAAACTATTATCCATATTTCATCTTCCTGATATATACATTTATACACAAACCAGAATTTGATGGTAATCAACAGACAAAACAACTTACGTTTAAGCACACCATAGCATCAGATTATCAGTATATAAAAAACTTATATGAAAAAAACAACACAAAACAAACTATAATACAACAAAAATCTAAATCAAAGCTTCAACAACACATTTGCTTTTGATTCGAAAACTCTCAACCCAGTGTGATAAGCTTGATTAGTGTTAAACTGCAACTTAACAAGTCCTGCAATAAACTCAAAAAAACATCAGCAATAGAGAAATACAAAATGCCACCGGATCGACACGTCATTGTTGCCACAAGTTGATGGAGCGAGTTGAAGAGCTGCTGAGTCAGGATGAACAACCGAGACATTCTCTAGTCACCGCGGTTTGTCCCAAAATGAAGTGAGCACCGTTGCGAGTTTGAGTTGTTATCATCATCGCACGCACGAGTTGAATATATCTGATGTTATTGCTTGCTCGGAATCACCGAAAATGTTACAGTGGCTGGTTCGAAACCGCATCAAGGAGTAAGATGAAGGTGAGTTGAACCAGAATGAGGAGATTTATAGGTTTGGAGGTGGTTCGGAAGTGATGATGATGATGGTAAGGGTTATGGCGGAAGGAGATAAGATGTTTGAGTTTTGGGAATGGGAAGACGATGAGGGTTTGGAAAGGGGAAAATTCACCGGCGGCTAGGGTTTGTTAGAATTGGGAAGAATGAACAGTAGCTTAGGTCTTTTTTTTTAATCAACTTTTCCCCTTTCCTTATAGTGTCCGATCGTGGGTATCCAAATATTGGGCCCAAGTCTGGCCCTTCTCTTTTGTTAATCCTCATCAATCTTGCAAATAATTAATAAACTATTAACAAGCTAATAACTATAATACTAATTAACTTAACCATAATAATCTAAAATTAACAATATATAAAAAAAAATTAAAATCTACAAAATACAAAAGTATTTAATAAAAGACAATATTAATTGCTATTTAATATTATTATCAAACAAGACAAAAATATATACAAAATATTTATTATTATTAGGAATATTTAAAAAAGAAAAAGGTTAGGAAATTGGAATGAAAATAATATTCACAAAAACCTTTAGGACACGTGTCACGCTTTAATTGGTAAAAAAGAATAAATTTAAAAAAAAATGCCCAATTTCAGGTGGACACGTGTCTAAACGGCATGAAACAATAAATGCGAAAATATTCACAAAAAGGGGTAGGACAAATTTAGGGTATGACACTATCACCAAAAAGATGATAGAGAACACTCGCACAATCTGGCACCAAAAAGATGACAGACCTATCACCAAAAGGATGATAGAGTGACACGTGCACACAATCCCGACACCAGAAGGATGTGTGGTCTATCACCAAAAGAATGATAGAGAACACTCTCACAATCTGGCACCAAAAGTATGACAGACCTATCACCAAAAGGATGATAGAGTGACATATGCATACAATCCCAACACCAAAAGGATGATAGAGTGACACATGCACACAATCCTAACACCAAAAGGATGTAGGGTCTATCACCAAAAGGATGATAGAGAACACTCGCATAATCTGGCAACAAAAGGATGGCAGATCCATCACCCAAAGGATAATAGAGCCGCACACGCACACAATCCTAAAACCAAAAGGATGCAGGGCCTATCACCAAAAAGATGATAGCGAACACTCGCACAATCTGGCAACAGAAGGATGACATACCCATCATCAAAAGGTTACTATAGCGACACACACATACATTCCCGACACCAAAAGGATGCAGGGCTTATCACCAGAAAGATGATAGAGAATACTCGTACAATCTGGCACCAAAAAGATGACATACCTATCACCAAAAGGATGATAGAGTAACACACACACACAATCCCGGCACCAAAATGATGTAGAATCTATCACCAAAAGGATGATAGAGAACACTTGCACAAATTGGCACCAAAAGGATGACAGACCTATCACCAAAAGGATGATAGAGTGACACACGCACACAATCCCTACACCAAAAGGATGCAGATTCTATCACCAAAGGGATGATAGAGAACACTCGCACAATCTAGCACCAAAACAATGACAGATCCATCACTTAAAGGATGATAGAGCGGCACGTGCACAAAATCTCGACACCAAAAGGATGCAGGGCCTATCACCAAAAAGATGATAGAGAACACTCACACAATCTAGCACCAAAAAGATGATAGACCTATCACCAGAAGGATGTATGATCTATCACCAAAAGGATGATAGAGAACACTCGCACAATCTGGAATCAAAAGGATGACAGACCTATCACCAAAAGTATTATAGAGTGACACATGCACACAATCCCGACACCAAAAGGATGTAGGGTCTATCACCAAAAGGATGATAGAGAACACTCACACAATTTGGCACCAAAATGATGACATGTCCATCATCAAAAGGTTGATATAGCGACACACACACACAATCCCGACACCAAAAGGATGTAGGGCCTATCACCAAAAGAATGATAGAGAACACTCGTGCAATCTGGCACCAAAAGGATGACAGACCCATCACCAAAAGGATGATAGAGCTCCATACGCACACAATCCCGACACCAAAAGGATGCAAGGTTTATCACCAAAAGGATGATAGAGAACACTCATATAATCTGGCACCAAAAGGATTACAGACCTATCACCAAAAGGATGATAGAGTGACACACGCACACATTCCCGACATCAAAAGGATGTAGGGTCTATCACCAAAAGGATGATAGAGAACACTCACACAATTTGGCACCAAAATGATGACATATCTGTCGCTACTGCAAAAATAAGGTGGCGGCGAAACAGAAGAGTCGCAACCTTTCGTTATTTATCCCATAGAAAGGGAAAGGAAACAATCGGAAAAACCTGACGAAAAGGTATAAGACAAGGTCATCGCAACCAAGTCTGGGTTCGGGAGTTGTGTTGTACCCTAAAATTTTCCCAACTTTTTTCTTTACTTGGTTTATTGCATTAGCATTTGCATATCATGATCATTTACAGGGGATCAAGTGTTTATTTGTGGATAGTCCTTTATTGGCTTCAAGTTCAAGCAAAGACATAGTCAAGGAGCCATTAGAGGTTGTCAAAGGGGTAGGTTTTATCATTGGTGTGAGCATGAGGTAGAAGCTTGTTGAGTGCCTCAGAGGTCATGGTGGAGTGGAGATGGTCACTCAGTTCATCTAAGCAATGCTTGAGCAAAAAGGAGGGAATTAGGGTTTTCAATTCTGATCAAGATAAATGTAATTCTTGGGGCAAGACTTGTTTCCATGGTCTTCCATATATCTTGATATGTTTGAGGATGAGAGGTTGACCACCAATTTTAATCAGAGTAGCTTCAATTGATAAGTCAATGGGAAATCAAGAGATTTGGAAAAAAGTCAACCGTACAGTGAAAAAGTCAACTCATGACTTTTTGAGGTCAAGATCATAATTCGTAAGTTCAATGTGACAAATGGATGGAATTTGATCAAGAATATCAAGAGAATCATAAAAAATTAAGAAGAATGAAATATACCCGTGCGGGTATATTGGGGTTTTAGAATGAAATATACCTGTGCGGGTATATTGGGGTTTTAAAATGAAATATATACCCGTGTGGGTATATTATGGCTTTAGACCCTTTTTCATAAATGGAAGGTTTATGTTTGGAACGACCATCTTCAAAGCCATTTTTCTTCATGGTCAAGGTTCCAAATGAATTTTTCTCTAACATCAAAGTTTTTCCTTGTATTACAAGCTTTCCAGAAAGTCCTAGAAGTCCTCCATTGGATTTGTGAAGCTCAAGTTATGGATGCGCAAAGTTGGAAAAAATAAGACAATTTCATAACTTAGAATTTTTTTCTAAGTTGTTCATGGGCAGTTTGCTTGCCACGATTTTCAACCACGAATTTCATGGTCTTCCAATGGTCCAATGGAACTTTCATCAACATGAAAGTTGTTATACTCCATGCCCTCTTTCATTTGTGTCCAAGATCAAAGTGATTGGATTTGTGAGCACAAAGTTATCATTGATCAAAGTTGGTACATTGAACATGTTTTCTAAAGGTTGAAATATGGATTTTTGTTGATTCATTTTTGTTAATCAGCCTTAACATTCCCCCATGCGCATGGGAGACTGTGTTTGTTGCTCCCAAGTCTTGCCAAAAATAGCCAAACCCCCTTTTTTCCATTTGGTCCATTTTCAAATAATTGCTTAAACAAGTTTTGAGCCAAAAATCTGCCACTGCCCAATGCTTTCTCCATGCTGCTGCAAGCTGGTCAAGAAAGCTACTGATGCATAATGATAGCAGCAGTAGCTGGAGCACATTTTCAGCATCCACCCTTTATTAAAAAATATGATGGAAAGGATGCAAATCTGCCCTTAATTCTTTTCACCTCAGTCAAACCCTAAATACCCCTTCTCACTGGGTATTTAAGCTAAGCAACAGTTGAACCAAACCCGAGCCACCATTTTGAGAGAAATCAGATTTTACATATTTTGCACTCCTTTTAAATTCCCACGAAGAAATCACTTGCCTCTTCAATCTTTTCTCAAACTTTTCACCATAACCTTGTTATCCAACACTGCTGGGAAGGTTTATGCAAAATAGAAGTGGGTGACTCTGTTCTCTTTCAAGTTATTCTGAAGTCAGTTGGTGGTTTGTAAGAAACTAGGAGTTTCAAAGCTGTGAGTTGTGCTGCTAGTTTGCTTTGGAGGCTATAAGAGGTAAGCATCATACAACTATTTGGTTATTGTATCATTAGCATTAAAAGCACGTGTTGGGTTCTATTTTAATTTTGGTTAACTGTTTTGAGTATGAATATGCCATGAATATGCCTTTAATATGTGTTGCCCCTGTATTCTGAATCATGAGTGAGGTTCTGTTTTGGCTTGGTTTGTTTTGTCACAGATGTGTAGGTTCTGTTTGTTTGAAGCTGTTTTTGAGTTTTCATCTTTGTTGAGGCATAACATGTTAACTTCATCTATGATCATAGTTAGAATCTTTCGGTGCTAAGTTCCTGCTAATAATTCATGTTATTTGTCTTTTCAACCTTAAGTGGTTTTACACTCTAGATGTGTATAAACTCATAGCATGAATTGGGATTGATAAGCATATATCCCTACGGGTATATAGTGTAAGAAGTTTGATAAGCATATACCCCCACGGGTATATAGTGTAAGCAGTTTCAATAAGCATATACCCCCACGGGTATATAGTGAAAGTAACTAACTCGTATGAGTTGTCTTCACCAAAACATAGATGGCTTTGAATCTTGATTCCACATGTTTTAGTTTTGTGTTGGTGTGTTTGCACTGTTGGCTGCCATAGAGGATGTATGTTTGCATGGCTCCTTTAGACTGTTGTTTTGCTGTGTTGATCATGAGGATTTGGTGCTAGCTTAACATGATTTTGTTCAGATTTGTGTTTTGGTTTTTTGTCAAAAATCATTTCTTCATGTGTTTGAGTTGGATAGTGTTAGACTATGGCACGGATCTAGAAGGGGGGGTTGAATAGATCCCCAATTAAAATTTGAGTCGGCGCTACCAATTTAAAATTGGTTCTAAAAATGTTTTAAGTGCGGAAGCGGCCGAGGAAAATATAGTCTAAAACGAACGGTTATTGGAAAACCGGATATACGTAAGCCTTTGGATTAATGACAATTCGGAAAAATAGAATCACAACACTAATTCCACTTATCAATTATTTACTTCAGTTGTAAGGATTCCTAGTTCCAATGATTCAAAATCAAACCAAAACTAGATACACAAGTAATATAATTTTGGTTCAAGCAATATGTCAAACACTTGGTGTGCAACAACACTCCAAGTGATATTTATGTTGAGTAAGTGATTCCAACCAGCCTAGTACAATGTCTTGTAATTTGGAGTCAAAAACAGAGTTTTAACCTCTTACTCAATTGATATCACAATTTTGACAATAGAGCTTACACAAAAATTACTTATTTTGAGCTATAACGTAAATGCTGAAAATAGAGAAGACAAGTAATTTGGTGAAGCAGTTCCCCCCTCGTCCTCGCTTCAGGGTACGTCTGCCCTCAATTCTAAAACTAGAATTGAGATATATTTTATAGATATCACCTGTTTGAATGAACAGTTTATACAAGGATTGATCAGCAAATATACAACAGAAATCTCAATGTGTTGAAAGTTGCCTTCACTCCTTGCCCCTTGATTCAAGCTGAATCATGTTCTCCGATTTGTGTTGATGGACCTCCGACTCCATCCACCTTATTGAATAACACGTTGTTGTTCAAACCTTTTGCTCTGGATGATCTCAACAACACCAAATCTAACCCGAGATCTTCCCTTCAAAATCACCGAATCCGCTACTAGACTTGTGAAGAACACCTCTTCACAATCACCTCCGCTCGATTGACTGTTGATGAAGAATCTCGTCCAAAAACCCCCAAAATTCAACCAATCTTGGAGGGTAAAACCCCAATGGTTTTATTCAAGAAAGAACCTGTCCCAATCTTCAACCCGAGCTTGATTCTCCAATCTAAGCCTCGAACCTTATCACCTTGAATCTCTCACAAATGCATTTCAAAAATGATTGTGTGTAGTTGAAATGTTGTGAGATGTTGAAGATGAAGATGATGAATCTTGGACACCTATTTCACTCTTTCTTGTTTTTGAACACATGAATCAAAAGAATGTCAAATGTTAGTAGACACAAGTGTTTAAACAAGTATATCTATAGTGCCAACGTAATTCTGGACATAACAGTATTTCATATTTAAGAGGGAAGTATTTTAAAATAGATTTTCCGCGCGAACGGTCGACCATAACAGGTCTGTGCGTCGACGCATGGCCTGTGTTGTTTTGGAAATCTGGAAATTTCATCAGTGTGCGTCGACCATACAGTCGGCGTGCGCTGACCCGTTGAAATCTATTTCCATTATGCGCCGACCCTATGGTCGACTCATGCCTTTACGCGCTGACCCGTTGGAAAGTTGTTCCTTCATGCGCCGACCATATGGTCGACGCATTTCCTTGTGTGCTGACTAGTGCAGAATTTTTTTGATGCATACGCCGACCCTATGGTCGACCCATGTCCTGCAAACCTGCAAAAATTCATCAGTTTGAAGTCTTTCATGCCTTTGGTCATGATTGCATTTTATCTACACATAGTATATTCATTTCAGAAGTTTTAAGACAAGCGTAACAGGATATGGTGGGTGATACGTTGCATCTGGTTTAGTAGATCTGGAATTCTTAATTTCCAATATATCCAGGGAATTTGTCATCATCGAAACCTGCATTAACCAATGTCTTCCAGACTTGTGTGATATGTGGCGATTTGCCTCCACAATCTCCCCCTTTTTGATGATGACAACCTGTATACAACTAAAACACCAAATATGCAATGTATACACACAAGTATACACAAGCTCCCCCTTTCTTTTGTACTATAAGGCTGTAGAACAAACAACCACCAACTGTTGTTAATATCCTGACTTGGCTTTGGTGTTGGCTAGCTTGCCACATTGTCTTCTCCCCCTTTGACACCATCAAAAAGAGAAGGAGAACACATCAAATAACAGAGAACATACAATAGGTGATAGTTAATTACCAAACTTCACACATAAGCATGATAATGAACAAAAATAGCTTGAATTAATAGATAATGACGAAAACATGTAAAGAGGGTGAAAGTTCAGGCACACGTAATACATAAAAATGAAAAGTACACAGACGAAACATATAAGCAATTATGAAATATGCAACTATGAATCTAATATCCCCGGCCCCGTCCTCGGCCTCTCCCTCGGTATGCAGCATCTGGATTGTGGTAAGGATCCGAGAAGTCCAGAAAGGCTTCTATGGACATGTTGAGGTGACTAAGAGAGTTGGTGATTTCCCAATCTTTCCGCTCATGTGATTCAACCAGAGATTCAATACGGGCGTCCATCTGAGTAGAAAATGAATTAAACCTTTCATTTTGGGCATGAAGCTCAGCTCTAATCTGCTCCATTTGAGTGTCTTGACTCCTCATGAAGTTTTGTTGATCTAACTGCATTGATTGCAGCATATTAATGACTTCAGAGTTATCCAAAGGCGGAGGAGGTGATGAGTGCTAGGAAGGTTGATAGTCTTGAGGGTAGCCGTGATATGGGTCATAGAATTTACCCAGGGTAGTCCAGCCTGTATATTGCCAATCGCTCCATCCTTGATTTGTAGAATCACCTTCTTGTTCTTCTGATGGATATGAATACTGGACCCAATCAGTATTTGCAGCCGTATCTTGGACTGGAGATTGATGATAATCTTGAGTCTCACAGATAGGTTCTTGTATCTCTGCATCTGTATCGTCTTCTTCATCGTCTTCTTCACCTTGCTCTTCACTTTCTTCTTCACCTTGTTCTTCACTTTCTTCTTCGCCCTGCTCTTCACTTTCTTCTTCATCAGAACCGTTACGAGGCACCGGAGGAATATTGGCCCGTCGGACAAATCTATATGATCGTTGTTCAGCACAGCAAAAATACCCCATCATTGCAAGGGTTTTGGTGCTAAATTCTTTATCCGAGGGAACTGAGACACAAGGAAATGTTGGGTATACAACATTTGCAGCATCAAGAATTTCCGAAATGAACGACCCATAGGCTAGAGTCGTGCCTCTACTTGAGTCTCTCAGAGCAAACATCCTGCTAGCAATATAGTATGGCCAGTTTATTTTGATCCTGTTTTTTAGTATATAGATGAGATGTACCTCAGCTTGTTCGACACGAGACAGTCCACCCTTTTTCGGTCGTAGTATACGAGCGACGATCCACTAGAGGATGCGCTCCCCTGTATTGAGTTTCCCGGCTGTGACCGATCGAGGAAAAGCATCGCTGTTGACAATTGCATCTGGATAGGGTCGTTTGAGCATGTCATTCAGAGCGCTCTTAAATTCATAACCCGGCACCGTACGAGTGTCCGTTACCTCATGAAGAGGTGGTGCATCAGCATCAACAGTCATATCAAAATATTTGTTCCATACTTCAGAATTTATATTTACCAGTCTATTTCCTACAGAAGTGTGGAAGTGCTGATCTTGAAAATTACCTCGCAGATTTGTGTAGAACACCCTGACCAAATCCTCACTGTACTTTGTATTGCACTCCAGGAAATTGAAGAACCATTGGAAGTCCAACAGGGACAGAATTTGGGTGAGATGCAAGCGCTCACCTGTTGCATGGTAGAACGCATGTTGTGGAACTATGGCCCTTTTGCTGAGACTCTTGTTGAAGTTTTCAACAGCAGGAGGATGAACAAGTGAAAGAGCGGTAACAGGAACTGAAGCAGAGGATGATGAGGCTCTTGATCTCTTACCTGTAGTTTTGCAGAGAGAGGAAGCCATTGATGATGATTTTTGAAGGAGTTTGTAAAGATGAACTTTGAAGAGAGTGATTGGGGATAATGTTGGAGAAGATGAAGACTAAGGTCTTTAATAGAGAGAGGTTTTAGGGTTTTTGGGAAGAGGGAGGAGACAAGAGGACACACTAGATGTCTAGATGCAATTTACAAGACAAATGCCATATCAAATCATCACAAAAGTTGACTGCACATTAAATGTAGAGGAATGGGAAATTGGAACGGTTTTCAAAAGAGAAAAATTCTGGGTTTTTAAGCGAGCCGTCGACCATAGCCCCTGCATGCGTCGACGCATACTGTACATTTTTTGATAATTTTGAAAGTTTACAGCATGCGTCGACCATTGTCCTGTTTAGGTCGACTCAACCTTTAAAAACCAAAATTTTCAGTTTCATGTTATGCAGAATGTCACACTTGCTTATTTATCATGCCTATTCACCTTTTCACAATATGACTTGCATTCAACACACATAGTATCAGCCAGCAACAGTCATATACATATATAAGTACCATGATTGTCGAACGATATAGTTATTTTCAAGTCATGAATGTTAAGAGAGAGAGAGATAAAAAGAAGGAGAAAGGAGCAATATCACCTCTATACCGACCACTCTTGTTAATCACAGATTTGTGCTTGCAACAAGCTCAAAAAAAATGTTAGTTGTACAAAATCATAGTTGTAAATATATTAAATTTGAATGTAGTAATTGTTAAACCCGATCAGAAATATCGAGAATACCAAGTTCTCGACGGATATGAAAGAAGGGCTCATTGGCTAGCGGCTTTGTGAAAATGTCCGCTAGTTGGTTTTTAGTATCAACGTGTTCAAAGACAACGTCACCCTTCTCTACATGGTCCCTGTCGCTACTGCGAAAATCGGCGCCGGCTGAACAGAAGAGTCGCCACCGTGCGTTATTTATCCCACGGGAGGGAAAGGAAACGCTCAGAGTAAACCTCGCACAACACGGGAAAGGTATGGTCATCGCAACCAAAACCTGGGTTCGGGAGTCGGTTACGCAAGGGGAAGGTATTAGCACCCCTCACGTCCATCGTACTCGATGGGATCCACGCTTGTTTTCGGGTATGGATTGTTATTCTATCTAAACTATAGGTCAAGGGTGAAAAAGAAAATAAAATGGAAATAAAAAAGACTCGGCAAAGTATCGCACTTTATGCCTACGTATTCCCGTCTGGAACGAGAAATCAGAGTCAACGTAGTTCGCCTACCTACGGGAAAGGAGGGGAAGGTTGCTCGCTAGGATATCGCATCCTATGCCTACGTACTTCCACACAGCATGGAAGATCAGAGCAAACGTAGTTCGGGCCACGTACGACACAAGCTTGTCTTGATTGATTTTATTCCTTCTGAAAAAGGTTTTTCTGATTAACAGTCCAAGAGGACAAAAATGACGCTTTGATGAGTTCACATTCTTTTACGGAAGAAGTGTCTTTTATTGTGTTTGAAATCTTTATGTGTTTTTCTGTTTGTTTTGAGAAAGAAAGAGACAGAACTCTAACCTACGGTTGCGAAGGGAATCAAACTAACCTAATGTTATCATGCATGGGTTAAGACCTAGTGTCTATCATGCTCCTCTCTTGCACAGAGAGAAACAGAGATCCTACGGGATAGGCAGAAACAGAAACAATATCAGATATATACAGTAAAGCAGTAAAATGCATGGATGCAACAATACAAGCGAGGCAAGGGAGTCCCACTCAACCTCGAACCTGGAAAACAATAGGCAAAAGTGAACAGACTTCACTTTCAACCCAACAAGGGTAAACAGCAAACAATACAGTCCAGAAAACCAATCAATACATCAGAAATGAAATACAGCAGCATCAGCAGCTCTGACTCAACAACTGGCTTCAAGCAATCTCCAATCAGCTACAGGCTTCAACAAGCATCAATCTCCATCTTCATGACCTTCAGACAAGGGCTTTGATCATCAATCTTCTCTCTGCAATGGCTTTTCTTCAAGCTCAAACCTCCAGGATGAGGGATTAGTCACAAGAGTGAATTGGGTGTTAAGCAATCAGCTGACTACCAAAGGTGGTGAACAGACTGCTTCTAACACAAAGAGACATTCTCTCTCAAGAGTTCTATCTCACAGACACTATCACCAAGCCTTCCAAAGGAAGGGGGTGAGTGCCTTAGAGAGACTCTGAATCACAGAGAAGAATGGATGCAGACAAGGCAATCCATGTTTGAGAAACAATCTTTCTAATCTAGAGCTCTGCCTAGCTCCTAAACCCTAATCTCCTCAGCATCTGCTAGCAAGAAACTCATCCTCAACTCTGACAGTTGATCTTCAGTCTTTGAATCTCCAATAGCTTCATCTCCACAAATCTTCAGCTTCCCCAGGGCCCCAGACAAACCCAATACCCAATCAAACAATCAACAATCCCCAGAGGGCACACCACACCAGACAGCAGATATACAGATAGTAATAATATCAGTAGGGGAATCCTAACTGTTCTCTAAGGGATCTAATAGTTACCCATAACCCATATAGTCCCATAACTAATCTATTCAAACCCTAAGTCCTAAGGGAGAAAATTGAACTTCCTAAGTTGTCACCTAAAAACCCTAGTTTTGATCATGATATTCAAGCATTTATTAATCACCTAAAATTAACCTCTAAAAATGGTAGCTAAAATATTTCTATAAGCCTAATATCTCATCTAAACAATATGAAAAGAATGATCAAAAAAGATTAAAGCATGTGAGAAAACAAAAATCACAAAAATAATGCATGAAATGAATCTATTTATTATGACATTTATTTAGAAAATATGGAAAAAATATGAAATAAAACTAAGAATGAAATTTTATTCTCCTATAATATTCTAGACATTTTAATGAAAACATGATAAAAAGAAGGGATTAAAAAACATTTTTTATGAATTTATTATGATTTTATGAAAATTGGTGAAAAATTAAAATGAAATAAGAAAAATAAAATTGAAAATAAAATGAGAGAGGGGGTTAGAAGAGAAATTCGCCCCAGTTCATTATTGGATGGGCCCTCAGACTGGGGGGTGCAGATAGCGTTTGGACAAGGCCCAGAATTCTCAGCAACAAAGGAAAACAAAAGAAGCGCCAGGGGGGGTGAGAAAAGCAACAGATACACGTTCAAATATTGGTTTGGGCCTAACTCTGGGGTGGAAATAGCAAATGAGACTGAGGCCCGCCCGTTTCAATTAATGAAACGGTGCGTTTAGAGCCAAAGTCATTCCCTCCAATTCTGAAATTAAATGAGGGCCATTGGATTGCCCTGATAGTCAAAGGTCCAACACATAGGGAGCGGTCACGATTGCATCTTCCCCAAATAACCTGCAACTAGGGTTTTATCTTCTCCATGGCAGCCATGCACGACCTACCTTCCACCTCTTCGTTCTCATCACACACGCAACTAAACCACATGCTGTAAACATGAAACCTGTTCCAAATCTCTCCCTCTACAAGCTTAGGGCATCAATTTGCTTTGAAATTCACCACATCAACAAATTCGATTGAATCAACCTTCGGCCTCCATTGAAATGCACTGGTATAAACCTTCACCATTCTTTCTCAGACTTAGCCTAAATTAAACTACACCTAATGGAGATTAACACATGCTATCAAGTTGCAATCATCACACACTCATCCAAGAGATTCGACCACAAACAGATTATGGCACCTGTCACTAACCATCACTAAATCTCTCCAAATTCTTCTAACTTAATCTCCTAACCACCTAGATCAATTCTACACTAACAAAATCATGCCTAACTAACTAGATCGAGCTGTTTGAAGGAAAACTTACCTTGTAAGAAATCTTGAGAAACAGCTATGGAAGATATGGATCTGAAGCTTCTAAGTACTGGATCTTGATCAATCCTTGATGTATGTGATTCTGTATGCACAAACTTGGAGTTTCCTTGCTTGAATCATGCAATCCACTTGAACTTCAACCTTGATGCTCTTGGAAAAAAGTGCTCGAAAATGGATGATTCACACCAAAATTTTGCTCCAATTATGATCTATGATGATGATGGAGTCAGATTGAGTTGATTTTGATGAAAGTTGGTGAGGAATTTGAGAGAATTGTAATGAAACTTTTATGGAAAAGTATGAGAGATTTTGTGGAATTCTTGGTGCAAATGAGGCCAACCCTTGATCAATGCACATTTCATGAATATATAGACCCCAAATGAACATTCTAGATCCATCTTGCACATTCCCTTGTTTTCAAATTTTGATCCATTTTGATTATGTTTCTTAAATGATAAGCAACCATGGATAACTTCATTTTTTCCTTCTAAACTCAAAAAAGTGTGTGAACCATTGTTCTTAGAATTGTTTTTCCATTCAAAATCATATATTGGAAGTCTCCATTTGGATTTGTAAATCTCCCAAACCATTTTCCAACTTGAAATTATTCACTTTATAAGCCTTTTTAGTTCATATTTTGACCTATTATGCAACTCCATGCTATGAGCTTCTCCAATAACTTGTGACCTTCTTTCTAGACTTAAAATCCCATTTGGAGCAAGTTTGATGTTGTAAGTTTTTCCATTTGAGGCCTCCTTGTATGAGTTTTGGACATAGGTTAAAATGACCTGTAATTCACAAATGCCCAAAATACCCTTTGCTTGCCAAGACCATAAGTTGAGTTCTCCACATCATATGAAGGCATGCCATACCATTCTAGAAAGCTAAGACAATGAGGAACAACTCTTATGTTGACCAAGAATTCATTTGAAATCTCCTTGAGGGGCAAAACTAGCTTGGAAGTCAAGTCACTTTCACAGACAAAAATTCAGACACCCCAGATGACCTGTAACTTGCAAGGACCATAACTTGAGTTCTATAAATCTCCTTGAGGTCTTCCACCACTCAAATTAAAGGTCTTGAGATCCTCTACAAGTTTCATGTTGGCCAAGAAGCCATTTGAAACTAGCATTTTGACTTATCTTGCTTGGAAATTTGACCTAAACTAGGGGATTTTACAGAGAAACCCTAATTTAGTAACTCCTCTTCTCCTTGATTTCTCTTGAATTCTCCTTGTCATATCTCCATATCCTTCTTCATATGTTCAATATTGATCCCCACATCTCTCCAATAGCCTTGAATACCCTCTTAAGTCAGTCAATTGACCTAGGGTTGACCTAGGGTTGACCCAGATGAAACCCTAGTTGACTGTTTTCAACTGTAGCTCTTGTGCCTTCATCAATGACTGGTTTTCTTCTCCAACTGACTTTATAAGTCTCTCAAGATGTCTAGATGCTCTCCATGCTTTCATTTCACAGCTCATAACCCTCTTGTTGATCCTCAGATACCCTCAGCTAGGAGATAGACTCAAGGCTTGATCTGCTGAACTCTTTGCTTTCAAATTCTTTCCTGATGACTTGAATGAGATTGAATTGGGATAATAACCTCTTGATAGGCCTCAAGAGATGAAAATAATGATTGGTCCCCTGTTGAATGACTTGCTATGCTTATGCTATGCAGATGGTTAGTCTATGTACATGACTCTATATGCAAATGCTAATGATAATGAAACATGAATCCAAGGAATAAGGTTGAGCAAATTTTAGGGTGCAACAGCTGCCCCTATTCAAGCGACTTGGACCCGATTGGATGAAGAGCCCGGAGCCTTCAGACATTCGCGGTACGAGACGGTTGAATACTAGTGAAACCAGAAATTTGCCAACCGCAGAAATAAACTGCGTTCCTGCTTGAGGAATGACATTCATCAGCTGAATCTGACTGTTAGAGTAACCCACTGATCTCGCGCGACCATGCTGGGGGTTGTCTTCATCGTCCTGAAGAGGATTTTGTCATAACAGATTGCTTGCTTGTCCACGCTAGGACTCTGTCTGTCGTCGATACGAAGAAATCTCAACTAGAATTGGTCCACGTTAGGACTCCACTTACTGTCAACCCAGAAAAATCGCAGCAACTCCGCTGGGGATAATTCACCTGCATTTCAATAAGCTGAATCGTCCACGTTAGGAATAACACTCTTCCACGTTAGGAGTAACACCTGTCCACGTTAGGAGTCACATCGTCCACGTTAGGAGTAACGCTTTTATCTTTCCACGTTAGGAATCATCTTTTCTGCGTCTGTCCACGTCAGGACTAACCCTTTCATCTTTCCACGTCAGGAAACAATCTTCTTTCCGCGTTAGGAAAACTACATCAATCTATCCATGTAAGGACTCCAATACCACTTGACATGTCCGCGTCAGGACTCCGATCTTTCCGCGTAAGGAACACAACTATTTTTGAACTTGTCCACGTCAGGACTCAACTTTTCTTGCATCTGTCCACGTTAGGACTAATTTCCTTCTTCTTCCACGTAAGGAATCAATCTTGATATGCCCACATAAGGACTCTGATCTTTCCACGTAAGGAATACCAACTTCTTTCTGATTTGTCCGCGTGAGGACTCAACCTTTCCCCGTAAGGAATAAACTCGTCTTTCCACGTAAGGACCATCTTAATCTGTCCACGTAAGGACTTTCTCTTTCCACGTTAGGAATGCTGTCATTTCCACATAAGGAAACTTCTTCTGATACGTCCGCGTAAGGACTACATCGTCCACGTTAGGAACCTCCGTCTTTCCACGTTAGGAATGATAATCTCTTTGATCTGTCCGCGTTAGGACACTGATCTCGTCTTGATTTGTCCACGTAAGGACTCCGGCGTCCTCGACTCACTGAGGAAATAAGACTTGTCCACGTTAGGACTCACACGTCTTCGACTTGCTGGGGACATATCCACGTTAGGACTTACACCTTGCCAACAACACGAAGAAGGATAAATTTGTCCACGTCAGGATTCTTGTACCTTGTCATTACAAAGAACTACAAACTTGTCCGCGTCAGGACGCACATTTCACCATTACAAATAAAGATATCTGCCGAAAACAAAGTGATCCACGTCAGGATACCAACACGAAGAGTAACCAATCTTTTATCAACGTCATGACCTCGCTTTCTCCAAATTTCAAAAGACCGAATCTATCCACGTCAGGATTAACACACCTTACCAATCCGGTAAAACAAACCTGTCCACGTTAGGACGCCCACTTCTGAAGAAATCCCGTCATTCTAGGAATAAATTGTCCACGTCAGGACTTAGTTCTTCAATGATCCTTTCCCACAAACTTCTTAGCACTGACGTGACAGCGACTTCGAGATGAACTCTACTGGGGATGTCTGAAAACCAACTATCGGACACCTGCTTCGAAATTCTGATTCATGCGACTCGTTGATGACAAACGAACTCTGCTTGGGAATAAGGAGATTCTTATCCTGGCCACTCTGGCTGGGGAAAATAACATACATTTGCATAAATGGCTCTGCTGGAGACAAAGAGAGTTTTATCACGATAACTCTGTGGGGAATACCGCCGAAACTGACATTGTCATTGAATATCTCCTGCCGAGATCTTGATTGTTTGGTAATTTATTTGAGCAAGAGCTCTCTCCACCTGAACTACTAGAGTACAGAAACTGCTTCAGCAAAATAAATGCTGGAAGGATAACGTCAACTCGCCGGGGATAGCCTGATTTCAGCAAAATAAATGCTGGTAGGGTGAAGTCGACCCTGCTGGGAAGTTGGGAACTCAAACCACACGTCTTGCTGAAGTAACCCCTTCTGGGGACAATAACTCTGCTGGGGAATAGCAGATGCGCCTGATATGATTGATCTTTCTGCTAGAATGTGAACCGATATCACCAGTATCTCTGACAAAATAAGTGACAGGAACCACCACCGACTCTGCCTGGGAGAGTCTTAGATCTTCGAATTCCACTGGAAGGAAAGAACATTTACTGAAAAGAGAACTCCGCTGGGGATGACTGGATTCTCTTGGGGAAAATTAACTGACTCCACTGGGGGAGAGTGCATGACCCTGCGGGGGGAAATGAACCTGTCTGAATACAGCCTGACGATCTCGGAATCACCAAACTCTGCTGAAGACGAGTAACTCCTCTGGAGCACGTCCTTTGGATAAGCTATGGCTAGCTGGGGAATTCTATCCTTCTTCAGGCAAAACATGCATGACCTGCGTGGGGATCAAGCTTTTCACTATTGCAATCTTTTGATCATCTTCCTCGTACGGTTATGAAACCTGCGACAACACAAACAAGACACGACAAGCCTATGCAATCAAATCAATTCAGGTTAGTGACGTTACACTCAGTTAATTCAAAGCTTTAACAATTGTTGGCAAGGGCCAGTGACGTTATACTCATGCTAGCTTCAATAAACTTAGGCGTTTTATCATGCGCAAAAACAGTAAAGAACAGGCATCAAGTACTGAATAACACATTTTCATTGATTGGGCCCCTGAATGGGCGGAGTTTTTGTACACGGGATGTAACTCCTGAAAAGAGGAAGCTACACAAAGCAAATCCACAAGTATGCAAGTATTCACAAGAAGCGTAAATATTGACAAATTAAATTTTGTACACATGTCGGCAACTGGATGCAGATGAACACCACGAACTGATCCTCCCATGACTCGTCCGACTCTAATGCTTTCCCGGTATCCGTCTTCTGAAGAAGTTGTATCCGATAACTAATTCCTCAAATATATTCTCCCGCATTGATGCTCATTGAATTCGAATTCGGACCGCAGTCATTTGCTTTTCTCATCCCTAACTTTTGCGTGAACCGCCCTTTACGGGTTTTCAGTTCACCGGGATACCCCTTTTTGCCGAAGCCGCCCAGTGTAGGTTTTCAACTTCGCGGGTGTACATTTTTTCAATTTTATCCCTAACTTTTGCCCGAACCTTTCATTCTGTTTTTGGTTCGCCAGGATGCCCCATTTTTGCCTGGACTCTCTTTTTTCTGTCCAGCGGGTCTATTTTAAGCAAAGTATTTTTTAACTGCGTCCGAATTCACAGGTGATGCAAAGTCTTCCCCGTCCATGGTGGACAACAATAAAGCTCCTCCTGAAAAGACCTTACTGACAACGTATGGCCCTTCGTAATTGGGGGTCCACTTGCCCCTGTGATCTGCCTGCGGCGGGAGAATCCTTTTCAGCACAAGGTCGCCCGTCTGAAAGCTTCGCGGAAGTATCTTCTTGTCGTACGCTTTCTTCATTCGTCTTTGATACAAACGACCGTATGCCAGAGAAGCTAGCCTCTTCTCATCCATCAAACTCAGTTGGTTCAATCTATTCGTTACCCATTCTGCCTCGTCCAGCTGAACGTCTCGCAATACCCTTAGAGAAGGGATCTCAACTTCCAATGGTAATACCGCTTCCATCCCGTATACCAACGAGAACGGAGTTGCCCCGGTTGATGTGCGTACCGTCGTACGATAACCGTGCAGAGCGAAAGGTAGCATCTCGTGCCAATCCTTATACGTCACCACCATTTTCTGGACGATCTTCTTGATATTCTTATTGGCCGCTTCGACAGCGCCATTCATCTTGGGTCGGTAAGGGGAGGAGTTGTGATGTTCGATCTTGAAATTCTGACAGAGCTCCTTCATCATTTTGTTGTTCAGATTAGAACCGTTATCAGTGATTATCCGCTCGGGAATTCCATATCGGCAAATGATATCTCTTTTGATGAATCTAGCCACCACTTGCTTCGTTACATTTGCGTAAGACGCCGCTTCCACCCACTTGGTGAAATAATCGATTGCTACGAGGATGAACCGATGCCCGTTAGAAGCCGTCGGCTCAATCTTTCCAATCATATCGATTCCCCACATCGAGAATGGCCATGGAGATGACATCACGTTCAAAGGACTCGGAGGCACATTTATTTTGTCAGCATAAATTTGGCACTTATGGCACTTTCTTGCAAATTTGAAACAATCAGTTTCCATCGTCAGCCAAAAGTAACCTGCCCGCAGCAGTTTTCTCGTCATAGCATGCCCACCAGCATGCGTACCAAATGCACCTTCGTGAATTTCCTCCATGAGAAGCTTGGCCTCTTTCTCGTCTACACAACGCAACAACACCAAGTCGTGGTTTCTTCTGTACAAGACGCCATCCGGGTTCAAATAGAAATTACCCGCTAATCTCCTAAGAGTCTTCTGATCTTGACTGGATGCCCCAGCCGGATACTCTTTATTCTTCAGGAAATTAAGGATATCAAAATACCACGGTTTGTCATCAGATGCTCCACCGATAGCAAATACATAAGCTGGCCTGTCCAACCGAGAGATAGTGATCTGGGGAGCTTCGTTCCAGAAGTTGACCTTGTACATGGAAGACAAAGTGGCAAGGGCGTCAGCCATTTGATTTTCTGCCCGTGGCACGTGATGCAATTCAACTTTGTCGAAGAAAGGCAATAATCTCCTTGCATAATTCATATAAGGTATCAAATTGGGCTGCCGTGTCTCCCATTCCCCTTTGATCTGATTCACCACCAGAGCTGAGTCTCCATATACGTCTAAATGTTTGATTCGCAAATCAATGGCTTCTTCAAGCCCCATTATACAAGCTTCGTATTCGGCCTCATTGTTGGTAACAGCAAAGGTCAATCGGGCAGTAAACGGGATGTGCGACCCGTGCGGCGTAGTGATAATTGCCCCTATTCCGCTACCGTAAGCATTCACAGCTCCGTCAAATATCATCTGCCATTTGGACCCCGGCTCTGGTCCTTCGTCTGGTAACGGCTCTTCGCAATCCTTCATCTTGAGATACATGATATCCTCGTCAGGAAAGTCAAATCTCATCGATTGATACTCTTCAATAGGCTGCTCCGCCAGATACTCAGACAACACACTCCCTTTTATCGCCTTTTGCGAGACATATTGAATATCATATTCGGTCAAGATCATCTGCCACCTGGCAATTCTACCTGACAACGCCTGCTTTTCGAATATATATTTGATCGGATCCATCTTCGAGATGAGCATGGTTGTATGATTCAGCATGTACTGCCTCAAACGCTTGGCGGCCCAGGCTAGCGCGCAACAAGTTTTCTCCAGCATTGAGTATCGAGATTCACAGTCTGTAAATTTCTTACTCAAATAATAGATTGCATGCTCTTTTCTCCCCGTCTCGTCGTGTTGACCGAGAACGCAACCCATGCTTCCCTCAAGAACCGTCAAATACATTATCAAGGGTCTCCCTGCCACTGGGGGTATCAAAATAGGAGGCTCCTGCAGATACTTCTTTATTTTATCGAACGCCTTTTGACAATTATCGTTCCATATTACAGCTTGATCTTTCTTTAGCAGCTTGAATAATGGTTCACACGTGGCCGTTAGATGAGATATGAACCGGGCAATGTAGTTCAATCTCCCTAAAAACCCGCGCACCTCTTTCTCTGTTTTAGGCGTCGGCATTTCTTGAATCGCTTTTATTTTAGCAGGATCGACCTCTATTCCTCTTTCGCTTACGATAAACCCCAGCAGTTTACCCGATCTCACCCCGAAGGTGCATTTGTTAGGGTTCAGCCTCAGCCTGAACTTCCTAAGCCTTTTAAACAACTTCAACAGATTCACCAGATGCTCTTCCTCCGTCTGGGATTTGGCAATCATATCGTCAACATAAACTTCAATCTCTTTATGCATCATGTCATGAAAGAGAGTTGTCATCGCACGCTGATATGTTGCCCCAGCATTTTTCAAACCAAAGGGCATCACTTTATAGCAAAATGTTCCCCAAGGCGTTATGAAAGTAGTCTTCTCCATATCCTCTGGTGCCATTTTAATCTGATTATAGCCTGAAAAGCCATCCATGAAGGAGAATACAGAGTATTGAGCAGTATTATCCACTAACACGTCAATGTGAGGAAGTGGAAAATCGTCTTTTGGGCTTGCTTTATTCAAATCTCTGTAATCCACGCACATTCGAACCTTGCCATCTTTCTTTGGCACTGGTACGATGTTAGCAACCCATGAGGGATACTTCGTCACAGCCAGGAAACCAGCGTCCCACTGTTTCTGAACCTCCTCTTTGATCTTCATTGCCATATCTGGTCGAGTTCTGCGAAGTTTTTGTTTGACGGGCGGGCAGTCTTCTTTCAGTGGCAGACGATGCACAACCATATCTGTATCGAGCCCTGGCATATCTTGATACGACCAAGCGAATACATCATTATACTCCCGGAGCATTTCAACCAGTTTTCGCTTGATATCACTCTGCAGTGCGGCTCCGATACGAATATTTTTCTCAACCCCTTCCGACCCCAAATTGATAATCTCGATAACCTCGTCGTGAGGCAGAATGGCTCTTTCCTCTTGCTTCACCAACCAAGACAGTTCTTCAGGAACGTCGCTATCTTCGACAACCTCTTCTTCGGTCTGGAATACCGGGTGCTCGAAGTCGGGACGAGTCATAGGTGGTTCAAGGATGTCATCTGAAAATGTTATCCTGCAAAAGGAAGGGTTAAGTGCTTCAAAATGCGTATAAAGCGGATAACCACATTGCCATTTTATTGAAAAAATACAAAACAAGAAAAACAAGGATTACAGTATCTACACATGAAAAACGCCATTTATTTAATGATTAACGAAGCAATGTTTATAACAACACAGCCCTAAGCAAATCCTGATGCCCCGGGCAAGACATCAGATTATTCAACAATTAATAAAGCAAAGCATTACTGTTTAAAAGTCACAGGAACAAGCTCCTGAATAGACCAGTTGCACAGTCCTTGTCCTGGCGTGCTTGGCTGAATCCAGGCATCCATATCACAGTCGCTGTCCCCTTCATCGGATTCTGAAGCAGCATTGACAGATTCATGGCATACTCCACTGGCAGAGATGGTGATTGACTTTCTGAAATGAGGGGCCCCCACGGAAGGAGTTGATGACGACGGTCGGTACCCCAGTCCGAACCGGTCCATCTTCACCGGAATGTCCAATACTTTGCCCCAGCCTTTGGCTTCTCCTGCTTTTACTAGCGCTTGAGCCTCTTTATACGAAGAAACAGCTATCTCTGGCACTCTGCTTGGCCCGGGACTCTTGTCCTTAATGCGCAAACCTTCGAATGCCTGGCATGGCGTCTCGTGGATCTCCCCGTCGACTTCCACATATTTGAACGAAGATAAATGACTGACCAGGATGTCTTCTTCTCCGCACACGGTGACTACGCTGTCTCCGACCATATACTTTAGCTTCTGATGCAGGGTAGACGTGACTGCCCCTGCCCCGTGAATCCAAGGTCTTCCCAGCAAGCAGCTGTACGCAGGCTGTATATCCATGATATAAAACTCCGTTGCAAACACTTCCGGCCCCACTTGCAGAGGCAATGTAATCGATCCGAAGACTGTTCTCCGCGTGCCGTCAAACGCTCTGACTACCAAATCACTTGGTGTGCACAAAATCCCTCGAACATCCAGCTTCATCATAGCCTTCTTAGGCAGCACATTCAAAGACGACCCGGTGTCAACCAATACGTGCGACATTGTCGACCCTCTGCACTCAACAGATACATGCAATGCCATATTATGATCCCTTCCTTTCGGAGTCAAGTCGAAATCCGTAAAGCCCAGACTGTGGCCTGCATTTACGTGTGCCAATACTCCTTCTAGCTGGTTCACGGAGACATCCTGTGGTACAAAAGAAGTGTCCAGGACTTTCAGCAAAGCGTTCCTGTGGGCCTCCGAACACAACAACAATGACAGAATAGATATTTTGGACGGTGTTTGCTGCAGATGCTCCACAATTTTATAATCGCTTTTCCGAATTAAGCGCATGAATTCTTCGACATCCTTAGATGCTGCTTCTTTTTCATTCACTTGAACCGGAACATTCTCCACCGCTTTCCCCTTTCCTTTCGCTAGCCTTTCGGCTTCCACTTCAGGAGATATAAAGATCCTGCCGCTTCTCGTCATGCCTCCTGAGCCCACAACATTATCCACAATCTCCGCCGACTGCTTGTTAACATCGATTTTAATCCCGTCACAATACACCTCTAGCCCATATGACCATGGGACCGCTTTCGTGCTCTCATACGGGATTGGCCCGGCTTTAGTTATAGTAATCGGTGGTCGCTGAGCTGGTGCTGAAATGGTGATCGTCTTCCTAGGAATTGTCACTGTGGCAACATCACTCCGATTATCCACTACTGCCCCTGCCGGCTCATCAGTTGCTGTTCTATCAAACTGCAATACACCTTCATCAATCAAGGCCTGGATGCCTTTCTTCAGATCCTCACACCCCCCAGACAGGGCCCAACAATCTAAGCAGTACTCATTACAACCCGGGTAAACACCTCCTTGCAACAATCGGCTTTTGATCTCGCTCAGCGGCGTCTTTAAGTCCTCAACATTCATAATCAGATTCAGACCTTCCTCAGTCAGCACGGCATTCGCCCCATGATTAGGCATGGGTTTCTGGACTATATTCGCACCGGTCATTCCGAAGTTGATAGACTTGTTGTCCAAGAGATCCTGCACAACGTGCTTAAAAGCATGACAACCTTCTATATCATGGCCCGGGGCCCCAGAATGAAACTCGCAGCGCCTATTTGCATCATAGCCGAACGGGGGAGTTCCCGTTATCGGTGCCAAGGGTCTTTTCTCTACCAGATTCAATCCCAACAAGGTCTGCAATAGATCAGCATAGTTAGAGGGAGGCTTCTCGAACACCCTTCTCGGCTTACCACCCTGGAATTTTCTCTGAGCTTGCTGTGCCCCCTGCTGAGGCTGCTGCTGCTGTGGCATTGGTTGCTGCTGAACCTGTTGTTGTTGCTGGATTGGTTGCTGTTGATAAGGAATAGTCACACTCGACACTTGCTGCGGCTGACGATATTGATTTCTTCCCCTGCCTCGGCCTCGGCCTCGGCCTCCAAATACAGCACTAGCTTCGCCCTGACGGCGCCCACCATAAGCTTTCCTATTACTGCCAGATGCAGTTGATTCATCGACTTGGAACTTTCCTTGCTTAATGTTCCGCTCAATCTTTTCACCCATCAGAATCAGATCTGAAAAACTAGCCAGAGACGTATGAAACAACATATCATGAAACAGCCCGGTGAATGTGCCAACAAACATGTCGTTCATTTCTTTATCTTCCACAGGAGGACGGACCCTGGCAGCCATATCGCGCCACCTTTGCGCGTATTCTTTAAAACTCTCCCCCTTCTTCTGCGAAAGCCCGGCCAACTGGACCCGATTGGGTGCCAGGTCACTGTTATATTTGTAATGGGCTACGAACGCCTCCGCTAATTGCTTCCAAGTCTTAATATCAGTGGGCTCCAACCCCATGTACCACTCTAAGGAAGGACCCGATAGACTATCCTGAAAGAAATGCATGAGCATTCTTTCGTCAGTGGAGTATGCGGACATCTTTCTGTAATAAGCTCGTACATGAACCTTCGGACATGTATCTCCTTTGTACTTATCGAACGCAGGCGCTTTGAACTTAATTGGCACCCTCAGCCCAGGTACCAAGCCCATTGTTGCCATGTCCAGACCCACAGCACTCTGGTTTAAGACTCCTTTCATTTGCTCTTCCAGCATTCTAATCTTTTGAGAATCATCCATCGGCCCTTCAACACCTCCTCCAGAGAAGGCGTCTTCCTGCTGATCCTCTTGCCACATACCGTCTCCAGCCCCGTATCCATCATACGCATTATTACGTCCAGCTCTGACCTGATTCATCCCCGGAACTCGGCCTCTGTTGCCATACCCTTGAACACCTCCAGCAGGACCACCAGCCATAAAACCAGCACCGTTTCCGTTTCCAAAACCTCCGTAGCCCTGATTGACCATACCATAACCATCTTGCCCAAAGCCTTGAGCATTAAAGCCATACTTGCCAGTGTTGTCGAACCCCTGATCGTTGAATCCGAACCCAGCGTTGACAAAGCCATTGCCTCCGAGATTATCTCCCACATTGATATCACCCAGCCCAGCGTTGTGGACAGCAGTTTCATTTCCAACTCCGACGTTACCATTCACAGCAGCGGTAGCGTTGTTGACGTTAGCAGCATTCACATTGACGATAGGCGGAGCCACTGGCGTTGGAGTGCCATCTCCATGAGCAGTATCAACCCGGACAGACTGATGATCTTCGTTACCATGACCAGCGTTGCGAGCCAACAGAGGCTGGACCATGGCCTGCAAATTCTCTTGCCCTTTTGCTATAGCCTCCATGGTCTGCATGAAGAGGGCGAGCTTCTCGCGTACATCCTGCATCTCGTTCTGAATCTGGTCCATGACTTTCCGACAGTTGGATCGTGTCGGATAGCGGTGCGGATGTTGATCTGGAATCCTGTTAAGTACCTGATACAGAGCAAGAGATAAGACACCATTCAAAGATTACCTGTTATGCAATATGAATATGAATGCAATGCAATGTGTCTGTGCATTAGGGAAGTTCATTCCCCCAGTTCTAGTGCGAAGGTGCCGGTGCAGTGACAGTGTTGACAATAAGAATACCGGAGCTGAATCATAGAAAGCCTCATATATATCAGAGAGAGTCAATAAGCCCAGGGTACAATATCACTGAGAGTACAAAGATGGCATGACCTCAACCAACAATCCTGGTGATGGTCAGCACTATGCAAATAAAGCATACAAATAATGGAATGATCAGATCCTCCCAAAAGTCTGGTACTCCTCTATCAACTTCTTGGTCTCCGGATGGCTTGGTCGATCAAGCAGCCCTTCAACAAGCTGGTTTCTCTTCTTAAGGACACGGCGTACGTCTTCAGCAGTTTCTTCCCATGTTGCTTCTCCGAAGCAATCTTCTAGCTTTCGCTTCTGAGATACCGCTTCATCTCTGGATTTGATTGCCTTGTTCAGTGCATGCTGGACACTATACCGGTTCATCACTTCCTCCTCACATTTCTTGATGCTAGACTTCAACTTCTCTTCGAAGTCGGAAATTTGCTGCTTCAGCTTATCTTCCCTCTTCTTGTTGTTGGTGAGTGTAGCATTCCAAGTCTTATTGCAAGAAGATATCTCTCGGTGTGCCGCGTCGAGCGCTTTCTTTTTGGCTTCCAGCATGTCATGGGAACTTCTGAACTCTTGCCCCAGACGTTCACGCTTCTTCTTTTCCTCGGTCAACTCAGCTCCTAACCTGTTTACCAGCTCAATCTGTTGTTGGAAAGCATATACGGCTTTGTTCTTCTCGCTGCGTGCCTGGGCTAACTCTTGCTCTAACCCTTCGTTAATCTTCACCAGGGCTTCTTTCTCCTTCACAACCTGTTCATAGACTTCCCTAGAAACAGTGATCGGCTCTTCTACCGGAATAGGATCAAGAATTGGTGCATCTGGAAATGGCATCTTCAACTGACTAGCCCTCTCTTGAATCCAAACTCTATAAGGTGCATAGGCCTGACAGTCATTCTTTCCTAACAACGGCTTCCCTTTGCGGTTAATACGCGTCCAAGCATGTCGCAACTTGGCTAACAACTCTCCCTTCAAATCGCCGGTGAAGTACAGAGATTCCTGTACTTCTTCCTCCTTTGGTGGGTTCTTCAGCGCATATCCGAACTGACGGACAAACAGAGATGGGTTGTAGTTGATACACCCCTTTCTTCCTATCAATGGCACATTAGGGTAACCAGCACAGCTAAAGATGAGCTCAGATCCCAACAGGTCTCTATCAAACCACTCCATATCTTCCGACGATAGCCTCATCAAACGCTCCGGCCAACCAACTGGAACTGTAGTCTCGGCAGCAGATCCTCTCTTAGGAAGATGACTCTCAAACCACATACTCAACAAGGGTACACACAGATGAACGTTCTTCCCTCTTCCCTTCTCATTCTTGTAATGCAGTGAGTGATAGAGGTCTCCGAGTAAGGTAGGTACAGGATTACCAGCGGCAAACAAGTAGAAAGCATCAAAATCCACAAAATCAGGTATATTGGGGAATAGTACTATGCCATAGATGCACAAGGCCAACACAGCATTGAAAGCAACCCAGCACCCATTCTTAGCATACTCTTGGGCTTTGCCAACTAAGAACTGAAATGAGAAGCCTGGAACTCCACGGGAAACAGTAGTCACAAGTTCAGAAGCATCAACGTGCAAGGCTTTTGCCAATTCCTCCGGCTTGGGTTTGGCATCATAATGGATGAATGGAACCTGGTTCTGCACGGGCAGCTCAACATACTCAGCGTATTCCTCCAGAGTTGGTCCCATAATAAAATCAGAGAACGTAAAGCACCTCAAAGCAGGGTCGTAGAATTGCATCAAAGCATACAGCCCCTCTAACTCTACCTCTGTAGGTTTGCACACCAATCTCAATAATCTACCATAGCTCATCCGGAAACTCCTACGAACACCCTCATCAGCAAGAGAGATCAACCCCAGTAAAGGAACAATATCAGGCGTAGGCAATTTGTAAGCAACCGTTCTCCGTAGGCTAGTCATGATCAAATACTCAGAAGTCTGGGCACTAGAACTAGGGAAATGCAAATGCACCTACAGCACAGACACACGTTAGTGAAATGCAAATGATAATGGATATGCAGGGATGCAATGCAAGTAACATTCAACAGGGACCAAAGCTGCAGCTGAATAGCCTAAACCCAATCAAGAAAGGTCCCAGATAGACCATCCAGAAGTCATCAAACCCTGGTCTCAGATAGACCTAGAATAGAACTCCAACACTGGTCTCTGACAGACCTCAAACCATAACTCCAACTGGTCTCTGATAGACCTCAAATCACATCCATAATTGGTCTCTGACAGACCTCAAAACACCTCTCAAATGGTCTCTGACAGACCCCAGAATACATCTCCAAATGGTCTCTGACAGACCTCAGAATAAATCTCCACATGGTCTCTGACAGACCTCAGAATAAATCTCCACATGGTCTCTGACAGACCTCAAAATAAATCTCCACATGGTCTCTGACAGACCTCAAAACTCTCCATAAATAACCCGGATCGCTGATCAAGAAATAACCGGTAATCTGGAGGTCTAGTTACCTGCATAACCCTGAGTCCCCTCACAGGTGGGTGGCCCTATAACTGGCACAAGGTACGGCATCCTATGCGGTCGTCGGCGTCACAGACTTTCAGGGTTGATGATACGATTCCCAGAAGGAGTGGCATCCTCAAATCCTGAAGAGGCCTCACTCAGCCAACTTCCAAATGATCGGTCCCCAGAGTCGACAATCCAACTAACCAGCAACCCACGCCAACCAAAGGAAGGGGCAGGAGGCCAACCAGAGGAACCTCGTCTGAGTGTAGATTTCATGGGACACCAAAGCAAGCAAAGCAAGCGGGCGCCCACTAATTTCTACTCTAATTCTAGGTGCACTCAAGCCCAGGTCCGGCTTATCTCTCAATATCAGAACACCCGTCACACCCCAGATACAGCAATAATAATCAATAGACATAAAGCTGAAAAATACAGGGTTAGAAATATAAAATAACTCCATACAAAATCCTCGACGGGAAAACAAGCGTTAGGATTGACTCTCTCAAGGGACGTTGGATCCCAAATGCATAAGAACCATCGCAGTCCTTAGCAGCCAGGGGACGTTGGATCCCCAGCAGAGTCGCCAGCTGTCGCTACTGCGAAAATCGGCGCCGGCTGAACAGAAGAGTCGCCACCGTGCGTTATTTATCCCACGGGAGGGAAAGGAAACGCTCAGAGTAAACCTCGCACAACACGGGAAAGGTATGGTCATCGCAACCAAAACCTGGGTTCGGGAGTCGGTTACGCAAGGGGAAGGTATTAGCACCCCTCACGTCCATCGTACTCGATGGGATCCACGCTTGTTTTCGGGTATGGATTGTTATTCTATCTAAACTATAGGTCAAGGGTGAAAAAGAAAATAAAATGGAAATAAAAAAGACTCGGCAAAGTATCGCACTTTATGCCTACGTATTCCCGTCTGGAACGAGAAATCAGAGTCAACGTAGTTCGCCTACCTACGGGAAAGGAGGGGAAGGTTGCTCGCTAGGATATCGCATCCTATGCCTACGTACTTCCACACAGCATGGAAGATCAGAGCAAACGTAGTTCGGGCCACGTACGACACAAGCTTGTCTTGATTGATTTTATTCCTTCTGAAAAAGGTTTTTCTGATTAACAGTCCAAGAGGACAAAAATGACGCTTTGATGAGTTCACATTCTTTTACGGAAGAAGTGTCTTTTATTGTGTTTGAAATCTTTATGTGTTTTTCTGTTTGTTTTGAGAAAGAAAGAGACAGAACTCTAACCTACGGTTGCGAAGGGAATCAAACTAACCTAATGTTATCATGCATGGGTTAAGACCTAGTGTCTATCATGCTCCTCTCTTGCACAGAGAGAAACAGAGATCCTACGGGATAGGCAGAAACAGAAACAATATCAGATATATACAGTAAAGCAGTAAAATGCATGGATGCAACAATACAAGCGAGGCAAGGGAGTCCCACTCAACCTCGAACCTGGAAAACAATAGGCAAAAGTGAACAGACTTCACTTTCAACCCAACAAGGGTAAACAGCAAACAATACAGTCCAGAAAACCAATCAATACATCAGAAATGAAATACAGCAGCATCAGCAGCTCTGACTCAACAACTGGCTTCAAGCAATCTCCAATCAGCTACAGGCTTCAACAAGCATCAATCTCCATCTTCATGACCTTCAGACAAGGGCTTTGATCATCAATCTTCTCTCTGCAATGGCTTTTCTTCAAGCTCAAACCTCCAGGATGAGGGATTAGTCACAAGAGTGAATTGGGTGTTAAGCAATCAGCTGACTACCAAAGGTGGTGAACAGACTGCTTCTAACACAAAGAGACATTCTCTCTCAAGAGTTCTATCTCACAGACACTATCACCAAGCCTTCCAAAGGAAGGGGGTGAGTGCCTTAGAGAGACTCTGAATCACAGAGAAGAATGGATGCAGACAAGGCAATCCATGTTTGAGAAACAATCTTTCTAATCTAGAGCTCTGCCTAGCTCCTAAACCCTAATCTCCTCAGCATCTGCTAGCAAGAAACTCATCCTCAACTCTGACAGTTGATCTTCAGTCTTTGAATCTCCAATAGCTTCATCTCCACAAATCTTCAGCTTCCCCAGGGCCCCAGACAAACCCAATACCCAATCAAACAATCAACAATCCCCAGAGGGCACACCACACCAGACAGCAGATATACAGATAGTAATAATATCAGTAGGGGAATCCTAACTGTTCTCTAAGGGATCTAATAGTTACCCATAACCCATATAGTCCCATAACTAATCTATTCAAACCCTAAGTCCTAAGGGAGAAAATTGAACTTCCTAAGTTGTCACCTAAAAACCCTAGTTTTGATCATGATATTCAAGCATTTATTAATCACCTAAAATTAACCTCTAAAAATGGTAGCTAAAATATTTCTATAAGCCTAATATCTCATCTAAACAATATGAAAAGAATGATCAAAAAAGATTAAAGCATGTGAGAAAACAAAAATCACAAAAATAATGCATGAAATGAATCTATTTATTATGACATTTATTTAGAAAATATGGAAAAAATATGAAATAAAACTAAGAATGAAATTTTATTCTCCTATAATATTCTAGACATTTTAATGAAAACATGATAAAAAGAAGGGATTAAAAAACATTTTTTATGAATTTATTATGATTTTATGAAAATTGGTGAAAAATTAAAATGAAATAAGAAAAATAAAATTGAAAATAAAATGAGAGAGGGGGTTAGAAGAGAAATTCGCCCCAGTTCATTATTGGATGGGCCCTCAGACTGGGGGGTGCAGATAGCGTTTGGACAAGGCCCAGAATTCTCAGCAACAAAGGAAAACAAAAGAAGCGCCAGGGGGGGTGAGAAAAGCAACAGATACACGTTCAAATATTGGTTTGGGCCTAACTCTGGGGTGGAAATAGCAAATGAGACTGAGGCCCGCCCGTTTCAATTAATGAAACGGTGCGTTTAGAGCCAAAGTCATTCCCTCCAATTCTGAAATTAAATGAGGGCCATTGGATTGCCCTGATAGTCAAAGGTCCAACACATAGGGAGCGGTCACGATTGCATCTTCCCCAAATAACCTGCAACTAGGGTTTTATCTTCTCCATGGCAGCCATGCACGACCTACCTTCCACCTCTTCGTTCTCATCACACACGCAACTAAACCACATGCTGTAAACATGAAACCTGTTCCAAATCTCTCCCTCTACAAGCTTAGGGCATCAATTTGCTTTGAAATTCACCACATCAACAAATTCGATTGAATCAACCTTCGGCCTCCATTGAAATGCACTGGTATAAACCTTCACCATTCTTTCTCAGACTTAGCCTAAATTAAACTACACCTAATGGAGATTAACACATGCTATCAAGTTGCAATCATCACACACTCATCCAAGAGATTCGACCACAAACAGATTATGGCACCTGTCACTAACCATCACTAAATCTCTCCAAATTCTTCTAACTTAATCTCCTAACCACCTAGATCAATTCTACACTAACAAAATCATGCCTAACTAACTAGATCGAGCTGTTTGAAGGAAAACTTACCTTGTAAGAAATCTTGAGAAACAGCTATGGAAGATATGGATCTGAAGCTTCTAAGTACTGGATCTTGATCAATCCTTGATGTATGTGATTCTGTATGCACAAACTTGGAGTTTCCTTGCTTGAATCATGCAATCCACTTGAACTTCAACCTTGATGCTCTTGGAAAAAAGTGCTCGAAAATGGATGATTCACACCAAAATTTTGCTCCAATTATGATCTATGATGATGATGGAGTCAGATTGAGTTGATTTTGATGAAAGTTGGTGAGGAATTTGAGAGAATTGTAATGAAACTTTTATGGAAAAGTATGAGAGATTTTGTGGAATTCTTGGTGCAAATGAGGCCAACCCTTGATCAATGCACATTTCATGAATATATAGACCCCAAATGAACATTCTAGATCCATCTTGCACATTCCCTTGTTTTCAAATTTTGATCCATTTTGATTATGTTTCTTAAATGATAAGCAACCATGGATAACTTCATTTTTTCCTTCTAAACTCAAAAAAGTGTGTGAACCATTGTTCTTAGAATTGTTTTTCCATTCAAAATCATATATTGGAAGTCTCCATTTGGATTTGTAAATCTCCCAAACCATTTTCCAACTTGAAATTATTCACTTTATAAGCCTTTTTAGTTCATATTTTGACCTATTATGCAACTCCATGCTATGAGCTTCTCCAATAACTTGTGACCTTCTTTCTAGACTTAAAATCCCATTTGGAGCAAGTTTGATGTTGTAAGTTTTTCCATTTGAGGCCTCCTTGTATGAGTTTTGGACATAGGTTAAAATGACCTGTAATTCACAAATGCCCAAAATACCCTTTGCTTGCCAAGACCATAAGTTGAGTTCTCCACATCATATGAAGGCATGCCATACCATTCTAGAAAGCTAAGACAATGAGGAACAACTCTTATGTTGACCAAGAATTCATTTGAAATCTCCTTGAGGGGCAAAACTAGCTTGGAAGTCAAGTCACTTTCACAGACAAAAATTCAGACACCCCAGATGACCTGTAACTTGCAAGGACCATAACTTGAGTTCTATAAATCTCCTTGAGGTCTTCCACCACTCAAATTAAAGGTCTTGAGATCCTCTACAAGTTTCATGTTGGCCAAGAAGCCATTTGAAACTAGCATTTTGACTTATCTTGCTTGGAAATTTGACCTAAACTAGGGGATTTTACAGAGAAACCCTAATTTAGTAACTCCTCTTCTCCTTGATTTCTCTTGAATTCTCCTTGTCATATCTCCATATCCTTCTTCATATGTTCAATATTGATCCCCACATCTCTCCAATAGCCTTGAATACCCTCTTAAGTCAGTCAATTGACCTAGGGTTGACCTAGGGTTGACCCAGATGAAACCCTAGTTGACTGTTTTCAACTGTAGCTCTTGTGCCTTCATCAATGACTTGTTTTCTTCTCCAACTGACTTTATAAGTCTCTCAAGATGTCTAGATGCTCTCCATGCTTTCATTTCACAGCTCATAACCCTCTTGTTGATCCTCAGATACCCTCAGCTAGGAGATAGACTCAAGGCTTGATCTGCTGAACTCTTTGCTTTCAAATTCTTTCCTGATGACTTGAATGAGATTGAATTGGGATAATAACCTCTTGATAGGCCTCAAGAGATGAAAATAATGATTGGTCCCCTGTTGAATGACTTGCTATGCTTATGCTATGCAGATGGTTAGTCTATGTACATGACTCTATATGCAAATGCTAATGATAATGAAACATGAATCCAAGGAATAAGGTTGAGCAAATTTTAGGGTGCAACAGTCCCTAAGAAAATGGTGTTGAATTTCTATGTGTTTGGTACGCGAGTGTAACACCGGATTCTTGGTAAGATTTATAGCACTGGTGTTGTCACAAAATATTGGAACACATTCTAGCTTCAAATTGAAGTCCAATAGTTGTTGTTTAAGCCATAGGACTTGCACACAACAACTACCGGCAGCTACGTATTCTGCTTCGGCGGTTGACAGAGCAACAAACACTTGCTTCTTGCTCTGCCAACTAACCAAGGAATTTGAAAATAAGTGACACGTACCACTGGTGCTTTTCCTATCCGATTTGCAACCGGCAAAATCGGAATCGGAGAAGCCTACCAATGAACAATCATTACCCTTAGAATACCATAATCCATACTTCGGAGTACCAGATAAGTATCGAAGTATGCGTTTGACAGATTTTAGGTGGGATTCCTTAGGACATGATTGGTATCTGGCGCACATACACACGCTAAACATAATTTCGGGACGCGAAGCAGTAAGATAGAGAAGCGAGCCAATCATACCTCTGTACCTTTTTACCTCAACATCTTTGCCACTTTCATCTTTACTCATATTTGCACACGTTGGCATAGGGGTGTCTATGGCTTTTGCATTTGCCATGTCAAATCTCTTGAGAAGATCCAAACAATAATTTGTTTGGCTCACGAATGTTCCTTCCTTCAGTTGCTTCATTTGTAAACCGAGAAAATATGTGAGTTCACCCATCATACTCATCTCGAATTCACCCTGCATAAGCTTAGCAAACTCTCTTACGAGATTCATGTTAGTGGATCCAAATATGATATCGTCAACATACATTTGTACAAGAATTAAGTGTTTTCCTTGACGTTTAATGAAGAGAGTAGTATCAACCTTTCCTCTTGAGTAGCCTTGATCAAGTAAGAATTTGCTTAGTCTCTCATACCAAGCTCTAGGAGCTTGTTTGAGACCGTACAAAGCTCTTTTCAGTTTATAGACATGATCAGGATACTCATGAGACTCAAAACCAAGTGGTTGAGCAACATAGACTTCTTCATTTATGAACCCGTTAAGGAACACACTTTTGACGTCCATTTGAAATAACTTAAAATCTTCCGCACAAGCGAAAGCAAGTAAAAGGCGTATAGCCTCGAGTCGGGCAACCGGCGCATAAGTTTCCTCATAGTCGATGCCTTCCTCTTGGTTATACCCTTGCGCGACTAAACGCGCTTTGTTGCGAGTTATTACTCCGTTCTCGTCCAGTTTATTTCTAAACACCCATCGGGTGCCGATTACTCGATGACCTCGTGGAGGAGGGACAAGGTCCCAAACCTCATTTCTAGTGAACTGATTCAGTTCCTCCTGCATTGACAAATACCAATGTTCATCGAGTAGGGCTTCCTTAGGGTTTTTAGGTTCCATCTGTGACACGAAAGCGAAGTGATAACAGAAATTACTTAGCTTAGATCGAGTTGTTACACCCTTTGTCATGTCTCCAATAATTTTTTCAATTGGATGATCTTTAGATGACTTCCACTCTTGAGGAAGATCGTCGTTTGAAGGCGGATGAACTTCCTCTGTTGCATCACGGTGTGCATCCTTATCCTCCTTAATTTTGGCTTTGTCAGGTTGATCAATCCCCGTCTCGCCACTTTTGAGTATGTCTTTAGTGGATGTACCTGCACCATGAACAACACTATCCTTTCCGACATTTCTCGGGTAGGACTCATCAAAGGCAACATGCACAGACTCTTCTACAGCAAGTAATTGTTTATTATATATTCTATATGCTTTACTCGATTGAGAGTATCCGAGAAAGATACCTTCATCGGCTTTGGAATCAAATTTGCCCAAGTTTTCCTTTCCATTGTTTAATACAAAACATTTGCATCCAAACACGTGCAAGTGAGAAACATTCGGCTTTCGCCCTTTTAAAAGTTCGTACGGTGTTTTGTTTAGAATGGGGCGAATGAGCACCCTATTCAAAACATAGCACGCCGTACTAATGGCGTCGGCCCAAAAATATTTAGGTAAACCACTTTCGTTAATCATTGTTCTTCCCAATTCTTCTAAAATACGGTTTTTGCGCTCCACAACCCCGTTTTGTTGAGGAGTGCGTGGAGCGGAGAAGTTATGATCTATACCATGGTTACCGCAATACTCTTCAAATAAGTGATTTTCAAACTCACCTCCATGGTCGCTCCTAATGGACACTATGTTTGTATTTAACTTATTTTGGGAAAGCTTAGCAAACTTTTCAAAAGCGGCGAATGTATCACTTTTACTTACTAAGAAGATGGTCCAATAAAACCTAGAAAAGTTGTCCACTATTACGAACCCGTAATAGTTTCCTCCTAGACTTTTGATCCTAGACGGCCCAAACAAGTCCATGTGTAGAAGTTCAAGAGGTCTTGTTGTTGAAATTATCTTTTTGGACTTAAATGAGATCCTCGTTTGCTTCCCTTTTTGACAAGCATCACAAATGTGATCCTTGGTGAACTTTATTTTGGGAAGTCCTAAGACTAGGTCTTTTGAGACTACCTTATTGAGTAAGTCAAAATTAACATGCGCTAAACGCCTATGCCATACCCATGAGTCTTCACTCATAGTTATGAGGCATTTGTCGCTTGTTAATGATACTTCATTTAAGTCAAACATATATACATTATTTACTCTAAAGCCATTAAACATATTCTTCTTATCATTTTCATGCACAATTTTGCAACAATCTTTTGAAAAGGATACATTGTATCCTTTGTCGCACAATTGGCTAATGCTAAGCAGGTTATGTTTAAGGTTTTCGACAAGCAACACGTCGGAAATCATAGTAGAGGCGGGATTACCTACACTACCTTTACCTAGTATTGCTCCGCGGTTGTTATCACCATAAGTTACGTACCCTTTCTTCTTAGCCACAAAGTCTATGAACAAGGATATGTCTCCAGACATGTGTCTTGAGCACCCACTATCGAGAACCCATCTTCTCTCGGTGGTCTCGACACATTTCACCTGTCAAAACATAATTAGCACAATGAGGTACCCAATGGCATATTGGGTCCTAATAGGTTAGCGACAAAATGGTTGTGTTTGGGCAACCATTCGTAGATGCCTTTAGGAACAAGAAATCTCCTAAACCGGCATTTACCAATGGAGTGGCCTTTCTTGCAACAATATAAGCAAGCAAAATCAACTTTAGAGACACTTTCACTTGCTTGATCCCTAATTACATATGCATATTTTTGGTATGGGTTAATCATACTTTTTCTAAAATCCTTTTTATCAATAGCAAATGTAACTTTAGGCTCAAGTGCCTTGTTTAATTTAGCCTTGAGGTTTCTAACCTCACCTTGCCAAATATGACAAGTATCACACCTGAAGTTGAAAGGATTTCTATTGTCTTTACAACCCGTTTCATTGCCTTTCACAATGGAAGCCTTAAGGTCCTCTAATTTCTTTTCGGACTCTTTAACTTTGTGCTCTAAATACGTAAAACTTTTCTTATTAGAAGCAAGTTTCTTGAAAGCTTCAACTACTTCATTATGTAAGGCATTAAATGCGGTTTGTAATTCTGAATGCGACATATTTGAGGACTTATCATATTTAGAGTATCGTACCTGTTTTTTCTTATTTTTCTGATTGGCGGAGAGGCATAGATCACAGACTCTTCTTCATCACTAGAGCTTTCATCAGAGGAGGAAGAGTCGCTGTCACTTTCCAACGCTATGTACGCTCTCCTAGGCTTTGATGATTTCTTGTGTGACTTTGATGATTCCTTGTCCTTTCCCTTTTTATTCATCGGACAGTCCGGTTTGTAGTGATCGGGCTTTCCACACTTGTAGCACGTCCCTCTAGTCTTTTTACCTTTCGAGTCATCATCCTTGGAGTACCTCGATTGTTTCCGGAAGTTTACCAAGTTCTTCTCGGAATGTTGGATGTCATTCTTTCTCACGTAACGGTTATACCGTTTGACAAACAACCCCATATCTTCGCTTTTATCCTCTTCTTCTTCGTCGCTTGAGGAATAATCATTTTGCTCTTTTGCTTGAGACTTCGAGGAGGAAGTCTTGAGAGCTATTGATTTCTTTTCACTCACCTTCGTTTTGTCTTTCTTTTCCATCTTTTCGCGTTGGTCTAGGCTCAAGAGTACCTGTTCATGCTCTTGTAGTTTGCCTAACAATGTTGTTAAATCTAATAAGGTAAGATCATGTGCTTCTTTGATGGCAGTCACTTTAGGCTGCCATTCCCTGTTAAGACATCTTAAGATCTTATTAGTAGCAATATCATTGGAAATAGGCCTACCTAATGAATGTAAACGATTGATGAGATGAGTAAATCTCTTTTGCATGTCAGCAATGGTTTCCCCTTGCTCCATGAAAAAGAGATCAAACTCTTGTGTTAATGTATTAATTCTAGCCAACTTAACATCGTTTGTCCCCTCATGGGCTATTTGTAGTGAATCCCACATGGCCTTAGCGGTAGGACAATGGGATACACGATAGTATTCATCTACACCTAATGAGGAGATTAAGATGTTTTTAGCTTTCCAATCATAATTGTATTTTTTCTCATCGTCATCGGTCCATTGTGCTTCAGGCTTTGCCACAACTACGTTATCCGCATTGGTCATAGTGATTTCTATTGGACCATTAAGGATAACGTTCCATATTTTTCTGTCTGTGGAGTTTATATGCACACGCATACAGTCTTTCCAATAACTATAATTTTCACCGTTGAAAACGGGAGCCCTATTGTACGCCCCTTTTGGTTCGCTAGCCATTTTCTATCTACGTTGTATTTGAAGCACCGAATAACCGGACCTCTAGATACCACTTGTTAGACTATGGCACGGATCTAGAAGGGGGGGTTGAATAGATCCCTAATTAAAATTTGAGTCGGCGCTACCAATTTAAAATTGGTTTTAAAAATGTTTTAAGTGCGGAAGCGACCGAGAAAAATATAGTCTAAAACAAACGGTTATTGGAAAACCGGATATAAGTAAGCCTTTGGATTAATGACAATTCAGAAAAATAGAATCACAACACTAATTCCACTTATCAATTATTTACTTCAGTTGTAAGGATTCCTAGTTCCAATGACTCAAAATCAAACCAAAACTAGATACAGAAGTAATAGAATTTTGGTTCAAGCAATATGCCAAACACTTGGTGTGCAACAACACTCCAAGTGATATTTATGTTGAGTAAGTGATTCCAACCAGCCTAGTACAATGTCTTGTTGTACTTTGGAGTCAAAAACAGAGTTTTAACCTCTTACTCAATTGATATCACAATTTTGACAATAGAGCCTACACAAAAATTACTTATTTTGAGCTATAACGTAAATGCTGAAAATAGAGAAGACAAGTAATTTGGTGAGGCAGTTCCCCCGTCGTCCTCGCTTCGGGGTACGTCTGCCCTCAATTCTAAAACTAGAATTGAGATATATTTTATAGATATCACCTGTTTGAATGAACAGTTTATACAAGGACTGATCAGCAAATATACAACAGAAATCTCAATGTGTTGAAATTTGCCTTCACTCCTTGCCCCTTGATTCAAGCTGAATCAAGTTCTCCGATTTGTGTTGATGGACCTCCAACTCCAGCCACCTTATGGAATAACAAGTTGTTGTTCAAACCTTTGGCTCTGGCTGATCTCAACAGCACCAAATCGAACCCGAGATCTTCCCTTCAAAATCACTGAATCCGCTACTAGACTTGTGAAGAACACCTCTTCACAATCACCTTCGCTCAATTGACCGTTGATGAAGAATCTCATCCAAAAATCCCCAAAATTCAACCAATCTTGGAGGGTAAAACCCCAATGGTTTTATTCAAGAAAGAACCTGTCACAATCTTCAACCCGAGCTTGATTCTCCAATCTAAGCATCGAACCTTATCACCTTGAATCTCTCACAAATGCATTTCAAAAATGATTGTGTGTAGTTGAAATGTTGTGAGATGTTGAAGATGAAGATGATGAATCTTGGACACCTATTTCACTCTTTCTTGTTTTCGAACACATGAATCAAAAGAATGTCAAATGTTAGTAGACACAAGTGTTTAAACAAGTATATCTATAGTGCCAACGTAATTCTGGACATAACAGTATTTCATATTTAAGAGGGAAGTATTTTAAAATAGATTTTCCGCGCGAACGGTCGACCATAACAGGTCTGTGCGTCGACGCATGGCCTGTGTTGTTTTGGAAATCTGGAAATTTCATCAGTGTGCGTCGACCATACAGTCGGCGTGCGCTGACCTGTTGAAATCTATTTCCATTATGCGCCGACCCTATGGTCGACTCATGCCTTTACGCGCTGACCCGTTGGAAAGTCGTTCCTTCATGCGCCGACCATATGGTCGATGTATTGCCTTGTGCGCTAACTAGTGCAGAATTTTTTTGATGCATACGCCGACCCTATGGTCGATCCATGTCCTGCAAACCTGCAAAAATTCATCAGTTTGAAGTCTTTCATGCCTTTGGTCATGATTGCATTTTATATACACATAGTATATTCATTTCAGAAGTTTTAAGACAAGCGTAAAAGGATATGGTGGGTGATACGTTGCATCTGGTTTAGTAGATCTGGAATTCTTAATTTCCAATCTATCCAGGGAATTTGTCATCATCGAAACCTGCATTAAACAATGTCTTGCAGACTTGTGTGATATGTGGCGATTTGCCTCCACAGATAGTTCACCAAGCTGTCAGCTTATTTTCTTAGCTTTGTTTGTGAGTTTGAAAAATATCATTGAGAATATTACTTAGATTGAACATTTTCATAATGGTATTGATTGATTTGAATTGATGGGAATTGGTCACTCTTACTGCTGTGAGTTGAAATTGATGTATGTTGTTGTGTATGTGAACCATGGATGGGATTTGGTGTTGGGTATTGGTCTTTATTTGTTATTGCAAATTACAACTGCTTCTACTACTTGATGTGGACAATACCATGTTTCTGAAATTCATTATATCATGCTTTGAAACTTGAGTACATCAACCTGCTGATCTTTGTTATGTTTGCCATGCCAAGTTCTCTACCTGTTGCTTTTAGGATTTGATTTTCATGCTGCTTGTTTGTGCAAATCCAAACCTTGGTCATATGTTAGCTGCTGTTATGATGACAGTATTTTGGTTGTTGTTCTCATTGATGAATGCCTAGCTTGTACACTGCTGCTAAGATCATTTTTGAATGTAAAATGTGTTTTGTCTTGGTGTGGAAATTTTGTATATGCAGAACTGTCTTGAGGATCATGTTTTAGGACTGTTTGTTGTTGTTGGCATGATTATATGTTGAAATGATCCATGATAAACATATCTTTGAATTTTCCTGTTGTTGTCAGCAACTGGTTTGTGTTAAGTTTGTCAATTTATACATGTTCATTGATGCATACATGGTGGAATTGTGACAACAAGTTTTGTGGCACTTGGCATTTTCTATTTTGGATCTAAGAAACAATTTCATGGGTGTGTGCAAACTGTTTGTTTTATACCAGCTGTTGGAGTATATATTTATCTTTGGACTTGTTTTTTTTCTTTGATGTGCTTATGTCTTATAAATATTAAACCAATTGTTGTCATGAGCTATGAATGAATTGATCATTATAGGCCACTTTGTTTCATCTTGTTTCTGTTGCAAACAGTTTTGGGAGACATCATAACCGCCTCATGTAATTTTGAGTTTCTTTTGCTGACAGTGTATTTTTTAAGCCCTTAGATGTTTGATTCATGTTCTGTTTATATCATGGTATATTGGATTTGTATTGTTTGAGTTTGTGCTGGTTCAGCTATCATTCTGTTTTGGTCATTTTCAACTCACGAACAACTTTACAACTCAACAGCCGTTTTGAGATTTAGTGAGGATTTGAGCTCAATTCTTTGAGAATAATCATAAGCAGGATATTTGAAACATGTGCAGGCTACTCTTTTGAATATCATGTTGTTGCATTTGCTACCATTTCTACCCTGAATTTGCAAATAAGATTTCTGCCCTGAATTTGTCACTTTTTACACTGAACTTCCACCAGTGGAAGTTCCTTTAAAAACTGCACGAAAATATTTTCTGTCACTTTCTGCACTAGACTTCCACCAGTGGAAGTTCCCTTAAAAACTGCACGAAAATATTTTCTGTCACTTCCTGCACTAGACTTCCACCAGTGGAAGTTCCATTAAAAACTGCACGAAAATATTTTCTGTCACTTTTTGCACTGAACTTCCACCAGTGGAAGTTACCTTTAAATTTGTTTGAAAAAAAAACTTTTGGTCAACCTTTGCACCATTTATCATCTTCATCATCTACGTATTGGTTGGAGTACCATTTGTCTAATATGTTAGTGTGTCGTTTATTTTTAATTTATCTCTCTTCATTTTTATCTTATTTTTACTTTTTTTTTTATATTTTGAATTAATGTGTTTCGTGGTTTATCATTTTATTTCACCTTGTTATTTTCTTTCTCATTTCATTTGTGAGTGGATTATTTAGTGTTTACTTGGCTTTGTGCCATGATCCCCCTAGGATTCCTAGTCCTTCCGTTTAGGATGGGAGTAGGAGAGACATTAGGTGTTCAATCCTTTGCATGATAACATTAGGTTAATTCTCCCTTTTCATCCCAACCTTAGGAGCATTGTACATGATAACTTTAGGGTCCAGTTTCCCCTTAGATCGAGTCTTTCTCTTCTCATCTCCTAAACAATCCAAAACACCTAATAAAGGTAAATGAGTATTGTACGTTACGAGCCTTAAGCTAGTTGGGAAATGGTTGTTGGAAGGTTTCCTTTCAATGGCTTGATTGTTTAGTATAGCACCCTTTGGGTGATATGCGACACATTCACTCCTAAGTCATAGTCTCTAGTGCGATATGAATTACAAACCAATTCAAAAACACTTCTTTCTCTAAAAAACACAAAAACAAATCATTCAAACCCTTTTTGCCCTTTGGGGCCTTTAATCAGAAAAATCTTTTCAGGAAAAGAGTGTTGTTAACTCTTAGTTCTATCGCAAACGGTAACGCCTAAGTCTCCCATGCTCGAGCTGCATACACCAACTGCTATAACTACTTGTTAACCCTACTCGGGCCTAAAAAACAAGTTGAACAAATCTGTGTTCCCCTCTAGCCCGAACTACGTTTGCTCTGATCTTTCATGCCAGATGAAAGTACGTAGGCACAAGACGCGATGTCTTGGCGAGCAACTTTTCCCCCTTTTCACCCGTAGTTAGTCGAACTACGTTGACTTTGACTTCTTATTCCAGATGAGATACGTAGGCACAAAGCGCCGTTGCTTTGCCGAGTCACTTCTTTTTCCTTTTGCCTCAAGTCTGTAGCTAGATAGTTTCAATCACCCTTTTAGATAGACAACAAGCGTGGATCCCATCGAGTACGATGGACGTGAGGGGTGCTAATACCTTCCCCTTGCGTAACCGACTCCCGAACCCGGGATTTGGTTGCGATGACCGATCTTATCCCTCTTTTCGTTAGGTTTTCTCTGAGCGTTTCCTTTCCCTCTCTTGGGATAAATAACGCACGGTGGCGACTCTTCTGTCATTGCCAGCCCTCGATTTTCGTAGTAGCGACAGCTGGCGACTCTGCTGGGGACAGGAATATCCCCTATGCGAGTCAATCCTAGCGTTTGTTTGTTTATTTTTGGGGTGTGTACATATGTGCTTTATTTTTCCTTAGGTGCTTTCCGCATTTTATTTTCCGCATCATATATCGTATTGTTGTGCTGTGGGGAGGGATTGTTCCGTTGAGAGATAAGCCAGACCCAGGCTTGAGTATAGACTTAGCATTAGAAGTGGAGATTAGTGGTGAGCCTGTATGCTTTGCATGCACCATCTAGCCATGAAATCCGTGCTCAGACGAGATTCTCTTTAACGATTTTCTTTCTAGCCCTTTGGGCTCGAAGGAATTTTGGATATGAGGATTGTCGACTCTGGGAACCGACCACTTGTGAGTCAGCTAAGTGAGGCCTCTCCAAGAGATGATGATGCCAAACCAGAAACGGTGAATGTATCATCATTTCTAGAAAGTCTATGACGCTGAAGAACGTATAGGATGCCAAACCTTGTCAGTAGATAGGTCCTTACCTGTGAGAGGGATGGGGATGTCGGAAACTTTAGCCTTCAGACTACCCGGTTCTTCACAGTTTGGATGTCAGTGTGTGGTTATGACTAAAGCGAAGCGCCGGTCGTCTCAAACTACAGCACAACAATCTTGATCCCCTATTTGCATGTGCATTTTGCATTTTCATTTGCATATCATTAACATGCATCTGTGTTGCAGGCGCATATTTTCCCTTCGATTCTAGTGATCTTGTTCCTGTTCTGACATGGAGTCTCTGAAGAAGACAGTTGCCTACAAGCTCCCTTCTTCTGACATCAGTTCTTTGTTGCGTTTGGTTGCCTTAGCAGATCATAAGGTGAAAACATAGTTCAAGGAATCCTATGGGAAGTTACTCAGTTTGGTGTGCATGCCTTCAGTGTTCGAGTTGAATGGCTTGTATGCTCTGTTCCAGTTTTATGACCCTCAGTTAAGATGTTTTATTTTTCCTGACTATGTTCTGGCACTGACATTGGAAGAGTATGTCGCGTTACTAGGGGTTACAATATTGGATCAAATGCCTTTTTACCATGTTGATACCGAGCCTGACCTAGCTAAGCTCGCTGTAATCGTTCATCTTGATGCTTCAGAGTTCTCAGGAAAATTGACCAAGTTGAATGGAGTGTATGGGTTTCCTCTACCTGTTCTGGTTGACAAGGCTTTACAATGTGCAAAAGACAGTTGTTGGATTGCGTTCAATGCCATTCTCGCTCTGTGCATATATGGTATCATTCTGTTTCCCAACTTGCCAGACTTTGTGGATACAAACGCTTTCTATATCCTTGCTTCAGGGAATCCAGTGCCAACGTTGTTAGAAGATGTTTACCATTCCATCCATTACAAGAATGAAAAGCGAAGAGGTAAAAATGTGTCTTGTTGTGTACCCTTGCTGTATAGGTGGTTCTCCAATCATCTTCCGAAGAAAGGTCCGTTTGTTACTACTGTTAGCACCTCAGATTGGTATGTTAGGTTAATGGGGTTGTCTGCAGAAAACATCGTATGGTTTAATAATGACATACTTGGCACATAAATCATATAAAGTTGCAGTGGTTTTCCGAATGTCCCATTGGTCGGAAGGAAGGGTTGTATTAACTATAATCCCTCTTTGTTGATTAGACAATTTGATATGCTTTGAAGAGTCCTCCTAAGGAAGAAGAGATACAGGAATCTCTGTATCTCACGGGATTGCTAGAAGCTGATACTTTGGTCAGATTGGAGTATGCATCGAGTAACATTCATAGACGAGGCAAGGCAATGTTAGGGAAAAGCAACAATCGAGCTTTTGACCCCTACGTGGTTTGGATCAAGGATAGAGCTGCCAAGTCTCTAATGTCGTTTCCCTCAGTTGCGCCCTTGTACCCCGTCATGCATGAAGAACCTACTACCGTGGATATTCAGAAGTACAACCAACTGTTGCGTGAAAAAGAGGAGTTGAAGAGAGCGAATGAAGAATTAGAGAAAGAAATTATCTGAATCCGAAGTGAAAAGATTGATGTTGTTCGTGCCTTCAAAAGACAGACTGAACTTGTTAATAAGCTGGGTACGCAATTGACAGAGGATACTAGTTCACGAGAACGAGTGGGTAAAGCTTTGAAAAGCGTCAGTGATGTCCTCTCCAGCAAAAAGAAAGAATTGGAAAAAGCTCATTTGAAGATATTCAAATTTGACATCAAATGGAATGCTCTGTTAACCAACAACAAGGAGAGGGAAGATAAACTCCGGCAACAGGTTGATAGTTTGAGGGCCAAGCTTCGAGATAGCATTGCAAAAGCTCCTGGTGAATATATGAGTCAACTGGAAGACAAGCAAAAACTCCGTGAAGCTCTTGCAACGTTGGAGGAATACAAATTGAGGGCCGACTTAAAGAAACCCATATTAGAGGATGCTTTTGGAGAGGATGCTTGGGAGGACCATGTCCAGAGTCTGGAAGATACTATCAAGAAGAGGAACTTTTTTATTCAGGGATTGGTTGACAGACCCGATCATCCAGAAACAAAAGAGTTGCTAGAAGAGTTCCGGACCCGATTCCGCTTTTGACACTTTTTCTCTTATTTGCTGCTGTTGTTTGTATTCTGACCATCACCAGGGTTGTTGGATGAGGTCATGATGACTTTCTGTTGTATTCCTTTGATGATGTATGATGATACTCTATGTCTTATTTCATTTATGAGAAGTTTTCCTTGACTATCTCTGTGGTTCTTCCATTCTCTCACCATGCTCGTGGAACTAGAATCAAGGGGGGAGTGTCCTTGAAACATATTTACATGTCTGCATTCTGCATTTTTTGCATCATTCTGCATTTGCATTGCAGGTGTTTCTGTTAACCTAACCTCTTCTTGTGGTTCTCCAGAGAGAGAGAGATTTTGTTTCAGGATTGAAGGGCAGCCTATTCACCGTTATTCTACATGAAGAAACCACTAGAGGATTATGGATCAAGTTTAGCTAAAGCTTCAGGAATTCCGCGACAGGATGACGCAATTCATGGAAGTTATGCAGACTGTAGCTAATGGGCAAGACCAACTTAGGACTTTGGTGCAACCTTTGATCGCACGGGTCGACGACGATGGTGTGTTACATGGAGGAACAACTACCAACCCACCTCTGGTTGAGCCTCAGCACGCTAATAACGTAATCCCCAATGCTGGCGGGAATGGAAAAGACAATGATGTTGGAAATGTAAACGTCATTAGGAATGATAATGGAAACTTTGGAACCAATGGTAATATCGGTGGAGGAATTGGTAACACCGAAGTTGGATCCCGAAATGCAGGGAATGCCAGAAATGTCGGTCGAGGGAATGGGTATGGGCATGAAGTTAATGGAGTCAACCAGGGTAATCTGTATCAGCCATGGCTTGAGGATCGACAGGAAGACCTTTTCTCATTGAAATATGAAATGTCTGCTGAAGCTGATAAAAGATTTAAGTTATTGGAGGAACAAATGAGGAACCTCTCTAACCAGAACTCCATGGGGCTGAAAATGGCCAATCTAGGGTTGGTTCCTGACCTAAGAGTGCCACTCAAATTCAAAGTTCCCACGTTCGACAAATACAAAGGGGATAGTTGCCCGAGGATTCATGTGCGATCCTACTATCGAAGGATGTCTGTGTATTCAAGCGATGAAAAGAGGTTGATACACTTCTTCCAGGACATTTTGTTTGGACCATCACTCGAGTGGTACATGGGATTTGAGCCCACTCAGGTTAGAAGTTGGAAAGATTTGGCAGAAGCTTTCGTTAAGCACTACCAATACAACAGTGATTTAGCGCCAAACCGAGTGGAACTTCAGAATTTATCACAGAGAAGTAACGAGTTTTTTAAAGAATATGCACAAAGATGGAGAGAGCTTGCTGCTAGAGTTCAACCTCCCATGGTGGAAAGAGAGCTAACTGATCTATTTGTGGCCACATTACCCTAAATTTATTATGATAAGTTAGTGAGCAGCATGTCTGGGAGCTTTTCGGACTTGATTATTACCGGCGAGAGGGTTGAAAAAGGTATTAAGATGGGAAAGATAAAAGTGGCAGAAGGGACCTCATCTGGAGGTGGAAGAATGTTTTTTGGTGCGAAGAAGAGAGATAACGAAACAAATGCAGTGTTCGGCATTAACAACAGAAAAAGATACCGGGATCAGCGTCAACAACGACCGTATTACCAGCAACCACCACAAGTAGCAAGTATCGCCATCCCGACGACACATCCTCAGCAACAACAACCACGTCAACAACAACAGCAACGACCTCAACAACATAATTATGCATCGGGACAGTTCCAAGATCGGAGAAGGGTGGTGGATAGGCACTTTGACACACCACCAATGCCCTACGCTCAGTTACTACAACACTTAATTCAACTGCAGTTGGTCCAGAAAAGGACAATGGCACCTATAACTGGCCAACCACCTCCCGGATATGACGCCAACGCTAGGTGTGAATTCCACTTTGGCGCCCCCGGCCACAATATCGACAATTGTAAAGCCTTCAAACACAAGGTACAAGACCTTATTGATAGTAAGACTATCAACTTCAATAAGGATGCGCCAAATGTAGATCAAAATCCCATGCCTAACCATGGTAGGGGTGGCGGTGTGAATGCTCTTGTCAGTGAAGAAGGCCTGAACTTGGTGTCCAGGGTAGAAGATCTGAAGACGCCGTTTGGTTTCGTGAAGAGCAAGTTGTTAGAAGGAGGGGTGTTCCCAGACTGTGGGAAGGATTGTGAAGATTGTATGATATGTCCCGAAGGATGTCGGAATCTGAAGAACCATATACAACACATGATGGATGACAGTTTATTGCAATTTGATAGAATCTGTGAGAAGAATGTTGAAGAGGTAGTCATCAAGGATAAGGATGAGGTGGCCACCATATCCATCCCGTACAAAACAATTACAATTTCCGTGCCTCCGGCGAGGCCCACTATTATATTCACAAATGCAGGGCCCGTACCCTATGAAAGTTCTAAATCAATTCCTTGGAACTATGGGGCCGAGGTCTACTGCAATGGTAAAAAGCAGGAACTGAGGGGTTCACCGTTGGATTCTATTGATAATTTGGTGGGAACTGGAGGAATGACTCGAAGTGGGAGAGTATTTGCACCACCCGAAATAAACGCAGAAAAGATCGATAAGGGTAAAGGAAAGATGGTGGGAGAGAATTCTCAGGCTAGAGAAAAGGAGACTTTGCTGAAAGACGCAGAGGAATTCATGCGCTTGATAAGAAGGAGTGACTACAAAATTGTGGATCACTTACAACAAACTCCTTCAAAGATTTCTATCTTGTCGCTGCTGTTATGTTCTGAGGCTCACAGGAATGCTTTGCTCAGAGTTTTTAATAATGCTTATGTACCTCAAGAGATATTCGTGAATCAGTTGGAAGGGGTGGTGGCCCATGTCAATGCAGGTAACGGGTTGGGGTTCACTGACCGTGATTTGACACCGAAAGGAAGAAACCACAACTTGGCTCTGCATATTTCACTTGAATGTCGAGGAACAGTGATGTCACATGTACTTGTTGATACATGGTCGTCCTTGAATGTGTTTCCAAAGAAAGCATTGATGAAGATTGATCATCAGGGTCTTTATTGTACGCCCAGTGATTTGGTTGTGCGGGCTTTCGATGGAACCCGAAGATCTGTCTATGGGGAGATAACTCTGCCTATCCAAGTAGGCCCTAAGGTGTTTGAAGCAGTTTTCTACATCATGGATATCCAGCCTGCTTATAGCTGTCTTTTCGGTCGGCCTTGGATACACTAATGGTGGAGAAGAAGACATCATGGTGAGCCATCTGTCTTCATTCAAATATGTGGAAGTCGATGGCGAAATTCAAGAAACGCTGTGCCAGGCCTTTGAGATTGTCCAAATCAAGGAAACGGCGCCGGTCGAGGTCAAGGCTCCAGAGGTTGCCATGTCGTCATACAAGGAAGCGCGGGCCGTGGTGGAATCCGGATCAACACAAGGATGGGGGGAGGTGGTAAGCGTTCCCAACAAACAAGACAAGTTCGGATTGGGATACAACCCATATGTGTCTCCTTCATAAAACGCTCCGCATTACAAAGGACCTGTTCAGTTCACCAGTGGTGGGGTGGTGTTTGAAAGAATCAGTGTTGTATCTGATGAGGAAGGAGATAGCGACTGTGATATGGATGCGTGGATCAAGCCATGTATCCTTGGCTAGGGTTTGAAGAATTGGACCATCGAGGAAGTCATCTCTGTGACCTATGAAGAGTAATTGCTTTGTTTTGATTAATGTATCGCCCTATGTTATGCCCGTAGCATAGTGGTCTTTATTTTGTAGGGCCTTATATGTTATGTGCGTAAACAATCTTTTATCATTATCAATCAAAAGGCGTCTTTTTCATTCAAAATTTTGTGATCCTTGTTTTTCTTGTTTTTATTTTCCAACAATAAAATGGCAATGTGGTTTGTGTTTGTTTGTTTGCATATCATTTAAGCATAAAATCATCATCATTGCAGGTTACACATTTCAGATACCATCGATTCAGACACGTCTATGACTCGGTGTGACTTTGACAATCCGATCATTCAAGCAGAAGAGGAGGTTGAAGAAGACGAACTCGCCAGATTGTTAAGACAAGAGGAGAAGGTCATCCTGCCTCATCAAGAGGAAGTTGAGGTCATCAACCTGGCAACTGAGGAAGATAAGAAGGAAGGCAGAATAGGGGCCGCACTGCAGAGTGATGTCAAGTGAAGACTGGTTGAGTTACTCCAAGAGTACAAGGATGTTTTTGCTTGGTCATATGAAGATATGCCTGGACTCGACACGGATATTGTAGTTCATCGTCTGCCACTTCGAGAAGGATGTTTTCCTGTTAAACAAAAGTTGAAAAGAACCAGGCCGGATATGGCAGTGAAGATCAAAGAAGAAGTCCAAAAGCAATTGGATGCTGGATTTCTTACTGTGACGAATTACCTTTCGTGGGTCGCAAACATCGTTCCCGTGCCTAAGAAGGATGAAAAAGTCAGGATGTGTGTTGATTATAGGGACCTGAATAGAGCGAGCCCAAAGGACGATTTCCCGCTCCCCCATATTGACGTGCTTGTTGATAACACCGCGCAATTCTCAGTGTTTTCCTTCATGGACGTCTTTTCCGGATACAATCAAATTAAGATGGCGCCGGAGGACATGGAGAAAACGACTTTCATCACGCCATGGGGGACGTTCTGTTATAAAGTGATGCCTTTTGGTTTGAAGAATGCAGGGGCAACTTATCAACGAGCTATGGTGACTCTCTTTCATGATATGATTCATAATGAGATTGAAGTGTACGTCGATGACATGATTGCGAAGTCCCAAACGGAGGAGGGGCATCTGGTGAATATTCTAAAGCTGTTTGAGAGATTGAGGAAGTTCAAACTTCGGCTGAATCCAAACAAGTGTACTTTTGGCGTGCGGTTAGGAAAGTTGTTGGGGTTCATTGTCAGTGAGAAAGGTATAGAGGTTGATCCTGCAAAGATCAAAGCAATTCAAAAAATGTCAGCACCAAAGACCAAGAAACAAGTTCGTGGCTTTTTAGGTAGATTGAACTACATCGCTCGGTTCATATCTCACCTTACAGCCATTTGTGAGCCATTAGTTAAGTTATTGAAGAAAGATCAAGCGGTCGTTTGGAATGAGAATTGCCAGAAAGCATTTGAGAAAATAAAAGAGTATCTGCAGGAACCTCCAATACTGATGCCCCCAGTGGCCGGAAGACCATTGATAATGTACTTAACATTTCTTGAGAATTCCATGGGTTGTGTTCTCGGTCAACATGACGAGACTGTGAGAAAGGAGCATGCAATTTATTACTCGAGTAAAAAGTTCACAGATTATGAGTCCAGATATTCAATGTTGGAGAAAACTTGTTGCGCACTGGCTTGGGCCGCCAAACGCCTAAGGCAGTATATGCTAAACCATACAACCATGTTAATCTCAAAGATGGATCCGATCAAGTACGTATTTGAAAAGCAAGCACTATCAGGAAGGATTGCTAGATGGCAGATGGTTCTGACAGAATATGACATTTCGTAGGTGTCTCAGAAAGCTATTAAGGGGAGTGTTCTATCAGAGTATCTCGCAGAGCAACCAATTGACGACTATCAGCCAATGAAGTTTGATTTTCCCGACGAAGACATTATGTACTTGAAGATGAAGGATTGTGATGAGTCGTTGCCAGACGAAGGCCCTGAGTTGGGTTCCCAGTGGAAATTGATCTTTGACGGTGCTGTTAACTCCTACGGCAGTGGAATTGGGGCGATCATTACAACCCCCATGGGACGCATATACCCTTCATTGCCAGGTTGACATTTCCTTGTACCAACAACGAGGCCGAATATGAAGCATGTATCATGGGTATTGAGGAAGCAATCGATTTGAGAATCAAGAACCTTGATGTTTACGGTGATTCAGCTTTAGTGGTCAACGAGATTAAAGGAGAATGGGAGACTCGCCAACCAAATTTAATCCCTTATATGAACTACGCAAGAAGATTGCTGCCTTTCTTCGATTGTGTAGAGTTTCACCACGTGCCGAGAGCAGAAAATTAAATGGCACATGCCTTGGCTACTTTATCTTCAATGTACAAAGTGAATTTCTGGAACGATGCACCGAGAATTGTTCTCTCGCGCCTCGATAGGCCGACATTCGTCTTTGAAATAGAAGAAGCTTCTGATGGCAAGCCATGGTATTACGACATCCAGAACTTTCTCAAGAATCAAGAGTATCCTCCTGGGGCATCGACCCGGGATAAGAAAACCTTGAGGAGTTTATCTGGTAACTTCTATCTGAATCCAGACGGTGTACTCTATCGAAGGAACTTTGACTTAGTACTACTAAGATGTGTGGACGAAAAGGAAGCGAACCTACTTATGGAAGAGGTCCACGAAGGAGCCTTTGGAAAACATGCAGGGGGGCATGCCATGTCTCGAAAGTTGTTGAGAGCATGGTATTATTGGTTAACTATGAAGTCTGACTGCTTTAAGTACGCCAAGAAATGCCACAAATGTCAGATTTATGCCGACAAGATTCATGTGCCGCCGTGTCCTTTTAATGTCATGTCATCCCCATGGCCTTTCTCTATGTGGGGCATTGATATGATCAGAAAGATTGAGCCTACTGCATCCAATGGGCATCGTTTCATCCTAGTAGCCATCGATTATTTCACCAAATGGGTCGAAGCAGCTTCTTATGCCAATGTGACCAAGCAAGTTGTAGCCCGGTTCATCAAAAGGGACATCATCTGCCGATATGGAATACCTGAAAGAATCATTACTGATAACGGCTCCAACCTGAATAACAAGATGATGAAGGAGTTGTGTCAGAATTTTAAGATTGAGCATCACAATTCGTCTCCTTATCGTCCGAAGATGAATGGCGCTGTGGAAGCGGCCAACAAGAACATTAAGAAGATAGTACAGAAGATGGTGGTGACTTACAAGGACTGGCACGAGATGTTGCCTTTTGCTTTACATGGATATCGTACCTCGGTGCGTACTTCAACTGGGGCAACCCCTTTCTCATTGGTATATCGCATGGAAGCTGTCCTGCCATTGGAGGTCGAGATCCCGTCTTTGAGAGTTCTGGCTGACGTCAAGCTAGAAGAAGCAGAATGGGTGAAGAATAGGTTGAATCAACTTAGTTTGATGGATGAGAAGAGGTTGGCGTCTCTTGCGTATGGACGTCTATACCAAAGCAGGATGAAGAAAGCCTATGATAAGAAGATGCGCCCCCGAAGCTTTCAGGAAGGTGATTTGGTGTTGAAACGGATTCTCCCACCATAGAACGATCACAAGGGCAAGTGGACTCCCAATTACGAAGGTCCGTATGTTGTAAGGAAAGTCTTCTCTGGAGGAGCCTTGCTGCTATCAACCATGGATGGTGAAGATTTCACGTCCCCCGTGAACGCGGACGCAATCAAAAGATACTTTGCTTAAAATAGACCCGCTGGAAAGAAAAAGAAAATCCAGGCAAGAATGGGGCATCCCGACGAACCATAAAAGGATAGGTTCGGGCAAAAAAATTAGGGATAAAAAGAAAAAGCGTGAACCCACAGAGTTGAAAACCCAAAAGGGCGACTCTGGCAAAAATGGGTATCCCGGTGAATCGAAAACCCGCAAGGGCGATTCAGGCAAAAGTTAGGGATTTGAAAGGGAAACGACTACGGTTTGCGCGTGGATCTTCAAAGCATAGTG